>OU612074.1:12138061-13344384 GCA_914767715.1 Membranipora membranacea
GGGGCTAACATTTCACATCACATCTATGAACATCGACTATTTTCTAGCCCTGAAATTTTGCTTAGTATCTTGTCTAACAAAAACATGTGTTGAGTTAGTTTTGACTACTTGCTTGTAATATAGTCTTTGGTCTAAGATTGACACATCAGTCAGTCTCAGCCGCTTGAGATAAGGGAATATCTCTGTCAGCGGCGGTATGCCACTGCCACAGATGGCCATTTGTGTTACATTGCAGTCTTTCGTGGCCTCCAACAATTCAATAAGAGTGTATATTTCGTAGTTTGGCTCACAAGGAATCTCATCATTTTCCTCTATATCTTTACTAAACCACACATTGTACTCTGAAAAAAAAAAGGGTCAACTACATTGTTCACACAATGCCTAGCATCTACAGCGGACATGAGGTACGGTCAACCAATAAAGGTAAATATTAATAATATCTAAGCAGTTTTTAATTTCTATCATATTTTTAGTTTTCTGAACAAACGCTGTAACATATAGAACATTAGGACACAAATTATCCCAGGTTGAAAAGAACCAGCCAGATAACACTTAGTCGCGCTGGGCGTTTTTTGGTTATGCCGCGATAATTGAGTGTATACTTCAATCACCCAATGACCAAAGTAAAACAAATATTTACATGTAATGCAATCAATTGTTTACTTAGCCTTGGTATATGTGTAGGATAAAAGGACTGATGTGTCACCGGTTGGTCTGGATAATATTGCCCTACTCTTCCGGCATGAAATTTAGTCATAAATGATACTGAATTTGCATGAGTTTTCTTACTTCTTGGATTGATTTCTTTCTAAAATGTGGTTCATTTCATTTTCACCTTTGTCAGTTAAATATCAACAACCTAAAAGTTACATGGGGAGGAACAAGGCATGGTATGTGTCTTACTTTCCACAGGTCTGTCATATACGGTTGATCTGCTATCATCCTTCCCTTCAGACCTCTCAGTCTTAAATTTCTTATTGGGAGGCTCGGTGGGCTCCATTTATGTCTAATCACAGAAGCTCTCAGGTGAATTCACTTCATAAACTTTCCATTGCCTACAATTTGAAAGGAATTTTGGTTTTCCACATTTGTTTAGGATGTTTGGAAAAAAGTTTACATACCTTTAGCATCCAGATATCTTTGAATAACGACCAAATGAAATCAAACACTTCAAAGTCAGATCATAAGGCTACAACAGACAATATGAGATCAAAGGAAATTGAAACAACAGCAATGATAAGGATGTTATTTACCACTGGATAATTTATTTGGTACGAACCCTTTTCCACTAAAGTAGTACCTTTTTGTAGGAAAATGAGTGCGCAATCATATGAGAAAGGCTCCTGGGCACAGTACACCAATCTATAAGATATTATTCCTCATAGATTCTTCTGGTAGGTAGGTATGAGATGAATTGAAACTGTGCTCTAGACAACAACATTTAGTCAACCGCTTGATTGAATCTCCATTTTGTTGAAACAGTGATCAGTACAAGTCAAAGAAAGCCTGATATTGTGCATGATACCGATCACAACTCATGAAGCCATGTGTGATAACTCAATATTTACCTGATTTGTTGAACTGTTTAATTTTGTCTGTATATTTTGTGTTTTCAGGTGAGACTGTTCCTGGATACTTATGAGGGAAAATTGGATGCTAACTGCAAATAAATGCTCAACATCGGGAGGTAGAGGGAACAAAGCACTGTCAGACAGTGTGTATAATGTTTGAAGGTATATTCATTGTACAGAGCCACTGTAGACCCACCAAACTAGACTGGGATGTGAGAATATTATAAAAGCACCTGCCATGGGAAAAATGAAACTGTGCAGTAGACAAATTTTCCATTAGTTGGAAAGTCCAAATAACCAACAGTGATGTGATTTGTCAATTTAATCATACCATACGATCCAAGCCAATGAGAATGTGAGAGTTATGTTTTTACTCCCTCATTGCAGATTTTCAACAAAAGGAGTTTTTGTTAGTATAGAACGGATATAAACTCATTCATCGTAAAATAATTTCTATGTTGTAATGAAAGATAACTCCCTATTATAGAAAGAACTATCATTAATAATACTAGAATGAAACTGCACACGCATTAGAGTATATCCATGTCTCAATACAAATATTTGTATAGCACAGTTTGCTAAGCTGTTTGGCATTTGTAAATGTTTCCCTGCTATAAAGGATCTCAATGCAACACAGTTTTGCTTCCTTTTGCTTTGTAGAAATGTCATTATCCATAACATCACATGCAGTTAGAATTCTTAATTGTTTTTTTGGATATTCAGTTTAACTTGTCAGGAAATGAAGGTCGACTCACAAAGTATCAAAGTTTAGAAAAATGCTACCTAGTGTAGATCCTTCCAATTTAGTTGGATCAAGGTTATTTAGAAAGCCACTGGCATAAATTGACAATTATATCCTATTTCATCTGTTTTTCCTGAGTGGAGAAAGGGAGGGTCTCCAAGCTTTTAAAAATTGTGTAGGCCATTCATCAAAATACTGCAATGTAAAAAGCAGAACGGATCAATGTCAGTCAAGCATTCCAGAATTTTATTTCTTGCAATATCAATTTGGAGATAAAAACATTAGCATTATTTTCATGACATCACTTAATTCCTGAGTAACTAGCCAGGGTAATCACAGATTAAAAATGATTGATTGAGTAAAGTGTTGTGATGATAATATGATATGCTTCCCACATTTCGTACACATGTTCAGAATAGCTGTTTTTGACCAGTATTATTGCATAAATGCCTCTGCAACTTGCCTCAACCCAGTGGCGTATATTAGCACTCACGGCCCACGGATTTCCGTGAGTGGCTGAATAGCTCAGTGTGTAGAGCGTCCGCCTTATAATCACTGTTAATAAAATTGTTGTGGGTTCGAATCCCATCAAGGTCAGTTTTTTTTCAAATGGGTGCTTTATAACTGGAGAATTTTCACCGTAATCTTCTACTGCTATTGAGTTGTTTTCTGAAAGTAGCCAACAGCTCAGTGAGCTATTGAAATACCTCTCTGCTTGCACTATTTTGCTACCGATATGCAAAAATTTCCGTGGTGGGAGGGCGCTTAAGCGCCCCTCCCACACCCTCCCCGCCACGCCTACGGCGTGTGGATCGGGCTGCGCCCGATTATTAGGCTCATCTCTGAAAAGTCAGTGAGTGAAATTTTTTAGAATATACGCCCCTGCCTCAACCCACAGGATTGATCAAGGTGATTGGAACCTCTGCAAATGCTATAGATGTTATTGTGTCATGCATCTTGTGGCATCAACCTTTATTGAATGTTACTTTTTTAGCTTGTGGAATCACTCTCTGAGCTTAAAACCGTCAAGAGCATTCTTGACAGCATGCTTGTTGTTTTAACAAATTCTTAACATTCAATCTGAGGCAAGAAATAATTCTTCTGCTTCTGCTTTCATCATAATATAGACAAGGAACGGATGAATCTATAAGTATTATAAAATCTTTGCTATAGCTTCATTGAGTCACGCTTTGTAATTCATGCTTTTACCAGGGATGCTCCATCGAATCTTAACCCAGCACACATATCTGAAGAGATACAGTGAGTACCACACTCTATCAGTGATCTAGCTTCTGTCTTAGTAAGACTCAGTGCTGAAGTCTTGCAAAAGGTACTGGAATCCTCAACAGCATGGAATCTGTTCTGTGTCTGTGCTGTCTTGTAAAGGTCTGCAAAGAAAATATTTTCATTTGCTAGAAAGCCCCAATTATAAACTTGTTGCTCTTGGATATCCACAAAAGGCAAAACTAATTACTATTCCCAATCAGTTTAATTTTAAAGACATTTTATCACAACCAATTATTATTATTTCAATGTTTATCATCCATTGCAAAATTGCATTCTCTTAATTACACCACTGAGACATAACCATCGAAAAGCCTAACCACAGCGTCAGCGCGAGTGGCAAATCCATCACTTGCCACAGATTTCAGTATCACGGTGTCCAAGATAACACTAATTGACACTATATGGTCGTCTTCAAGACATCTGCTGTTTAAATCACTGACATAAGGGCGTGTCATTATAAATTTTTCTACTCCCGACAGCATCGGCCATTTCAAGTACATATAATGTTATAAGCCAAACTTCTGTGTTGTACTGACATTAAAGACATGACATGGCACTTACATGAAATATTGACATTCTTCTACTGTGAGAATATGCGAAAAATTGACACAGCCAATAATTGGCTGTGTCAATTTTTCGCATCTTCTCACAGACCTTTATAAATTATCTCAAACCATTTTTTACCATGACAAACAAAGTATGTTCAAACAAGTATTCATTAACATGTCTTAAAACTCAATAATATTATTGATTTTTAAGACAATCATGTTCATAAATACTTTCTTGAACATACTTTGTTTATGATGGTAAGAAAATGGTGTGAGATAACTTATAAAGGTTCATGCTACCAAGATATTGTGGTGGAATTTAAGAATTTGTTAATTTTTTATTTCCATTACAAAAGTACATAATATTATGATATCTCCTTGGTCATATTTTGAATGGCTTATGATGTTGTTTTACTAAGTCATCTTATTCGACAGCAGTTGCTGACACAATGTGCATTCAGGGATTCCCACTTTGTTGCTATTGGTAGAAATCTACCTTACAACTTGTCTTGCAGTTTCCTGTTTACCAGATTTTTATTAGTGGAAATCATCTTTACAACTTGTCTTGCAGTTTCCTGTTCACTCAGTTTTTATTGGTGGAAATCACCCTTGCAACTTGTCTCGCTATTTCCTGTTTAGGGGTTTTCCTACATCCCCACGTTCCTATTGGTGGAAATCTGCATTTTCGTTGGACTAGTGTGTTATCAACAACCATTTTTTACTATAAATACCAGAACTCGCTGGGTTTGGGGAGGAGAAAAAAAGAGCTAGTCTGATCTCAGTCATACACTTATATAGTGTACTTGAAGAATATCGAATACAAGGAGATATCATTCTAACACCTGTTTGGACTGCTGATAATCTCGTGGGATACATAATAATACATCGTCATACTTAAAAATTACAACATGGATAGTCACAGGCTGATCAAAGGACTTTGGTGATATAAAACGGGTACATACCTGAGAAGAATTCATGTTGGAGACAGTGTAGATATTCGGTTGAAACCTGTACTTGATCGCACCGGGATAGTCATGACATTATTATTCTCAGAGAAGAGAAGAGAAGATAATCACACAAACAGTTTAAATCTTTCCACTTCAGTAGGTTATCTTAGTTGGATGGGACTGGAAAGCAAAGCAGTCAAAGCAAGATTGTAAGGGGATTATCACATGTATAAATGATTACATTATTTCACTGTGAGATGCATAGGTTTGCTCCATTTTATGAAAAATTGTCCAGCGCAGGAGGACGCTCAGCCGCCCCTCTCGCACCCACCCCGGCATCAGGTCGTTGTCCTGACAGGGTTGGGGTAAGAAGTATTTCCTCTCAACACCACTGAATACCCCACTGCTTCATCCATGACTGATTGGACTATATCAATCATCAAGGCGTTGCAGTGGTTACTGAGGTCCTGGATTGTCTAACACAGAACAAACAGTATCTCTGGGCATCTGGAGAGGACACCAAGCTCTCAAAAGAGTATTTCCAGGTCTCAATCACTTTGGTTAAGGGTTTGATTTTATCCCTCATCTCCGATCTTAGCCTCTCTAGTTTGTCTATGATACACGCAGTGAATGTGTCAACTTGGTCCATTGTGACTCTGACCTCTTGACCCCAGTACAGTTTCTGTGCATTGTAGATCGCCTGAATCCATCCCTTCTTCCCATAACCATCTAACCTTACTTCACATGAGTTTTACAATGTATGAGCCTGTAGTGATTTCCCTAATCTTTCATGCATTTACTTTTGAATTCACATAAGAACCCTTTTGTATGCTTGGCATAACCATTTTGGACAACTCATTGTTGAAGTATTTTACATAAATCACCTTCAGCAGGTCAGTCCACTGTTCTTTTGGATCTATCTCTCCTAGCTGTCTGCAAGCTGAGATAAGTAAGGTATCTGTGCCTTTAAGTTATGCTTCCCTTTCACTTTATAAACTGCTTTAAACTTATCTATGAAATCCTTTGACTAAGCCTTAGCCATTAGTATTATATTGTTTTCTGATGAATATAGTAGAAGGGTGGTGTAGTGGCTAGGATTTGAGGTTCTCAATCTGAGAGTTGCAGGTCCGAATCCCGGTCGCTACCCATTCTGCTGAAGGAGGTGAGCTCTCCGATCAATGGCCTAGCTTGCCCACCCTTACATTGTACAAGGGTGCGCTAATTAGATGAGTCGTATCATGTATCATCGATCTTATGTCACCATATTCTCACTGGCCCCGAAAGGGGCACTGAATAGGAAATAAATTTCATATCATTTATTATTTTAATTGCGCTTGTCACTTTCAGAGCAAAGAACTCTTACTGTTGCTGACGAACGTAACCCTTTGTTTGTTGTATCATTGTAGCCCAAGTTTTGCGCTGTTATTACATTCTTACCTGAAGGTGTGAACAAAAATCTCCTCTTGAAATAATTATTTGTACTTGAGCTAAGGCTTTTTATATCAGTTTTGCTGCAGTACAAAAAACAATCGATAGCAGACAATTAGAAAGGGCTAGGGTGACAATAATATCTATTGTATGATTACTGGGAATGAATCGGGATCTAAGTTGAAATACAAAGGTATACACAATTATTGTGTTCATTGAGTGTAGCCTTGGCAGGCTGTCGTGTAGAGGGTGCGTTGGTGGGGAGGGGGGACAGCCTGGGTGAATCCAGTTGGTAAGAGAGGACAACTCATAAATGAGTTGCAAAAGTTGTGAATTCGGAATAAAATAAGAGTTGTCCGATTTTACTCGACTGTCCATTGGTCATATGAGCACAATATAGAAATAGACTAAGTTGATGTCTGTATATCGATCACGCTTCTGAATTTAGTAAATAGATTTTCTTCACTCCAGCCAGCCTCTACTAGCTAAGCCTAAGTAAGTAGTATAGTTTAACAAACAGTATGATGCCAAATGAACAGGAAATCACATGGGACAAGAAGGAGAATCAAATGTTAAACCAAGAACTACTCCTTGGTCACTGTTTCTGCACTCGAGTGATTTGTGGCAGGATTTACGGAGTTGGTGTTATATTTTGCTCGTAAAACTGAAATAAAAAATAACGATTCAATTACTTTGAGAAATCAATTCAAGGTTCGATTACTTTGATTACAGAAGCATAACGATTGGCAAATAGATAATATGGAAAAAGGTGCATCAAATAAATCGCAAACGCGTAATAGCATATCAAATAAAACAGATGAACAATCATTACAAACATACCTTTCAATCTGTGTCACTCTGATCTGAGTACAAAAAACATAATCTTTCTAAGTCATTATTGTTTAATAATTTTTACTCTCACACTTAAAGCTAGGTCATCTGGCCCCAAGCACTGCTTGTATGACTGTGCCCCAAAATTATGATGTGGCGATGATGTGGCAGTATGCGCTGTTCCCCAAATATGGTCACGGTATTAACCCTTATTAGGAGACAGCACACACACAAACTAGGTGAATAGATATGCAAATGAGGGTGAATGATGATAAGTTTGCCAGGGATGGAAAACGCATACAACGCATCACAGAAACAACTCCCTGCAGCTACAGTCACACTAACAAAGATATTTGTGTTACTTGGCTCTTGATCGTAAAACCGAATTTATAAAAATAGACACGTCTGTGTCGTGGCATTGAAGAGATCGCGACGACTTTACCCAGGATGTCCCCCCTCCCCACCCATCCCCTCCCCCGACACGACGGCCTGCCCAGGCTACATTGGGTGTATGAGCAGTTTAGGGTATGAGAAGTAAAAGCAGTTGCCTACACATGTACAAAGTGAAGGCAACTTGGTTACCGGGAAGTTCAATTGTTATCGCTATGATTGGAGAGCCCTGGTCGGCTCATAAATAAAATGTAAGAATGAGAAGGTTTTGATAGGGCAGGTGAGGTGAGGAATAGCTTTAGGATAAACAACGGAAAGCATACACCATGGATATAGTTGTCACAATAAAATATGATTGAGTCAAAGTAAGAAACAAAAACTTTAAAACTTAAACGACAAAAAACGAAAAAGCGATGCAAAACAGGTTGCAATGACACAGAACCATGGTGGCGAATATACTCTTCGGATAGAACAGGAAGACTAGATAAATATTATGGTGAATTTGATTCCCGTAGTTAATTCTGGCAAGACCAAGATACTTCTGCGCATCTAAGAAATTCTTTGATTGTAGTGCGATTAAGCTTTTGAGGTGATAAATCAATCCAATCTGAGTATGCTTGTTTCCTGGGCCATATAGCTGCTTAGATAGTGCCAATGCTTTCACCATGGTTTTTTCTGTTTTGCTGATTTTCCCAATTCCCATGAAGAATGGACACATGCTCAAAAGGTGATTGACCTTTAACAGCATCGCTACATTTGTAGTTGAATGGTCTTCCATAGTCAGTTCATGATACTTGTTTGCCGGAGTCGTTTGCTTGTGCCTACCGTACCAACCTGCCAGCTCGCTATTGTACAACATCCGCAAGTCACTGTGCATTGGCAATCTCTCAACTGAAGTAAACAAATCCAGTGCCTGGTCTCCCTTACCGCATGCTTCAAGAGCAGATGCAATGTTAACAGTGAGACCACTTATGGCATCCACCGTAGTCTTATAATGAGAGGCAACATATTCCTGAGTATCTGGAGCCGAAGGGTTGCTTCTACATGTGTTTAAAATATCTTTGTAAAGTATGAGGCTATCAGAATACTATAAGGTCCTGTTACACGCAGCTGCTAGGATGTGTTTGACGCTGAGGTCCATGTCGCTATGACAAGGGAACTGTTTCCTGATGCATTGAATAACAGCTTCATCATTTTCAAGAGTGACATAAACTCTAATAGCAGCTTCATATTTGTTAAATATCATGGATTCTCTTAGTCCATTCTCTTTGTTCAAATTGTTGGAGATGTGCGACTTAACTGGTGAGACAGTGAGACAAATATGGAAATATATAGAATGTGGTATCTGCCAGAATAATTTGTCAGTCAACATTATCTCGGTGTCCTTCAGAAGGATCGAGGTTTTTTTTATAACGGGAGTTGTTCCCTCACAGTGTAAAATAGGCCAACTCATAACAATATTTTCTACTTCCAACTTATGAATTAGATGTTATGGTAGACAGTGTTTGGGTGTGTGGGAACTGGTGGGAACTCTGAGTTCCTGCAAAAAAATACAGAGGGAAAACCTTTAGAACACAGTTCCCACTGGATTCTGTTCAAAGACAGTGTCAAGTCTTTTGACCAGATATCAATCATACTATTACAGATCCATATTTCATATTTTACTGTAGGTGGTTCACTGAGCCATCATGCACATACTCATGTCTTTGCAAATCCCTTGGTCAATGAAACATTCCAGGCTACTGTAAATCACATGTAGTATTTATGATTAGGTTTCCATAAAATTTAATGCATAACTATATTGCCCTCACAAGCACTAACTTGACTTGTTAGAAAATAAAGAGCGGCCAACTAACAACCCATAGACAAATACGTCATGGTATTTTGGGATCTAACCAGTATTGAAGATTGGTATTTGGCAGGGTTACCTGTGATATGTAAGGATGGTGTTATGAAATCCGTATCCTCTCATCAACTAATCACGGCAGACAATAATCACCAATTGGCACCAAATGAGGAAACACGACGTCAGTGGGTTCGAGTTATTGCGGCGTACAAAAAATTGCGACATTTGTGGGTTTGCAACAATTAAAAAAATCTATGTTGCGACGTTAATGGGATTGCGACGTTGGTGAAACGCTAGATTGTGACATTTTTTGTTTGCGACGTTTGATAGCTGTCGTATAGCCAACAGTTCTCCACCTTTGCTACACCCATTTGTGGGTATACACAATCCACCAACTGCTACAATATGTAGGAACCACTGGTAAACGATACAGCGCAACTGTACTTTATTTTGTAATGAAACAATTTCGGTGATCTTAGGATTATGAATCAAATCATGCGCTCAGGTGAGTTTGTGATCTGGCTGACTAGGAGCACTTTTACTACCTCTTGAGTATTTCTGCATTTCTGTATTTTGCACTCATTGTCACCCCTTATTAATGGGAGAATTAGTTTGCGGTCAGTGTCCATATTGAGAATTCTATTTGTCATTGGGTTTCCCAGGAACACTACTGACTTTTGCTCTCTTGAAGAAAACTTCTATAGCTAGTATTATCTCAATTTTTGTTAAGTGTTTTGATGTAATGGCTTGAGAATCCCTGAATGAGTGTAAATAGCGACTTTGCACCAATGAGTTGATGGAAAGCAAACCTCGCTGCACTGGTTTGGCTAAGAGTATTAGCATGAGAGTGATGGGGCAAAAATTGTTGTACTGAGACAATAAACAGTTGTCAGCCTCCCTGGTTGCTCAAAGGTGTAAACACACCAATTATGTCTGAATACCGAAACTGACAATATGCATTGAGGGCTGGGAGAGATGGATTGACATGCTCATCAACACACAGCAGTGGCTTAACGCTGCTGGAGCCGGCCATGAGGAGGCTGTACTAGAGAAGGCTTCGAAACAGCGCCTGAATCATGGTTTCAAGCTGAAGACCTGTGTGGTGTGCTGTAGTATGCGCACCACTGTACGTGGTATCAATAGCTAATATTAAAAATACATGTCAATAATTCAATTTACAATTCCTCATCTAGACGTATGGAACTATATTGAGACCAAGCTTTATCGAATTCTGCCCAGTTGTTCTCGACTTATGAACTCGACGAAATCTTATAATTTATGGCAATATTACAAATAGCAATATTACATAAGTCCTACAACATCAAGTTGTATGACTTACAATTACAACACCTTCGCCTTTCATAATGCCTATTATTGATTCGCTGTTTTGTTCTCATAAAAAGCATAGACTATTGATTAATTCCTTAGATCGAATACACACCTTTCAAGAAGAGACTTTTGTGGGGGGGGGGGGGGACGTCAGGTATGAAAATAATAGTAACCCATAACTCGGGTTAAGAATTTGCATATACTGAAGAAGTGTCAATAATAAAATAGCACCGAGGGCTTAGATCTGAAAGTGACTAGCTTACTTCAGTCTAAACTGATTCAAGAGTGAGGTATGGCTAATGCTCAGCCGAATGATTTAATTGATGAGTTTAAATTGGTTTACAAAGAGAAAGGGAAAAATGACCTAAAAGCACAGGTACCCTTCTTATCAAGGCTCGCAAACAAGTACAGGAAGCTTGGAGAGAAAGATCCTACAGAACACTGGACTGATCTGCTGAAGGTAAATCATGGAAATTCTTGGTAAATGTTTTTTTACCCAACAGCGGCAGTTCTCAGACTATCAAAGGTTCAGGATCTAAATTGCAAAGTAATTGTTTGAAAATCATTTAGGAAAATATTTCATCATATGAGTCAGGGCATCGGCAATAATAAACCTGATGTTAGCCCAAACATCACGCTATGTTCAATAGTTGTTGTCTTTTTTCTCACCAGGCTCACACATTGTATAACTCATGTGCAGTGCGGTCAGATGTCAAGGACAAAGGGAGATGGATGCAGGCAAGTTATGACATACAGAAACTGTACTGGGGGCAAGAGGTCAGGGTCACCAAGGAGCAAGTTGAAACATCTACTGCGAATATCAAAGACCAACTAGAAACACTAAGATCAGAGATGAGGGATCTAATCAAACCTTTAACCGAAGAAATAGAGACCTGGCAATACTCTTTTGCGGTATTGGAGTCCTCTCCAGATGCCCCAGAAATCCCATTTCAACTGTGTGAAAAAATCAAGGATTTCAGTACCCACTGCAATGACTCAATGATTGATATAGTCCAATCAGTCATAGGAGAGGCAGTCAGGTTCTGTGGTGAACCACCCTGTATCTTTTCAGCTGTTGCTTTTGGTTCTTTGGCTAAAGGTGAAGCTACGCCTTATTCAGATCTTGAATATCTTTTCCTCATTGAAGAGAAGTCACCTCACAATATGAAATATTTCCAAAAACTGGCTGTGACATCTTACTTCATGGTTGGAAATGTCCAAGAAACCAATCTCAAGTACATGAGTATTGATGAGCTTCGTCAGGACAAATGGTTTGTAGATGCAGCTATGAGTGGACTGAAAATTGATGGTCTCTCTGAGAACGCTGGTAATATTCCTACAGGGAATAACCACCCAGGGACACAAAAGAACAGGTTAATACTTACACCCTCTGAGTTAGCTAAAAAGTGCAAAGAGCTACTGGACAACCCAGACCCAAATCCAACGCATCCTGGTGACCTCACTGACATGCTCACATATACCAGAGAATTCTATAACCACAACAACAACAGCAACAGCAACAGCAACAGCAACAGCAACAACCTCTTAGTAACTTTTACTGGAATAAAATCTCATCATTCTCCAAATGAAAGAAGAATGAACGCCTCCATGGAAATGCTTCACGAGGATATCAGGCGTTATGACTTTGTTCCACACGAAAGACATACCTTAGTACACAGCTGCATCAATTTGAAGACTGACATTTATCGCTATCCCTCCATCTTGATTTATGACCTAAAGATCATTTATGGTATAGAAGAGAGTAACACATGGGAGACGTTACAAGCCCTCCTGGACAAGAGGGTCATTTCGCAGGAGCTGTATGATTGTTTATTATTCCTTCTCTGTGCAGCCCAATACATCAGGCTCTCAGCGTACTTAGATAGAAACTCACAAGAGGACGGCATCTCGATCCTACTGAAAAACACAGATGCTGATAAAACTGCGACTGGAAAGTCATCCTGGCATTTACCACAAGCTCTATACTTCCGTATTTGTCTTACTATGTCACCTGTTAAGTCACACATTACCACAAATTTAGACAAAGACAATGGTCTACGAGAACCTGTAATATTTGAAAAATATGGGGCTGCCATTGGATTTTATGAGACACTGCAAATTCATGAAGCTTTGATTCAGTGCATCAAAAAACAGTATCCTTGTCTGAGGGACTTGAACCTTGTTTGCAAGTTCAAACTAGCAAAAGCATATGTTGATTGTTTAAAGTTGTTTGACGGCATCACACTTCTCTCAGAGATTTTAGACACAGTGAGAGACAATCCTTTGACTTCTGATGCTCAGAAGTTTGTCGCAGACTATTTTGGAAATCAGGATACCGCTATTTTTTGTATTACTGTAGATAAGGGGAATTGGCTTGCAAGCTGTAATAAGACAAAAGAGGCATTAGAAATTTTGAATCCAATTGCTAGTCTACCGGTGCCTGATCAGCATCTCAGAAGGTACTATTCTGCTCTAGCAACGGTATACAGAAAGCTCGACGAAATATCTCTAGCAGTGAAATACCATAAACTTTCAATTGAAGACACTCCACCAACAGATGAACCAAGATGCGATAGAGTTGTTAAACTTTTGAACATGTTTTCGCACTACTCAAAGAATGGTGACATTTCTAAAGCAGAAAAGGCAATACTGGAAGCATTGAAGATATTTGAGCAGTTGCATGGTGAAGATAGCAATCACATCCATATTGGATTAGTGTGTCACGCACTAAGCAGACTCAAACTACAAACCAAGAACTTCTCTGAAGCAGAGAAGTATCTCGACCGAGCCAGATGTAACACTGAGGATCCAGCCAGCTTATTTGAGTTTGATGTCACCTCTGCTGAATTGATGATGGCACAAGACGACTATAAAAGTGCCTGTAGATCCTTTCTCAAGCTGCTGATATCTTGGCCAGCCATAGATGATAAATTATCCGCCAATTTTGTGAATACAGTTCATCTCGAGCTACAGATAGGAAAATGTTATCTTTTCTCCGGAGCACTGAATGCTGCAGAGGTAAGGCTCCATCGGGCAAAGGATCTGCATGGCAGGACATATGTACAAGATGGTCCAGAATTGCGGGTATGTTCTAACATAACGGAAATAGATTATTATATTGCACAGTGTTTATTAGGAAAAGGTCAGGTGAAAGAAGCTCTAGTGGCAATGCGACAATGTTTAGACTATTCAAGCCAGATAATTAGGCAACCCTCACATATACCCGAATACTTCAGTGATATAGATAGTAGTCTAAGATCCATCATTAGATTATTGAGACAGAAAGGGGAGTACTCTGGCTGTCATTTATCATCAGCCCGTTCGTGTTTCATGGCATTGAGGAGGATACACAACACGCTTAGAAATGACAAACTAGCATCAAAGTATTTGAAAGAGGCAGAAAAGTGTGACACATAATGAATGACATTTTGCAATCTTTAGTCTCTTCTATTTACTAGTTTCTTTTTCTTCTTTTATCTTCTTAAATTATATGGTAGACCTATGTTGGATTGATTTCTCAGTGCTACTATATAAACATTCACTTTATGAGAACAAAACGTGTAGTTTTTTTTTTTTTGCATTGTGTGCGGCATGTAAAGTTTCAATTGCTGAAATTAAAAAAGTAATAATAAATCGTAGCATCAATTTTGGTTTTAGTCATGCCGACGCTGCACAACTGTCTTCACAAAAGATTATCCATGCACAAAGACCTGTCTTGATGAGACAATGTATGGGCTGAATAAACAAGCATTATTTTCATTGTGCAACAAACATCTGGATAATATTTCTCCTTCGATATCTGTTCTGATTGGAAGTTGCCTTTTCAACATCGAGGGAAGGACAACTCTTTGTCTAATATATGAAGCAGCATAATGCGATGCGACAAGGGCAGTTTCTTCAATTTTGGATTTTATTAGGAATTTCACTTATTTCTTTGTTGATTTTCCTTTACTGCCAACTGATATTGAAACTCAATGTCTAGTGTATGCCTGAGGAACATGCAAAGCATAACCTCTACGTTCATTAATCGACCTAACCATACAAGCAACAGTGTAATTTTTTTGGCCGCTGTTACATTGAACGATTAGGAAAATCAACCATACCACACAACCTCACTTCCTTGTAAAGCAAAACTCTTGTGGGTGAGCCATTCAAGCATGATATTCACCCCCATGCTGTCCTAACTTGGGTCGAAGAAGCGGAAATAGGGTTACGTAAAAGCAAATGTTAAATAAAATCAATCATTACAGAAACAAAAAATCTGAAAATAGTAGCACCAATTATTTACGTGCACCTTACATTCTTAATAGTCCTGGTGTATGTAAGCTTTAGCTGCTGAATGTTGCATTATTAGCTTATTAGCTCATTGTCATTATAATATTATACACTTCTCAGATAGGTTTGGTAACTCAGAATTTCAGCATCATAGTTGCAATCAGTCACATATTTTTCTAAGTGCGAAAATTACAGTTAAATTTTGGTCATACTAAACTTGTAGAGTCATTCCAACCTGTAGACCAGCCAGAACAACCATACGCAGCTTCTGCAGTTCGGCAAATGGAATATAATGGTGTTACCAAACCTCTTCTTCCATATTCCGACCGACTCTGTTGGCGCCAATATATAAACCCAACGCTCCCTCCATTCACCTTGATTGCATTTCTTGAGACCCCTAAGTACAACGTGTTCCTACAGAGTACACATGAGTCTGCCTATAACCTGGATCAACCATATATGTAGCACCACCCTGATTACAACACAATCGCAACGCAACTAAGCCTGGACAAGCTCTAAACTCGGCAAACTAGCAAAATAAATCTAATGACACTTGGCTAAGGGAATCCCTGAGATTGCATGGTGGGAATTATTCATACTGCGCTCGAATACAGCATTTCGTTTTTCGACAAACATGCTTAACAAATTGGATATTGATGCTTTTATACAGTAAGTGTTGTGCCAATCGATATGAATTCATGGATTGGTGGTGAAATACACAGTATGGCTATTTGTGGAGAAAGTACATAATATATGTTTGTGTCTGTAATTGGATCTAGCTTGAGTTCTGGCAGCTTTGACATTTTGCATTGACTGAAGTCCCAGTAACTGGCAAGCCACTTGCAAAAGTTAACAAGAGGTCGGCTGTAGCATTACTGTACTTATGGACCAATCACAGCTGAGAAAATGTTTCCAGCAACCGTACATAAATTGCCATATGCTTGTTCATGGTCAGATATTTTCCCTAATCCATGAATATATCAGTGGTTGTGCCATTTCGCTCATGAGGCCAGTGACAGACTTAAAAACTTTCTATTCAACATATGGAACTCAAGTGATTGTGTTTTATGATATTTATTTCAGCTCTGTACATTTATGTACAATGTACACAACAAATTTGGACCAGTCCAAAAATAGCTCATCGCTTTTACACATCAGTAAAAGAAAAAAATAGGTACCATTTCAAACTCGAAGAATAAATGGTACCAAATCACCTGACAAGTAGTAGAAAAAAGTCAGTAGCAATAATAAAAGAATAAAACCGTAACAGGTAAACAAGTAGGCCTCTGTTATATCATCATCATTTCATGGTGCATTTCGTTGCTAACTAAGCTAGGAGCTGCTAGGTGGGTGAGGCTCAATTTTCTTCAGCGATGACTTATTTCATACCGACTACTGTCTGTGGATGTTATTGGGTGATTTTGATTATTGGACGGCTGGTTCAACTTGATTCCGTGTAGCTATAGCTGATCGCATTACCATAACTTTTTTTTACACACCATGAATTTTACTGTTGTTTGTTTTTCTGTTGGATTCGATATCAATTTATACTTTGGAGATTACAAATTAAAAGGATGTTTGATCGAACAAAGTTTCCCCTAGCTTGGGCCTCAAGCGGGGCAGCAGAGTTTCTCTAGTGGACAATATCAGGTATCATAAGCATTATTCAGATAGGCGCTTTCATTTAAAAATTTCATCCATCAAGCTTGCAAGCAATGCAATGTTCAAAGCAGCAGACTGCTAATGCTTGTGCACCTGGAGCTAACTATAAGCTACTTCAATATTCAATTTTTAATATTTACAATAATACTAGTGTCGGTCACTGCTTCTATAACGAGAGAGTGAGTGAGAGAGAGAGTTAGGTTACATTGTCATTATAGGGCAAACAGGGAGATTGGGCGTGGCCACTGAGCTATAAGTGGGCGGAGTTTAAGCACTCTGCTCCTCTCCGCCTCCACCAGCGCTGTGATGCTCCTGTGTATTTTCATCATGATGGTGTTCATCGTGTCCACCTTCGGAGTCATCTCTCCTCCTGCCTCGTCCCCCGCGGTATCCACCACCACGACGTCCTCGGTAACCAAACCTTCGCCTGCCTCCGTATCCTCTCTGTCCTCTGCCGTACGGAGGAGCTCCTCCGTCGTTATACTGAGGTGAGTATCCTCCCTGGTGAGGTTCTACCATCTGACCCTCCTCATACTGTCCCTATAATAACATACAACTTATCATTCACTTTATAATTATCAAGTAATAGTCTTTTCATGTGGCTACTTTTTCTCCCAACGAAAACAAAACAAGTGGACATGTGACAAGGCTAATCAGGTGATTTTATCATACAAATTGATGCACAAAACTGACACACATAATCTAACTATCAAGGAATGACAGAATGTGGCACACTCATGTGTTGTTGGCCTTTGTGTTGTGGAGTGCAAAAATTAACAACCGTGGTCTCTGTTAAGCTCCTTTCTTAATAAACGAAGGTTGCAACCCAAATTGGTAGTCATCTACTTATAATCCATGTGCAGATAACTTCCAACTCAGCCAGAAATCATCATTATAATCACTGTTCTGACATCAGGGAGCTTCATCTGGTCCAAACCCCCTGGTGCCATCACATATCTTATATATATATATTTTCATATAGGTGGGTCATTCAAATACATCAATATATTGCCCTTCTGTTGCCTTTGCCTAACAAGCGAACAAAGAACTATCCAACACGACAATTCAGAAAGCTCGACCTCTACTAATCTCTCACCTGAGGTCTTGGTGGATAGCCGTAACCTCCACGTCCACCTCGATATCCTCCACCGCCGCCTCCTCGGCCGCCACCACCTCCGTAGTAGTTACCTCTGTATCCGCCACCTCCTTGGTAGCCCCTGAATCCACCCCTGAATGGACGTCCACCCCTGCTTCGTCCTCTGCCTCCCCTACCTCTTCCTCGAGGTACGTAACCTGTAACACAAGAAGAGTGGATATACGTCCAATATGTAAAGACTGGACTTGATGTGGAATCAAGGAGTTTAAGTCTTTAACTCCTTGGTGGAATCAATAATTCGACATAATCCAACAGTATGGCATGAACTACATGTCTGGTCATTAATCGACCTGCTTTGAAATCCTGCTAACCACATTACAAAAACCATGAAGTTGTCAATTTGAGCACAACAGCAACAAAAATCTTTGAAATACATGCAGCAGCAATAATTGATTTGTGAAATACATACATACAATAACACCAATAATGCAAGCCATCTCCTACAGCTGCTGCAGAACACAGGCCTCCTGCAGTTAGTGCAAGTCCATTGCCCCAGTGGTCACGAGTAAAGGCCTTGATCACTGAGGCACTCAACCACTGGACCATTGTACTAACTGCAGAATGACTGTGTTGTACAGGTTAGACAGCAGTATCACACTGATCACGTGATATTATACTACTGCAGTATATCTCTGATCGATTTAGAGTTAACTAATTCCCTTGGCATGAGTCACAAGAAAAATTTGGTGTGACGACATGAGTTCATTTTCACCGTTTGCGTGGGTACATCTAGTTACTCGTATTAAATTGACTCTTACGAACAGAGATACACATGCAAATAGTGTAGTCCTGATGTCAGTGAGCAGTAGTAGTATACAAACCTTGGTCGTATCCACCATCTCCTTCACCATCTTCAGGGTGTACTTCCCCTTCTGATGTTCTGTATCCACCACCACCTCTACCCCCTCTGTATCCACCACCACCTCTGCCTCGTCGAGGCTTTCTCTCCATCTCTTCTTCTCCACCTTCATACTCCTCTCCACCCTCGTCTCCGTGCTACAAAATATAATAATCGATATGAATTCATGGATAAGCGGTAAAATACACAGTATGGCTATTCGTTGAGAAATGACAACAGCATATGACTTTGTGCCAGTAATATGATCTAGCTAAAATTCTGGAAGCCTCCTTGTTATGCATTGATTGACGTCCCAGTAACGATCTTTAAAAACTCAGGCAAGCAATGTGACAAAGTTTGCAAGGGGGTCGGCTGTAGCATTCTGTCTGACCAATTAAAGATTAGAAGTTGTTCCCAGCAACCAGACACAAATTGGCATATGCTTGTTCAGGGTTAGATATGTTCCCCTTATCCATGAATGTATATATATATATCACAGAACATAATTATTGAATGCATATGCAAATCATACCAGAATTAGGTCATGTCAACCCAACATTTCAAGGACGGTATCATAGACTTATAGACTCCTAAACTATATTACGTCTATGGGTGGTGCCCTACTTATTGTGGCCAATGAAAACTAGAAATATGTCTGGGTATGTTTTACTGAGTTAGAGAATGACGAATGATTATTGGGGCACAGCTCAGACTGGAATTATATCCCAAAAATGTAATCAAGCTGCAGTGAATAGCAGGCCCAACATATCTACTTTAGTTTGAGCCTTGAGGCGATATCTGTTTTTCATCATATCTTTCCATTCATATAGATCTTCAAGATCTCCAACAATTTACAAGCTACACACTGGATATCCCAATCTAGCCTTAACATACCAAGCCACCAGTCAACCACCCTACATCGAATCTCCCACATACGTATTAGAATTTTGCACACCTTCTCCCCCCCTCCCACATCATGTGTATCTACCCCTCGTCTATTCACATACCTGATATCCACCCCTGTAGGCACCTCTGCCTCCTCTTCCTCGACCTCCGCCGCGTCTGTAACCTCTGAAGAATCTTCTAAATCGTCTTCTCTCTGCTGCGTACTTACTTCCCTGGACAGGTTCGCCCTCTAGTTAACAAAAGGAAGGAGTATGATGATGATATCAAATTTATTTCAACCGTTCAAAACTGCCACATGACAATATTATAAGAACGTGTTTTACAAAGAACAATATTTACTATTGAAATTAAGAAAAGAAACATAAAGAATTAAAAATGAGAAAATCTGATTCACACACTGTGCTTATGAAACAATGAGTTTCGCAAAAACTCAGTCCTTTGTGATCCTATCAGCCGGTT
Source organism: Membranipora membranacea (assembly GCA_914767715.1). NCBI lineage: Eukaryota > Metazoa > Bryozoa > Gymnolaemata > Cheilostomatida > Membraniporidae > Membranipora > Membranipora membranacea. The sequence continues at coordinate 12,158,277 of OU612074.1, forward strand.
AGGTAGACACAATGTTACTATAGCATTGGCGTGTGAGAACTAAAGATTTCATATGTGGTTATTTTCCATAACCAGTTGTTCAATGTTTTCCCTGTAGAATATCTAATATATCGTAAAAACACATTCCGAGCGCTAATGTGGTCGACTAGTGAAAACTTGAGTGGCTATATTACAGTAAGTAAGGTTTTGGAAGGCCAAAATATTAGGCTACTATCCCCATGTTCACAGACAACAACTTCACCGCTGTTATCAGTGAATTGTGTGATTGTAAACTCACTCGCTGTTGAATCATGTTAAACAATGCTGATGAAAACAAGCTACACATACCATTATCTTTGTACCTTGAAGCTGGTTTAATGGACATTATTATGTTGAGATCCTTATCAGGTAAATGGATGTACTTTAACTAAACTATAGAGCAGACCAAACACAAATAAAATGCACATTGTTCCCATATTTACATAAAGTGTTGCTGTTTGAGACTGTAATAATAATACTAAAAGAGTGTTCTATGGTCGACAAAAAACAATAACACAGAATTCTTTGTCACAATGCATTCTCTGATGTTTTCACAAGACCAGACACAAAAATCAGTGAAATTATTTTCATTTCAATAATAGATTTCCTGAAGATGATCTTACTGAAAGAGAACTTTTAAAGATCCAGAACTGGTGCAGAGCAAATAAGCTTTTATTAAATTTTGAAAAAAACCACAAAATTATTTTTAAAAACCATCAGAAACGACTATAATACGTTAACCATTAGAAGAGGATTATAATGGTTTATTATGGTTAAAACTATTATAAACAATTAGAAGATGACGCTTATACCTTGAATAATGTTATTACATCCACGAATTGCAAATTTCTAGGGATCCATCTGGATCAACATTTGACATTTCGGACCCAAATCGATAAAGTTTCAGCCAAATTAAATTTCCTTGTTATGATGCTTCGACATCATTCTGTCAAAATATTTAGACCAAAAATTGATGATCAATGTCTATTATACTTTCATTTACCCCCACATTTTATATGGACTGGAATTCTGGGGTCACGCTTCCGATGCCGCTTTGTTGCAAGTCCTAATGTGCCAAAAAAGGCACTGAGAGTTATTTTTAAAAAACCACCAAATTCTTCGATTACATATAAATTTCAAGAATCCTATATTATGCCTATAAATATGCTTTTCAAGTATCGATTAATTATTTTCATGTATAATCTGCTAAAAAATTATGAAAATTTATTGAAAACTCTGAAAATTGACCATGATTTTAATACCAGAAACAAATCCAATTTTTTAAACTAAATTGAAACTGAAAAGGGGAGGAGATCGATATTCTACTCTGGTGTCGAGCTGGTATCTGGCTTTGCTCTGGGTATGCTTGATCTTCCTCTGCAGGCCTTCAAGGGAGCCCTGGCGGCTCGCCTCTGGGATGAAGTATCGACTCCGGCTCCGTGAGGGGCCTGGATCTGCGGTGGCCTGCGTCGGCCACATAGAGGATGGACTTCTGGAACAGGATTGCCCCATCTCTAGTCTCGGACTATCTGGCACTCCCTTTGTTTTTTTATTGTTTTTCATTTTCAGTCTAACCTACTAAATTTTAATTAATTAGACAATAAACAGAGAACAAAAAAAACAAAAAAAAAGATTTATTTTTGCAGCGCAATTGAATTCAGTTTATAAGCAGACTGTGAATCCTTTCTTGTTGTTTAGTGCATTATCACTACAGTGCAACAAGTTAATTTGTTTCAACTTCAGCAGACTTAACTAAACTGAGCTAAGCACCACAACTAGATGAGTTTAGCATCATATCAGCAGGCCACCCACTCAAATTGTCACTGTCAAATAGGCCCGTCTTGCCTGGATTAGATAAGAAGTCAAAACAACCGACCACAAGACAATGGCGATCTTCTATTGTTTTGTGAAGCGGCAGGTGGTGTGCTAGTGTTATGTTCCTACACATTAAATATCATGTATCAGTATATTTTCAATAAATGAATGTCAGTAGCTAAGTTTAGCATAGCTATATAACTCATGATTTGCTCTGTATTATTCTTTCAAATACTGTGACAGATATCTATATCAATTACATAGTGGACGTTTTTGCCACAAAACAGGTGGCAGGACTATACCAGTTCAGCAGTTTGGGAGTTAAATCAATTAGAGAAAATTTGTGAACTGGCAATACTCCATGTGTTTTGAGCTGACCTGATCTTGTTAGATAGCTATCCCTTCCCGTACCGCTGATTCGGAACCTTACAAGCAAGGAAGTCACCACCAAAGTGGCGCGGACTGCTTTAAAAACCATTGTCACTAATTTCTATTGAACCTTTTTTTCGCTGACTGACCGGCGCAAGGTGTCTTAATATCGTTGACACATTTTTTTTATTAGGTCAACAAGTTGTTATTTTCTTTTGTTTATATCATTTTTATATAGAAGCCTCAATAAAACATAAAATAATGAAACAAGTAGTAAGCTTACCTGGACCGGTCACATTGGCCGCCTCGTTTCCTTTCTCTCCTTCAACTACATCAAACTCGACTTTCTCTCCATCTCCCACAGATCTGAGATACTTCTTTGGATTGTTTTTGCTTATGGCCGTCTAAAATCAACAAAACACAGTTTCCATAATATAATCTCTCAAAGGCATTCCTGAACACAAATCATTGAGCATCCACAATATATTAAATATTTGATGGGCTTTATTTCATTGCTCAATAATTTAAATAGAAGCGAAAATCTAGTACTAAACTTGAAGATCTTCAGAAAATGTGAGAGCCGTAACACTACTATAAATGTAAGATTATTTTATCATGTTAATTGTAGGAAACAAGGCATTTTAATTGGAATGTATGGCCGACCAAGCAGTGTACACAAGCTTAGTATACATATTTGAGCCCTAAAAATCTTTCGCAAAGAACCCATGGGCATGTGATCTTGTAAGTATGGAACAGATGATACAAGCCCTTGCTAGGATGGAAATATTTTAGGATGAAAGTAATTGGGAATCAGGACACAAGCGCAGAGTTGGGGAATGTCTTTTACATCACAACGGTTCCTAGAAAAATTTGCAACAGGGAGCATAATAATTAATTGCATGCCACCTGAGACAGTTTGAATGGAGTCATCTGTTAGGATATACTTGGATACTGGAGGCAGGAAATAACAAGAAGGGAAAACCGGAAACAGGCTCTCTGGTGGTGGAGGAGGGAACAATCAGGAGCTTGGTTCTATGGACGACTTGGGAAGGACGTACAAGTATACTCTGTGACCTTATCTGTGCCATCAGACCATCTATCGATGCCTAACAGTGCCATCTCTAGCCTAAGCCCTAAGGTAAGCCTAATAGCTTAACATCATCAACTAAAAGGAAATCCCTACCTGATGTACAAATACATCCTCTTGAGTGTCGTCTCGGTTAATGAAGCCGTAACCATTTCTAACGTTGAACCATTTTACTGTTCCTGATACTTTAGTGGCTGTAATATACAACAATAAACAGTGAGACTATGACAGGCACGAGTGTTTGACTCTAAATAACTTAATAAATCTACCATGTCATACCTGAGTACAAGTAGTTTGTTGCCTTTCAATTTTATCAGTCAGCAAAATAAAGCACTGTTTTTTTTAATAGGTTATTTGTGCAAACTCTCAACTCAACTACACAAGGTTGGACATTGGTCTTAATCCTGAGCCTCATCCCTACAAATTTAACATCCCTGCAGGTTTAGAGCCACTCATCTTTCATTCACAATTACTGGACTTTTTTTATTTCAATTTCATTCATTTTCATTCTCTCCCCCCCCCCCCTCCTCCCCAGCATAGATAGATAGATAGTGCACTTGTTTGTCTTGAATTTCTACATACATACATACATAGTCAGTGATAATGCAGCAGCTTCCTACAGCATAGGATACTGATAGCAATGAAATGCAAACATAATAATTACAGCTGCACTGTATTAAAGGATCATAGTTTTCTAATTGTCTTTAAATATAATTAAAAATTTAAACAAATTGTTGAATGAATGAATTGAAAGCCTATTAATTAATTCTTCTTCCTCTTCATTCATTGATTGTTGTATGTTTGCATTCATTCAAACATCAACTGCATGACACCTAATCATCCAACAGGCTTACCAACTATATTTTTGATTGGCCTCTCTTCTTGTTCATTCCCTGATTGGACGTTCTCTCCGTCAGACATACTGGAATTGCCAGCAAGATGTTAACTACTTCTTACTTTTCCAGATTGTTGACTTTCTTCTCAACAATCGGCGTGGTGACCTCGACCTTGTCTGCAAAACCTGTCTTTCATTGGCTGGTGAGGAAAACTAACAGTAAGAATTCCATGAGAAATTAATCCCGATTAGCATTCATCTTGATAGTCACTTACCAATTAATAAAATTCCAGAAGTCATATTTAAAAGTGAACAACAAGAACATATGATAAAAAAATTTTTAATTATAACTTTACTAGTAAAAGAACATTTATTCTAGGGAGTTGTCTCCTTTTTAACAAGGAGAACATAAGACTTCATGATAATCATATCACTCAGTCAACACAGGGAGTTTGGAGTCTTAGAGTCTGTCCCAGACTCCCTGGTCAACAAGACCTGCTAGCGATGAACTCCATTCATTGCTGCTAGGCTCTTGCTGAAAAATGGCTTGTTGATGGAACTATGCACAAATGAGTGAGCGATTTGGGAAAGATTTGGTCCAAGTAAATCTGCAAGACATAACTGGTCTGTCATATTTTTTTTAAATGGCTGTATTCAAATAGTCAGAAGGGGGTTATCCATCCAGGATACTTGCCTCAACCTTTTTTTTTCTTCCCAAATCTGTCTAGACAGCAAGGCGTGTTTTTTTCAAGTGATTTCATCATTGATATTATACTATTATGAAAAATTACTAAATTATTGTTGCTATTGTCAGAGTAGGATTTACATCGATTCGCTTTTTCAGCAGCGTTCAGCCTTTGAATGCAACTTTCATTGTATCGTCGTACTTTCAGTCTTGGCTCTGGTTACTTGGGTTGAGTGAACCAACCCATCTAAAAAGAACCATTGAATTGGCAGTTGAATTAGCTCATGAAAGCTCATGATTCGTTACTTGATATAAAAATCCTAGGACAAGTATGTTTGCTTTGATAGCACGTGGCTTTTCCAGTATCACCCTTTTCTCTCGCACTGACTCTAAAAAGGGGAAAATTATGAAAGTGATGATACTTAATTGAATGAGCGGTCGAATTCAGAGTTTCACCATTTGGTATGGCCAGCGTCTATAGCTCAGTGGTAGAGCGCTGGTCTTGTAAACCAGCGGTTCTGGGATCGACCACCAGTGGACTCTACTTTTATCCTCCCATGTGACAATTCCACTATGCAGACCAGAAAGAACACAATTCTTTATTCCCTAGGGTTGACAATTGGATGTCAACCAATGCATAACGTAAATGCTGCCAGATGTTTAGCAAAATTCAATCCTGACACAATATGATAAAATGATGAGATTTTCCTCAACAATATCAATACCGTGAATTCTTTTACTGATCCAAGAATTCATATCAGCGCACACCATCATTACAAAAGTCAACTAGGCTGTTTTAGTACAGAGACGAAAATCAGCCAATGGCAAATCACGATTAATCTCATTGGTTGATCGGCGAGAAAACTTAAATACTTGCCACCCTGATAAGAGGTTTGACGCATTTATAGATAATTTTGTTTCTCGCACCAAGTATTTTATCATCTCAAGAAAAGGAAAAAGTTTCATTTGTTTGTAAATTGACAACCAAATCTAAGAAGGTGAATATAAAGCAGCACCGCTTTGTTTCTTACTTCCTCATAGACCACCCTATGATGGTATCAACTTATACAACACTAATAAAAATGTTGGATCTCAGCTAGATTTTATAGGCACCTGATTGGTCAACAAACACATTTGCCATCACTAATGGTGGATGGCTGGGGAAGAAGATACTCCCTACATTTGAGAGCTCATATAACATATAGCTACTGGCTAAATGTTTTGATGCCACAACTCCCTATTTAAATTTTTGACTGGTGGCTCCGCTGGGCATATCCCAGCTGTGTCAGCAGTGGCTTAAGTTTCTTGTCTGTTGTTGCCTCCAACTTTGAGTATTTATTCGGAACATGGTCAAAAAGAGATGCTGTCATGGGGACAAGATAGCAGCAAACTTCCTAATGCATAGCACAGTATCTTCATATACTCCACATACATGAGTGGGTGGGAGTATACAGCTGCAAATACCAACAGCGACCATGAGGAAAAGTCGGGTAGCTATAAAAACTGAACACCGGTATTACTTTGTCCCATTAATTTAGCAGCAAATTACTTGCAGAAACAGAAATGATAGGACAGGAGAACTTCAAAACTATTTCCAGTGCAACCTATCGCATGGCGCTTTTTACCATTACTCTTTTGACCTGTCTCTTGATTCTGCAGACAGGTTCGGTTCTCTGGCTATGGCACTCAGGAAGGTTTGAAACCCAAACAGGAAGTAGAACCTGCAAACTTGACAAGGTAGGGAATTCAGGGCAACTACTAGAATTGCAAGGTATAGTCACTCAACACAATCCGAAGAATGGGCGGTAAAAATAGTGGGGGCCTTAGGGGCTAGCCTGCTATTTCAGCGCCAATTCGCTCTCAGTTTGTTGGCAGGTGGGGTCATACATGTCAGTGGACTGCATTCGAACCCACAACCTCCAACATTAGCATGAATGGCGCTCAAACCAACTGAGCCACCTCTCACTCCTTTTTTCTTTAAACAGAACAAGGTCGTGGAATATCAGATAAACAATTCCAGTATAACCTGCTTTTACTATTGCACTTCTCTCCATTTCCAGCAGAATGATGGAGATACAATCATACCCATGGCAAACATAAATAAACGATTTATATCTGATAACTTAAAACAGATGTATCTAAACATCCCTAAAAGTCTTCTACATGAACTGGTAAGTTATGTTCACATTGATTTTTTCTTAACCAAATAGCCTGCTATCCAAAGTGATGAAAATGTTTGGAGGGAGGATGAGTCATCAGTTGACCAGGAGCAGATAAATCCGAAAACATGCACTGGATTGTGCATCAAATAAATTTTTTAGATACACATACACATGTGTGCCGATATTCGGATTGCATCTAAGCCTCTAACAAGCACACATCCTGCTTTGTAATATCCTTGCTTGATGATGCCATTGCATGTCTTGATATTACAGCTGTGCTCATTTTTCTGTAGGCTGTGGATGGACCTCTGATACCAGAGCACTCATTGGCCTCTATCATCAACAGCTGCCCTGTTATATGCACTAGCCGCTGCCATGAGGGTGCGTGATTCCTAGCTACACTACTGGGGGTCTCAGAAGAGAACTTACCCTAGAAGGGTAAATCATTCTCAGGAGGAAAAGCTTGCCAATTCGAACAAACTTGCAGCAATAGCTTACATAAGGGCTAGCTTACATAATTTCCCTGCATTTATTTTCTATATATTCAATACCCCTCTGCTACCCAAAATTGAGATTTAAAAAACATTAAGACACCCCCTCCCACTAGCTAAACTTAATGGCTGGTGCACATTGTCCCAGACGACCATCCCAGATAGTCATCCCAGTCAATGTGAACATGAAAACGACACATTCCCAGACTGTCTGGGTTCGTCTTGGACAGTATCGGGAAAGTTCGTAAGCGTCAAACTTTCCCGATGCTGTCCCAGACTGACCCAGACTCGTTTTACATCTGGGTGCTATGTGAACCAAACATTTGGATGATCTGGGATCATCTGGGACAATCTGGGACGATCCTAAACAATGTGAACATTATCAAAGCACTATCCCAGACAAAAACCTAATTGCTAGTCTGGGATTCATTTGACAATGTGAACATAAGACTGGGACCATCTGGGATAAGCATCTGGGATGGCATCCCAATGACATCTGGGACAATATGTACCACCCTTTACTCTAGCTGGCATCTATCCTCTAGTCTATGGCATACAGTAGCTGTAGAATTATCGCTTCAATACTTGAATTGGTTGTCGTCATAATTCCACTTTTCAATTATTTATCAGAAATTTTTACTTATTATTTCTATATAATTTATTTGCATTTATAAAATAAATAACGAAAACTCCAATCATCAACTTATTTCATTCTTCACACGCCATTGACTGAGTATTGATATTTTATATGAGCATACACTGAATTATCTTGTCAAGACTAAAGGGAGGGTGAAAGTATTGGGCCTGTTCCCAGATAACGGATTTTAGACACCTATTATCTTCATAACATAATGTCTCATAGCAAATAAATATTATTAAACGCACACATCCTTGGCATCAGCGAATATATAAATCAGTTAATCTTGTATTGTCAAGCCCTAAAAACTTAAATTTATTTGCTGTAAGCTTTTCCTTTTCTGTCTCAGCCCCCTCACTCTTGTAATCTTTCAACCAGGTGATAAATTCAGATTGAGATCCGTATCAGGCTTCTGTGAACGAACACATGTTAACACATGCGGCAATTAATAGCTGATGATTGGTATACAGTCCTGTTTATAAAATTTCATTCAAATCCTAAATGCGCTATTCCTATGACCTATCTATAGCTAAACACAGTAGAGAGATGGAGAAGAGCAATACTGAGTCTGTTTCTGATCGCAAATATGGGATAATAAGTGTACTAGTTTCACTGCTTGTTATACTTCTGCTGCTAGAATCTTCATTTCTCCTGTGGCTTGGGTGTACTGACAGGATTACCTTCGACATTACAGACAACACCTCAAATGACAGCGTGAATGTAAGATGACTAAATTCATACTTAGATACCATTTGCAGGGTGTAGACAGTCCCCATGAATCATGAATACCAACACTAAAAGTAAAAACTGGATGCAATTTTATAATTGTTATGGATCTTCTTAAGTTTCGATCATGTTGCCATTCTCAAACAATCCTTAAACCATAATGAGTCACCTTCCCACATAAACCTTCCTATAAACTTGACTGCGGATTGCCACATGACACACAAATTTAACTCAGCGGTATGTTATATATGGGCCATAAATGACATAGGCCATAACAATATAAATTTATAATTAAATGAATGCAAAACACTCTCAAACCAAGCCAAGACCTGGAGAACATTTTGAATATACCCCAGTATGAAACTAGTTTTTTTTTATATCTTAGGACAAGCAAGCTGTACAACAAAAAAGGTCTTTGGTCTCTCAGTTCAGAAGCGAGCTTATCAACGATAACAAACGCAGATTTGTGCGTGCTGGAGAGCCAACCACATTCATGGACCTCAAGGTGACTGGCGATTCAGAGAATAAGCGTGCTGTCAAAGTTCCAGATGTATATTGATGCCAAGATAAGATTTTCCAACTTAGATAAAGAAGAATTGAAAACATCATTTTGTTTGAGAAATGATTTGGTTAGAAATATTATTCAATTTTGCAGACATTTATGTAGTAATTTGCTTTGTTGTGCAGGTCGAGCATACAGTAAATGTCATTGCGCTAAAAATGTTTCTATCTAAATACCTACCACATGACACATTGAACATAAACACACCCTGTAATACAAAGTCATCAATGCTCCAAAAGCGTTGCATAAGAGAAACCACGTCAGATTTTGTAGCAATGCTGTCACCAAGCAGCTATGTTAGGAGTATGGATCAAAACTGATGCTCGACAGTAGATTGCCAAAACTAAAGCTATTCCCATTCATTTATATTTTTGGTAGCGAAAGGATGACTTTGAATATTATAAGCCTGCAAGTATCAGCGACCTGTGTCCGACAGTGTGTGCACCTAGATGCAAACAGAGCTCACCTTTGTGGGAAATGGCTGCCATCCAGACAAGAGATGGAATGGACAGCTAAGGCAGATCTCACTGACATGTCAAAGTGTAATATTTGTCTATATATTAATAATCGGAGCCAAAAACTTTCCAGATAATCGCGTTATTCAATGTTGATTCTTGTCTATCTTGTATTGCTTGTACTCGGCTTGCATAGCTTTATGAAATAAATAAAAAGTTGATACCTGTAGTTGCCTTTCTCTCTAAGTATCTCATTACACCCTCTCTGATATAAAATAAATCATTTTACCTCGGTGTTAAACCTGGACGAGTATATTATTAGCAGGAACCATTCACCCATGATTCACACATGTTTGAAATAACCGAAATTATTCCCAGCTAGAATTTATCCACAATCTTTAAATTATATAGACTCTCACCTCAGCTCGCCAAATTTAGGTTAACATTAACCATATCCAAACTAGCAATTCTATATACTACAGCTATAATTAATTCCTCAAGGAAAGTTTAAGCATCATAGCCCTAGAAACTGTGAAGATTCCACATCACAGTTCCATTCTGCGCATGCTCAGCTCTGGGCATGAGCTGATCTCTGCAAAATTGAGCCTCGGAATTCCGAAGCCATCTGATTGGCTACCTGCTCTGGTGGCACACTCACAAATGCGTGCGGAATTGTTAGAAAGAGTAATCTTCTATTATCACTATTAGCTAAAGTTGACTGGCAATTTATGCAGGGGGTGTCCTATCTTCCCAGACCAAAATTGCAATTAGAACCCAGACTAAACTCATTGTTCTTGCACATGCGCAAATTCAAGTCACGCATGATACATACTTAGCCTTACGACATTCTCTTTGTGGTAATGATAGCCTAGTTTATCAGTGATCTACATGCCCAGTCAGATCACGAGAGTCAGTATGTCACAGTTCAGTACCTCAGTTAGTTCTACAAATGTATGCTTCTGATACAACAGATACTGCTAATAATTTTTAATTATAACGATTTATACGGCTCTATAGCAAGTTGTCTGCCCTTTATTAATGAAAAGGCACCTCTGTGCATGATTTTACGCTGAAGAGGCGGCAGGGGAGGGTGACTTTCAGGTGGCTATTTATGACTTAGGTCGTCATTGTATGAGAAATCACATATGGTGGACCCAACATCAACCATAATCAGTTATAACTACAGGATGAGTGATGAGAAAGGACTCAGTTACATCCAATCTATTCACATTACCCCAGAACTTCAATATAAATTGATAATTACCTGATTTCACATCTAGAACCGCTAGAAAATGACAAACCACAAAGACCATCTAGGAAAGAAATCTTCTTGTTTTCTGTGATTGGATTGTTGAAGATACTGGTCCTGTTAGAGACTGTGATTTTCATCTGGCTCTTCTGTACGGATAGAATTGTTTTAGATGCGGATCAGAAAATCAATAGGGAAGTACTTCTAGAAAAGGTGAAAAATTTATAATGTATTCTATTTATAGTATAATGATATCTCTATTCATATTGCAGAATTAAATTTTAGTTCAACTGAAATTTAATGCTGGACAGTTTATTGTACACCAGCAAAGTCCTAGTAAGTGACATAGGGAGATATATACACCCGTGGTTGCTGGGGGCTCAAACAATCAACTTGAAAGCTTTTCCAGTGGGACACATGACTCCTGCGGCGACCATCCCCTGGCAGTAAAAAGCAGGCTTGCTCATCGATTGCACCGAAAAAGAATGGGTTGATCAATTAACAAGCACTCTTGCTGTTCACTACTGGGAGTCGTGCATTTGCATCCCATTTGCATTTACATGCCAGTGACAGAAACCTTCTAATCCCATTACAGAGGAACATAATACCTGATGACTTTGACAACAATGAACTAAAAGTCCCTGTTAGAGAATCAAACTCTCCTGAAGTTGTGATTCCTAAAGATTGTGCCACAAAGATTCTTGCCCAATTAGTAAGTATGCTCACCATAGATCATCTAAGTGGTGGTGGATATGTTGCTTAAATATAGAGAATATCTATACACCTGTCATATTATTATAGATTAGATCAAGCCCTCAAACGGACAAATTGTCATGACTAACCCTCCCCCCCCCCCCGCCCTAACAAATCCAATTGTTGTTAGATTGCATGCCTAGGAGTAGGAGCCAAGAAAAAACTGCCTACCATCATAATATTATCCTCGGCTCCTTACAGCATTCAGTTGGACTAATTCTGATTGGTTTTTATTTCTCAGTTCTGAACCACTAAAAGCTTTGCAAGGAGGCAAATCCGACTGAAGAGAAATTCGCTCTGAGATATATTAATTGTGCCCTCCCCACTCAAGCGCTTTCTATTCTTTACCTCATAAAAATCTCAATTGTTATGTTTTAGATCAAGAGCCGTACCCTACAGGTACAATTCACCAGTTCCGGTATATGTCCTACTGTATGCTTTTCTGTCTGTGATCCTGCTAAACAGAATCAAAAGATCCAGCAAACAAAAATTCAGCAAAATCAGTGAATAAAGTGGATAAATAATTAAAATAATAATAAATAATCAGTCTGGTGACAAGTATAACCATGTAGTAGTTATTTTATTGCAAAATTAATAAAAAATACAACTCAATATACCTTATTTTTTGTTGTTGATATGTAGATCAAGGTGTGGTCCATTTACATGCATTTGGAGTTGAAAAGCAGAGGGGGAGCAACTCCGAATACAGATCAATATCAGGTCAGGTACGAAGATCAAACTTGCCCTAGAGGCAAGGTAATAATATCAAAGACCTACTTATATCCACTGCACAGGAACCTCAGCTTACTTAATAGAGTGCCGCTTTCAAACTATGTGTGGGTACAACTGATGACAACCACTGCCTAACAAATCTACATATTAGGTCCAATGCCCACTCAGTGACTTACGGTGTTTGAGCTTATAAAGTCGAACGTGCTATGCTATGGCAGTACCATCCCCTTAAGTTCACGAGTTATAACCCTTCTTTCTCTCATAGCGTTAACATCAATCAAATTTCCAGGACAGTGAGACTTGGACGGAATTAATCAAAATGGGCACCCAACAGAGCAAACCCCACATGTCCACAACAGGCACCTTGATGTCCATAGAATGAAATGGTACAGAAATGGCTGGAATACAGGCAGGTGACGAGAAGCCTTCTTTCCCCATTTTTCTTCAAAACAAACATGATGCCCTTTGGGTTCTGGCTAAAGGGTTGGGAAGTATTTTAATGCTGGACTGCTATTAATAGCCGCCATCAAGACAGGAGCGAAGAAGGCTTCAGATTAGTCAATGATAAGATAAAATATAATAAGATCAGATTGGGGTATAATAAGATCAGATTGGATTGTTTGTCTGGCCAGACTGGTAATAATTCGATGATAGTGCTGGTTTTGCTATTTTTTTACATTACTTTATCAAATAAAACTAGCGGTTGGAGTGTAAAAAAAAAAGTCCAAATTGTGGAATTATCGGTTTTTTTTAACTTCATTGGCCTAACTTACGTTCGGTGGGAATGGTTTTTTTCATAATCATGTATCAAGAAAAGGAGAAATTAAATAATTCCCAAACTTGATGAAAAAAGTGTCATCAGAAAAATGACGCTTGAGTGATTAATGCTTGATTTTTGAACATGAGATAAATAGTACTTGCAAACGAATGAGCTACAAAATGAGGGATGCTATATAATATAGTAATAATCTGTGTCCCTGACATCGAAACGCAAACGCTAAACGAGTAATTTTCAGTCATAACATTTTTTTCGAGCAGTTAAAAGCTGCAGTAAGTTATGTTTTTTCATTTGAAAGTTCAATATCATATGTAATTAAGGAATTTTACAACGGCTGATAAAATTTGTTTTTTTTACACTTGTTTTGAATGAAGTCAGCTTTTTAAGTAGATGTAGAATATTATTCTCTAATCTACTGAGTGTTCATAAATTGAATGAATAACTGCATAGATTAAGCAAACAAATCTAAATTAAAATTGAAAAAAGTAACCAGGTTGACCGGTGTTTTCTACCCATATCATACTGGGAAAAAAAATGATAGTTTATTCGTTACTCATTTGCCACGGAATTGGACCAAATTTAACCAAACCACAGCCCTAGCATTTGCACATGCAAAAACAAAATTTATAAAATTAACGTGACCATTTTTTTGTCAAGTAACCTGTCCACAAGGGCTGTGAATGGACTAGACACAGGTATCATACCATTCAAAGTTATTTTTTGAGTCAGTGACTTGACTCACTATTGGGTCGCGCCTATTAGGGTGAGCAGTAATTATATTAATACACTAATCTTTTCGGGTCTTTTTGAAAATATTCTGTTTCAAAATCACAAGACTTACATCAACTTGTTGACGTTACGAATATATGATTAACAACTAAGCGTCCACATGTGGGCAATCAATCGTACAGGAAGACTGGAGTTAAATTCACTAATGATTAAAAAAAACAATTGATCATTGACGTTGTTATGTTAATAAACATGGCTTTACATTGAGTAGGTTGGAATTTACAGCTAATTACTACGATATGAAGCTATGTGGAAATCATATTGATTGGCCTATGATGATTTGCCAAATGTCTCCTGAACGGTTTTTAATCATTGTAGGTTGGTCCAAAACTCCACCCTGTGGGGAGGGTCTGGTGGGTCATCATTTATTTTGAGTACAACCATATGTATGGCACCATTACAACATCTTTTATCTGTACAAGGAAGTATGGAACATTTATAAACAGGGAACAGTGATAAAAAAACTCACACAACCTGATAAGGTTTTGATAGCTCAAATAAAACTGTTAGATGCTTAAAGAAATTTCTAATTAACATACAATAATTGATGATCTCTTAGTTTTACTACGACAACTGCTGAAAAATGGAGGGAAATAAACCACAAAGAACATTAAGAAAAGAAATCATCCTGTTTTTTGTGATCGGTTTGCTGACGATTCTGTTACTGGTGGAAACCTTGACCTCTGCCTGGCTGTTCTGTTCAGATAGAAGTGTTTTAGGCCTGGACCAGAAAACAGATAGAGAAGTACTTCCAGAAAAGGTATAATAGCATTAGTAAAATATTTATATATATATTTATATTTTTTTCATGTAGCAATTTGGATCAGAAAATAGTCAATCTCAGAAAGGTATAAATCGTTACATTGTTCATATTATATAGCCTTAGCTGTTAATTGACATTGTATTATATTAATTATGTCATTAATCATTAATTCAAATTCAATTTTTTTATATATGGCATTGTATTTTAAAACAGTTAGAACAAAATCTGATAAATCTGTGACTTAATGTACACTCCCCCCCCCCCCAGTTGTATGGTGTTGTAATAAAGCCCAAATTAATTGGTATTCAGTGAGGATTGGATATGAATTATATTGTCAGCATTGAAGAGTTGAGCATTTATGAGTATCAAAGTGATAACTCCTGATTCTAGTCTCTAACACATATTAACTATCTTTCTGATAGGGTAGAGCCAGGCTGTGGTCAAAGGTTCAGGCCAGCTAAATTATTGTGATGTAGTAATGACCAATGATCTTATTTTACAGAGAGTCAAACGTAGTGAATTCCTCACAGGACCTAAATCTATAGCTAAAGATCTCTACAATGATGAACTTGAAATACAAGCAGCAGCTGGCCTTACTGGTTATCCTGAAATCGTCATCCCTAGAAGTTGTGCAAGAAAGATAGGTGCTCAACTGGTTAGTGAAACTCACCACTGACAGATTTATAATCTATGACTGAACACAACGTTTGCTAAAATTATAACAAAATTTTACACTTCATCCAACAATTAATAAAAGTAAAATATATATTTTCAATTTAGCTTCTCTGTTTTCTTCCTTTCTAAGCATGGGATATAGCATGATTCTTATTTCTTGTATCAATGTAAGGTACGTTACCTTATTTTTCACAATCAATTTCAATCATAGACTTGATTATTAAGTCTATAATCTCGATCCTTTTAGTCTGACAGGTAAATTTTAATGGTCTGCTACGGAAAACATTGTAATTCTAAATGAGCATTGCACCCTGTGATAAATAATGAGATTGCAGATTGCAGACTGTATAGCGTATAAAAAACATATCGGTTGAGATTTCCAATCATTTTATATTGTCTATATATGTGTCTCTATTCCTGCGCTGATGTGATATATACATACTTTTATTGGCAACCACAGTCATCTCATTAGAAATGTTTTGCATTCAGTGCCAGAAAAATTAAGCGTTAGGTGAGGCATTTACATATTAAATACCACAATATGTTATGTTTTAATTTTTCAGAAAAAGAGGCCAGATGCTAACAAAGGTACTGCCAGAGCTAAGTTCACACATATCTGTCACAATGTCTGCATGCCTGTCTGCTACGAGCCAGCTAGATAAGGGAATACACAGTTAATTAAATGCGCTATCATTGCAAATGGTTAACATATATAATTTTTTTTCTTTCAATTATTTCCAGTCCTGCTTCAGCTAAGCACACCAACTTTCAACGAAATCTTCCCAGCCACTTACTCTTGAAGGCGACTTTTTTGAATTATGGACAAACTATGGAAAACATCTCTTAAAACTAATTTTTCCAGATTTTTCCAGATTTTAGGGCTGCGCCAACACTAAAATCTTATTCCGCTCATATTGTGCAAGTCACTCAAAATTCAAAGAACAATGCTTATATACGTTTGGACGATAACTTTAATAACCAACAAATTATGAATGAGTCTCAATTCGATTTCGTTTCAAAATGTTATGCTCAGCCCTAATCATGGGGAAAAGAAAAGAAAATTTTAATTCACTGAGTATTGACAATAAGTACTTTTCCATTAGCCTTGACCCGCGGCCAAGAAAAGTGGCCGCTTGACAAGGTCTCTTCACCGTCATTTTTGAATCACAGCCAGCCGTAGATCGCGGCCGTAGTCGGTTGTTAAGGGGATGGCCACCCACCCCCTTAACGACCGCCTACAGACGCGATCGCCATCCCGAACGCTTTTAAGGGCTGGCTGTGCTACAAGTGAGAATCAAATATCTATTTTAATATTAATTATCAGATTTTGCTCAGTATTATTTTCATATTGTTCCATATTGGTTCCAATTACAGTATTTCAGTATTACAGTATTCCAGTACAGTATTATGATTTCTGCAAAAAGAAACAACTCCATTATTTAATAACAACTATTCAATAAGCGAATATGTTTGACATATGGTCCAAATAAATAGAAATATGAATTAGTGAAAGCTTCCACAGTGCAGATAATTTGCATGGATGATTGCCTTTTTTACAGATCACAATTTTTTTGTTATTTTATTATCAATTGAGCGCAGCCCGTACATTATCACACTTCAAGACATTTACAAGTCAATTACAGAGAATAAAATAAAATAATACCATAAAAACCACAAATAAAAACTTAAAATTAGCAAGTGAGAGATTTAGATTCTAACAGAGAGATTACATCTGGCAGGGTAGTCCTCCGCAAATGTGTTATGTAATGAGTAGAACTAATTGATTTATCGATCTATCCGAACCAGTTCGGCAACACATCACAACCTGGTCTTAGGGTACAGCATAACAAGCATAGCTACGCCTGAAAATCTGAAAGTATTTGCCACTCCCCTTTTGATATGATGTTCATTGAATATTATAAAACAAATATAATATAATATTATACATATCATAACATAACAATAACATAATATAATATAATTTAAAAAAAGTTATCTCATTCACACACACATAGTCGCTTAAACAGCCAGCTTCAGTCTTGTGTAACAGAATGATTAATGGCAGGTGGAAGTATGAGAGTTTTATCTAGAGTCATCCTGAATTCAGGACACTGTTCTCTGCAGGCTGGATCTGTTACAGCATGTATATACATACTACAGATATCCTTCTTACCATCAGCCTCTCTGAACTCATTAGCGATGGCTCCTGTAAATGCCCCTCTGTATGCTAAACCGCCTGTTACTGTGGCCATTAGGAGTGCTGTGTGACGTCTTCTCAGAACTATGTGTTTGTTCTGATGGGGGTCAAGTACACTGCTGGGTGTTGCTGGGTCTGACTCACAGTCGTCTGCAGGTGGCAGCATACCGTGTGTAGAGAACACTTGACAAGCCTGAATAACCATTATCTGAAACAGTAAAGATATATATAATAGGTGGGGTCATTGCAAGAGTATCCGGAAGGTTTTTGTTTGGAACTACTCATTACTCTTAGCTTCGGCTGTTTTTTAGAGTACACCGACAACTTTATATGGTGTATCAGGTGAAGAGAAGATGACTCTCTATTTTAAAACTTGTCGTACAATTCTAGCAGAACAAATTGAGTACACTAGATAGTTCATGATATATTTTGTCTCTACTATTCCCATATCGTCTAGGAATTAGCAATAACCAGGAGTGTCTGAGAATACTACATTAATGTTCTATATTTTACACTTGGCCTTCAATATTGATTCAAGAGAATTGCATTGTGGGTTATGTAGGTACAAATATACAAAAGGTTTTGGGTAACAATATATCTGAATTTGGCTATGATGAGACTCAGATTTCAAGGCAGTTCACTTAATTCAAACCTCTGGGATGACAAAAATTTATCTTAAGTAAGCAGAGTCTGAATTAAGTGACATGATTTGGTGGAAGGGACCAAATTTCCTTGCTTGGCTGAATTAACAGGAGTTCTGGAGTACAGTGTAGTATAGTAAGGTATTCTTACAAGTGGTATAGATTCAGGCAGAGTGTAGGTGAACTGGTGAAGAATATCATTAACTGCAATCTCTTCTCCTCCTTGTCCCTTCAGTACACCTCTAGAGCCATGGGACATCAAACACACAATCAACAGTGAGCAGTCACCGACAATTCTATCCATAGCACTGTCAATCATACACTGAAGTTCCCTAGCCTCATACCACTCCATTTTCATCACCTCACAACCCTCTGCCTCCAAAGCCTGCTCCAGATCATCTGCTTCTGCTGCTGCTCCAGACCTGTTAGCAGAGCTGAACAGTATCAGTCCGTATCTCTTACTTTTCACTTGCATGTATGGGACGATGTACTGTGCGCTGAGAGGAGACAACACCTGTATCTGATCTACAGTTAGAGACTCTGTCTCTGTGATGTTCTGTATCTGAGTGATCTGATCTATAAAATAGAAGGTAAAGGTCAGATGATCACAATCAGTGTAACCTGGTTAATTCAGACCGTATATTTCAGAAACTCAGACAGGAAAAATTGGTGCCTTCGGCCTTTAGCAAGATATCAATGCATTCTAATGACACTTAATTTAGACTCTGATTAATAAGCTGCACTGTATTTCATTCTGTTGGTTTATATCACTGATGTTTAAAATTCTGTGCGATGAGTAACAGACTCATGACTGCATGCTGAACAAAGAAGTATTCTATTGCAGGGCCGTAGTTTAGAAACAATGGTAGGGGAGGCAAATGTCCAAAGCATCACCAGGAGGGGTGCTGTAAGCTCCTCCCCAAGCAATTTAAGGCGTATAATTAGCAATGGAAATCCCAGAGGAGCCATTTATATATTATTCTTATACACTCAATTAGCGTTTTTGGGCCACTGTATTAAGCTTTCTAGGGGAACCAGTGACTCCCTGCCTTCCCTAGAACTACGATCCTGTATTGATAATGGTGGTCACCACTATTAAAAGGTAATTTGTCAATAACTTGGATCAAATCAATTTAGGTCATTTCAGAACACCATTCATGCATAGCTGCTGTGGCTCATTTATTGAACATTGAAAGCTATGCAAACATAATCTCTGCACCAAATGCACCAATGCATTGCATAAGACACAATTTTACAAATATTATCAACTCAAAAAATTAGAGTCCCTCCTAGGAAATAGTAGCCTACCTTTTCGATCAGTTTCACGTAGAGCCTTTTGAGTTTTTGCAGTAGCCCTAAAATCATTGATCCACCTGGTGGCTTGTCTGAATTTGTCTTCATCATAAATATATGCCAAATCTAATGGTGGTTGAGGGGTGGAGAGTAACTCCAGCCAATCATCATTAGTTACACTGTCTCTTATTGCTTGCATTGGTTGGTCATCATTCCAATATGCTGCTATGTGTAGAGTTGTATATCCTCTACGAGACTTCAACTGTACAAGATCAATCCACTGCTGCTCTGTTACCGATTCCTGTATTATATTCAAGGTATGAGTGAAACCATTCAGTACTATACAGTGTAGTGGATTACAACCATGATAGTCCATGATCTGCAGTAGAGCGTACCTCATATCCTGATTAACACTCTCCATAATCAACCTCACTGAGTCCTTGTGACCATCGTAGATACAAGCTACTTGGAGAGGTGTCCATTTGAGCCAGTTGTTCTTCTTAAGCAGAAGTTGGTAACTTTCCTCTTCATTTACACAGTCCAGTATCAGCTTCATCAAATCAATTCGTTTGTAATACCCACAATAATGCAGCGCTGTGGAGCCGGCAGTATCCTCAAGACTGAACAGTCTCATCAAGTGATCATGTGAAATGCACATAAATATGACCTCAAACATCTCAGCAGCTGTATCTCGGATAGCATGTTTCCAGATTAGTGGCTGGACACTCAAAAGCTGAGCAATCTGCTGATTTACTCTCGGTACATCGTCTTGGTTATAATTGAGTTCATGCACGAGGTGATACTCTAGTCCAGTCTGATCATAGTAGAGTTGATTATCGTGTCCCAACCACACTGGGTACTGCATTGTTACTGGTGCTCCCTCTGCCATTATTACCGATGATCTGAATGAACTGAACAAACATGCCTCGATGGAAATGGAGCTATCCAGTTACTCATAGAAAAAAATGGATTTTCCCTATACGACCCAATAACAACCTTGACTACAGTAAAGTGATAGAAAAACCAAATTAAAGATATGTTACCATGTCAACCATCATAATTGTTATTTGATGTAATGTGATGTGATTGGTACACAGGACCATCTGTATGGAGTAGAAGGCTAATACCAATATAGTATATTTAAACATACAAACAGATTAGGATTAATGAGCCATTTCATTGCATAACGCACCTGTCAGCTGATATAAAGTTATGAAAATTTCAGGTTTTCTCTTTTTTGGAGAAGGTGGAAAACATTGTCCGGGTTTTCCAGAAAAGGCGGAAAAAGGTTTTTCACCTTGAATTTGGTGATGGCGATAAGAAAAGTAACACATTTAGAATCACGGAAAATATTGTTCACCTAAAAAATTTAGTTTTATTCAGTTCATAATTTCTCTTTCTTAAACAAAATATTGCACCAGGGATGAGATTTTGGAAAACCCAGAAAAGTGTTTTCAGCCTTTGGATATTTATCTTGATGAAAGCTTGAATGGAGAGAATTGCAGCGCTCAGATGAAACAGTAGACTTTGTACTCCAAGTTTATATTGTGCATAATCCGCAACACCAAAGCAACACCAAAGCAACACCAAAGGGTCAGATTGGAAAGAGTGTTCATATAGTTATGTTACCACGATTAGAGAGAAGATAACTCCTGTCATAGAGAAACCCTAACTGTCGACAACACTGAAAAAAGTTATGGAGATAATCCCACTGGATTTGGATTTTGTGTTGTTATAGAGAAATATCAAAATGAGTAAGTTTGCTAGGAAGATGTGTACTGGGAGAAAGCAAAGATTTATTGTTCTGCTCAATGAACGCATGTTGAATTATGATGGTGGTTCAAATAATTTTCTGTCCTGACTGACTGACTGACTGTATGTTTGCAGCTATAAAAACATAATTATGTTCTTTGAATAATCTTAAAGCAAGGAGGCCCGCGGATCAGCATATTCAAATTATAACATTAGTCATGACATTGGTTACATCCTTTCAGCGTAAATTATGTCAATCGGCTGGAAATGTGTTAATAAGCATTTTATGATTCACTAGGAGGGTTGCGGTAGTCTTTGATGAATGGATTGGTGAACGCTCGAACAAAAAAAAATTCTCATTTTTAAATTTTGCTGCCTTTTCCGTGTACTCTGCTAACTGGAGGTCTCAATGTGTTTATGACTATATTGATTGTTTTGTGGTGAGAGGCTCACAGTGGCCATAAGAGACAATAACCATTGAGGTATTTTGAAACTGCAGTATGTTAAAAATATACAAGTCTTTATTCACATTCAGCCTGGAGTCTTCTCATTTCAGCATATTTCAGGCAAGGTAACGGCTTATAACATTGAAAGGAGAAGAGTTGTTGTAGTTAAATTCTTCATCATGAAACAAGAGATGTTGACAAAATGAATCTTCTGTCAAGTCATTAATATCAGGGCCTGAGAGGGCCTTTTCCTTTTATGTAAAATACCGGTGTAAAAAAGAAAGCTTATC
Source organism: Membranipora membranacea (assembly GCA_914767715.1). Lineage (NCBI taxonomy): Eukaryota > Metazoa > Bryozoa > Gymnolaemata > Cheilostomatida > Membraniporidae > Membranipora > Membranipora membranacea. The sequence goes on from OU612074.1 coordinate 12,180,477, forward strand.
AATCAGTCCGCAGGTTTGTTTGTGCGGTCAAATTGCCGTGTACAATGTCGCCCTCTCCATCCAATCATGTATTAATTGGCAACATATATCGGAAGAGTACTTTGCACAGGGCAAAATCCGCTGAGAAATCACATCTGCTATGACCTGCACGCCATATTAAAGGTTATAGAATACGTGTAGTAGTTATACAACAATAGTTATATGATACAATTTATGACACATTCGGCATAAACTGAAGCAAAACGATGGATGAGAACATCAAACGCTCGCAAGTTAAGAATGCTGTCATATATACAGTACTGACACTGACGGTGATACTGCTGATTGCAGAGACATCGTTTGTAGTCTGGTTGTTCTGCACAGATAGAGTCAACCTGGATAACCAAATTGTTCCAGTGTGTACAGAACCGATGCACGCACAACAGGTGAGACTGTTTTATATGAAACTAGCCTTAACCGAGTCGCTATCATTTGGAAATATGACATCTTCTATTTTGATTTTGTGGTAGGCGTTCAGCGGGTTGCAGATAGGTCAGACTTCCCGTTAGTCTTTTTTTTTCTTTCCTTATACGCTAGGTTCTACGACCGCCCTATTCAAGTTAGTGTGGCTTTTGTGAGGTCGTGACCCTATACTGTTACCCTCCTTAGCTTGGCTGCACTTTGTCAGCAGGGCAGAGTTGGATCTTTACACAGCATGTTGGGGGGTTGTGCTAACACACAGTGGACCTCTTGCATATATGGCCCTGCATTATATTCATCGATTCAAACATAGCAATCTTCTCGAAAAAATGTTGATTTAACGAATCTGAATAATACCGAATTTAAGTTTCTTCTTAAACATAATTATTGATATTTCGATATGTCTATAAAATGAATTGAATCAATAATAAAAATATTGTGAATAGAAAAATAGCTGAGTACAATAAAAAACTTCATTGTGTAGGGTAGCCTAAATGGTGCAGTTCTTAAAAAAATGCGCCAAACTCAACGGAAAGGAGTAGGACCAGAACAAAATTAATCCGTTGTAGCTCTCACCATGTGGATACAATCGGTCCAACGAAAATGTTTTACTAATACACTATCCTCATGTCTAATTGCTAATATGGAGTTGAAGCTTAAAAAATTGCACAACTTGACAAAAGAGTGAGTTTATATAATAAAAGACTTGAAACAACACAACAGTGAACAAAGTGTGGATGATATATAAAGCTGTTGGAACACAATGATACTTTATAGTTTTAGGACGAGTGGCTACAATTTGAAAGACGAAAGATTGATTTACAAAACTTGGAAGCAGTAGGACAAAGCATGGCTGGTAAATGCAGCTTTAGCTGTTCAACAAAATGCTGATAGCAAGGTTAGTAAGGTGTTATACCCGTGAGTGAAGGTCAGTGTGGTAATTTTGGCGCCCCCTCCCCTGACTCTGGTCTGGGAGCTAGCTGGTAAATGCTGCATGTGACCTTAATCAGTGTATTGGTATGATATCTTAATGTGATCCAGGGGCTGACAGTGTTGGTTATAATAGCTGTTTGGTGCTGTTTAGTGCTGATTTCTAGACTGTGAGTCAACACATTATGCAAACACACTACCTCCATCATTACACCTACATTTACAACCTGGGTTTAACCCAATTTTAAGTGACTTGATTTCTTTGACCACTGTCTTAATATTTTTTGTTCACCGCAGCTGCTCTGGTGTTTTCGCTGTCCTTTTTTAGACAGCCAGATGGACAAAAATATCAACAATTCTTAATCCGCTGTGAAATTTTGAATTTAGAGTTAAAATGTTAAAATGTTTAAAAACTTCTATACCCCTTTAAAGGAGCTATTATCGGAGATTTTTAGAAACATGATGTGTTTTTTAAATAATGGTGTAATTTTAGTCCAATCAAAAATTATATTAGCATTATCTCGGAATTAGGACAAACATTCATTATTGAGTTCATGGGAGAATCAAAACATGCGATAATAAAGTCTATACAATAATAGTGAAAACATTAATGTTATACATTTTTTAAATCAGCGTACAGACAATTTTGCCTCCACCTGGACAGGAAAAGACTAATTTCATTTGTTGACTAATACGTCATAAAAATGTCAAGGTCAACTGATATGTTTTTTTTTTCATTGCAGATTAGAATAGCACAGAACAGTGAAGAAGATATGTAGCTAAATATTGCTTGTTGACTGTTTATATCATTGTACTATAGCTTGCCCTGAACTGCAAGTGTCTGAGTATCTGACTTTGAAGGTCGTTTAAAATACTATCTATTTTATCAATCAGGCCATGAGTACATATACTAAATTTTCAGGGCGGGTCTTGAGCGTTTTGAGGGGTAACTGATTCCAGCGTGACTTATAGAAAAGTAAGCACTGAACACAAAGATTAGAACTGCTTGCAGTAATATCGTTGCTTAAAGTCCTGAAATAAAAATAAAAAACTGTTGCTTTGAAACCAGCTTTAAGTAACTAGGCTTCTTGCGTAGAGACCAGATTAATCATGGTTCAGGTAATTCCCTACCGATTTAAAACAATCAAACCTGGTTTTATCCAGAAGGGTGGGACACCTACCCTCTCTGGTTTGATGTTATCCTGAAATATAGACTTCTAGGAGTTATCCTCTTAATATCAATGAATAGACGACTCTGTAATGCTCCATCAACTTTTGAGTGTCGTATTTTTGCTCATAAAAAATTTTCGATATGCAGATTAGCAAAACTTGAATCCCAACGCAAATTTGCAGGCTTGGGAGATAACTTGATATACTGTTTATGTCAATAACATAGATCTTCAACCGAACAAAAAAGTAATAGATGTGAAACAAGTAAATCAAATCCTAAAAAATGTAAATTGTCAAATCCGATCAATGAAGTAGTGTTTTAGGCATCTCTAATTGTATGCTGTTAGATTATAAGGCAAATTGTATTAGGCCTAGGCGACTATACGTTCTCATCTAATTTTGAAGACGATTGATCAGCTGAAATTTCTTCTGGTCACTAGCTGCTTTAAAAGCGCTGGGGATTAGAGGCATGTCAGTTTCATGGAATAGATAGTTTAAAAGCAAACATCTGCTTTGTACCTTTCAAACAGACTGCATGCAATTAGGTAGTTGAGTAAAATAAAAGGGTTTGTTGGAATTAAATAACACACATGGTAATTAGTTCCATTCTCTTGACCTGGCCGGTGGACTAAATATACCTCAAATAATAATAATCAATGACAACTTATGTAATATGCTCTGTAATACGCTTACTCACACTAAGTGAATACATCGCTACTCAATCTGTCTGGTTGGCCCTATACTTTATGATGGGGTCTTTTTATAAACAAATCATGAAAAATGACATGAGAAGTACATTTATCACTGTTATTCTTGCACGCTTGCACAAAACCTATTATTATGCCGCAACTGTGTTCGAGGGGTGACTACAATTTGTCTGTAAAACGTCAACCATTGGGTTTAGCAGTATGATATTTTCCCAAAAACTACTCAAGATATGCATGATATTGATAAAAAAAATTCAATGACACTGCTTCATTCTATGAACTTTGCCAAGAGAAGTTAAATTGCAAAAAACGCCCTTTTAACCCCCTTTTTCGTGTTTCTTACTTGGATTCGCCCCTTTTTGCCCCATTTGTGAAATGGTACATATGCGTCATCAGAACGGCCATAAAAAACTACACCAGATACAGTCTTCAATTTCCTCTGTTCAAGACACTTACACAGATGTAATTTTTAGAGCCTTTTATGTATAGCCGCTGCTGGCCTACTAGTCATATCTTGTGAGGTGAGAAATTATGCCTACCCGAGGAGAATACGGAGGAAAATATTTTTAGCAAATTATATCAATCAGTCAGTAAGTTCAATCTCGTGGTTAGATTTACCCATGTATATTGTCTCCTGATCTATCTAATCATATTGGCAACATATACCATAAGGTTAGCTATGTTCAGGCCATCATAAGCTGAGATAGCACATTAAGTATTTAGCTGAACATCAAAAGAATTTACACACTATTTGTACTGGGACATGATGAACTATGATATGATAAATATGCTGTCGTATATATGCCGAGAGCAGTAGCACCACTTGCTGACATTTGCCTATGTCTCTCCGCTTACAGCCGTTTATACTTATCTTTACGCTTCCTGTAATGTATACTCTATTTTATTTGGCAGACAATATCTTCCTGGATAGATGTTTTCCAAAAAAACTACGGCAAAGGTTTGGGGAAACAAAAGTGAAAAAATGATAATGTTTTGTGTTTGGAGAATTGATTGGTATACCATATTATAATGCATTAACAACATTAGTAATATTAAATAATAAAAGATATTTGAGCAAAATTTTCAGTGAGGGTTTTGAAATATGTCAAGGTTATATCAAGGCTAAGGTTAGTACTCTTTGTCCACCTTCATTCAAATGTCTTGCCTTATTTTACAGATCGGCGTTAGCATGCATGTATAAGAAAATACGCAGATAAATAAAGCCACAGTAATTTTTTTAATTATAGGCTACATCCATTTTTTTCTAATTTTGAATTTTATCAGTCAAATTCGTCAAGTTTGATCTGGATCAACATCATAATACTGTCTGAGGTGCCCCCTCCCTGAGGTCTCCCCTCCCTGAGGACCCCCCTCCCTGAGGTCCCCCCTCCCTGAGGTCCCCCTCCCTAGTTTTAAACTGAGTCCTCCGTTAATCAGATACATTGACTCCTAACGGATTATCTGCATTGGTGTGACAAGAAATATTGATGCAATTCAGAGGTAAATAATTAAATTTTCCAAGTTTGAAAGTTTGTATTATTGTCCTTTTTGAAAATCCGTCCTAATTGCTGGTCGATTGTGAAATGAAGGCAAAGAATCAAAAAAACCTAAACATAAAAAGTCTAAGATGATTCAGTGGAAGAAAAGTAATATTTTGGAATGAAATTCAAATGAGTTGGTATGTGTGTGTTTATACAAACATCTTTGTGACCAACTCGACTCAACTCAATGCACAGCAACTCCTCCATCTGGCCTCAATCTATGGCTTCTTCATTTAATTATTCACGTTCGATCAGCCAGCTGAATTGACCAGCAGCATTGCATAAAATTAATAATGTCAATTGTAAGATGTCCTAAAACAAAGGTGATACCCCCAAACTCAATGCACAATTTACAATCCTAGATTCTAAGGCTAACCAAAATGCTGTTCAATAAAGCTGATGAATAGCACACTGCCTTCGTAAACTATTGAACAGCGTAGTAAGAAGGGGAATCCCCATTACTGAACTAATCAGTTACAAAGCCGTGGCTTCTCAGTATTTATAGATGGTAGTAGTAGTGTTAAGTAGTTTTGTGGCTTGACAAGTTTATTTATTAATGCTCAGTGGTAAGTTGTTGTTGCTGATAAACTAGCTAGGCTATAATACAGGCTGATTTGAGTTGTTGGAGCATACAAAACAGGTATAATATTATCAACTTTATTGCTATTCAAGACCCCTTTAAGGGCAAATGAGAATATGCTTACAGTATATATAAGATTTATCACATCTATTTAGCGCACTCCTGTACAAGGTAGGAGTGGGCAAGCTAGGCTATTGTCCGGAGAGCTCACCTCCTTTAGCAGCATGGGTAGTGACCGGGATTCGAACCTGCTACTTTCAGATTGAGAGGCTCGAATCCTGACCACTACGCCACCCTGCCTGTGTTAGCTTAGCCTTGTCACCTTGGTCACATCAATGAAGGAGAGGAAATTCATTGGTCACAGGGCTAGTTTTTTGTTTTGGAGGTTACCCCCAAAACAACAAAGGAGCCACATAACAAGGCTGGTGTTAGCTGTTGTGCACAAGGCCCAAAACACTACATAATTTCTGTCTGTTGATATAATTGATAGGCATTCATTCTGTGAAGGTAGTCAGTGGAGAGATGCATTCTCTAAGTTCGGCGCTAATAGGAAATTATCATCACTTTAAACCAAAAAATAGACATGGCAGTGCAGCAGACTTTCAGTTTTGCTACAATCATGACCATTGTTTGCAACCATATGTAACCCTCATTTGTAGATAAAGCTGTAACTTACCCTCATAACCATGGAGTGTGCTGCTACAACAGATCAGTTGGGATGCACCCACTGTCTGCAGCCCCTGAATGAGATGAAAGACCCCAGAGAGCTTCCCTGCATGCATGTTGCCTGTATTTCTTGTTTGGAGAGCGATAGGGAGCTAACTGAAAAAGGTTGCCGTGCCTGCAGGTAATAAGTTGTAAAACAAGATGCTCAACTCTAATCATTGTTGTTGTAAGAACTTGAATACAATTTGAGGTCTGTAGACTGTCACCTACGGTTGATTTTATAGTTTTGCATTTGAGGGGATGGCTCTGCATTGAAATATTATCAAATGCCTGAACAATACTGTACTGCGGGCTCATAGTTTTACGCGAGGCAGGAAGACACTAGAATGATGCTCAATAGATACACTATAATTGAATGTTTTATGTCAGAATCTGCTCACTCGGGACTTATAATATTATCTGCTGTTTATGTCATTAAAATACTTTTGAAGTTGGTTAGTTGTCCCAGACCACCCTTGAGGACCTTTCAATACTCCCCCTACTGTTTTTTTCTCTAAACTACGGTACTGCTGCACTGCGATGCATAAAAAGAGAGTTTGACGTATGTTTTGTCCGATCTCTGTACCTACTAAATACTCTACAGGCCATGTTCAAATCATTCAACTTTTTAAGTGAGCCTATTGATGTCAAGCATCTCCAATCTTTCACACCTGTGACAACCTCGGCAGAAACAGCATCAGATAGAAGTGACACATCATCCACCGAGCTGTGTTGCAGTGTCTGTGAAGACAACAAACCTGCTGTCAGCTACTGCAATCAGTGTGAGAAGAAGATGTGTAACACTCATGAACAGGTAGGCCCACAATACAACTTTGGCAGCTATAACAGCTATGCAAGGGATGGGCCTTTAAATAGAATTTTTGAGCCATAATCCTTGCAAGCGCTTTTCTAATTCATAAACAATTACCACAGTATGTCAATTTGTTTGAAATTTGATTGAAATACCCTGCTGAATAACAACAGCTATGTCAATTTCCCTATCAAGTACTATTTGTTGTGCGTAGAACAAATACCAAAATAAACAGTGATAAACTACGATCACACTCAGATTTGTTTGGATGGGCAGATTTTTAAATGAAAGCGCATGTATATTTCCCTGTATTCTTGTGTCATTTTCAGAACCATAGAGCTTTTTTCAAGGATGAACACAAACTGATATCTATTCAAAAGTATTCAGAAAAGCCAAACTTTTACTTCAAACCTAAATGCAGTGCTCATCCACAAAGCCCTATTATAATGGCCTGCCAGAGTTGCCAGCAGTTACTCTGCTCTTGCTGTACATCCAAGAAATGTGACAACGGTAAGTATCGTCCTACTTTCAGAAAACTCTGGGTCTTTTGCTTCTTCATCCTGGGATTTCCAAACTGTTGAGACATTAGGTTTATGGACATTATGCAAGATTTAAATCCATGGATAGCTGTTATTCAGTTCGAAAAGTAGGACTTGCAAATTCTGACAAATGTCCTCTACTTTTAATCCCGGAGACCATGACTGCAACCTAGTAAAATTATTTTTGGCATTTCATCATTGAAAACCAGGGAGACTCACTTATTATTTGGCTTGCTCAAGTACACTTCATGAGTCTGAGCATCCCCCCTCCCCCAAACTCATCAATACACACTCATGGTTCTTTATAAAGGTTCAGAGCATAGATGTTTCTCAGTTGAGGTAGTTGCGGCAGACATCAAGTCCAAACTGGAACAAATGATGACGCAGTGTTCTGATAAAGTAATCAAGTTTCGTCAGTTGGAGAAACAGACTTGGCAGTTTGTTGACTCGCTCACAGATAAGTGTGAAGCAATGATTGATCAAGTTGAAAAGACAGCTGAACGACAGGTTAGTAATTGATTTGTTGATCGGTTCAAGCAGTAAATGGTCCGCTCTTTCTGAGGCCCCAAATTTGTAAACCGTTGCTTTCCACTTTTTTAGAGTGTTCCACTAGCAGCCCAACCATAGCTTTCCTAAACTAGCCGAAACCTATACCCTGTATTGGAATCAGTCCTTTTCATCACAATCCAATTTATGTTATGGTTCAACTTAACAGCCAAGGCTAGCAGGTAGGTCTGTGAGGATTTGCTCTCATCCATCTAACTTTGAAAGTGTGCATTGTGTGACCTATGACTTGGCAGTCTGAAAAATTTCAGTATTTTTCCACAGATCACCGAGATAAGGACCAAATCACAGTCATTAAAGCAGCAGGTTATAGATTACGAGAATGGACGTCTCGATGAAGTAGGACAGTTCATAACAGATCTACATGCCATAGTAAACGACCTAGAAGGAGTCCAGGCGCAAACCCGCTTGTTTTTGCTTCAGAACAATCCTTCAAATGTAGTTCAAAAACAAGATGAGAAATTTTCAGAACTTAAAGCAGCCGCTGATAAAGATATCAACACTACATATGATGATGCAGGCCAAGATAGAATTCTACTCTCCAAAGGTAGGCGTGTTACAATAGTTTGAGATTCATTTGCAAAGAATTTTCATCCACTTTTATTACATACCTGTCACAAAGGCGATCCATTTTAAAACCCTGCACTGCATAATCCGTTATTGAGAGCTAGAATGCTCCACTTAAACGATCGATAGGTGACACTTCTGCAAATGATAGGCCCATGCGTGATTGGTCCCTGACCAAGATTATCTCTTTATGACACAGTGACTAGTCTTGTTGGATTGTTTTGTGTGATAGCCTAACATTACATTACCTAACATTAAACTTCAACCCAGTATACCCACTGCTACCCAGGCTACAGGCTGCATCTGGTAATCATTCCTGAATTTATTTGGTAGGTGAATTCCGTGGACTTCAGCTTTACTTCACTCGCATCGTTCCAGAGGCTGTCACATTTATGCGCAAAGTGATATGTCCGCAAGGAACCTTTTGTCGCTCAGTTGAGTTCGACAGTTATGGAACACTCCTTGTTGCTTGCAGTAAATATGCAGTACTATTAGACTCCGATTCATATGAGGTCTCCCAATGGTGCTTAATGTCGCACAACCTTCACGGTCTTTCACATTCAACAGAACATCAAATTTATATGCTCGATGATGATAACGTTGTCTACAAATCAGGAAAAAACTTACAAAACTGCACGTTATATGCTAAAATTCCGGCAGCTAACACAAGCCACAAATCTAAGCTGCGAGTTTCTCAAAGATACGTAGTCCTCACAAACTGTTCAACACACTTGCATATTGGAAATCATGAAAACGCAGTTGTTGGTAAATACAACCTTCCTAGTGCTAGCTGGATTAAATCACTTTGCTTCCATCGTGATGGCAACCTAGTAACTCTTGACTCTGAGAAGGGAAATATTAGCAAATATCAACTTTCTGAGGCTGCTGAACCCAAGTTAATTTGGACCTGTGACCAGTTCAAGGGAGCATATGCTGTATGCAGTGACTACGGAACTGGTCTAATATATGTGACCAGTCAAGGGAAGACTCTTCACATTCTGTCACCTGAAGGTATGAAGAATGATCATTTTCTTGGCAGCAAAACTGCCTGTCATGATGAAACAGTTCAGATGAATCAAATTCGCTTGCTGTTTTGATTGATGAGTAATCAAGCAAAATTTAATCCAGTCAAACTATTCTGCCTGGTCATTAAAGTGTTTGTAAAGGAACAGGGTTCTTGGTATCATTTTTGAGCTTGAGATGAGATTAAGACAGCTATCACACATGCATTTGCATGAAAAATAAGTCTTCAGGGTTACTTGGTCTGGTAGGTTTGGGGGTTATAAGTTAACACTATCGAGTTGCCTACACATGCACAGCCCAACTTGTCCAGGCGATTTGTAATGAGCCTATTACGGGGGAAATACAGTAATATTAGTGACTATTGTGGTTAGATATCAACTTTTGCAAATACATGACAAAGTCACTCACAAGTCTGTCGATGACATAAAAGTTCAAATTTAATGAGTTGAGACCCGCTAATCAAAACAACCTTCATTTCTGTTATGAGCCCATGTAGAAGATGAGATTAGAAGAACCACTGTACCAAAGATTATAAATACTGACTGTACATTACAATCAATGACTATGACCCATTCCCTGTCCACAGCTTTTCAAGCGAGTGATTTTCATTTTGCAAACAGCTGCGCTTGCTCTGTTTGAATAAGATTACACTGGAGCAATGTATTCTTCCTGCTGACAAAGCCTTGCTTATTTCAGATTTACCTAAAAATGGTCCATACAATGCTTTATGGTTAGTACCAAATCTTGCGATAATATCCAACACTAGCCACCCAAATAAGATCCATACTGATGAAATAACTCAAAAACTCGACAAATTAGTTTCCTATGTGACTGATGTGTGCTTTGACATAGGTTCTCATATGGCCTGCTGCACTCAGTCAGTAATATTGATAGTCCATGTTTAGATGTGCTGAGTATCTGTGATGCACAGATGGACAATATCTGATGTAAAATAATATAGAAAGTTTCTCAAGGTATTACACTGCTTACACGATTATCAATACTCCTCTCTTTAGGAGGCAGTCAAATTCATTTACATTTTTCATCACCCTGAAGTCCGAAATAACTAGATGACAATTTTATTTACTTCAATTTACTTTGTGACTTGTAAATTCCAGTTTTTTATGTAAACAACAAAGTTTACCCGAGAAAATCTTGTGAGTCCAAACATCAGAATATTTGGAAAAATTGTTGTAAAGATTCTCAAAACTTCAAATCACTCAGTATTAATCATCGCATGCTTTGGATTTTTACATCATCCTTATGCCTGAAATGTCGAGATTTAAAAACAAATTATTTTAGACTTTTGTGCAAATTAGAAAAACATCCAGTATACATGTGTAAATTTAGTATCTTCCATTGATATTCTATTGAAAGCCACTAATCATGAAGCATAACGGCTGAAGACAGAGTTTGATTGGAATGTCATATCTTAGTATTTATAATCTTCAATACAATCCATGCAGCCACAATCTCATTTATTCATCAAATAAATATAAACAAAACCTTGAAATACTTAGCGATGTATTGATCTGCCTTTATATTGCCTATTTCTATCTCGAGCAGTAACCATGGTTAACAGAAAATGCACTGTGGGTTATTTCAAGTGGCCGAAATCATACAGATTTAAACTTGAGTGGTGTGACTACCTCAGGGACATTTTCCCCACGATAATCACATGGACTCAACGTCGATTTGCTACAATTGCCTCCTGAATGATATTCAATCTCGCTCTCACTGGATCTGTTAATCTCCCTATAATCTTCACTCTCGCTGTCGGATGAGCTAGAGCTGTAATTTTTGCCGTGCTTGATTTCGATCGTTTGCTTTGTCATTCAATTACGAAATTTTATACACTATCTCATTTTACCAGCTAAGCCACATAACACGGGACAGATTAACTTTGCATTGTATTCACTCATTCATTCAATAGATAAATTCTGTGTGGTTTAATATTGTATGCAGGGAATATCAAAACCACTGTGTCATAACAAAAAGTCTTATTTACGAGATACTGTATATTCCCATTATAATCTAAGGTACTAAAAAGGTACTATTTTCTACAAGTGATCACAACTCCAAAGGAGAATTATAGTACCTTTTTAGTACCTTCTCATCCCAACTTTGAGTGAAAATAATTCTTAACTGGGCCACAGGCTGCTTTTGGACATAGGATAATGTTCTAAACTAGACTGAGAGCTCTAGAATGATACCAAAAACCTGTTCCCTTTACAAGCACTTTAAGAGAGCAATTTACAAAGTTGTCTATTGAAAGAGGTGTGCATCCTATGAACCTGCTTCGTTTATTTTTCTAGGAGAAATATTGAAGACCATAGTATGTGCTGCCCTTCCGTTCGATGATACTCCTGATGCTGAATTATGTGACATAGCTGTTTCTGATGGTAAGCTGATAACAACACAATATAAGTCCAAGGCTCTCAAGGTTTTCAAACTGTGTTTTTGATTCTTTGATTTTCTTGTCTTAACATTACCATCTGCCATTTGTAATATCTATAGATATATAAAAATTCAATTTAGCCAATTCACCATGGCAGTCTCCTAATCGTTGATCGTTCAGTTTGTTCAATCAGCAGTTGCTATATATAAGTTGGAATTCATTGACCACTTAACCTAACCCTAAATATTTGTCGCGTTAGTTTGGTGTGCCGTATTAGCTGTTTGTAGGATTTGAGCCTATGACTATGACTTAGGGCTATTTATGATCAAAAATTATCTCGTTAGAAATGTGAGAAAATATAATCCAATTTTTCACCAAATCTTTTTTCAATTAGATCAATATGCAATAAATACTTGAATAAAAACAATACATAATATAATGCAATAAGATATGTAAAGAGAGGTACAGTTTTCTTCCATCAGTGAAAATTTTGATCATCAATGCAGTCTGCCCAGTACAAGTGTTTGAATATTTTTCTGCTAGCTCAGGACTTTGCTTGCTCACTCTTCCCTGAACCTGTGAAATGTGGGTGCCAAGAAAACCCCTGCCTCTGCCCTGCCCTTGAAATCCCCTACCTTCTGCCTTAGAAAACCCCTGCCATCAAATTGGTTTCTGCAGAAATTTTCCAATCAGGTCTTATGCTTTATAGATCATGTTGAAGAGGCAACTCCCTCTAAGGTGTGGGAGAGTGTCTCTTGCAAATCACAACAATAAGTTACAACATGGAATTTAGGGCAAAACCCCGGGTTACAACCTGCAGGCTTATTAATTCATTTTTAGCACTGGTTGTTGGTGAATTTACTTGCTGTGTCTATATTGGTGGTTGTCTCAAGGCTTGTATGGACTGGGAAGACTATTTTATCAGAGAGCAACTTGTTTCAGCAATGACAATATACGCCATAGACTTAATATACTACCTAGACAGGACAATGCTTATGCTTCACTGATCATAATGTGTCCCACTTAAATAGCACGACATGACGTAATTAGTTTGTGCTGTGAGGCATAGTTTACTATATACCATTCAATGAAATAATGTGAAAAATCAAGGGACGCCGCGCATGATATCAGCTCTTGTCCGGCCCCTAATTATTTAAACACAGAGAAAATTTGTGAGTTTGTGTAAAAGACCGTTCCGCACGAGATGGTATAAAAATTGACTCCTTAGGCGAATCTAGAGCGAGAACAGACCTGATAAGTTACAATCATTAGCCAATAAATACTGAAACAAATACAGCCATCTACCACTACTATTCAAATGCACAGAATACCCACAACACAGTATCACAAATATTTTGTTGGATGAGCCAGATCAAAGCACCACCACCATCATCATAGATTTTTGCATAAATATTCCTAGTCATGACTGAGCACAACCTGCTCAGCTTGGATACCTTGTTACAAGTTTTTACTGCAATTTTTTTGTCGCTTCATGAGGAAGAATAGATCTGTGCTGGAAATTGAGTATGCCAACTCCAGGTATGTATGTATGTATCATGAAGCTAGGGTACGTGGCACATATATATATATATATTAAGTCTATGGACATCTCTCATCAATGAAATAATATAGTAAATCAAGGCACGCAGGGTATAATACCAGCCAAATTATATTAGATCTGTTTTAATTTATGAGATACAAATTATCAAAACAAATACAGCCCTGTACTGAAACAGAAGATGAAAGATACTATGTAAACAAAGTGGTTACTGGTTTTAATATTCATCCTTTTTGAGATTATTTATTTATATAACATGAACCTGCAGCCTGCTGTCTCATCTTCACAAGTAAGCCCAGCTGCAATTTTACTATCATCAGTTGCGAGATACAAGGCAAACATAGAAGTTCTGGATATAATACCCACGCCGCTCAGTTTATAGGAAAACTATTTTTAAATGAGCCTACAGCCTGCTACCTCGTCTTCACAAGATGATAATCTGGCTGCCTCATCTTCACAAGATGATAATCTTGCTGCCTCATCTTCACAAGATGAAAATCCTGCTGCTACCACTTCACAAGATGATAAAGTAAGAAACAGCCCAGTGGTGGCTCTCATGTATGCATTGTCATATTTCCGTCTTTATTGGATTGAATTTTTTGGCATAATTTCTGCTTGTCCCATCCATCTAAGATCTAAATCAATTAAATATTGTCATATAATAATACCCACATCCTTCTATACATGCACATAAATTTAAGGCTATAGACATAGTAAATAATAATCGATGGGTGTGATAAAATTTGAATGTAAGAAAAAAAAGGTGGAACGATAGTGATGGGGCGGGGGGGGGGGGCTGGAGGGAAACTATTTGAGATGACAATTCTGATTTACTCCCGAAATATCTAACTCAGAACTGGCACAGCAGTCAAAAAGTGTGAGTAGACTTAATCGGTGATCTCGCAAATCTTTCTTGGCCATGCTGATGCTCCTATGAAATTGATTTTACAATTTCTGTTTATCATATCAAAAGCTGTAGTTTAATGATAATTATTTGTATATGTTATCATTTGTGATGCTTTTAAAAAAGTCATCTAGAAACTGGTGTGCTGCCTACGGCTGTGGAAATACCCCGGCAGGAAATCCTAATTTAAGCTTCCACGCCTTCCCCAGAAATAACGAGGAGAGACTAAAGGTATGGGTTTCGGCCGTTAAACGCAAGAACTGGACTCCATCCAAATATGCTGTTCTATGTAGCGAACATTTGAAACGAGATACATTTAGAAGGCCTCCTGGTGTGGGTGGGAGAGCTTTGCTCAAAAAGGATGCTATCCCAACAATTTTCCAATCCTTCCAACACTATCTACAAACCCCTAAAAGTGAAGAGATATACGCTGGTCAGAATACACCATGAAACAACCAAACTCGCAGCAAACACTGGCAATAAGCGCTCCAAACTGAGCAGGCTTATTGTGTTCAGTGACTCAGTCATATCTAATTTTCAGCGATCGCTGATAGTGATAGTGTCTCGTTTGGAAATTTTGCAGCAATCACCGATAGTGGTAGTTTTCTAGTCTTTGACCCATCCGCAAAATTCAGTATAATCCCACAGTATATATTTTTTTTGATAAGTAAGTGTAAGAAGTGGTTAGCTTACATTGCTCTACTAATTTGATTAATTTTAACGTATACTGCAACCAGTCATATCTAACTTTGCAATGCTCGCTGATAGTGGTAGTATTTTTAATTTTTGTCGTGCCCACAACAGCAATAGTGGTAGCCGTTAGCCTTGGTCGTGCCCTCATAAATTAGTATAATCCCGCAGTAACAGCCCTCTGTTTTGTCATGTAGTGATAAAAGTGGTTAAGTACAGGGCTGTATTTGTTTTGATAATTTTTATGTCATAAATTAAAACAGATCTAATATAATTTGGCTGGTATTATACCCTGCGTGTCTTGTTTTACTATATTATTTCATGGATGAGAGATTACCAAAGACTTTATATATATATATATGTCACTTACCCTAGCTTCATCATACATACATATCTGGAGTTGGCATACTCAATTTACAGCACAGATCTATTCTTCCTCATGAAGCGACAATAAAATTTGCAGTAAAATCTTTTAACAAGGAATCCAAGCTGAGCAGGTTGTGCTCAGTCATGACTAGGAATATTTATGCAAAAATCTATGATGATGGTGGTGGTGCTTTGATCTGGCTCATCCAACAAAATATTTGTGATACTGTGTTATGGGTATTCTGTGCATTTGAATAGTAGTGGTAGAAGTGTTAAGAGTAGTCGGCTGTATTTGTTTCAATATTTATTGGCTAATGATTGTAACTTATCAGGTCTGTTCTCGCTTTGGATTCGCCTAAGGAGTCAATTTTTTATACCATCTCGTGCGGAAAGGTCTTTTACATAAACTCACAAATTTTCTCTGTGTTTAAATAATTAGGGGCCGGACAAGAGCTGATATCATGCGCGGCGTCCCTTGATTCTTCACATTATTTCATTGAATGGTATATAGTAAACTATGGCTCACAGCACAAACTAATTACGTCATGTCGTGCTATTTAAGTGGGACAGTATTGAATGCTATTGGCCTGTCTAGGTAGTATATTAAGTCTATGATATACGCTCAAACTATTCTAGTTAGTAATATTAAGACGTAGGGCTCAATTCTTTTTGATGTTTTGAAAAAAGACCAATAGACCCGCAGCCCGAAATGAGGAAAGACAAACATTTTAATCAACCTCATACTTGCTGTATCTGTGATTCCCCTTGAGAACCCAAGTGTGGGTTTATATCCAGCAAGTTTGCCGGCTTTGCACTGATGTAGCACAGGAGAAACTGAAACCACTGTATCTGTTTTAATCGAGAACAGCATAGGTTCTCAGTGCCATATTGAACTTTGTTTGACAAACAAGACCAATGTGGTTTTATCCCATTTACTTTGTAACATTTTAATTTGGCTGAAATTAATGGTTTTACAAAGTGAAGTACAAAGTAAGACATACACAAAAATTGGGAACCATCACCTTTGCAACTTAGAAAACCAAGTATAAAATTGCAGCACGGCAACAGCTTCAGGGCCATAGTACGTACTCAAAAAGATTTCAATTATATGGGCTATCTAGGTGTTTATCAGTATTACTTTGCAGATATTTTATACAAAACACGATAGCTACCTATTGTCTGAACACAAATTGGTAGATGCAGCAGAGCTGGTAAAAAACCGGATCTGGATCAGTATTACTATAAACTATAAAGTTATGAAACTATTATAAAGCTATACAAACAATAACAACAGCTTCCATTTTTTTCTTTGTTTTCTGTTTTTTTCTGTAGTTATCCTTATCGGGCTGGGATTTTCAAAGGCAGGGCAGAGGCAGGGAAGATGTAGAGTAGATCCAATTTGAGTGTATTTCCCCCACAAAAGCAGTCAGGGGCTTACCAGTAATCGACTCCAATCGCACGATTGTAACAACCTTTTTTTAAGATGACCATTCCGAGCCCAAGACTGCATATGTGAGCGCATTGCCTTAATCTTGAATCAAACACAGACTTCAATCATTGTGATGAACCATCAAGAGTACTTACTGAGGATACCTCTTCCATTTCACGCTGCTCAATACTAGTGCTAGCCATCCCTTCAGAATTCCATTACCTTTTTATGTCATGATTTATTTTTCCTAAATTTGATACACAGATCTGCACACATTCTGCCGTTAGGCGCTGGAAAAGTCTGGTGCAATGCTGCCAACATCAAAATTAGCTTACAGTATTACATATCTACTCATTGTGGGTAGTGTGACACGGTCTCTATGACAGGCATGTTCAAGAAAGGCAGCGAGCCTATTACTTCACAGGTGTATGGAAACCTCAATTATGGCTACACCATCATGCAATATTCATACATACATACGTGAGTAATAAAGAAAACCTAGCCATGCAATCAGTTTGTTCCATGATTTTACATTTGATGGTTAACCTGACCTGTCGGCTAAGGTTTAAGGATAGGCGCATAGTGTTTTATAGATCAAATATTTAATTTACTCGATTTCAATAGCTCCAATTGGTGTCCAACTCACATTCAAAGCATGAGTTGACGATCAGCAGATCTGCAGGGTTGGAGTGGATAATCCTAAAAGGCGCAGGCGTTGGGTTGTTGGCGCCCCTGAGGGCCGTGTTGTTGCTAGCACCTGTATTAATGTTGGTTCGTAAGTCCTACAGTGCACTTTTTTGAGGTTGTATTGCCTATACAGACTGATACGATAATACAATAATCATATGATTTGTTTACAATCTCACAAAATAAGGTGGAATTGTTTTTTTATTTTAAGCATGAAAATTGTTTTGGCAATTTTTTTTGTTACTGATACAACTCTTTATGTATTAAAATAACAACAAATACAAGAAATCTGGTGTTTTTTATACAAAAAATGTATCGTTTTATCATGAATATAGTTATTTTAGAGTATTCAATCACTTCCCGCTGCTACTTTTTGGAACCATGGCAGAGCCATCAGCATATGCCTTCACGCCTAGAAGGAAAAGGGATATTGGTGATGTTGAGTACCCTGATCTCAGTGATACATTTAGTGAGGAAGATGAAGAAGAAGCAATTCTTTTTTCACGTGTATAAAATATTGTTTGTGTAATTTCTAATGATGGCTGGTATGATACGAGTCGAAGGACTTCATTACAGATGGGAATCTGAGGCTGGGCGTACTGCAATCAATATCCCGAAACGCATTGACCAGCTCAGTTTGTGCCCGATGACCTGCATACCACTGGTCAGCAGATCTCCACAAGCTGACTAATGATGCCGTTAATTGACAGGAGGATATGTTTTGTACAATAGGATTCTTTG
This sequence comes from Membranipora membranacea, assembly GCA_914767715.1. Classification (NCBI taxonomy): domain Eukaryota; kingdom Metazoa; phylum Bryozoa; class Gymnolaemata; order Cheilostomatida; family Membraniporidae; genus Membranipora; species Membranipora membranacea. The sequence goes on from OU612074.1 coordinate 12,198,846, forward strand.
CATTCATTCTTTGCATTTTTCCTTTTTTTTACAGTGTCATTTCCATGGCTTTTTGGGGAAATGATTTTTTGGGGTATCCTTGCGTCATATGAGTAAAATACCATTTTTGTTTTTACAACAACTCGCCCAAATACACTGGTTTTGTTGCTTATTAGGGGTTGTAGATGTTGTTGAGCTTGATCCCTACTTGATCAGATCCATTCATCTTCATGGCTATGACTCATCATACAGAGGAAGGACGCACCAATGTCATTGTGATGCTGATGATCTGTCTCCCTCTTAACAGCTTCTACAATCTCCTAAACAGATATCGAAACAGTTCGATTACAGATGTTATTAAAACACACATGTGACGAAATTGAGGATTATTCTATTAGCTATCTTCTTTAAATTTGCATCATCCACACTTGTTAATCATTCAGCTAGCAACCTCCATTAACTGTAGAAAATAATTCCTCAGCTTTACGGGCATAGAACATCAGTGGGTAAATCAAATTTGTTGCCGACCGCAAACTTACACTTCCTTCCTAGAAAAATCATTCTCAAGTAACAGCTCTGAGGCTGGTGCATGAAGCTTCATCGGTTGAGGTAAATACAAGAGGTAAAATATACTCAGGGAGTCTTATCAATCAGACAGTAGATTTGGTTGTCTGGTTTAATGTAAATATGTACAATGTTGCCCTCTTAATCGAATCTTAAATCGGCAACAAATACCGGAAGACTATTCTACACAGGATATGATTGATCCGATGAGAAAACACATCTGGTATGTAGCTGCATACCCCAAGTATCAATACAATAAGGGTAGCACAACAAATAATAGTATGATACACTGAATAACACATTTTGCGTAAAGTGAAGCAAAATGATGGATGAGAACATCAAGCGCTCACAAGCTAAGAATGCTGTCATATACACAGTATTGACACTGGCTGTGATTCTTTTGATTATGGAGTCATCGTTTGTAGTCTGGTTGTTCTGCACAGATAGGGTCGACTTACATGATCGGATTATTTCAGCAAGTACAGACCTGCCCACACCGAAGGTAAGATCTTATCATAAGAATGAGTTTAAACTAGATCTGCCTGTTATGTAGTTTAAGCGCTCAAAGCCAAGTCCTGCAACCTGTTTCCATGTGGAGCGAGTGGAAATACGTAAGTATTAATTAAATCACCAGCCCTGTTTCTGCGGTTAAAAATTCCATTTGTCGCCTTATAAGGTATCATACAAATCGCTTGGTAACGTCTCTCCATTTGAGAAGTAGTGCCTGTGACTTTTCTTTCACAGACCAAAATACTTCCACAGACTTGACTTATGATTAAGTAAACACTTATGTTATATCTGCTCGCACCATATGGAAGCAGTTTTCTCGGTCTGAATAATTATTATTTTTAAATGTAATAGTGTTTATGGTTTTGTCAACTTAGACATGTGAAAATGAGAGGCTAATTCTTTTTTCATAGGCTCATACAAAAGACATAGGGATAAGATAATTTTCTCAATATTGTTTTCATAACTATGAAACAAAAGTTTTGATGATTCAGCTTTTGATAATTGAGTATTTTATTATGTCAATGCATGCGGGTCAGTATATTTTTCTAGGAGAAGACCTTAAAACTACAAAGAAGAGTGATTACATCAGCAATAGCTGGCAAAAAAAGGAACGAGCCAGCTTCAGCATCGCAGATAAAGAGTCTGTGCAAAACTTCTTGCCTTGTAAAATGTTGATTGCAGGTGAGGCAAGTTATTCTGCATTGCAGCGATTTCAATTTCTAGCGCTGTCAAATCTTAGTGAGCTATGAAAAACTTGATTATGTAAGACCTGACAAAGACTCTTCTAACTTGTGTTCAGCTTTGATTCGATACGCTTTCACCTTCCACGTCAGATTCTATTTTAGCCATTACCCAACAAACATCACACCCCATCTCCATTTTGATTGTATAGAGATCTCCAAGTTCTTACAAAGTCCATGGACCACAGGATGGGACATGAGTACGTATAGTTTAAGTTTTACAAATAATATTGTACACTTGAGGTGCTCAAAAGTATTAGGATAGTTATTTATTGCCTCATAATCTCCCCTGTGCTTCCAGCGGTACCCACAGAGTCAGCGCCCTCACTCTGGATGTGTAAGCTGTCGTGTGTGCCCCAGTGAAGCAGGCATCTTTGTACAAATTTCTTTGGGTCGGTTATATTGGCCTAAGATTGGGTTTTTCGGTCCATGTGAACACACAGATTAGAAAAATTTGACAAAACATGTCAAGGTGACCTGAAATTTCATTTCTTCCATTACAGATCAGAATAACACAGAACTATGGAGAAATTTGACGACTACTTTGATTATTGTATTTATAACCAATCCTGAGCTGCACATGCTAGAGTATCTGGCTTTGAAGATTGATTTGAAATACATCCATTTTACTAATAAAGAAATGAATAGACATATTCAATTTCAGGGTTTAAATATTCAAACTTGTGATAACAAAATACAAGGTGATTCAAGCTTGACCGCTATGCTGAATTGATAGAAAGGCTAGCAGGGAACACAAATAACACAAAGACTAAAATGCCTTCCAGTTATATCAAAATTCAGAGTCCTGAAGTCTAAACAAAAATATCCATGTAGCATTTCAGTGCTGGTTTGAAACCTTTGAACCTTGCTAAGTTGCTTGTAAAGGAGCCTGAGTCTGGGTTGAGCGACAGCTATCCAAAGGTTGGTTTTATGTTGTTATGAAATAAAGAGTTACAGGAGTTATCCCCTTAATATCAATGAGAAGACAACTCAACACTTCATCAGTATATTTCTGTTGCCTTTTGGCTCGTCATAGATTTAAATTGCAAAAAATGACTACCATTGCCAAATTTATAGTGTGGGAGATAACATAATACAATTTGTGAGCCAATAACATAGGTCTAATAATCAAAGAGAAAAAATGTAACAAAATAATTACAACCAAAACAAAATGCTATTATTATTGGGTATTATCATAATGGTCCCTGAGTGAAAACATTGTCATCCTGTCTGTCTGTTGAGCCCTGAAACATCTGAATATGACTTCTCTCTATGTCCGCATCGATGACATGATATACTATTGCATGTAAATCTCTGATCGATAGAGAGTGAATCAATTTTCTTAACATGAGTACCATCACAAGGAATTTGGTGTGACAACCCGAGTTCAATTTTACTAATTAGGGGCGGGTACATGTTAAGAGCGCTGAGGGATACATATGTTAATAGTATAGTCTTGATGTCAGTGTGCTCTATGCCTTAAGTGACAGCTTTAGAGGCTAGAATCTATGCTGATGACTGAGATAAGTACATAGGTAAATATTCTATGCAAAACTATCAGTAAGTAAACTTGATCTTGTGGTTAAATGCACCCATGTACAATGTTGCTCTCTTCATCTAATCATATAATGGCAACATATACCGGAGGAATACTTTGCACAGGGCATCATTTACTGAGAAAACACATCTGGAATATCCCTGCATACCAGAGGTATCGATACAATATACAATATGGGTCGCGGTTATACAACTACGCCAACTATCATATTATGATGCAATGAGTGACACATTTGGCTTAAACTCTAAAGCAAAACGATGGATAAGAACGTCAAGAGCTCACAAGCTAAGAATGCTGTCGTATATACAGTAGTTATACTGATGGCGATTCTGTTGATTGTGGAACCACCATTTGGGGTCTGGCTGTTTTGCACAGATAGGATTGACCTAGAGGATTGGAATGTTTCAACAAGTATGGAGTCAATGCCTGCGCAAAAGGTAACTTTGCATGATATGAATAGGGTCAAACCAAATTACAAATCATCTTATATGATGGATTCTGCATTTTGCCTTTGTGGTAGTTTGCAATTATCAAATTTTGCCCGTATAGCTATTCTTAGCATCCACTATCACCAAACCAGTCGACCAATGGTTGATGGTGGAATACCACTAGCAGCAACCCCTGCAACATTTTAGCACAATGTGTTTGAAGAATTATGGAGATTGTACCAGTCAAGGCAATGTTTCTTTTGTTTGCTGCAATTGTGAGACCGCAATCACAGTCGAATGGGTACAATGAAGTGAGAAACCTGCCGACTACAACCAGAAACTGCTGATACACGAGTGGCTATTAATTCTAAGACTTTTCAGTATGTTCTCAGGAGCACCAACCACCCACTACATCTGGAAGCAGAACAGTCAGAAATTTAATCAGCATTATTAATAGATTTTTCATGCCTGGATTAGAAGTTTTCAAAGGCAATTGTGGGCTTACACGTAATTTAATTCACTCAGACATTGAACATGCCATAACAATGTGAAACCTTGGAAATTGCCCTTCTTGTCATCAGCTGAAGAGGTACACACTGGAGGGTGCTGGGGGCTGGACCAATCAACCTTGACTACTCCCCCAAATGGAACCCGGACCCACAACTCCTGTGGCACCACTCGCCTGGCAGTGAACAGCAAGTCCGCTAACCAATTACGCCATCTCACCATTGTTTAATATCATAGTAGAGACAGTGAAACTGAGTCTGTATTATTTAACTTCTGAGATAAAGTAATTAAAAATTCTTTGTTTGTTTTTTTCAGGAGAGAGTGCTACATTTACAAAGAAGGTCAAAAATTGCAGGAGCCCCGCACATAAGATATAACTGCCTACTCAGCTATGTGCCAAAATGTCGGTAGCATCATAAAAACAAGTAAGTTATTCTAACTGTACAATACAGGTTGATGTTGGGCTAAGGTAGCACCCCTCTCCTAACTCTGAGGCTGGGTAGCCTTCTCTCATCCTTTTTGTTTTAAGATGAGGCTATAGGGGTAGTCTGACGCCACCCCCCTCCCATACTTCCAACCCCCCCCCCCCCGCGCGGGTCTAACTAGTTATTGCCACATATGACATGATGGGTGTATTGCATGGTAGATAAGTCATGCAGGGCCTATCGTTATGAATTTTATTTGCCTTTTAGGTTGCAAGTTAATGAGATTATATCTTATATACATACTGCATTCTTTGAAACTGCACTAACAACCTGATTTCAAGTCTATCTGATTAGAGCGACTTAAATTTTCATCACAACAACTTGACAATTTTTTTTGCCACAAATGCATATGTTTTCCTTTCTATGCCATCTTAGACAGAGGATACGGCCATGAAATATTTGAATTTCGATATTAGCAGATTTTCAAACATGAAACCAAATTTTATGAGTGAGTGGGATTATAATTTAGCAAGAAGTTGAGAAAATCTGAGTCCAATGAAACAATGATTTACTTTGGGGTATACAGTGTCTTGGTTCAATTGTATAATCTAACAATCACTATGGTCCCATGTTGTGATTTCGTAAAGATTTCGGGAGTTATCGATCAATGGAAATGGCATTAAAGTCAACTTCCACGTGAACCGATCGACAATTTTTGACGCGAATACTTATACTGTGTTGAATCGCATCATTCCAATAGGGCGGCGTGGCTAAATGGTTAGCGGCTTGCACCCAATAACTTCAAAGGGCATTCATGCGGGAGACCCTGGTTCAAGTCCATGGCAAATGTTTCTCATGTTTTTTCCATCATGGAAATGGTTAGCATTCATAATTCGAGATTGGAGTGTACCACAAATTTGAGGCATGGAACCATAGTGAATAAGGGTCATTCATAACAGGAGAAAAAAAGTTTCACTCCTAGAGAATAATTATTACTAATAAGTAATAATACTAAAGATAGATGCTTTGATGCCAAGTGTTAAGAAAATGCATCCAATTTTTCAGTATAATTTGATTTGTTTGTTTTTGTCCACATTATAATTTGTTCAAACAAGAATAAATAAAGATATCATAGAAAAGCTCGATATGAACTGAACATATGTTATTCAAAATATTTTTGTAGGTAACAAAAAAAACCTTCAAAAAGGGTAAAAAATCATTTTAATTATAACATTGACGGTAGAGTTGATGGCACTGTTACGCAACAGAGATGTTCAGAGACACATAATTTAACCACAGACTCAGTCTCAATAATATTAGTATAATATACAATAATAATTGAGTTATATATCAATCAGTTATAATATAAATTTCACATTTTGTATTGTATTATCACATTATATATGGTTTAACCTTTAAGTTTCCCTAGGAAACATTTTCATCTTATAAAAGGTCAGAGCATGTTTCATCATCTGATTAATTTTGAAAAGGTTAATATTTGGGAAAACAATAGGTATAGCCTGTGTAGATTTGATAGTTACCAAAATCAGCAGAGTCAGTTTTGATGGAATGTCAGTAAAGGCTGTTGCATAGTTGGATCAATGGGATTAAAAATAAAGTTTTGTAACAGCACCTAACATATATGCATGTCTCTCAATCATGCACTTTTTAAAAATAATAATAAATTAAACCCATAAAAAATGTTTCATTAAACTTTGACCAAAGGTAAGAAGTAATGCCATGGAGAATATAGAATGGTAGTATGACATATTTTCCTACACAAATCATAGCCAGATCATTCTCACTCTTGGTCAATTTCAGGGTTTGAGAGAGAGATTTGATACCTTTACACTTTCCGCCACCAAATTCTTTTTAGTCATTTAAAAAGCAGTGATATCCAATTCCTTCCCCATTCCATTAACTTCTAGCAACAGCATGGCACATAAGTACATATAGTTTTAGTTTGACAAATAGAGCGTTGCAGAAAAGGTCGTGCAGTGTAAGCATTAGCATAAGTGCAAGAGTACCCGGCTCATCATTTACCGCCTCAGAATCTCCCCTGTGCTGCCGGCGGCGCTGCCAGCTGTACCCACAGAGTCAGTGTCCTCACCCTCGATGTCTATGCTGTCATAAGTGCCGAGAGCGGCAGCACCGCTCGCTGACACAGAGCCTTCATCAAAATGTCTCTCAGCTTTGGGCCGGTTATACTTGTCTTTACGCTTCCTGAAATAAAAAATATTTGAGAAAAATGTTAAGTGAGGATTAGAAATGTGTCAAGGTCATGTCAAGATTAAGGTCAGCGTAATGATATATTACCTTTACTTAAATCCTTTCTCTTGTTATTTTACAGATCAGAGCAGCATTCATATATAAGAAGGTATGCAGATAAATAAAGCTTAATGACCACTGTGATTATTTTATTTACACATCTCCTGGGACTTTAACCTTTATTATAAGGTGTCTACTCCATATGGGTTGAAAGCTTGATTCAATTATACATAATACTTTCTTATACCAGAAACTAATCCACTACTGATTCATTATAATCAGTTTTATCATAATTTGTCGATTGTGCGCTGGTAAAGGATAGAATGTTACTTGTGCATTGAGAGGATCGATTTTGGGCTTTGCAGTAATTGGCACTCCACTATCATCAAAGATTTTGGAGTAGAATGTCACTACCGCCAAAGGCGAGTCAACTCTAGCATAAATGATATTAGGTTTTTGTGAATGAGCAAACTAAAATCCCAGTTAGATTAAGTTTGATCCGGATTGATCCACAAACTTGTCTTTTAAATCACTATAAGGTCGAACAAACCAATAGTCATTTACAATGTGTGTTCAGTACATTATATCAGACATGTACATGTGGATCAAACCTTATCAGTATTGAGTTAGCAAAGACATAAGGTTGAGCGGGCAACTTTCATAAAGGAAGTTATTTAGCTTGAGAAGGATTAGAATTGCAATTAAAATTGAGATGACAGTGCAATATAAATGATGTTAATTTTATGACCATTAGAATGCACTAGATTCCACAATCACCCAGAATTGTCACATGACCTACCGCTGTTTCTTGTAGTCACTGGATAAAACCAATTAAATTGGATAATAAAATAGGTATCGGTACCTGATATTAATTGTGGGTAGTTTGAGACAAAAGAAGCAATTAAGACTAGGTGAATCCATTAAAGCATGTGGGATGTAAGTAAGTAAACCACTGATGAAGCCAACAAGTTTGTCTTGGCACAATAATACACATCATTTGTTGACAAGGCTTCATAAAGCAGCAACTATCTAATTCTGCATGCGAAACAAGGCAAGTCAACAATGTTCCCACAATGCAACATTAACATGAAAAATCCCAGGCAGATAGAATATCACTGGGAAATCCAAAGAATTGCATTGTGGGATACTCATTAACATGCTCAAAAACCTTACTAAAGCTGCATTGTGCCATCAGAACCATTAAGACATCAAGCTGGTGGATGACAATATATACACTTGCCGTGGCCTGCGCTGTGACAACGGTGGCTTAGTGCCATGTCTAAATCTACGAAGTGCCAATATACCCTCTTTTGTTACTCTGATATATTACGTACACAAAGTATAGTGATGAATTAGAAGAGTCAACTTTAAAATAACTAAAACTCAACTTCAGGGATATTTTCATATAGCATTTGAAGGCTATCCCACAATGCAATTCTCTAGCAAGATCAGGATATTAAGAAAGGGGGGGGGGGTTGGAATATCGAGTTTTTACTAAATAAAACTGGTGCTATTTAACATGAGGTCACCCCCAAAGTAACGACACTAAACTCAGGCTAATATTAACTAATCAAGGGTAATAAAAATGTTTAAGTTAAGATGAAGTATGGTGGTACTTACTTCCAGTAGCATATGATGACGACGAGAATAATAACAAGAATAAATAAGAAAGCACCGATGCCTACAACTATCCACACCCACAGTGGTAGTCTTTCCAATACTTGTTTCTCTGTTTCACCTACACGAAAAAAACATGATTAGAGAAAATTGAGCAAAAGGGACATGGGAGTGATAACTCTCCATAAGATTTAGATGTTAATTACTTATTGTGCTGACGCTCTTCTCAGGCTATAAGTCGTGGCATGCCATGAAGCACAGCTACAATTGTTGGGCTGTGGTTCATAATGGGGTGACACTACAAGTTACCCGAGCAGAGTTTAAGCACATCGACTAGGGGATAGGAAAATAAAAGCTATCTTGGGGCTAGACCTCACTTAAGAAGTGAAATTTAACCTAATAAACCAAGACAAAATTTTGGAATGCAACCAAAATTTTACAAAGGTGTAAATGGCCATCACAATTCTTAGTCCTGGGCTACATAATTCTGGCCCGTTCTATCTTGGCTTCCACTTTGGAGCCTCCATAGGCGAACCATCAATAATGAAGTTAACTGCTTTGCACAGTGTAAAGCTTAATATGGGCTGAGAGTGTAATGTCGAAAAGCAAACTCTTGTCTATATAAAAGTGAAATATACATTTACAAGAGTTGTCCTCTTAATATCAATGAAAAGGTAACTCAGTAAAGCTGAATTCATTTTGTTTGTTCAACCAGTGAGCGAGGGAGGATCCCACCCTCCCTGGTTCAACCAGGGAGCTTGAGACATATCCCAAACACCCTGGTTCAACAACAGTGATACTTCTTCTGTTTTGGGAGAACAACAGCACACCAATCACCACATATTATACCTTGCTGCGCTGGTACTCCTGTAGTGTTTACAGGTAAAGTAAGCGCTGTCTGTGTTGGAGATTTAGCTTCAGTAGACGATGCATTGCTGATTCCGCTCACTGTGGAGCTGGATTGTCCATCACCACCGCTACTCTGAGTTGTGGTACTCACTGTACTGTTCAGGCTATTTGCAGTAGCTGCACCATTATTGTCATTTGTTGTGGTGATGATAGCTAAGTTTCCACCGCTTGTGACAGTAGTTTTGGTTGTCTCTGGAGTACCCTGGTTTATTGTAGTTACCCCAGTGGTTGGGTTTACAGTGGTTTTGCCAGTGATTGCTGTTGATTTTTCAGTTTTTGAAGTTGTGCTTGTTGTAATAGGAGCCTCGTTTATTGATGTGGCAGGACCATCAGTTGTTGTAATGTCAGTAGTTTCCATAGTTGAAAGGGAGCTCAATGTAGTGTCACCAGTTGTAGCATCAGTTTGGACAGCTGTGGTGAGAGCTGACGTATCTTGAGCATCAGTTGATTCGGAGGTTTGATTGCCAATAGATGGCGCTTTTGTCTCACTTTGATTACTGGTTTCCATACCACCAGTTCTCACATTTGAACTGAGTGTTGTCCTGCTTGTTGTGCTAGTAGGTGTTGCTGTGGTAGTTGAACTGCCAGCAGAGTCATTGTTTATGGTAGTGACACTACTTGCGGTGGCTGTAGGTGTAACTGGAGGTGAAGTTGTCTGCTGACTTATTGGATTTAAGTCTGTCACTGTTTGACGACTTGTAACAGGTGTCACTGAGGATTCTGAACTGCTGCTACTTTCGGATTGGTTGTTTTCTGTAGAGCTGACAGTTGATTGGTTGGTGCTCAGAGTAGTCACCAAAGTTTGACCGCCATTTTCACCAGTTATCAGAGAAGTGACAGGTTCGGGAGTACTCTGTGTGGTGGGTGGTCCCTGTACTGTGGTATTCATGGCCACCTTGGTGGTCTCACCACCTACCAGATTAGCAGCAGTAGCTTTTGAGAATGGAGTGGGTGAGCTTCGATCAGCATTTCCACCAGTCCCCTCTTTGGTTGTGACCTGCTGTTCAGGGTTAGAGGATGTGGGTTCTTGTCTTGACGTGACAGTCACAAGTGGTGGCGCATTTGTTTCCACTGGAGTAGCCGGAGCTGCAGTCTGCTCAGTAGTCAGTGATACAGCTGGTTGAGTTGTCACTGCCTGTGTTGTCTTCATTGTTGTTGTCACAGCTGTTGTCTGTAATCTAGCTGTTGGTGCTGTAGATGTTATTGTAGTCAGTGGGGTTGTTGTGGGCGGTAATTTAGTGGTTTGTTGTATTGTTGTAAGTGATTTAGTTGTGGGAGGAACACGTGTTGGAATTGTTGATAAAATACCAGGTGGGGTACTGATTGGAGGTGGTCTCCAGTTAAAGGTCACTGTAATTACATCACAGAACATATCATATGCATGTGCAGTATAAAGTACACAGGGTATCGCCAAACGGTGTTCATATTTCCGATTGAAAGTTGTGTAAAGGGCAACCAAGGTTTCAAACAACTTCTCATTGATGGCCATTGATTAATAGCAGATTGTACCTTCTGCATGGGGAAAAAGACATTGCTGTGAAACCTTTTTTGCCCTTTAAAGGGCAACCAAGGTTTCGCAGCAATGCATTAATGGGGAGCAAATAATGTGCTGGGCAGCATCAGCTTTGTGCATTACGCGATGCAAAACTCAAAGTAGTTGCTGACTCTAAGCTGGGTAACACTTCAGTTTAGGGGAGGTTCCAAGACTTTGCTGTAATAATTATAGAGCACAGGCTAAATAGTAATAGGAAACTGCTATGTGGTATTCTCTTTTAGCAGAGTTTGAGTACCTGATGGAAGAAATGTTTCACAAGAATTCTGGCTGAATAATCATCCGAATTATATTTTGTCTTTTTCCCCATACAGAAGGTGCAATCTGCTATTAATGAATGGCCATCAATGAGAAGTTGTTTGAAACCTTGGTTGCCCTTTAAGTGCTAGAAATCGTCAGAGGTAGCAGACAGTGACATTCCATCAGCTTGTGTTGATCATGGAATGCCACTATCAGCAACATGGGAAGAGTTCGAGCAAAACTGTAAAACTGCAGTTTAGGATTATCTCTCTTGAAAGTTGTTTATTTTGTGGTCACAACACAAGTTAGGAGATCACAGTAGCAATTCGAACCATCCTGGGCTCAGGTCTGTGGGTTCCTGAGACCTGAACTCAGGATGGTTTGAATTACTTTGGCCAGTCCCTTCTCAAAGACAGGAAAGGAGGGCAATTAGAGAAAACATTTAGATTTACATGATTAAAATCAAGTAGAACTAAAGTTGCTTAAGATCAAAATTCCTCTTGTAGGTCTTTCAGTTAAAAGAACCAGACAAATCTTACCAATATTTCTAAGTGCACAAACCTTGCCTGATTCGATGGTCGCCGTAGCCGCCCGTAATACATTATCAACCATATTCCTATTTTGCTGGGAAAGTGGTTGATATTGGAATGATACTACTGTCGACCCACGCAAAGATTGAGCACTTAAAACCTCAATATACCCAACAATGCTCAACTCAATTCATTCAACTTTTTTTTTGTTTGAGTGGAAAATAGTGGTAACAAATAGTTTGGTTTGTTCATGTAGATGAAAGTAAGGAAAATACCTACAAATATAGTTCTATCCTATTTAGCCATTGTTAGATTGGCAAACTGCCTGTAGACCATAATCATTGATATATCCCATGATTGACAAAGTGGGATTGACAAAGTGATTTTGATTACTGATTAATCAATTAAGTCACACTCACTTCCACATTTGAAGAGTAAGAATACCCAGTCACTAAGTCTCTCACATCCTGGAATCATAACTTCGGGTACCTCGAACCAGCATGAGTGTCTGTAGTTACAGCGCTTTACCAACAGCTGTAATGAGACAATAGAAATTGGTGATCAACAGAACTGACTACTGATGGTCGATATGCGTTGGCTCTGATTGGTTGGTATGGGAGAGACTACCCAACCAATCAGAGCAACCACTTTGGCTTATTGCATACAAAATAAACAATTTGAGATCCTGATTGGTAATTAAGCCATAAAATGCTGGAAGACCAAGGCAACAGCTAGATTTGATCAAGAAGAAAATCAAATCTAGTGTGTTGGAATACTCAAAATTTAAATATTCCATAAAACTTCTCAGGTCTCTCAAACCCAACCTAATGATGTTTGTAGGTTTGCGCGATGTAATAGAATCTTTCTATCCTGAAAATTACGATACTGAAAAAAACTAGTTCTGAAACAGAGAGAAATGTGTGTCCCTTCACAAAAAAAGTTTTTCAGACTAGAGTTATCTACACTTACATCTAGTAGTTGATTATCGAGCTCAGCGTGCTGACAGTCTCCTTCTCTGGGCATACATGTCTCATTATCGGGGGCGGAGTTATGCTTTGTTCCCCATATTAAGCCCTGCCCAACCCACATCACATGATCAGGCTTGTCACATGAGAAGGTATATGTGCTGCCAGAACAGTACGCTGCCTGAACCTTATATAACACTGTGTCATCTACAATGTAAAAGTAAAACAAATGTTGAAAAAATGGCAAAATTCTAATTCCCCTTATCATAAAGAATTTGCGCAATTCTCAATGGTAGCCTTTATACTGGAATAAGCTAATATGATATGTGAATTTAATCATTCTTGGTCAGAAAGCTAAATTCAAATATATACATGTTTTCATCCTGTATGTATAGTTTAGTCATCAATTTGCGTTAGAATCAAACCATAATAAATATAAATAGAATACGAAATATTGGGACATTACAAAGACCACAATGCTTTGATTATTAAATCTGCTACTCACTTCTTGGGTCACGTTGAGGGCCAGTCATCACTTGTGTTGAGCCAAAAAGATTACCAGGAGATACTCCTTCTCCTTCACCACCAGAGTTACCTCCCTGACCACCATTTCTGCCATCAGGAGATCCACCATTTCCTCCGCCAGTACCGCCGCCATCACCACCAGAACTGCCACCATCAGGAGTGGTGCCTGTTCCTCCACTTTGATCACCAGTTCCATCACCAGGTCCCCCAGCACCTCCTCCTGTTTCTCCTTGTCCTCCATCACCGCCTGTATCAGGGCCGGCACCTGTACCTTCAGTTGTTGATACTGAAGTAGAACAGAAAGCATAACTCAAAAGTCTCTATGTGACTGCTGAGATCTTTGTGCTACTAAATGCAGATTCTACCTTGTTTACCTACCTTCATCAAGTCAGCTTTCTGTGTTTCAGTTGCTTAATACATCAAATCATGTAAGGTTACAGGATCTTAAAAACATCTACCAGGCAAAACAGTATTAATATATCAGTACAAAAAACACAAAAGCAGCAGCTCTAAGGTTCAGTATGTAATACAATGTTTGTTAGATCAAGGAGTTGGAGTTAGAGTGTCTCTAACTCCATGGTTAGATACACTCTAACTCCTTGGTTAGATACACTCTAACTCCTTGGTTAGATACACTCTAACTCCTTGGTTAGATACACTCTAACTCCTTGGTTAGATACACTCTAACTCCTTGGTTAGATACACTCTAACTCCTTGGTTAGATACACTCTAACTCCTTGGTTAGATACACTCTAACTCCTTGGTTAGATACACTCTAACTCCTTGGTTAGATACACATCACATACAAACCAGCGGTGTTATTATCTTATTATCGGCTGCTGTTTTTATCGTGAGATGATTGGTTGTGTTATTAAAACTAATTGATCCATTTTACCTTAAACTGGAGTTTTTCCCACTCATCTTATTCAACAGACAAGTAATCCTTCTGATAACCGGACAAGGAGGAGTAACTCCAAATTATGGCAAAATAGATCTGACTTGTTATATATTATTATGACTACCTTGTCCGGCCCCTTGTGCAGTGGTGGATCCACCGACTTGCCCTGATTGGCCTCCACTTCCACCTCCTGGGGGTACAAGGGTCGTAGTGGAGCTTCCCCCGCTGTCAGGGGGCAGCGGGGGTGTGTTAAATGGGTTACTGTTAGCTGGTGAGGTGGTGGGTTGGTTAGTAGATAGAGGAGTGATGTTTACTATACCGGATGGTGGATTTGTGATCGGCGACACTTCATCTTCAGCATCTCCAACTAAAATATGAAATGTACAAATAATTTCTTTCAATTTGAATTATAAAAAAAAGGAACAAGACATATTTTCATACATTTTACGCAATACACTTTCTTATATTACTTGGAAAATCAGTAAATGCTGTGTTGGGGTGCAGGTTGAGTTCTGTATTTGGGACCAGGATATATGTACGGCAGTAATCAGGGGGAACAAAAAATGAAATTGGAAGAATCCACATGATAAACTAAAAAGTATTGTATAATGATATAGCAAAAAATTGTAGCTATTCCAACAATGGTCCTCCTACAAACTTACGCTGTCCGTTAGAACTTTTTGCTGAGAGATTCACATGCTGAAGTTATTCACTATTATATCAAACTTAAAAATCTTTATGTTATAATGAAGAAATTGAATTTGATATCAATGTAAAAATGGGTTAACCATTGCAAGGAATTTGAGCCTTTAGCATTTTTGGTCCTCATTCATCCCTCGGCTAAAATTTATTAAAAATTTGTACAATACTAAAACATTGATGAAATATTCATGATAAGGTCTTTCACTATCCATTTCATTATATTAAAGGGCAACCAAGGTTTAGCGGCAATGCATTAATGGGTAGGAAATAATGTGCTAGGCAGTATCAGCTTTGTGCATTTCGCGATGCAAAACTCAAAGTAGGTGCTGACTCTAAGCTGGGTAACACCTCAGTTTAAGGGAGGTGTTAAAGACATTGCTGTAATGATGATAGAGCACAGGCTAAATAATAACAGGAACAGGAAACTGCTCTGTGGTATTCTATTTAAGCAGAGTTTGAGTACCTGATGGAAGAAATGTTTCACAAGAATTCTGGCTAAATAATCATCCAAAATAGATTTTGACTTTTTCCCTATGCAGAAGGTGCAATCTGCTATTAATCAATGAGAAGTTGTTTGAAACCTTGGTTGCCCTTTAAACTTGAAAAATATTTATTTTATAGACACAGAGCACATACCAGCACAGCTGAGTAGTATAAATGCGTAGTGACTGAGTCTGTTATCACACTCAGGTACGGGTACAGATGGTACGAGGAAAGTACAGGTGTTAGTCTCCTCACATCTCTCATATAACGACTGCAATCGCAAACGTAGATACACCATCACAATATGCTGTAGTTTACTTTGTTACATTTATATAACAAGATAGAACAAAAGGCCAAAAGACAATCAAAATTCCAAGAATTATGTTTCCAAAACAACTTCATTTGAAATAAAAGCCTGCCCTTATCTATATACATAAAAAAAATTCAGGCAGAGCTTTTGGTACTCTTGGTGTGTAAAATCACAGTGCAATTAAAGAGATTACTACTCTGTGTGATCTGTGTGATCTCCCTGGTGTGATATCAGGGAGTTTGGTCCCAAAGTCCCTGGTGATATAATAAACATACAAAACTTTTGGTCAGGTGGAGATAAATCGAAGATCCACACAATATGCAATACAATGGACAAGCTTATCACGTTTTGAATCACATGGTCGCAAAATTAAAAGTAAGTGTATCATATATCGTTGTGAAAAAGGCGCATGGAGTTAGCATCGTAAAAAATTTGTATGATATCCATTGGATGGTGAGAGAAAAAGTGATGACAAAGCTTACATTTAAGAAGGGATTCTCCGCGTCATGTATGTAGCAGTCCCCTACACTGTATTTACACTGCTCTCCTTGCAGGGGTGTAGTCTGATTAGCCATAACCCCCCAGTTCATACCTCGTCCAACCTTTATAATATAGTTAGGCCTGTCACATGTGAATCTGTAATTACACAATTCAAACAATTACCAAAGAATCTTAGCTAAATACAATATAGGTTCAGAAATGAGGCTGTAGTCACTAGTCACACATCGTAAAGAAATTCTATAAACAAAGAAGTAAGAAATAAAAACAGAGGTTGGCCAGATGGAAACATGAGACCTAGGACTTTCTTTTATGATAGTTATGATTATTTACACTGATGATCCTATATTAGATTGGCCAAGATTGGAGGAAACGTGATATAAGATTATGCTCCAGGCAACATTGTTTCTTCATTGTTTTAACATTTTACTCTCTGCTTGCATTCTCTGGAGAACACTCTGCACCTTGCTTAGAGCCTCAATGGAAAGGGTGGGTGGCACACCCACTCATAGTAATTGAAGTCCCCAGCCTATGAATAAGACGGGAACTCTGTCAAAACAATTTTCAAGGGTATGCTGAGAATGTTGACAGGACAAAAATAGCTTTCTTGGTCCCCAATGAGTTGATGTGGATGAAAATATGAGATGAAATCTTGGTTTGATTTCCTTGCATGCCATCCGATATCCAAACTGTTACATAACTGTCAGCAAATGGCTGCAACTGCAACAAGATACCATCTTTGCATTAGTGCCTTCCCTATTTAAGACCATATGACAATATGTCATTGTTTCTAAATTACCAGTCCATGTCCGAATTTAAACGACAACAAAAGCTTTTAACATATTTCATGAAATTCTGTCAGCTGAAACTAAGTGTTCTGGGCGTTCACAAAAGTGCTGAAGTTAAATTACAATTTATCTCAGAATCAGTAATAAATTGAAGTTACATCAAGGTAACTCCCAACACCGAAGGCCAATCTCTAACTGACTTTCTATATTGCCAATTGAGTCGAAGAAAGTACAAACAGCAAAATTGTCCATTAAAGCGCCTTCCTTAATTAAACTATAGATATATTCAGAGTGAACCATTTGGGAACAAATTTGCCTACTCACAAACATGAAGGAGGGAAGTCGTTGCCAAGATCTGGTTCTAATAGAAAGCCCCCACTCCTTCATGGTTGACAAGTTTGACTTACCGATATGTTACACCAGCGCAGGCCAGCTGCTGAACTCTGTACATCATAGCCTGTCCGATAATAAGAGACTGTATCCCTAAAAATAAATATAAATCTGCTAGGTCAGCAGAGAACATTGCGCTGCCGTTACTTAGTTGTGATTTCCAGGCAACTATGGATGATGAATTATACTGTTGTGAAGTATTGAGAAATTTATTTTGATTGCAGAAGCCGATTTCCTAGCAATATAATGAGTACGTCCAACTAGCTCCAACCTCTTCCCAACGTGTGATATAGTGATTTTTGGTGTAGATCTAGTCAATGATTTGTCAGGGTGACAGCAGAGCTAGCAATGACTCATTAACTGGGCAAAACATTGACTTTGCCAAACACACGATACTCCTGAGGGACAACTCCTTCACTTTGAACGAAAAGGAGATAAAATCTAGTGCAAGGAAAAATTAGTCCTGAATAAACAAAAGGGATTTAGGTCTGGAGTCTTGGGGGATTTAGGAATGACTTATTGACCAATAAAACTTTGTAAGGGGGAGTGTTAACTGTTAAGTATATTACTGCTTTGTCATTGTTGCGTTTATGCCCTGCATCATGAAGCCTCTTTTGCAACCAAAGAAAACTGGGATTACGACGCACATTCTGCTCTGATTACCTCTGATCTAGATTAAGGTCGCACTGATCTCACTGGCAATATGTTTTTGCAAATGTTTGAGTGTGATAGTCCAGTGCACAAACTCTACCTAGTTGATGGTAGAAGTATTCCATTAACAACCACATCACAAGTGCGGTTGGTAATGAAATGCTACTTCTTTCAACATGGGCAACATTTGTGCACTTTAACTGAAATGCCATATGATTCCGACATATTACTTCTAATGGAGACTGACAGAGATTTATGCTCTTTGCCTCTTTCTCAAGCACTCCAGTATTTACACCAAATTAAGCAACATTTAACTCAGTGATAGTTTTGAAGATACATTCATCAAACAATATATGGACAGACACAAGGGTTTGCTAAAAACCCCTATCCCCTGAGTATAGAACTGACATTATACTGTCACTCAATGCTGAAAATTATCAAAGCTGAATTCTCCAGGGATTTTTTAGTTGAGATCTCAAGGATAGATTTCACAAATGTGATGTTTTATCATATATACCAAAAACCGACGTAATCAACCAGCAGTCAAGATGCAGGCAGTCATTCCATCTAGATGTTTGGGTTTAATAGGTTGCAGTTTTCAATTATGGACTAGAAATAAAAAAGCAAAAGACCTTGAATTTTTTTTGGTGTAAGTAAAGTTAGATAGCTAGATTTTAACCCTCGGATATTTGACGAGGGCTGCATTTCCACGGTCAAACTGGGTATCAATAATAGCAGAGGGACAACACTAAACATAGTTTTGTTTTTAAATTAGCCATCAGATAAACAATTATCTAAATTCATTTGAGGTATGCCCAAACATAAATACAGTCTGATAACATTTTTATGAGCAAGCCGGTTATGATTTAAGACAAAAAATTAAATGAACTGATTTATTTGTTTTCGATCCTTACTCATTAAATTTCGAAGCCATGTACTTTTTTTTTATACGATACTTTACCATGAGGTTCATTCCTATAAAAGACCTCTAAAGGCAGTCTAGCAAACGAGCATCACTATCTAAGACCAGTATTGTCATGTATTGGTGATTAATGTTACAGCCCTCTTGTAGCTGATGTCCTCAAATGTTTCAAACATTATCAACCATATTCCGTACAATGGGAATTTGGTTGAAAATGAAATGTGTCTACCATCAACCCGGGCAATGTTTGAGCACTTCAACCCTGATTCAACTAGTCTGAGCCCCACAGACCCTCGCCCCCCCCCCCCCACCTGCCCCTGGGCAAGAATTTTGGACAAGTTTTTATTTAGTTGTGTTTGGACAAGTTTTGTTTAGTTCAATTAAAATGCTAAAAATGATCAGTCCTTCAAGTTGGAAAAAATGGCATTGTTCAATGCATGTATGATTCGAATTATTATCTACAATTTAAACATCAAAAAAATTAAAAGACCTACTAGGCCAGATGGCTGAATGCAAGCTACAAAGCTACCTTATATCTGAGGATTGATAGAGTGAGATAACTCCTTCATCGAAGAGAAGGGGAGTAGTAGTAGCCAAGGGGCCAAGCGGGGAGGGGAAGGGAGGGGACCAAGAGTCTGTGGGGCTTAGACTAGTTGAAGCAGGTTTGAAGTGCTCCAACGTTGCCTGGGTTGATGGTAGTAGCATTTCATCATCATCATTCCGATTGCACAGGATCTGGTTGATAATGAATTGTTACTAACATTAACCCTTTGGAAATGTTTGAGCACTGCAACAGCAACAGGGGCATGACCTCTGAGTGCTCCGAGTTTCAGAAAATACAATAGGGATCCCACACTTACCTTCACCATTATCAGTTGTCTGCTCCTGCGACAAAGCAATCCCAAAATAGCACCAAATAGTGCACACCAGTAGTAAGGCTTTAGCTCTCGCCATCCTTGAGGTTTGATTTAGGCAGTTTTAGTACAGTGATTGGTAGTGATGAAACTGCAATATAAGAAAATCAGCCTTAATTTTTTAACCAATGTACACGGTCTTCCCTCTACCTCCCAGCCAAGGCAAACAGACAGATAAAACAGCATACAGTTAAAGCATAAATGATTCCCTATTTAGAGAGTTATCGATGGAATTTTCAGTCTAGCTGCGGTACCATCAACCATCTCACAAAAGCGAATTGTCAAAAATCTTAACTTTCCAACTACAAAAAGGATCACAGACAGCACCCAGTGACAGCAAAATACTATCAAGAAATTGAACAAATGAGGGGATTAAGGTGGGTGTGTAGGTGTGAAGGAGAGAGCCATATCAATTGAGTTTCAAATAACTCACAACTTCCGAAATTCACAATCTTAGCTCGGTATTGCAGGACACTTGGTACGTTTTACTTCAAGTACTGCATATTCATGTCGTTGCATAAACACATGCAGCTGAATCTATCTTGCATAAACTTCATGTTCGGTGGGCGTACTAAGAACTCTTGGTAATGTTTAACTTTCCATATTTTATCAGATCAATCAATATAAGCGCACACAAATAACGTGTGTTTACAATGCATCGATCTAAAGCTAATATTGACAATTTTACTTTTTTGCTGCCGCCCTGCAGCAAATAATATGCACAGGGTTTGTGGGGATGTTTACAGGGACTGTTTTAAAGGGACTCGTTAGCAACGCAAGACGAGACAGGTTTATATTATAAGTAGGATGGAGGCTTGTCTTCTCTTTTGTAATGGCCCTCCAGCAAAAAGCTAAACCAAGTTCATTGCACTACCAGCCTATCAAGCTGCTAAATCGCCACACACAGTGTTCGTCTAAATAACAGGGAGGCCATGTTTACATGTGATCCAACGTGGTCAACGTCATGTAATTTAATTAAAACTATCTGCAAACCTAAGTGACCTTGGTGATACGGGACTCAACTCTGTTATGAGTGCAACAGATGGAGAGGAATTCAAACGTAAAACCGTAAAAACAACAGACGTCCTGAAGCCATGTTATACAGTTTTTGTGCATGTCACTGACAGGGATTGTACTTAATTCACCAAAAGAAGAGCACGTGATCAGGATGTCAGTGGCACCGATGAACTCCCTTCAGTTCATTGGTGCCACATCTCCATTGAAATGCAACTCTTTAGTGATTGATGTAAATGCTTTGAATGAAATTCCAAATCTTTCAATTAGTGATCTCCTAAATACAATTTTGGTCATAGAAGCACATATTTGACTTCTGTTTTGAAACATTTCAATGATCACCCTGGTGCATGCTGAAGTAAACCTAGGTCAGAACATTAAACGTCTAATTTGGTTCTTTGGTTCTGCGGGCCATAGGCAACAAATGTGATAGCCCATTTCTTAAGATTTCAGATCTATGTTGCTTCTTCAGTGGATGTATGTTTCCTCGTTTCCACATGTTACTATGAGCATCCTAGCTGACATTCTGACTGCTAAGTTGATAACAGCACCGCACAAACTAAAGCATTGACCAATTCACATCTTGTCAAGAAACCCATTGACAGGCCATGACCGAGTAAAGTGTTTGACTCACTTGTAAGTAATACACAGATTCCAGGAAACAGAGATGTCCTCAGCATCTGATGTGTAAAACTCCGATTATCACTGATGGTAACAGCTTTCTCAACACACCATTATCATCTTCAATCATAGTATCTTCTGTCAAAAGTGTGGGCGACTTGTACCTCTCTACACGCTACCCGAACAAATTCCTCAAATGATCTGAAGTAAGAAAAGTCCAGTCAGCTGTATCCTCATCCTCAATTAGATCCTCATTACTATATGATACTGAGTGACAAGACTGACCCAAGTCAACGTTATTGACTAATATTATGTAAGGTATGTTCCATATGAGATATCGGTGAAAAATAACAATGACGGAAAGGAGGGAGTGGTGTTACTCGATTGACATTGACCCTCCCGAAGCGGGTTTTATATTCCGCCAATGTGTCATCTCCAAATAATGATAGTAAGAGATAGCGCGGAGTAAAATATCCTTATTGAAGAAATGCTTTTGCAAAGAAAATGTAGAGGATATCGTATCAGGCTTCAGAGGCAGTCACTATTATATATCGTCCTGTAAAGTTACGCCAGATTTTTGCAATCTCCCCAATCTTTTACTCATTCAAAATCCACTTTTCTTGAATTCCCAGCAACTGCATAATATAATTCCGCTAGGCTACACACTTTTTCCACAGAAGCGCCGCGCTTTAAAAAACTGAATTAAGTGAAATTTTTATGATAGCTGAAACCGCTAAACTCTTAGCTTAGCATTCCTAAGACAGCAGCAATTTTGATAATATAGCATAAACAAACATACCCTATTGGTGACAGCTGTGTCTCACGGCAGCATATCACAATATATTATATATCTGCGTCAGCGCCACTTGCAAGGTCACTCGCCTGCTGCCGTTTCAAATTAAGGCTGCCGCAGTGTGGATGTGCCTCCGTCCACAGGGCATTTGTTATACTGAATGTGTTTGCGTGTCCAACTATGTGGAAGTGAAACTCCTCTGAGAAACAATGTGTGCACAAGCCAATGTGTGCACAATCATGTAATGATATCCCAGGTCATATTGTTATGAATATTTTTATCAATAATATTTATTGGAGATTATGCCAATATCTCTTTACTCTGTTACAAATATTTCACAACAAGATAACAAAAACTTAATTGATAGAGCATTGGCCTTCTTTGGCACCTTGTTAATCGGATATTAATATCACATAAAATTATTGGGCCACTATTGAACGGCTAATGAAATTGTGTCTGGGCGTTTGAGACATTTTTCTTCAAGGTTCCATGAACTTGTAGAAAATTAATCGAATTACGGCCAATTACAATGAACACTATGTTTTTGCATTAAGTGAACACGGACAAAGTATTCTCGAAGATGTCAATGAATTGCCAATGAGCAAAAATACTAAACATCTCGTAAGTTCACTGAGTTCCAAATGAGGCAAATTATCAACACTGGATCAATATAAACACGTACTTGCAGCAATGCTCATGTCTAAGTTCATACACTCCACCTGACATGATACAAAGCAACTCTAACTGAACATTTCGTTAAGTTCAATTCCACTAAACGGGACTGTTGATTCATATTATGACGCTCACTTCTCAAAGGGCTGTTAAATGACATAGAGTTGAGGTAGTGCGACCATTACTCAAGTAACAGACAAACCTCTGACACCTTCCTAGTGCACATGGCTAACCCTGAAGTGTAGATCCCCTTAGCCTTAACCTCTGAGCTTTAAATGATAAGCGCATAGCCTGAGCCCACCCCCCCCCCCCAAACTCTTACCCTCGCCCGACGGCACCCCGTAGAGAAAATCATAGGAGACAGGAGCGTATGAAACTTTCAACATTGAGAGATGAAAAACAAAAGTATTGCATAGAGAGCACTGGTTTGATGCTGCAACCGAGGCAATCATCATATTCTTGAGATGCTAAACGTATTGTATCTTAGTTTGAGCCTCCAAGACTTTTCCCCCTCGCCTGATGGCCCCCGGAGATATTCGGTCAACAGACAGAGTTTTAGAGAAAATCAGAAAATCAAGAGAGCCTTCTGATACACACTGATCACTACCAAAAATATTTCTATAAATTTCACATACCTCAAAGTTTCTCTATGGGTTGTTTTAGTAATATTTCCCTTGATGCCTTCGTTTCTGCTTGCAAAAAGTATGATAATCCAATGTCGCTGAAATCTTCTGCAAAACAGTAAATCTATCTCAGTCAAGAAACACTTAGTTCTTCAAGTGCCAATAAGGAAGGTTGCCAAAATTTCAAAATCTGGGGTGAAAGCCTTCTAACACATTAGCGTAAGTTGCGGAATACATAAACACTAATTATGGTGATTACAAGGTAACAGCCAAAAGATTTAGTAGATTAAATCTTAAATTCTCACCTGGGCCCCAACAGTAAGCCTGTAATTATGGAATTAGCAGATTTGGGCCAGTTGAGTTCTACAATAATATCCGAAGTGCACATGAGAGTGACATGAAATGCATGCTGGGTTTAATACGAAAATCTACAACGACAAATCACCGCTGCCTATCCTACAAGCCTCTTCATTGAAAGCGCTGAAAAACACTTTCTCGCTGCATAATATAATGTAATAATAGTATTATGTTTTTATTTAGTACAACAAACGCAAGTATGACAATTGAAGTATTATCTTATGTAAAGATCTGTTTACTGTAAATCTTAGCCCATAGGACTTTAGCAAAAGCAGGGGTGTGCAACACGCCCCCAAACTAAGGGAAGGCAGCATTATATTACTTAATGCAACATAATACGATCAATAGAGATTTCATATTCTCATGATGAGAAGGGCTACTCTTATGTCAACATTATGGATCATTCATCCCTAAATCAAGAGGTCGTTTGACAGGGCGGGTAATCATCATTTCTTTCTTTCCCTCTCTTACTTAGGTTACAAAAGAGTCGGTGATTTTTGGCAGACCACCCACTGATAATCACAAAACACAACATGGAGGAATGCTAATTTCCTATTGACAGGTGCAGAAGTCAATGCTTCTAACTGACTACTTCGCCATGCACTGACCGGGCTGACAGGTGCGCCATTGCCTGATTGGGATCATAGGTGCCCCGTTGCCTTAGCGGTGACTCGAACTTGATGAACCTTCATGATAAACAGGCAGCCACACAAGTTGGACAAACATGAAAATTTATCATGAGATGAATCTGAATAATATATGATGTCTATCATGCTATGACACCAGACTAGACACGTACTTTAAGATAATAACGCATGCAAGTATCTCAATGACTATTTTTGAATATTTAGTAACTTAGTTTGAATGATAACTTCTCAAAATGAAAGCCGTATGGTCTGTGTTATAACAAATTAGTGGTGGAACTGCAAGGAAAATAATGTTAATGCCCATAAAAATTGTAACTTTGCCACAGGTATCGAACATTTGTTTTTACAGTTGATCAAAACATAGCCCGACTAATTATGTGTCTAAAAATAAGTTACCAGAATGACAAATAACAAATAAACAAGCATTTGCATCTGATTCGCATAAAAAGTAAATATAATATTTTAAATAAAATTAACTTACCTAATTTTATAGGAGAATATACAAATTAGAGAAAAGTCATCACAACTTAATCGCTGCCTGGGAAGACAAGTAAGCTGACCTCCACCTGGCAGCTGCCGCAGATACAAAGATCGGCTCTCCTAATGTGACGCACTTGCAATTTCCTTTTGCAGCTTATTGCAATCATATAACATTATTTGTTCAGCTATTGTACTTTTTGAGGGTATTTGAGGTTATTTGAGTCGCTGAACCCTCGAACTAAATACTCGAGATTATTGACAGTTCAAATAAGGAGCTGCCTTGTGCGTACATCACAGAGTGTAGCACTGTAACACTCGAGTTACCTTAGCTATACCGTTAGGTAAGGAATAGCAATATGAAATTATTGGAATTTGAGCTGAAGATTGAATAAGAAGCAAGTCAAGCATTCTTAGTAGGTGCTATGAAAATCACCAAAACACTTTCTTAAAAGGGTTATCCAATGACATATTTCTGAGTAGCCATCTTCACCAAATAATCAATTGGCAATATCGTGCACAAATCTTGAGTTGTGCTCACATTGCTTATCATAAACACAGAGAGCACAACTTCTAACACCATACCACTTGTCTATGTTCCCAGGAGGCTATTATAATCATAAAGTTACTTGTAATGAACCTAGCTAGACAGGGCACTATTATATTATAGAAAATAATTATTAAGGCACAGAGCAGGTGGTGTAGTGACTTTGAATTGTGTTGTAGCAATGGGTATCAGTGATATTTTTCTGCTGATAACTCGATCAATTTTCATCAGATTTTGAGTTTGAAAATTTGCAAATCTACTGCAACCTTGAGTAATTATCATTGCAACTTCACAATTCAATGTTGTTACCTCACCACAATCATGTAACTCACCGAAGCTGTATATTATGTCCTGTCTAGGCTATTATTGTAAAATCTGAGGTGCTAAAAGAATAATTTAGGACGTTACACCCTACCGAGTGAATAGGCCTATTCAAATAGACATCAATGATTTCGTAACTCAATGTATTTGGCACACAAATCAAGACACTAGGCCCGTATTATCACATAACATGGAAAGTGTTAGGTGCTGCCCAAATTAAAACAACCGGTAATACAAGCCAACCGTTCCCAAAAATACTCAGCTGCAACTTGCCTAGGCTAAATCACAAAACGTATCTCATCACATAATAAATATAATATGTAAGGCTAATTAGAGTCATAGAGATAATATTATTGGTATTAGGATGAATGCACATCACCGGTTCACAAGAACTACCAGAGGCAGCAACTGGTAAAACTAGCACCCTATAAAGATTGAAGAAGGACAGGAAAGATAAAACAATAAATAACACATCAGACTGACCCGTGTAATTCAATCTGGTTCCCTACAGGGTATAGGATATCATGGGCAATGCCATCAGTCTCTCAACTACCAACTACTACATTGATGATCTATAAGATGTATTTCTTGGGTAATGGCTGGATATATTCATCCTGAAGGGATTTGAGTTTAGAAGAGTGTTGTTAGAATAGAAGACTAATTCCTACATTAGTATTGTTTAATTGGAGACTAGATCTTGAAGCCAAGTTTCCTCATACATTCTTTATGGGCCTCTATTTCTTTACTGCAGTTTTCTTCTCCTCTTTCAAATAAACTGCGAATGACAAAAAAGAAGAAATCACTAATCATTTTGCTAACAAATCTCAACGATGAATGTTAATGATATCACCTTTTTCCTATCTTATATTCTCCGCTGACAAAAAATATGTTTTACAAGAATATAACATGACAGCTACATTTTTACTCCTCCAATATCTAGTGACATGGATCACCTAAGTATTTGTGACAAGTTAATAGAACATACTCCCTGTAAATATCTAGGAGATTACATATTGAGTTCAGCTTCACATGAACCTACCATTTATCTCTGGGTTCACGAGTCTCCGGACAGGCACAGCAAGGCTTCAGTTTCTTTGGCTGCTCTTCACTGGCTACTGATGTGGTTTGTGTAGGTGTAGATGACATTCTACAACAAAGAATCGAAATTGAGTCATAATGTGAATCGCACAAGCTGTGATTGAAGTTGATAATGGTAGGCTTAAATGCAACATGTATGGCACTATCATAATAATCCCCCCTGCAATTTTTCCTGAGCAGCGCCAGCAATGTCAACCCTTGAACAGCTGTAACTACGGTTTGAATCGCCCCATTGATCAGTTCTTAGGCTTACCATCATAAAGCTGAAAAGCCGGGGAACACCTGATATATTTTAACAACACAACATACATAGAATAGATCATTCTCATGGGCTAGGCCGAGGCTAGGGGCCTCATATTTACTGCAAGGCAATGTAATGGCTAGACCAATTGGCTAGACAGCGTTTGATAACTCCTTGTTGTACTGATAATATTTAATTACCATTCATTGCATCATCTTTCACATTCAAGATCATTAATGAAAAAAACTACTAACTAAAATTCATAGTCACTATGAATTTTAGCTAGTAGTTTGTTTATTTTAATGATATTTTTAATGACACTATCAAAGCATCATATCATATAATAATGATGATATGATGATAGTATAAGTATTAGTTAGTAGTGTCATCATCACAGGCCTACTTACACAATGAACTGCTTATTGACCATCTCACCTGTACTCTGATTGGTGAATGTATATTTGGAAAATGCTGTTATTCCACTGTGTTCTCTTATGTAAAAACTGACACCCTCTGTTGTGAAATACCTTGCAGAATATGCTACAAAGCCTGCACTGCGATGCTTGCTGGTAAAAAAATGTTGAGTAATGTTGGGTAACAGCAGAAATGTAAGTGACTTGAGTCATTAAAAAACCCTATGTATTTCAGAATATTAATAACTAAGATATATCGAAGGTATGATGTTTCCCCTCAACTGAAGCAAAATTGGTTCTCGAGCTTTAGTTAATTTTAACTTTACCCGCCCTCGGCCTCGCTTTGACATCATATCCAGGTCAATGAAAGTTGAATGCAGGAGCATTTGCTAAAAAGATATCAAGACTTTTCTGCTCTTATTCTGCACACAGAGGAGAAAACTAACAGAGTTCATACATCATGCCACTAGCCCAGTGTGTAGGGCAAGTGCCATTTGACTTGGTGAGCTCTCTCTTTTTGATTTCTATCAATTAAACTAGTTTTTTCAAAAATGTTTTACAGCACCACCCAATTCAATATTATGAATATTATTATAATTAATAGATAATGATATAGTATAGTAGTAGTAAATGTGAATTATGTGAACTAAATTAATTTGTATTCTTCTATGACTGTCATTCATCTTCATGTCGGTCACCTGATATCAGATTCATTCAGTGCAATCCTCTCCTTATCCCGCCAAATGTGGCATGTTCTGTTTCATACATGCTGTACTGTAGGGCCCAGATAGCCTACTCTACTGGTGAATCAGGGAGAATGGGTGAATTGACATTGAATTGATCATCATTATCATATTCACGATTAATATAAATTCAATATTCATTCATCATTCTGCTCGATAGTAATTCATAAAGATATATTATAAATAATCATACACATCTAAGACATATATTCAATATTAGTACAGTAGGCGTAGCAGTGTAAGTAGTATATACTATACTTCTTACTTACTATTACCATGTGTTGTGTGTATAACATATTACTTCTCGCTCAAACAAAGTTAGTAGTACTGTTACCTGTAACAGCCTTGACTCATCCTCCTTGACTTCAGTTTTTCTTTCTAAGAGTAGGATCTTCTTTCCTATCACTTGCCTTCATTTCATTCAGGTGACTTCTTCCCTTTCCTCTGTCGGTATTATCAGGGTAGTCACTAGCCAGTTTTTGTTTAATTTTATGTTCTTTTGAACCTGTACAGTAGACACCATGATAGCCGTTTGAAATAAAATGTACAGTGGACTGAAGTGAAACAATTCTTTTAATGATTGAGTGAGTAAACCAGATGATGAACAAAAAATCTGAAAATTTTGCTTTGCATGGCTAGTTCAGAGAGCCCTACGTTGCATGTTACATAAATGTGCATCACCCTGGCTTTGGACGAAGACATCACATCTTATCTTGCATTGCTGTAAGACTGCAATAGCAATTCTACCACTCTAGCTGAACTATTTCCCTACATTACTTTCCTTATGCTATCCGTTATCATCACAACAACCTACTTACGCTAGGCCTGGCAAAACTTGCAACTATTGCGATTGGAGATGCTCCACAATATACGTCCCAGCAACTTTATTGTCTTGCAGGGCTCTCAACCACTCAGATTTAGCCCGGGTTACTCAGGTTTTTAAGTTCAGCTCTGGGTTTTTTTAACATAGCTAAAATCTCAGATTTTGCCTCATATTAACATGAGATGGGAAATCCCCTCAGTATGGTCTAGTTGTATGATTAAAAAGACACATTCTGATTTGTACTAATATGAAACACAATAACCACATGCAGTTTACGGTGATTATTCATTGATCATCTGCCAAGAACCTTAGAATCAGTTTAATCCATCTGCAGAGCCCTATATTGCCCTCTAGGCTTCTGCACCCGGACCCGCTGGGAAGGCTAACAAAGGTTGAGAGCCCTGGTCTTGTGTGTAAAATTAACTCATAGTGTCAGATAGTGAATTTGTGAATTTGCCAGTTTCCTCTCTGTAAACTCAGCTTAAAGCTGCGTTTACGGAGGAGATTTCTTAGTTTCTTAGTCTGCCTTTCCATTTGGGTTGCGCGCAGACATACACTATGAATAAATGGTTTATGATAATGTGATAGTTACAACTTCTCTTGTTTAGGCTATGTTTTTTGGAGCTCAACATACTGAATCTTTTTTTGAAATACTGACTTTTGATTGGTATCATCACCATCTTACAATGAATGAGACCAGGGAGGGTCACCCTCCCTGATGTGACGCCGTAGTTAAATATATATATACTGGGATGATCCTCTTTCAAATGTTTATAGGGTCTGTCTAACACAACCAAGCGGAATGATTATGCAACTGCTTTTTGAAGAAACCCGTCAAGTGTTGATATCAATTTTTGTAGGAAATGAATGACTCTGAGATCCATGAGAACCACCAGTGCAACCAGTGGTATTTAGATTTCCTTTACTGTAGTAAGGCCAGTCATACTTCCTCCCGACAGTCTGACCTTCCACCAATCAATTTCAGCCCCACCCCATATATATATCATCTGAATTCCTGCCTCTCTATCTATTAGATTGATATCTCACTAATAGAAAATATCACTTCCCATCCCAGCAATAAAAATGCTCCGCAAATTAGCTCTCTCTCCCTCTCTAGTTATTTTACTCATTTATCAAATCTCTTCAACAACATAGCCCCGTGACCTATCAGCCATGACCCCTGTTGACAGATGATCATATGGTGTAGAGTGTATAGTATCTTATGCAGGTTATTGCATAACAGGCCTTGTGACAAGGGATTTTGACAACCTATTTAGCTACTAATCCCATCAAAAAAACTTAATGGTGGTTTGCAACTACTACAGTCTTGTGCATACTCAAGATGAAACGGTTTTAAGCATCCCATGCTATGCTATAGGACTTTCCAAAGATGTAGGGATCAGTATGATCATGACTTGAGACCAGTCTATACTGAGACATACTCAATGAAATAAGATACATGGTGGGTAGGTAGATTTGGGATGCTTCATGAAAAGGCCATGATTGAACGATGTCTAGTTTTAGTGCTCAACCTTTGCTCAGGTTGTCGGTGGTGGCATTCTATCGTTGACTGCAGACCTTTCAGCTGTGGTCATGGTTGACAATGGAATACCACTTCCGACAACCAGGGCAGAATTTGAACATTTTATCAAAAATAGCACAGTCATGTCAAGCAAAAATGGATTTGCAAGTTATTTTCTGGTGTTATTATTGGAATGTGCTATTTTAATGCCATAAGCTTTAAACATAATCGCTTGCCTAAACTTCCTTATTTGGGGTAGATATAGGAATATCTATGATTTGCATAACTGTTTGCCCACAGTCCCACTCGTATAATCTTGTTATCGTTCACTATCCATCCACCTGACAAGCTGACCGTTAACCTCGACCAACTTATTGTATTCTTTGCATGATTGAGCCGAAAGAATAGCATTCCATACTAAGGAGTAGAATTCTTTTGTAATCCAATTGGTTACCCCCTGAAATTAATGGTATTTGTTGAAAGAGCATTTTTGTAGCATTATTCATACATCAGAGAGAGAATGGAAATTGAAAACATGGAGCTAACCATGATATGTATTTAGGGTGGGAGTTTCATGTTAGAAAACATTATCTGTAATGTTGAATATAATGTTGGCATTCCAAGAAAAAGGTTGCATATTGCACGCTTTCATCGCTCGGAGAGAAACAAAGGTTGAAAGGTTTTGCAACTTTCATGCAAACAACCTCCGCTCTTTGCTCAACTGTGCATTCTGACGACTTCTAGGGAATGGGTAGGACGGCATAGCTTATCTAGAAACAACCAATCATATCATTTGAAAATGATTGCCTCTTTTCTTGCAGCAGAGTCGTGTTGGTTCCGCATGCATCACCAGCCCTTTTTGTTGCTGGGTGGTTTCCATGTGGTTGGGAGTTGTGCTATTTGGATGAGGCGAAGGCTGATTCCTTCAACTATCAAATTACTTTCTTATGACTGGTCAATAGAATATGAAAGCTGGTCAATGTCAATGTCCAGATCCTGATCTTTTTTAAACTACCGAAATTAGCCATGTCATCCCTCAAACCCTGGCAAGCCACCCATTGAACCATAAATAAAGCATATTGAGTATTTCAGTTACCGGATTCTCAGTGCATATCTTAATAACTTATAAAATATCCTTGTCATTTCAGAATCATGAGAGTATGCTTGGACAGGAATCTATGCAGGTCGATGAACCAGACAACACGGTCATGGAGGTATGTTAACTAAAGTTTATTTTCTAATTCTTATAATGTACTTACATTACACTTGAATTATGCTAAGGGAGTGGCCGTGGTGCACTGGGTAGGGCATGGGTCTTTTAAATGGGAGGTCCTGTGTTCTGTTCCTGGTGGATCATGGTGGTTTAGGAAGGGGATCCGACCCTGTGCCAAAACAGGATACAGTCCGTAGACCCTTACTGGTGCAGAAAAAGAAAAAAGTAACATCATTCTCACAAGTTATCACAGGGTAGCCAGACTATAAATGTACGCCAATTTTATACTTACATTACACTCGGCTTGGCAGTTCTTAGTGTGTTGTTTAAGGGTGTAAATAACAATAGATATTAGCAGGTTTCAGGCTTGCACAGGTGGGGGAAACTAGAAGATCTTTGAGGATGGATAGTATTACGACCGCACTGTTACACAGCTCATTAGTTCTGGGGAACATACTGGGCGTGAGAAAAATGGCATGGCATCCGTGATATACTCCACTTCATTTATGCTGCATATCAAAGCCATCCGACAAGATATTCATGATTTTATCGTACCACAACACAATCCTCCATTCACATATACGGAAAGAATCTTTGTAAAATCCCGAACGGCGTGAACATAAAACAACGTCAATGTTAAAACCGACATACTTGGTGCACCATTCCTCATCTGGATATCATTTCCCGACCCTAAGGAGATAAAGAAGTATATGCATTGCTTATTCAGACAGGAGAATTGTTGTGCTTGTTGTGTTGTACCTATCTGGCAGTGCTAACTGCCTACCATTTCACCTTACCGTATCAATCTCAACAAAGTGTGACAGTCACGAACCCATCCAGATGCCAATTTAGCACTTGCCTGACGCCCACTTGGCATCCGGCGGTTACCAAATATGCTTCCGGATGGGTT
The DNA here is from genome assembly GCA_914767715.1 of Membranipora membranacea. Lineage (NCBI taxonomy): Eukaryota > Metazoa > Bryozoa > Gymnolaemata > Cheilostomatida > Membraniporidae > Membranipora > Membranipora membranacea. The sequence continues at coordinate 12,231,754 of OU612074.1, forward strand.
CTTAGCACAGCAGGAACAACAGTAATTATGTTATTATGATTTCTGTCATGACGTCATTGTTGTCTAGTCCTCAGGATCAGCGTCAGCGTATTCTGGACAGGGAGCCTCTCACGGGGCGATAATAAGTGTGAATTGACGATAAACAAATCGTGACAATAATAAACAGCCCTGGAGCATGGTCAGTTTGACTCGGAGTATTGATTGTCGAACTATCTCCGCCTTTGGGACGGGTCTATGACGCATAATAGCTGGTTCTAAGCAAGATATACACTAGAGGCCTAAATATTGGCTAGAGTACAGGTTGAAAGTTTTGTTAGCTACCACCAATTTAGGCAGGTTAATGTTAGAGCTTATATAAAGCAATGAGGGTGAGATAGTGTTAGCTGGCTGTATATTTCACCATTACAAGACCGTGCGAAAAGCCGAACTTTACTCATCTAGAGCATGTAAGGCATCATATATACATACCACTGGGAGGTCCAACGCAGTCGTTACTATACCATATCTAGTGTTTCGAGGAAAGAGATGGTTCTGTTCCAACAAATAGTCATCTCTCGTTTCGGAGAATGTCATGATCAGGTTTTCTAGGAATTGAATGGCTTCATCAGGTTAAAGACTTGATCGTAGGCAGGTTGGATCAGAGTTACATAAATATAGTGAAGATAAGGGAAGAATATGTGAGGAGGGGAATGATAAAACTGTATAATGATATGCTTGATCAGAAATGAAGTTCATCCAAGCAGTTCCAATACCTAATTCCTAATATGCCCAGCTAGACTAAAACTGAAATCCTAAACTCATACATGGGCCTGCTATTCACATCATCAGCATGATAGAAATTAGGACGACAATGTTTTGAGTTAGCATTTTTGCAAACACAGCAGTATTGAATTCCAGTATTCAGACACTGCTTTTGACAATGAGAAATGCGAATTGTTAACTTGCAATGAAATCAGAACACTGGTATGCATATCAATGAGCTGAGTGAATCAATGTACTAAGTCACTTAGAGTTTAGTACTCAGCAGTCAGTCAGCCTAGTGTTGTCAAAATATCTGGGAGTGACATTTATTATACATCACATATTTTGCTCCAAAGAGGGAATTATTACACACCATAGTGGGCTGTCTGTATTGAGCCTTGATATTTTCAGTGATTATTCCGGTGTTGTGTCTTATGGGACTCGTTGAATGTCTTATGTGTCGGTCGTGACCGCTGTTTCGTATTGTTCGTACAATATGCTTAGATAGTACAGAATGTCAACAACGTATGGATGTATGCGCCTCAATCATCATTCCAAGTATATCAATATTTTCTGTAAAGGTCACAATATCCAATCTTGAAAGTCTGACCATTGGTCTTATTTTCCTCGAATAATAAACTTGCTTCATTGTACAGGCGCATTACCATGTGTGGGGGGTTGTAGGAAGTTCACTTGCAAACAGAACCCCCAAACTCCCCCGCACCTCCTCTGCGTTAGCCTTGTAATGCGACCACAGTCTTTGGGTTTTTTGGCCGTTTGACAAGGTTACCAGTCCTCTGCATAACTTAGTATTTCTGCACTTGTTACAAGGTCGGCCAGCCTTACAGGTTATTGACCTTCGAAGCTCAGCCTCATCTAAGGAATCGTAATTACAGTTAAATCTTGAGTATTTCCACTACATTCTCCTCTTTTGGAGGAATGTGGCTAGTGAACTTAAGGTGCATTTACACCTCAGATTTCTTCATCAAATTATTTGGTCATTAGAATCTACCAAAAATCTGCATTTTGTGACATGGCACAAAATTCAGAATTGTAGTTGCTCCCAGTGATAGCTTATATAAGAGAACTGATTGGTGTGAACTTCTACATTCTCCTCAAATTGGAGTTGTGTGCTCCTTGATCTACCATGCTGCCCATGTACCTTATTACTTCCCCTTTACTTTCAAGTGGTTGCTGGTAGTGGCATTCCAACATCAACTACAGCCCCATTACTGAGTTTAATAATGGAATGTCACAACCAGGAACGCGGGCTGAGTTTGAGCGCTGTGATCCCCTCTTCTATCTCCTCCGTCCCCGGTGGGGGGGGGGGGGGGCGAGGCTCAGACTTCCTCCTCCTTGTTTATATTATCTTCTGTTACTGAGTCACCTTCTCATCATATTACAGCCATCATCATCTTGTGGCAATTAAAGCAATCTGTCAGAAAAAACGGCTCTCTGTAGATCTAACAACAGAGGTCATAATCATTGCTTCCTTGTGCTTTTTTGTCAACGCTTTATGCCAAAGCTTTTTGTCCACGCCGTTTCACAACATGAGAAATACAATGCCTTGTCGTTATTGACACATGCAGACTTTTTTCCTTTTTTGTCGGGGCTATTCTCCGGTCTTCTTTATTGCACACTGACAATGAGTAATGTACCATATTTCTGATCAGCATTCACTCAGCTGATGGACACTTCCTAGTTGGTATATATATTGTAACTATGAACATAGGCCTACGTGTTTTTTCACCTATCATACCTTGAATAAGCTTGTTATTTGGGACAAAAACTCATCGACGGAGAATCTTCAAATTTCAAATCTGCATTTCATCAAATCAGTAATATAAGGATATATCCTTACTTTGTGATGACATCCTGTCTGATGATGATTATATTACTATACCAGGCTTGGCACTTCCTCCTGTCCACAAAGGTTAGTGTCCGACTGGACGATCCCGCTGTGAGATCATAGCTGTTGATACGTTGCTAGATAAAGATTTAGGAATAGGTTAGAAACATTCATCTCCTATGGAGTATTTCAGACCAGATCAATCTCACATCACATCCTACATATTCAATCCAAGTCTGTATTGAACAGCATGTCAACACCGGCTACATTACATAGCAGTGATTCAACTCTGAAACTATTCTTGGATTGTCTACATAGTCTTAATCTCTCATGATCTGTTGCGTTACGGAGCTGCCAGAATAACATCCTGCATGATGACGATTGTAACACAATTCCTGTCACTTCTTCTGTCCTCAGGGGTTACTGTCCGACTGGACACTATCGCCTGCTTGCACATAGCAATTCATAAACTGCTAGGTAAAGTAACAGGGAGATCTTAGAAACATTCAACTCCTGTCGAGTATTTCAGACCAAATTTGACACATATTCATATTCTACATATAAATGGCGTTAAAACCCTTCACACCCATATGACAATGTTAGAGGGATTTTAGCGTATGTGAAATGTACCAGGCACATCATTAGAGGGGGAGCAAATCCGAATGCAGGCGAACCGGATAAAACTTGATCTTGGCTCATGCAGACTCCAATAGATAGTGAAAGGCACACCACATCATTCTTGTGGAGGGTATTCGTCGGGTTCGATGCGCTTGTGATGTGTAATCTTGAGATGTGGCTGGATTATTTTGCGGTAAATACAGCAAAATCACACGTAGGTCTACGATAAGACTTCTGGTTTTCCCCTGAGGCTTTAAAAATGAGGTATTTTGGAGTTGTTCCCTTCTATCCGGTAAGTGTTTTTTTTTTCATAATTCGTTATTCGCAAGTTTTTGTGTCATCTTACATTTTTTTTATTTGCAACATAAAAGGCAGGCTGAAACTGCAATGTTGTCCACCGATGGTTTGTTTGTCGCAATGTTATCGTCTGTGGAAATTTTGGAAGAAGACGTGTCATGATTCTCTGGTTCTGGATGACGTCAGGCTATCACTGGCATTAGAAGTTTGACCTCTATACATACCAACAACAACTTTCCCAGTTATTTGTGGAAGATAGTGTGGGCTGTACACACTCACTGTTCATTGACTCCGGGATGTTAGCAGTTCTTAGTTGGGTGATGGATTGTATACCACTATGCGTTCCCATCAAGAGAGATTTTAAATCAACTACTACTACTGGTTTATTGGAGAGACGGACACAGTTTAAGATAGTTTATGATAGACTTGCTGTAAGTGTTTGGAATTTTTTTTTGCTTGCTTCTTTCAGGGAGTCCCCTGCATCTTTCATGGTGTTATATTTTTGTATTTTAGAGTTGTCCGTTCATGTTTCGCGCACTGATTTGCATTTTGTTGCAAGTTGGTATCATTGTAGGTCAATGTGTTTGATACCCTCACGAGTTTTATTAAATTCTTAGATGTCATTGTCGAGACAAATGACTCATCAGTGTGCCTATACAAGGCAAGGGATACGATGCCTTCAAACTAGAACGCGCTAACCCTTGATCGTTAAATGTTGCTGGTATGGTGTTTTTAATTTATAGCGTGGATGAGAAATGTTTGACAATAATGGCGATGAAACTCACTAACACTTGATTATTTTCCTACGCTGGAAACAAAAGCCAGGCAGTAGAAATCTCACCATGTTTGTTATCTACTAATTTTGGTACAAGTACCTAAAACACAGTCTTTAAGAGTTCTTTTATATGAAAAATTTCAAATAATATTAGTTTGATGAACTAGCTTCTAAGTTGTGCTCTCTTGCTGTTGCTTTGGTCAGATTTGAATGAAATGAACGGTAAATAGCAATATTTGGAAATCTTCCGTTCTCCGACTTGTGGCGTAGGCCTACATTGGTCGTAGTTCTTTGAATGTGTTAGGTGGATAACTGGATTATTGCGTGCAAAGGGGGCGTTAAAATTGTAAACAAGATGCTGATGAGATGAGGCCAATGCAGCAGCTAGAACCAAGACTGATTGAAAAATAAAATATGAATCATTCTTGCAAGTCATTTCTATGCTAATCTAAGCTGATTTTAAATTCCAACTCAGCTCAGTTGGTTCTTGTCATTGCTATAGCAGCTTAGTAATACTGTAGCGCAGTATTTAGTAGGGTTGACTGAATTATCTGCTTTCAAAGGCTTCCTATCTAAAAGCTCTTGAATGGAGCTCTTGTGTGCCTTGTCAATACCAGCCTGTGTGCATTGTAAATAGCACACTGCATACTTTGATTTAATCAGCCAATGAGCGTAAGCTGTGACAAAATTAAGTATTCCGCACACCGCAGCCCACATCCTGTGCCTAGTGAAAGAGTAGACCCTTCACACAATAGCCTGATAATAAGCCACATCGCCAGCCTGCATCGTACACAGGGTATACAGGGCTATACTCGTCGGACCTTGCTGCTGCTAGTTAGCACTCAGTTAGTGTGAAGCAGTCAGTGTTTGCTACTTGGAGCATCAGGATATGATTTTGCATTTGCTGGACAGGAAGTCGGTCAGATAGCTGGGATAAAACTCATTAATTCGGCAGAATAAAAAGTCTTGAATTTATCAGACGAAGCAAGCGGCGGTAGTACTTCACACCAGATTTCAGTCTCATTGTCGGCTAATTCACAGCTCATTACACATTTACGCAATTTAATTACAACCTTGCTACCTAACAGAAGACCAGCTTACTTCGCTCATCATGCTTTCATAAGGGGCTTAGACTTCGTCAGCGGCAGTGTCCGTCCACCCTGAGCTCTCTTCTCACTTGTGCTCCGGAATTCCCAAGGTGACAGAAGTCTAGTAGATAAATCTGCTCAGATAATCATAGATTAGTTTCAGTTTGATTGTCACACAGGAAGTGGTCTGGTGTATCATCGTACGATATTCTACACATACAACTATTTGTGTGGTTTTTAGTTATTCATTAAGCGACACTCTGGAATGAAGAGCGGTTGAGCCCGCCTGTTTGTGCTTACACGTGGTGGTGTCACTGCAGTCATAAACAACTTGGGAAATAACAACTACTCATGGTTATTCCTGGCTTCAAAGTAAAACTGTCTGATATCATCGAACGATCTCATTTCAAAGCTGCTAGTCAATAGTGCAACACTCTCTTGCTGATGCTCTAAGCGTCACAGCCAGCAAATCTGGCTACATTTCATTTTTAATTTATCTGTGCGGAGTAAACCCAGTCAGCCAAGCTGGCGGAGAATAAAGCAGATATGACTCCTCAGAACAAACTGAAGCGGATCCTCTCCCGCATCCTCTCGGGGAAGTCGGGCAGGGGCGGCAGTAAATCGGGCTCAGTGGCTACTGATGAAATCAGGGTTGAGTACCCTTTACACCCTGAGCTGCGACGAAGTCAAACTGACAACATGATCATCAGAAAACCTCGACTAGAGGCTAACGGTATAGAGGCTCGGGACTCGCTATCACAGACGTACGACGACGGATATGCTAGTAGAACCTCAACAGATCAGAGTAGGCGAGCTGCTCGAAGCTTCTCTCTACAGCCAAACAGACTGTCTCCTCTAATGTCATATCGAGAGGCTGTCACTTGTGGCTCTGACTGCCCCTGTGACTGTCACAAATCAGACAGAGACCAAGCTTATCTAACACTGTGCAGGTGCCATATGTCAGGATATGAATCGTACAGGAAAGCCGTTTATGGCGGTCCGAGGGCACTTAAAAAGAAATCGTCTTTCAAAATCTTAGACCATGAGAAGCGTAAGTCGTTGCCGCCTTCTATCAAAAGGTTCTATGGTAGTGATGACACTTTAGGCAGTGGGAACAGCTGTGATACAATAAAGGCAGCAAACAGCGGTGACTACACGCCAAACAGTTCGTCGGGCGGTAAGAGCACAGGCAGCTCGGGAGGCGCCAAAAGTCATAATTCATCTAGTCCATTGAGCATACAAGTCAGTCCACAACAGAGATTATTCAGGGAAAAGGAGTTGACATTAACTCAAGAGCATCTTATCTCACCTCAGTTATCACCTAAACTTCCGGACCCTGCTCTAACTAAAGGATTTAATGAGATCAACAGTAGATTATCCAGCCCTAATCATCAGGTATGTTATTTTCAATCAGGAATATCAGGTTAATCCCAAGAGCTAGACCTCCCACCGTCCCTCTGCCCATTTCTGTCCTCTTTCTTTATGAATTTACCAAAATTATTCACCGAGCACACTTATGATTGTTACAAAAAAATGTCTAGACCTTATTGACCAGGCCATTGGTCAGATAGCCATCATCTTTCTTACAGGATGCTTGTTTGTGTCTGCTGTAAATCAGTAAGAGAGTCGATTGCTGTAAGGTGATAACCATATTTGTTTGAGGAGGTTGTAAGTGCCCATGCGGCACAACAGGTCATATCGGGTTTGAAATTGGCATCCATCTTGTTATCACATTGCTGGTACCTCCATTTGGCAACATGATGGCGACACAATGGCGGCTTGGTATGTTTAAGGTGGATATCCTAATGCCTGCAAAAGCCCCATACTGTCAAGTTCTGACTTGTATTGTTCATGCTCAAACTGGGCTGATTATATGACATGATTCCGATATCCATTTCCGAGACATTCCTGTTATTTAAGTCGGCATATCACTAACAAAGAGTCTTCTCTGTGCCCCTCTACTGGTATCAAATTCCAAACTCAACCTCGACTTCCGACTGTTCTAGCTTGAGCCGCCGACCACGCTGAGCAGTTTTAATTAAATATTCATTATCATAAAAGCATTCAAGTCTGCACTAAACTTTGTGAGCTGATACATGGCCCGATGCAAGATCACAGATTTAATGACATTGAGAATGTTCAATATTTGCTGATCTAAGTAATGTGTTTGAGCTAGAGTTTATATCAAATGAATAAAACGCCAGTCTTGATGTCGGAACAATCTGGAGCGTTAATTAATCTGGCTTTAATTTGATCTCAAAGCAGGCACCACTGGCCCTGAAGGCGAATTTGGGTCTTTTAGTGCCACTAAGCTAATTTCGGTCTTGCCCTAGTAAAAATGAGCTTTGTCTGAGCTGAACAGAGTTTTCCCGTAGACAGCCTCTTGCATTTGATGTAAGCCTGTGTATTTTTCTTAGCACATTGGTGGGCGTCACACAAAAATACTTTTGTCTGATTCAGTTGATTAGAACAATAATGATATAGTAGTACTAGAGTGCTTTTGGGGCCTTATCCAGAAAGTTCAAACAAAACATATCATGGTGATAAATATACAGGAAACTGATAACAACACACAGTCTCAGTGACTTCGTATGCCTGTTATTATTTTGTCTGGCTTGTATAAACTAGTACGATATGTTTCAGACGAGATAATAGCTGGTTGTAATTCTAGGAACAAAATAGTGCTGGAATGCACGCTGGGCTGTGATCAATTATTGGATGAATTGAAATCGTTTTAACACTCTTGTCATAATGAATACCTGCGGTGGGCATGCCCAAGCAAGGTTGTCTCAAAGATAGAAACCTTTTTAGCATATAGGAATTTTCATCCTGGGACAGCAGGTGTCTTTGTGTCTTGGGTTGGATCAACTCAACATCATTATTGGTGATAATGACTTTCCTATTATTGACGTGGATGGCCTATGACTAAAGTCTTTGAGGTAAAAAAGACGATTAGCAAAAAGTATTGACTTCAAATAGTGAGAAAATCTATGAGCCGGAAATTGTATTTTTCATAAAGCTTTTCTAGATGATTATTTCCCATTCATACATTCAGTTCATTGTTCCTCAGTATCACTATTCCAGGTAATTAGCAAATCTTAGCCATTAATCAGTTAATGTAGAAAAACTGGAAATATATCTCTCAAAATGACACCCTCCATCAGTCTGTTGACACCACAACGCTTCGCAATAAAACTGTTCGATGTAAACCATGATTTGCTCAGCCATGTAGAAATGTTGAAATTCTTAATATCTGTGGAGCCGTGAAAGAATGACATCTCACAACTTCAACTTATTTCCTGTATTCTTTTCTCACAAAGCCACCCAGCTTCCATTTTACAGTCCATGTCATGAACTCAATGAAAGGTTTTCACATAATTAGAACCCATTTTGGCAAAACCTTATCAGAAAAGATCTGATCCCCCACTTCAGTCGCTACAAGTTGAGTCAAAAGTATCTGGCAAGAATAGTCTAGCAAGTCTTTTGTCACTTCTGCAATTTTTCCTTTTATGAATCAAAGCTCAAAACTCTAGTTCTACCTCTCTAACTGAAGCAGCGAGCTTGGATTAGGAACCACAACCTCATCATGTCTATGAAAAGTCCTCATGACAAAACACAGCTGATAGTCCTCCATAATAAAAGAGTTGTAGTTATAGTATGGGGTCATAACAAAGAGCATAGAGTCATGCAAAGCACAAAATGTTTTCACAATGGGTTCTTTCTTGTGTTTAGCTACTACAAATAATGAGCCACAGAGGAAAGAGGGTTATTGTATTAACACAACATCAAGATGATTTGTGGACAACCACTCCACCATAAATATCAATAAAAAGACAGGAGAAAACAAGGGCTATTTTCTTAGGAAGGCCTACCTGTGAAATCTCGAACACTCTACAGTTAATACTCATCAAGCACTTTCTACTTGCCACGTTCTCGAGTAGTGGGAATCGCTTTGAAAGAGAAGAGTACCGACAAAAATACCTTTAAGACAGAGCCTAGAGAAGGGGGCACGGGACATGGCACAATATTTATAATTGGCAAGGCCTCAACAGCCATAATGCTACAAGATATATAATGATATGGGTCAGGCAAGTGCACCGCTCTGTGTCAGGGATATGTTTTAACTCCTCAGGATAGGCTGTCGTCATTGTGGACTGGCCTCGGTCTTGATCCAGATGGTGACTCAGCGTGTTGGCCAAAGTTTCGTTGCCGAAAGTTCGTTGCCATGAGACTATGATGCCTGTTTCGTTTTTTGAGTCACTGATACTGACCATTTCCAGCTGCTGCATGAGTGTTTGAAAAGGACAGGCTGTTTTTTCTCTTCTGCAACTATGATTCAAATAAATAATCGAATGATGAACAAATACCCTGAAGCGACTGAATGAACATTATATATCACAACATCTGGGGACCCTGGTGATGTTGCACCATTGATTCACAGCATGCTGAGGATAGCCATGTGATAGGCTAGGGTCATCTTGGGGGAAAAATATTATTGGCATTCGTCATGGGTGATGTCCGTTAGCTCGTAGTCATAGTATAGACCATGAATCTAATGTAGTTGATAATCCTTTTTTTTCTGATTGATAGGATGAGGACTCCTCCTCGCAGGAGGGTATGGTCAGTGAGATGGATCTTATGCACATAACCAGAAACAAAGAGAAAGTCAACCCGTCTCATTTTGAACTGCTCAAAGTACTAGGTCAAGGATCATTTGGAAAGGTTTGTTTGCACTCGAGGAGGAAAAGGCATACTACTTCTTACTTCAACACGGGGAATGGGATCTCTTTTTTTGCGATATTGCTTCACATCATTTTGAGTCAATAATTGGCTATAATTTGAAGAAAAAGAACAGAAAACATAGTAGGACGGTCCCCCCACAAAATTGCTTATACTGATATAAACGTCATAATGAGGCTACAGACCATATTCAGGCTACATGCCGCAGTCAAGCTACAGGCCAAAGTGAGGCTACAGGCCATCTCACTTGCAATAGTGATAACCTGGTGACAATGCTTTGACACTATCTGTCTTGTATCGGACCCTCAATCTTGACTTGTTTTGCTATCGGCAGGTGTTTCTTGTCAGGAAGATATCAGGTAAAGATGCCGGAACGCTGTATGCAATGAAGGTTCTCCGGAAAGCCACTCTTAAAGGTGAGTTATTGTGGGGACTGAGAGGAACTGCACCCCTTGTGATCCTCTATCTCATTGGTCGAGATCGCATATAATGCCCAATCGGGTACTTTTTAACAAACAGAATTGGGTACGTCATAGGAGGTTTAGTTATTGAAAATCGGTGGTGAGAGCAATGTATGTGGGGGATACTAGATGAGAAAATTACTAAAATGTGTTGCTTCAGCATTGGTACCTCCAAGCATCCTGGCTCGTATGATTGCTTGCGATAGCTTATAATGTTACACGATTTTGGAAATTCCCAAGTTGATACTTTCTGAGTCTACAGAGAGTAATATTGAGAAGATCTTAACGCCCTTGTCTATGACACCGCATCATTCGACATCAAATACTAGATCAGCAAGCCTCTGTTAAAACTCTGCCAACTGGCAGCATTAGAATAGTTGCCTAATTTGATATGCAACGTGTGGGAGGCATCTCTGACATGATATGCATAGATAAACATCTAGCCTGTGATCTTAACTCTGATATCATGTGGGTCGGGGTGGTACCTGCAGTTCTGCCTTGTGTACACCAGAGGCAGCCCCGTCACTGGAGGCAATGCCATCATGTAACTGAATTTGTCACGTTGAAACACTAAAATTGTCCAATGGACAAAGTGTCCGAAGAACAATAGTTCTATTTTTAGATGCTAAACACCCAAGGGTAGATAGAATACCTCAGGCTACTTATATTTCCTAGACTAATAAATCGATCAATTCAATCACAGATGACATAAGAAGGACATTGATACTGAAACATCCCTGAGCCAATTACCTAATATACCAGTCTTATTCTCCTTGTGTGAAGTGAACGATTTGTGGGCATTGGCTCTAGAATCGAAAGCAGTGGGCTTAGATAAGTGGAGCCAAGTTAGCTCGACACTACTAAGATAATTGCTGGTTCTCTCTTATCGTTATAAGTTAGTTCCTTCCTGGCTGCTAGAATGATTTTCTTAGCTCATCCTACGCACACCGTTGTGATGTTCAATAGTATGCGTCGCCTACTGCCGACATGGTCACTTTGAAAGGGTGTCACACTCCCAGTGGGTTTGGTGACCTTGCGCCCACAACTAGTCGTGGAATGTGGAAATTTTTGGTATTCTTTCTCAGAATTCTGCCAATTGAGCTGTCAACAAACATAGTAAACAGTGACCCCCCCCCCACCTTCTACCACATCTGGACATTGCGATAGCAACCACCTGGGCAGCGGAAAGATAACTTTTGATCCAATTTGCCTGCATTCCAGTCATTCGCATTCTATTAGTGACCACTGCCAGCCGCTCGAACCCCAATACAGGCAAATTGGTTCACGTTTGATCTAGGCAGTGGAGTTGTAAAGCACTGCTTTTAAACATGTTTGGGCTAACCCAGTGCCCTTTTATTGTCCAAAGACTAACACCAGCCATATTATGTAACATTAAGTGACAAGACTGTGCTTGAATTTGACATGCAAGTCCTTCAATTTGATGACTTCTCAGCATCTAAATCCATTGTTATTTAGATAAGCTAACATTGCTGATCAATCTTGTCTGGACATGTTCAAACTTTAGCTAATTCAGTTATCAGTTTAGGAAACTCCCGCACACTCCCCTGTAAACAGGAAGGAAGGTGCTAATCGAGGAAACTAAGGCTATAACCACAGAAAAGTGTCACAAAAGGCAAATTTGAGTCGTCTCAAACCAGAAACCACACACTAGGAACGATTGTCTCTGTTTTTATGATACATTCCATATTTTTGTGTATAGTTTAGTACAGTTTTATAATATGCAGCCGCACGCCTAACCTCAAACCACAATTTGAGAAAGCTTTTGTGCCAGTCAAGTGCCAAGAATTGAGATATTACTCCAGTGTATTTATTATTCATGAACTTTCATAAATCGCCAAAACTGCCAAATTATTTACCATGCATGTCCTTGCTGATCAGTAAAAGCACGCCAAATATAACTTCAAGCGTGCGGATGGTGCTCTGAAATCTGAAGTAGAAACGAGAACCCATGCATCGAAATGTACCCTTCCTGATATTATAAGCTCATAGCAAAGTCATTAATACAATAAAAATATGAGAACAACATTCCCACAATGCAATGACATTCCCACAATGCAACGACTTTCCCACAATGCATCAGCATTCCCACAATGCACCTGTAACGTGGTATTTCAGGTGAATTAAAGGAGTTTTTGTATGATCAAGCCGGAATTAAGTTGAGCACACTGGAATTAAGTTGAGCACTTTGCTTATTCTGTTCCGCTGTATGTTTACAGTTCGTGATCGAGTGAGGACCAAGATGGAGAGAGACATCCTGGCTGAAATCAACCATAACTTTATAGTCACTCTTCATTATGGTGAGTTAGATCTTTCATTATCCGAAATAGGAAACGGAGTCATAATGCTCAATGCGCACAACGTGCTTAAGCGCTCGATGCGCACAAGCGCTCAATGCAGTCTTCTGGGGACCAAACAAAATGACATTCTAATCAGGAGACTTTTGAGCTTCAATATACCCCATAACTATTGGCATTATTTGGCAATACCAACACACGTGAGAAGTTATTCGGTGTTGTATTGTGGGATACCTTGACGCACACTACCAGTTCGTGTAGGGGAGTTAGTTTTCGGACAGAACAAGAGAATAATTGACTGATAATAAGATCCTTGTGCAATTCACACTACTGGCTCACTTACCGAATCTAAGTCTTATTTCTCACTGCTCTGCTATGCTGCCGTGGAATCGTGTGGGATGCCTCGATTAATAAGGGTATTTATTACGGGCTGGACAAGGTACACTGAGACAAACAACACTCAAAATTAACATTGAAAGGGGCCATCTCCTCTTAACCTCCGATCAAGATAATGGTACATTTCCATCTTACTGGCTGCACCTATCCCCCGCACTGCTACCCGGTGTTGAAATGTAGATATGGCGAATGGCGCAGTCGACTTGTAACGCTCTGTGCTCCAAGCTGTCAAGTCAAAATCAGTGAACCCCAAAAGGATCGTATGATGTCAATATTTCGCAACTAGCAAAAATCAGTGAAAATCGTTTAACCAGGTTAGAGAGAGTTATTAAATCAATTTCGCTGTCAGCGCTAGCTTAGCAATGGCTTCACTTAGCTTAATTTGTCAAGTGTAAATGACATTCTCTCACTCTCTGTGCAAATTGACCCCTGGTCATCATCAGCCTACTGAATAGCGATGCAATCGATGCTTATATACTCTGTTGTCACTACCCGCCCAGCAATTTACCCGAAATACTGGAATTTTGACTCGTGACCAAGTTTTGCAGTGCAAATCTAAGGCTTTCTATCATCGATGACAAAATGCAACCTGTGATTTCAACATGATGAAAAAGTGTTAATTTGCCTGCCTGTGGGTGGGAAAGAGGGCATGAACAAAGTATTTTGTATTCACAAGATGTCGATGAATCTTTTAAACTCTGTCTCTAGTTTTCAAAGACCACATTAGCCCTCTTTAATCCTTCCTATCTTGTTGTGTAATGTGATGTGTGATCAGTTCGATTTTTGACCTCCTCCTCCCACTCCACTACCAATGGAAACCACATCCTATACATGGTGAAATATTAGATCTACTGCTCTGTGTTTCGCACAACCCATCATATCATGTTATGTGTGGTATGTATATCGCAGACTGAAATCTTTAGATTCTAGCTTGGATTGGGACCAGTCTTAGCAAAAAGGGTGGTGTCATCAATTACTCTGACAGACTGCGTAATAAGTGCACTCACCTGCGATTGATTATCAATAAAAATCATGGAGTGATTACTAAGCATGGCTAATTACGACAATACAGCAATCATCTACAATACAGAAATAGACAATGCTTACACCTGCATGGAATGCCAGAGCTACCATTCTATTCAGTCTACCAAAGCATGAGTCATTTTGCTTCGAAAGAGCTCTGGTGATCTTTCGCATTGCTGAGCCCAGTGTATTCCAAAGAGAATCTCAAAATACAGCTGGTATAATTTTTTTGAGTTTGGCTTCTGAAATATAGGTGAATATGGTGATTATTGTAAATAATAATCTCAACATACAACCCTCATTCAATCAAAGTCTGATAATTATGCAACTATTACAACTCAATATATTTTGACTAGTAAAGAGAGAGAGGTGCCAATAATGAAGCACAGTGACTTCCACCCTTTGTGTGTATTTTCTGGTTATGTATCAGACTATGTCTGTTCTCCTTCCTCTTATTAAATCATGTGACTTCCCCTTCTGCAGTCAGCGTTGATTGCTGACTCATTGCTTTGTCAGCTATATGCAAGACAAGCCATAAAAGCGTTAACGCTGCCAGAAAGCTCATCTTGTTTCAACTGGAAAACCAAAAATGATGATGCCTTTAGCAGCAGTCTGACAAATTGGAATGACCCTGGAGTTTTGATGACGATAGTTGCTTTGTTCGGGAAATTTCTGCAGTTTTCAATGACTGGAATAAAGTAATTTCCACAGTGGTTTGCCAAATGGTATCCTCTGGGTTTTTTTAAATTACAATGGCACAATGTCTATCAACCACAATTATAGTTGGCGTATTGTTGAGGGTCCAATACTATGGTTGCAAGAAGGCCAGTAATGGTTTTCTGTTGACAAGAAACAAACCTAACGGCCAACACAAGGATGATTTATTTAACTCATCAATGGACTTCCTCTCGCTGATCATACAAACACACACACAGCGAGATAGAATACTCATCTTAGTATGTATAATATAAAGAGAGACAGCAGCGAGAGACAGCAGTTCATTCATTTAAGCCGCTGCCAATAATTAGTAAATTAGTTATAGTCAGCAAACTTGTAGTGTCTCTCAAGTCAAGTGTGAGGCAGCATCATGATCATTAAGTCTGTATCTGCTGCGGCGGCAGCGTCACAGGAAATAGGACTTCCTGCTGTGCGCTGCTAGGTCATCATTGTGTGATATAGCCCGAGGTTCTGCAGGGATGAGTTTTATATAGTGATGGAAGGGTACCAAGGCGTGCCCCTTATTGTGATGCTTGTTTTTGTTTTGAGAAGGTTAGGTCTTCGACTATAAATGGAGAGTTTATTCATCAACATAAGGCTGCCAACACCAAAAATGTCTCGGTGAAAATGCCGGAAATAAGTGTGAAAATCGGACCGCTTGTGGTAGACCATACATAAAAAGCTTATTTATGAGAAAAAATTCACAACAAAGAAATTCCTCATTATTTTATCTGAGGAGAAACTTGCGGACTCGGAGCAAAAATATGCTGACTCAGTAGGAACTGCACTGTCAGATTGTTCCTTGTTTGTGATGAATGATGACTTGATAGTATAATCTTTCCCAATCCGCTGAAACAAAACTGCTTAGAATTTCTACTCCTATTTTAATCCATAATTGATACGCCTGTCTGACACATTCTTGAGTTAAAACATCTTGTAGTTATAATTTGACATTTTCATCAGTTTTAAACTTTGGACAATGTTCTGTTGTGTAATGTTTTGGCATTTATTGGAAAAATATTGATGAGACCATGCTGTACAAATTATACAGATGTGGTCTTGTTTGTGTTTTATGAATGGATGGGCATCGTAGTTCTCTAATCAAATTAGCCCTGGTTCATCCAGATATTGATTTCAAGACTGCGTAACACTGAAATCTACCTGATATTTGAATAAACATCTAAACATTTTGATGAATCAGATTCAGTGAACAAATAAGTAAGCGGCTTCCAACTGAAGTGGCAAAGCAAAAAGAGGCTTTCATGTTAGAGGTGCACAAAGTTTGTCACATACAGGAGGTATTGAGATTTAGCATTCACTCATTTTTATCCCAATTATCTTCTTTCAAAATAAAAGCTTGCTGTTTCTTTTGACAAGTGCTCTTCCTAATGTCCAAAACCAATGGTTGAACTTTTGAACTTCCTATGCCTTTTCAATAACCAATATAACCAACTTGAATAATCAGAGGATGCTATTTAATCCCCTGCCAATATTCTTTACAATAAATCTTTCTCATAGAGATTGTTACAGCCCTAACTCCTCGTGAAAGTTCAGAATAACATGCCAGTACCGGAAGTCAATAGAGTAACACAATATGCAGGGAGATAAATATCTTGTTTACTTCAAAGTGTTACGAAATAATTCATAACGACTGGTGTCAATAAAAATCCTGGAAGTATTGACCTGGCCACCCATTGAGAGGGTTCAGATCTGCGTTATGAGGCTTCAGCTCTTGTCATACTCCAGATGAATAGGTCTCTAGTTCAACCAGCCAGTTAACTGGTATCCTTTTGCTAATTTGGTCTGAATCAGACCACTGTCAAGTCTCATCAAATATCTCAATAGGGCGTGTCAGTGACATTCCCACGATGCAATAGTAAATTGGAATTTCCAAAAGGAGTCTTGTTGATCCCATCAAAGAGTTAGAAGATTTGATCAACCTGACTTTATTGGGATTTCCAGTTTGACATAAGCATTGTGGGAATCTTCTTGACATTGCCTTTCCAAATTTTCACAAAATCCTGTTCGCATGTAGAAACAACTTTCTATCCAAAGGTTGTTTTTGCTTGCCGTTCTATGACAATCGATCATGTGCCTCACATAGCAGGGTCAAGTCAGCGTCTGTCCAGGGCAGCATAATTGTCAACGTGACCCAATTAGTCATCATGTTTCTCCTCCATGTCAGCAGTTCGCCCAACACCATCACCACCATCAAAATTACCTCAGGTCATTGTACACCACTCAGGGTGCAAGAAAAATAATTTGATGTTGAGTTAATATGTTATCACTGCAGGCTACAATGCCTGGATTCCACTATTTTGTCACGCTGTGAATCTTATGAGGGGCCTGACTTCTAGAGTTCAGCCATTGCTCGGGAATTCCCCGAAGACCATTCTTGTAGGCACTGACATAAACTAGGTCAGCATAGCTTACAAGGAAACTGCGCTCTGTCACCCAAAGCGCCATTTTTAATGCCAATTTCAAACTTGTAAGATTACGACACAGAATTGCATGACTCACAATAATGTAACAGATACAGTGTTGACTCTTGTGATTCAATTGTATGATATTTATGGAGTATTGTTTTTTAACTTTTTCGTCTTATCTCTTTGCAGCATTTCAAACAGAAGGAAAACTTTATCTCATACTAGAATTTCTGAGGGGAGGAGACTTATTCACCAGGCTGTCCAAAGAGGTATTTTTTCTATTTAAATTTAATCAATCCTCTCTACTTTATAAAGTGACATAACTTTTAATTTATCCCGAGCCTCAGATGATGTTGACTTGCGTTCCATAAAATTTGCCGGTCATTGTACTCGAAATTTTGGCCCTCCAACAGAAATCTTTACAGCCAAACACATTTATTATAGATCTTTACAGATGATCCAAAAGTCCAACTTGCTGCATGCGAGACCGTTAAGTAGAAACATCCTATGCTTGTGTTCACTGGGATAGCTCATGTGGCATGGTATATTTTGCTGCCAATTAATAGCCGGACAGCATTTCATTGCCCGACAGCATCACAATACTTCATTTGTGCATATTATTCACTACCTTGTAGGTGATGTTTACTGAAGAGGATGTTAAGTTTTACCTGGCCGAGTTGGCTTTAGCTCTGGATCACCTCCATAAAGTCGGCATTATCTACAGAGATCTCAAACCCGAAAAGTGAGTACAGGTCACACGGCGGCCATTCATAATTATCTGATCAACAGGCAATGAGCGATTTCCAGCTTTAGAATCCAAATATTGAGGAAGAGGCCATAACTTCCTCAATATTTGGATTCTAAAGCTGGAAATCGCTCACATGATGGAATAAATCATGGAGAATAAGATGAAAAATAGCAGCCTAAAACAAAGTCTTTAAAGCGAGCCGGAAAGAGCTGAGCACTTAAATTACGTATACCCTTGTTGGATTGTGTAAGGATTTTGAATTCAAACTCTTGAGGACATCGCAGCGTCTCAATGCCGTGACTTACGCTCAAAGTAATAGTGAGTACGAGCCTGGACCCGTGAGCAGTAAATGTCACCAGCTATGTCGAACTTACGAAATTTTCAGGATGAAGAGGTGGATGTCATAATACCTGTAGTTTTGTACTGAAATTAGCTGACCGACAAGCTTGCTGACGTGACAATATACAAGTATTATATACAATTGTGTTAACGGAAGTAAGGTCCAAATCAAGTAGTGGCGTCACCTTGGAATGCTAGGCAGGGAGGGACACCTACCCACCCTCTCTTGTCTGGGTGTTATCTGGATAACAAATTATAAATTTGTAAATGTAATGTGTGCAAATTGTCACCATATTGATGAAATTGTCAGACACCATATATATATATATATATTATAATATATATATATATATATTATGTTGTTGACCTGGAAGTCCCATCAGCGCTTCACACATTTATTATAAGATAACATTATATCAAGCATCTGACGGAGTTGATTGTGTTTTGAACAGGCTTCATCGCACCGGAACATCAGTATGGCGAGCGACTGTCACTTTTTCTGGAAAACAAGAAGAAGAGGCATTAGATAATAGCTTGCAAAAATCCATTAACTTTCTGTCTAATGACTCTTCCGTTAATGGCACTTTCATAACTGAAAAACCATTAAAGCATCTGGCTGGAAAAATTCACAATTTTTATCATGGAAATTATCACCCATGGGAATCGTTGGCCTTGCTAAAATATTATTGCATTTGCGTCCAAGGTTCCGTTTCTAAGCGCTAACAGTATTTGTATAAATATAAAATGGAGATTTCAATGCACGGATTCTCAGGGGAGCTTAGCTTACATCATTTTATGAGGCGCTTAAGAACTTACCGAGAAAAAATGTGATGTAGTAGACCTGAATATGATGTGTTAAATTGATTGATAAGTGCGTCCTGGTGGGAAAAAGAGAGACTAAAAATAACACTTGGTACAGTAATTCTGCCTAAATTAGTGATATCATGTTGTGGTTTCCCATTTATGACTGTCTTCCATCACTTTTTAAAAAGATTGCTAAAATAATATTTAACTGCTGTTTGTTTAAATGTGAAAAATGGCCTACTTCTTACCAGAATAGTAATTTAAAAAATGATAAATTGAGTTTATAACATAAATTGGTCTGCTGGTGCATGTGGAAACTGTTCAAACCCAGATTAATGACCACATGGAAGATTACAGGGGTCTCAGTCCACTGAGGTCAACTTCGGACAGCAAATGAACATTGATGTCAAAACAGCCTCCTTGGTGATGGATAACCCTGTATGTGATGCATCCGTAGGCCATTATCTAGGTCTTTCCTTTCTCTTGGCCATTTTCGATGGTCTCAAGTTCAACACTAAAATACATTCAGCCTTCGGTAATAGATCCAGCTCAACCATTGAGAGCAACCAACAATCACCATCTAAATATGAAATGGATAATTGAACCCAAGACTGTTGGTGATAAGTGACATGTAATTTAGAATATGATCCTGTTTTTCTTCATTTATCAACTTTCATTAGAAGCTAAGTTCACTTTAATCATGATTTTCATCTCTGCCGTTTTGTAGCATATTGTTGGACAGCGAAGGTCATATAAAGCTGACTGACTTTGGTTTGATAAAAGACTCCATATTTGGTGACGACAAGAAGGCATTCTCATTTTGCGGTACAGTGGAGTATATGGCTCCAGAGGTAGGTGGAGATAATCACTAATTGTAACATCTTCGCCCACAATGCAACAGCCTGGCCCATCATATTATGTCCTCATCATGGACAATAATGAGTATTAACTCTATGGCCCTCATTGATGATAATAACAACGGTATGAACGATGGTCTCCATATATCTGATTCCTCACCTTCCTGCAGTGGGAAATTTCCAACTCATGTCATATTCTACTATAATACCCCTTCCCTCATCATTTATCAACAACTTCTAATCAGTAGTATATTTTAATTGTCCAAACTTCAGCCCCCTTGTTCCGCCAGTTTACTGTGAGAAACTGATAATTGTGAGGAAATTTTACTAAGCGCTCCCTGCCACCCCCATCCCTCATCATCAAAGAACACTTTCCATCTTGAGTTAATTTTAATCCTAACTAAACTAAAGCCCGTTGCTGAGCCAAGATACCATGAAACGCTTATAATTGTGTGAAAAACTTCATGTTGTTTAGTTGATAATAGTAATAATGACCTCCGATTAGATAGTAATTATCAGCTTCTCAATCTGCTTCCGAAGCTGACCTAGGGCAATTATTGGTTTCATCAGTTGGTTCTGGGTATATATGTAATCATCTATCAAGGTGACTGACTGAGAAAGGAGTGTGTTGAGTATCAGATCAGACAGCTATATAATGGTCTTATAGCGTCAAATTTCCCCATCCAGACATCCCCTACGGCAATGTCAAATAAGCTCAATAAATGTGTTGTTGAAATTGCATTGTGGTATAGCTTTTATTTGCGCTGCTATCTTGACTTATCTCCCTCATTTGGATGTTATGTGTAATATGATGTGTTGTTGAAATTGCATTGTGGTATAACTTTCATTCGCTTCTATCAAGACTTATCTCCCTCGTTTGGATGTAATGTAATGTGTTAGTTAAAATTGCATTGTGGTATACCTTTTATTTGCCTCTGTTGTGACTTATCTCCCCTGCTTTGGTGTAATTTTAGGTAGTGAATAGACGGGGTCACGGTACAGCAGCAGATTGGTGGTCATACGGAGTACTGATGTATGAGATGCTGACAGGGTCACTACCATTCCAGGGAGCAAACAGAAAAGACACCATGAACCAGATTCTGAAGTAAGCGGGTGTGGCAATACATCTTGATCAAAAATGACAGTTGGGCATTCTTAGTAGAGGTTTGACAGCTGGGTTTGATAGAGTAGAGTTTGACAGGTTGCATTTGTTAAGGTTATCAAATGCTTGTTTAGTATTTTTGATAAGCTGTCAAATACTTGCTCAATAAATAGGCACTACTATGCCAGAAAACATTCTTTAGGTTGCTTGGATAATCTTGTGTATTTAAAATGTCAACTGGAACAATGTGATGTGAAGAGGCTACATTTCAGCGATGACATTCCGCTGAAATCTTTCAATGCCAGAAAATCTACATTGCCGCTGTTTAATCATTGCAGCAGACCCAACTCCAATTCATTGTATATCTCATCTCTACAGATCTTCTGTGTTTCATTGGAACAGTATCCCCCAACTCACAGCAAAAGCCATCTTTGATTCTTTATGAGCTGTGAAATTTATCCTTGAGTTTGGTAGTTCATTTAGAAACTCAACAGTTTCACTATGATGAAGTCTAGTGGGGTGTTCTCTTCCTATGTGCTCACTGAACAAGTCAATTTCCCATAGGACTCTAATATCAAACAACATTTAAGTTTTGTAATCCTAACTTTTTCACATCAACAGTACAATGAAAAGTTTTAAAATCACAAAATTCCATTTCAATCCCAACACTTTGGTGTTAGTTCATAAAGCGTTTGCAACGAAAACAAAAACACATTCTGCGCTGCGATTACACAAAACTAAAAGCATAAAAGACGGCTTTTATCTTTACTTTCTATTCCCGGCAGCTGAGAACAAAAGAATCAACTATAGCCAATCTTATCGCCAGCTGAGAGTTGGCAATTTTCGCATTCCTCGCCCGCTTCGGCATGTTGAAGTAAAATAAGATTTGACATCAAGGTGGTCTTTAAACAAGTGATTTGGTGAAATTAAAAGTTGTTCTTGAGGATTAAGCGTTATATATGAGAGTCAATGACCGTTATGGCATGCAGAAACTTCCGCCAGCGCCGAGAAATATATCATTATCTCGCAGCTTAACCACGAGCCGCCTTCTCGATGGGTTTGTGGGATTTTGTGTACCAGCAACATTGTGCACAACTAATTTGCTTGTCATGTAAACGGGGAGGCTCTAGGTTAAGTGTTCCAATTATCGCATGCGGAGGTTTGGTGCTCGCTCCACTTAAACAATCAACAACAAACTCGCCAATCGTCCAATTCTCACATCCAACCTAGTCGAGTGTCCTCGAGAGGGAAAAATGTGAAAAGTGACCAGATTTTTTTCTTGCCCATTTTAATTAATGATGGTACAGGTATGCGGACCATTAATGTAACACAAATATTTCTAGTCAAAACCATTTATGTGCAACTTGCGATCTCTGATTGTAGGGCCAAACTAGGCATGCCACAGTTTCTGAGTGCCGAAGCCCAAGGATTACTAAGAGCATTGTTCAAAAGAAACCCCGCAAACCGTCTCGGTAAGTGTATATAAACAGTGAATGTCTGAAATGCTGCCATGCAAGGCTTGGCTGCCTCAGTCACTTGTACTTAACCTATTGCCTTCATTTCAATGATGGCATTTGGGATGGCATCGCCAGTGCTGAATAGAAAAGGAAGGAAGATTCCCAATAGGTCATTGGCAACTAAGCCATTTTCATATTGATTCCTTCGAACTATGACAAATTCCCAAATGACAATGACTAACTCGAGGCATCGCCTTGACCCATTGCCAATGACAAACCCTTCTGCGATTATAGGAATGAGCTTGGTAATGATGTTTTTTGTATAGCAAAAGACCAATTCTGTGCTCAGGAAAAAGGCAAAATTGCTGTGTTGTTTAGCCTCTTGGTGGCATTCAGCACTTCGTGGCATTCAGCACTTAGTATTTACTATCTCTATGCTCTTTTAGGTTCTGGTGATAATGGAATCGAGGCTATCATGGAGCAGCCTTTCTTCTCCAATATAAACTGGAAGAAGCTGATGACTAGATCGATCCCACCTCCCTTCAAACCGATCGTTAACAGAGTGGATGAGGCCTTCTACTTTGACACAGAGTTCACAATGAAAACACCTAAAGGTGAGCGAAGTGATGAAACCCTTAAACACTGTGTGTGGAATCTAAGCAAGCTATAGTTACACCAGAAACTATAGATATGATATTAAAATATATTATAATAAAAAGTATCCACAGTCTATGGTCAACCCACGCTTTGTTCCCTGTGGTCGCCTACTATGTGTTGCCCTAGCCTGCCTTATCAAGCTCAGTGGCTTTGGTGGCCTCCACCCCACACACAACAAAAACTTGTCAAGACAGGTTAACGTTGTGAGATATTTTTATACATAAGTTGTCCTTGGATGTAAGCTAGATCAATATGACAAAACATCCCAAAAGCCCCACATATCTTCACAGCTCAACTTGATTCTAGTTCAGTGATGACATCTGCGATTTTCCACTACAAACTCGGTCAAAGTGTTGATTTGAAAAATCGATAATATTATTTTCAGATTCTCCTGGAGTGCCACCCAGTGCAACAGCACATGAGCTCTTCAGAGGTTTCAGTTATGTAGCTCCCATGTTAGGTGAGGGCGTAGCGCAGCCTGCTCCCAAAGCTAACATACCACCAGCTTCAGAGACTAATGGTACCACCGCTCTCACCAAAGTAAGTACAGTTTTGAATACCTGCACCTTATAATTATTCTAGGATGGGAGAGATATTCGCTCATAAATAAGGAGTCGCCTTCTCTCTGACCTTTTATGTCAATGAGAGAGTAACTCCCATTTATCTGTTGTCAAATATTCGAAAAAAAAAGTCACTTGTTTGTCTCTGGGAATAAAGCATGACGTTCCAATCATTTTAAACATCAGTATTGTGATTTTTATCTATCAGGATTGAGGATTAGAAAATTCCTGAAAGAAAAGATTTAAATTGATTTCATTGATTGAGGTTTATGGATGATTATACATGTATAATTCTTAGCAACTCTTTATTCTGTGATGTTCACAGCTACCAGGAGTGAAGGCGTACCAGTTTACAGATGACTATGAGCTGAAGGAGGAGATTGGTGTAGGAAGCTTTGCTATATGTAAACGTTGTGTCAACAGGAAAGATGGCCGATCTTACGCTGTCAAGGTATATAACATGATAACATAATAGAATGACTTATGGTGACAAATTAGTGATCTCAGAGTAATTAATTTTGTTTAGTGTAATTGGTCTTCACCACCCTGAGTTAAAGAATAGAGTACTCACTCCCCTTTGGGTTTATATATCTCCTACAATATTTTGTACATTGATATTATTCATGACTGAAAATGCAGTCTTGTAGGGTCAGGAGAAATTTTGTTGCCGCAGCCAGAATCTCTTTAAATTTGCCTTTGAAGAATAATACAGCCCAAGTTCTTGTTATTGAACTCTGATGCTGTTGCTGGATGAACACATTCAGCAGATATGTTGATGTTTTACTTTCTCCTGTCTTTAGATAATCGACAGAAGTAAGAGGGACCCTCAGGAAGAGATAGAGATTTTACTCAGATTCGGAGTTCACCCAAATATAATCAAACTCAGAGATGTAAGTTTGGGTGTAACTGCACAAATCCTCCCCAGTGATTCTTATCTTTTCTGCTTCTTCTCCTTGTTTTGACTAAGACAGAATAAGTGTGCAAATACTTGTGTTTGCAGCTGAAAGATGCTTGGAAATTCTCTCAATGAAATCGAAATCAGAGTTTCTACCTGAGTTTCTCAAATTATTAATAAATGTACCAAGAATTGAATAAGTTCTAACTAGCTTCAGTTGTTCCTGCATATGATTTCAGTTGTTGTTTATCTTACTGAGGTGATGGATTGGGTTTAACAATGCACTCATTATTTGTATACTTTTGACTTTATTTTAAAATTTTTTATATACTTAGTTTTCATTGTGAGTTATTTATATATATTATTTATATATTATTTATATTTATAGGTATACGATAACGGTAATAATGTATACGTGGTCACGGAACTTCTCACCGGAGGAGAACTACTCGATAAAATACTGAGACAGAAGTTCTTCTCTGAGCGCGAGGCAGGAGCTGTACTCGAACAAATCACCAAAACTGTTCATCATCTGCATTCCAACGGGGTTAGTGTTAAACAAATCATCAATCATCATTCTCATTCCTCGCAGGCTATAGTTCTGGGTGTATAGGTTTCATCACAAGCTGTCTCTTCCCAAGATAACAACTCAATATTTTCTCAACTTCTGTCGACTACGTGGTTGTTCACTTAACGTATCTGACATTCCATATCACAAATGAAATATATATTGTTATATCATTATGACAAATCATGATAAAATACCAAATGAACATATAAACTATGTAAGGTATGTGATAAACACAAATAATTTGTAAATAATATGGAATTTTCATTTAATGCTTTGCCTGGACAATACCTCTGACGCAAGAGAAATTAATTTTTATGAAATGAGTGGTCATATTATGATTGAATATTCATCAAATTAAAATTTAATTTCACATCTATAAAATATATTGTAATATGTTAGATATATTATAATACTATATGAGTATGCAACATTTATGGTATGTGGTACATAAAAATGATGGATTAATAATGTGGATTTGGAGTAGAAAGTTAGTTAAAGTGCATGTCCTTCAGCGCGCAGCCGATGACATCAAGGGTTTGTAACCTACTGCAGGTTACTGATTTCTCGGGTTTTGTTGAACTCCAGGTGTGCTCCGACCTTCCTTAAAACAGTTTGGCACGTAAATTGCAGCTGCGCCATGAAGGCAACGATTATCTGACAGCTTCAGGATATGGCGTGTGACCCCCTGAATTTAATCAAACCTATTTTTTCTTATCTAACTCTCTGTTTTTTATTGTTGACAGGTAGTACACAGGGACCTAAAACCGTCAAACATTCTCTACGCTGATCAAAGCTGTAACATCGATAGCCTCAGGATCTGTGATTTCGGGTTTGCCAAACAACTAAGGGCAGACAACGGGCTTCTGATGACCCCCTGCTATACTGCGAATTTTGTTGCGCCTGAGGTAAGGCATCTAATATTTCTTCTCTTAAATAAGTTTTGACAATGGGTTTGATTGACGACATTGTATTGTATAGTATAATTGTGTTCTATGACACAGCATATTGTCGAATTTTAAATATACATTTGATTATTCTGAAAGTAACAGGAGCTATTGGGATTTGATCTGAAACATTTTCCATCATTTCTTCCCAAAATAACGTGGACAACACCCTCTGCACATAAACAAAATCAAAAGTTAGGAAGTTGTCTCCCTTGTAATCAAAGCTGTCTCTCTTAATACAGGTTCTGAAGAGACAGGGATACGACGAGGCCTGTGATATCTGGTCTCTCGGTATCTTACTCTTTACCATGTTGGCGGGTTACACCCCCTTCGCTACAGGGCCACAGGATACGCCACAGGATATCTTACACAGAATCGGAGAGGGACGGGTCGAGATGAACGCAGGAAACTGGCAGACTGTATCAGCACAGGCTAAGGTGGGTCTAGGGTCCCACAGTTAAGCTCTCAGGCTACAAATCAAGTACAGCTGGTGACGACTAGTTATTGTTCTAGTGTGATATACCTGAGTGTTACCTGCTGGCCTAGTTTGCAGGCAAAGTACATGGACTGGCTTCAGATTTAGATTCCTGTGACCGAGTGGTTCCTGATTTCCAGAGCTTGATGCGGTGCCTGTTTCCGCTAGGAGTTCAGCATGAAGATTTTTATGTTTCAATACCAAACTCAAGTGTAGCATCTATTAGATATCGAAGCATGACTGCAGATTATGCAAATACACCCAGAATAAAACTTGTTTTGTTGCTGATAACTCAGATTTTGTGTGATTTTAGGATTTGGTATCTAAGATGTTGCATGTGGATCCAGCAAAAAGGATCACAGCTGAGGGAGTACTCAATCATCCATGGATCAAAAACAGACACAACCTACCACAACTACACCTCAAAATACAGGAAGCCAACCAACTCAAGGTACGCATAAATATGTCACTCCAAAACACTGAGACTAAAACAAATGATCATATGATAATCATGAAAATGTTCTAACCAAAATATAAAATTCTCACCAATTTGAATCGAAGGAAAAACTTCATGTTTTGTGAAATTGTGTTAATAAGTGATACTGGTATCTAGTAACTGATCTCAATACAAGGTAGAATGCTATTTGGCTTCATCAAATCAGGGAGTTTGGTCCCAAACTCCCTGATCAAATTAAGATCGGAATTCGCTGTTGTTTGAAGTTATGTGCTCATGTCAGTTGAAGGGGAGACAACCCATTATTAACATGAAATGTAATTGTTGTTTTTATTTTAGGGAGCTATGACTGCTACATTCAAAGCATTGAATACATCACCTAAGACAGCCTTAGAACCTGTTGGTGCTTCATTCCTAGCGAGACGCAGAGGCAAAGCAGCACCACGCCCCTCAACTGAAGTATAATACCTACTTCATATACTCTGTCATCTTTAATTGTGGTGAGGCCCCCCGACTGTCTTGACTGTGTTTAAGTAAAGCATGCTTTCCTTCTGCTCCCTAACCTGAAAGTTTCAAAATAGGTAATTGATTTGTGATTTTATTCCTTACCTGTTGATAAAATAAGCTATAAAACCCGCAATGCAACTTTATCTTTGGGTTCCACTAGCTCTCTGAGAAACCAGATCGCGATTCCTTTTACATTGTATTTTGCCTCAATTTCATATTGATATCTCAATTATGACTCCAATTTATAAGTGAGTTGCCTCCCGCTGCTTGCTTACATGAACAAAACAAAAAAATAATGTTTTGTCTTTTATTTTCAGAATTAAATCATCTCTGATGTTCTATACAACAACCACCAAGTCTACTCTGTGCCTCACAACTCACTGGTGCCAACCTGCTCTCCACTAATTGGCCGAAATCCTGACGACCCTGACCTTCTATACAGATAAACTGCCTTCCACCAAGTGTGGACTGAAACACTCTCATCTTCTTCTCTGTGAAATTGCCAATTGTTTGAGGATCGACTGTGAATCTTATATTTTGTGTTTTTTTCTCTCCATTTCTTCACCGCACCACCTTTTGTGACAACTGCACTTTCAGCACTTTTGGCTTCACTCGCAAATTTGAAATAAATGGAATCAAAGATAGTCTTCTCTTTTTTTGTGTGTGTAATTGGACTGAAATCAAACATCCGTCTCCTTTTGATACAGACTATATCCAGTTAACCTACATCATAGACACATAATTACTTTTTGCTAGGTATGACTGTTATTCCTACTGCTAGTACGTTTCACCATGTTTTGTCATTTTGAATTAATGGGACCACAGAAGAACGAAATCATGCCTTTGAATTGTTTCTATGCCCAACGCAAAAGTGTGGGCTTCACATTTAAAATTTTTATTTCTTCAAAACCTGACGTTGAGTTTAGTAGTTGGCTAGTTCACCTCATTCTTATTAGATAGTTCACCTCATTCTAACTACAGAATTTTCCATAATACCTAATGAGACATATTTTTGTATAAAAGAGGCTGTTATCAAAATTAAAACTATGGGTTCTCAAAGTTCAAACTATTCACTCAATAATAACTCTATGTGATTGATTGAATTTTTATCTTGTAAATATGAAATACGATTGCCAAATAATCTAGTGATTTGATAATAACACTATTTTCACCACTTTCTGATGCCTTTATCATTGTTACTTTTTGGCACTATATGCTACAGTTGTTGGTAAATAAAAGATATTTCATAGTAGTCCAGTTTTTCTCACTAGCCTTCACTACTGCTCATTCACGAGAACAAAATAAGTGGATAAGTTAAAAGTTGCATTGCCGGCATGGAAAGGGGCACGCATTTGCTGCATCCTGTTTTAGAAGACTAATTTCAAGTGATTATAAACTTATAGACAAACCTTTCTTCATAGTTTAGGATTTTTGCGAGTATGTTGGCTTTCATTGACCATAACCGCAGGCCAGTGTTGGTAGATTATGCTGGATGTGCAAAAAGTACTAGAGCAAATCACGGCAAAGCTGACGTAGCAATATCTCATAGATTAACACTGCTCTTACTTTTCTCGGTTTTATCTCAAAAACCACTGATAACTATCTACTGTTTTATGAATGTAGAACGCAACAGCAACTAAAGGTGAGCGGAGTCCTCTTTCCATGTGGTCAGTGATTTTCAAATCTTTATTGCCATCAGAACTTCGGTAGGAAATCTGTTAATAGAGGTTTTTGATTTGAGTAGTACTATGCCAAAACTCTCTAATTGAGCTTATAGAGAAAATGAATATGATTCAACTGCAATTTTAAGAAGGTGGTCAGTCTTTTTCCACTGTGTTCTGTGTAGGGTCTAGGGTTGGTTGGCAGATAATGGCCTTGTCCAGAGCTTTCCTGCATGCATTCCATGATTGAAAAGACAGGCAAACATGAATGGTTTCAGGAGTTGTATACACATAAAACGGGAGGGGATAATTATCAAAGGAACAAACAATTAATTATGAAACATTTGATACAGCAGTTATTTAAACATTCCTTTATACGTCTGAGTAGTCAGAACATTACCTTAATCCGATGTTTGTTTACTAGAGCTGAGGGATCAGCTTCTAATTCTTCTCAAATATGTGTTTGTGAAACCAGACAAGCACCACACTTACCATGTCAATGTGATGTAAAGTTAAACTACCCTGGATCTCGTTGACATCTGACAGTGATGGTATATGAAAGCCCTACATTCATCTCGCATTCCTTGGAGTTATCCCCATAGTGAGCAATTACAGCTGTCGGTATGTAACTAGTTTTATTTCAAGATGGTATTTTAGCCGCAAATATCTCAACGTTGTGCGATAATTGCAGGGTTTTGTTGTGTTTTGTTGAACAAATGCTGTTATATCTTTATCTTTGTACAGTATATGATGGACCAGCACTGCACTAGGCTGCAAAATATCAGATCAAACTCATAACCTAATCTCGAGTGCTTGTCAGTTAGAAATTTTGTCAAGAGTGGTCTGTGATTTAAGTTCAGCGTTTGCTGTGAAGCCTAGCTAGTACAGAAAAGTTGGATGTGACCATTGTGACAACATTAGCCCGAACTGTATTAGTCAAGGCTTTCAGAGATCTGATTCTCCATGCTAGTTTATCCTCCTTTCCTCTGTTTTTCTACCGCTACCGGTTTTTATTGCAAGTGCTGTGATTGTTAATTTTCAGTTTAGTTATAAAGTCACATATCGATTTTTGACTTACCTCAGCAAAGCTGGGATTGTTAACATTTTTCCTTGCGCTACTGCAAAACTGATTTATCCATTGAAGCTCAAACCTTCAGTAAAAACTGTAACATGACTTGTTTTGGTCCAGCCGGTGCATTGTGGGACTGTTTACTACAAGTATGACTCAGAGGGCCATTTTATGATTGAATATAACCCTTTGTCCTCATTGTATCATTTGGTCAAAAAATTGTGGAGCACCGCCAAGTTGTCTCCCCATAGAAGTCTATTTTCTGTGCTGGATGTAAAACCGATAATATTATCGGAGTAAAATAAGAATATTATGTAGCGATTGTTAGAATATATACCCAACTTTCATCTAAATTAGCTGATCATGGACTGAGGAATGTCATTATCAAAACACTCATTTGTTTACTGTAAGAGGATATATAACTGAATTGTCGCCTAAGGCCCTGCTAGAGGCTTTGAAATAAATAACTATAGGCCATAATACCTTGCTGCCCAATACATGCTTTGCATATTACAACATCACAATATATATACAAGCCCCATGGGCCAATCCAATGCCTTATATTCATATGTATAGAGGCTGAAGTTTGATATATGATGTGTCTTGAGTTGTATATAAATTACAGCTACGCTACAATCACAAGTTTGAAGAGCTCTTAAACAGATATTGAATAAACACATTTCTTACAATCACACTGTACAACACTGTCTGCGAGGAGGCGGTTATTGCTTCAAGATATTACAATCATATACAACAACGTTTGTCTGCTTGTGATATACACAAATAGATGGTCGATTCTACACAACTATAATAACTGCGAAGTGGTGAAGAACTGTTCATCTGATTTATAAGCTAAGAGCACTTTATTTAATCACTCATAGATGTGTGAGGATCTTACAAACTACACGTTGGGGTACTTGACAATCTGAG
Organism: Membranipora membranacea; assembly: GCA_914767715.1. Classification (NCBI taxonomy): domain Eukaryota; kingdom Metazoa; phylum Bryozoa; class Gymnolaemata; order Cheilostomatida; family Membraniporidae; genus Membranipora; species Membranipora membranacea. Next base: position 12,263,230 of record OU612074.1, read on the forward strand.
CGTACATGCTAACTTATCACCAGGTTTCTCAAGTATCAACAAACGACAAATCACTTTCATCAGTTTTGCTCTTGTGAATGGATCATTAAACCAGTTGTCTTCTGCCTTGCTCATCGTCTACAAAGCTTTATAATTGCAAAGGCATCAACATCATCAAAGCGGCATCAATAGCTACACAGCACAGACTGATTGAATTTTATATCGGGGATCTATCTTTTCTTGCCAACAATACAAGATAACAGACTGGCTTACAGCAGGACCAGCTGGAGACTGAATATTTATTAAGAGAAGTCGCAAGGCGCTAAATTGTTTTTACTTTGGATATCTATCAGGATTTATTTTCATAACTTGGACACACAGAAAGGATTCTTTTTCTGCAAGAGACCCAGTTTAAATCGGTAAGTCAAGTTTTCATTCTATCACCTGTTTAGAGCACTTCTTTGTTTTGTTGCGATGAGGGTTTTGAAGCGAAATCAAAAACATCTTTCTTTATTCAGGGTGAGCAAAGTATGATTTTCTCATCACTTCAGCAGACTTAGCTAGAGGAAGTGCGGGAAGTACTTGAGGTTCCCTGATTCATTCTCTGATCTGGCCAACGGGCCAACGGCCAAATCATGTTATTAAAACATGAAATTACACAAATCACATGAAAATCAGTAAAACTTGATCGAAATTACATACTATTAAGAGGCAATATCACACTTAGCGTGTGACTAAGGACGCTAGAATTCCCACATTCTCAACTTATAGCGGGTTCAAACAAATTGAGACAGCTATAGACTATTGGTAATACACAAGTGTATATTTCATAGGCTAATAATTGATATAACTTTCCTTGGCGCCCCTCGTTGCTGTCCTGCGCGTGGACACTTAGTTTAGATATGCTCCATAACATGATTCTGATATAAAAGGATATTATTTGAACAGCGGCAGCGCTTCTGAGAAATATCAGACCTCTGGCACTGGTCAGCATGGTTAAGTGGTCTAATTAAACGTTAATCCAATCCAAACTCTTTGATTGATTGAATTGGCATTTTAATAATGGGTCTTAAATCACCGACAAGTTATGTAACGTTTTAAATAGGAATTTTATTAGTCTGTGCAAGGTCGGATGTGGCAGTATACCATAGGTGAGATGTAATTATTGTATCATGCAGCTCCTAGGATTTACAAAACGAAAAACCTTTTGCTTGTGGAGTGAATGACTAAAGATATATAATAGTAACAATCACCCTGAAGCCTTAAACATGTGTCCAATCATAAAATTTACAACTTGAGCATCCTGGATTCTGTCCATTCACTCTGCAAGGGGGAGATTCGGGCTAAAAATGATCTGAGTTGTGGCAAGGGATTAAGTGTGGGGGTGATTTCGCTCGATGATGATATCAGGATAAAATGTACCAAGTTTCAAAACACAGAGATGCTAGTAGTATTCTAGTACCGCTGGGAGTTGTTGCTGCTGCTTTTTCCTTCCTTCCTGTTGTCCCATTCATAAATTCTTGGATAAGTCCAAAGTTTTCTTTGCTTCATCTAATCTCATCAGTCGTAACATCATTAATTATGCAACATATAATGTCTTTAAAAAGAATCGAGTTTCTAAATTTAACTCGCTTACTTAGAATGAAAAAATGGACCAGCTAATATGGTGTGTTATTTCGTTATGACGTCACATCGGGGAAACCTAATACTGGAACTATCGTCTCAATCAATGAAGACATACTAGATAGCGTACGTGGGCCGCTAGCCACACAGTAAGGAAAAATGTCGAATTAAATTTTGCCGCTCAATCGAAGCTTTGTCCAGTGTGGCATATGCTGTCATTTTCAGTGTTTACCAATATCAGCCTCACCTTGCATACGGCATACCATGACAAGTTAAATTTAGTTAGCGATGAATTTGCATCGGAAATCCGTTGGCTATAAATAGCTCATAAATAAACTCAGGCGTGATGTCGCCGTGACCCACCCTGCTAATCTGTTTTTTGTTCTCCGACGCTTTGTGATGCAATGTTTGGCCTCGGCGAATAAACGACTTCTCCTCCCAGTCTAATATGCCGAGTAATAATACTCACAAACAGCGAAAAGTCATCAAATTCAACAATATGAGTAGTGTAGTGTCGACGAATGTCTCAGCTTAACACCTCTATCCTTCCCAAATCCCAATCAAGTGGCTTATCTAGAATAGGGTTTGTTTGCCAGCCCTTTGTGTTCCCCATAGGTACCCAATGGTACACAAACTACAAGTAGAGTTGATATTATACAGTTTTAAGTGTAATCTCTAACATGTATCATTCATAGCCTTATGCTGGCTGCACTAGGAGAGGATCGAGTTTAATATTTACATTCCAAATTCAAACATCTCGTGTGAGACAATGGACCTTTTTGATTTATTTTACTGACCACTAGAATAACAGAACAAGGTTTTTAATGATAACACGGAAATAAAAGAAAATGACAATACCAAATTGGGAGCATATTGATATTAGACAGATTCAAAACAACCAAGTTTTCAAGCCCCTTTTACTACTGTGCATGAACCTGAAAATGGCATGTCAAGCAGTTCCTAATTTTAAACACAAGGCAATCTGATTTTGGCGAAAGCCTTTATTGTCTCAATCACACCAGACCATTGGATGAGATTTGCCCGTGCATTACTAAAATTCCTGGGTATAGAATACATGTTTACGTTGTGCTATGGCCCGATAAGCTGACCTTCAGCTGTCACAAGTCCAGGGCCGATATCGGACAGTTGTCATAATCACAAAAGAATCACCTGCAAAAACCAATCCGTCAATAAAGTGCAGCTTTTCATAGAAATCAGTTGTTGATCCTCAAATAGTTCCTGTGGTTTTTTTCTCCACTACAAGAAAATACCTGTGCCGTACTCAGTCACAACCTTCACCAGATGTGAGGAAACCAGCGGGACGTTGTTCTTATGTCCCGTCATCGACTGCATTGCTACAAAATGTCATCACTGTCTAGAGACAAACTCATTAAAAATCGATAAGTTTTGTTAATGATATATGAATGAAAGTGTAAAAATATTATAACAAAGGCTTGCACTATTTTAGGGTCAGTAAGAGTGACAGCGGCCTTTGCGTGCTGTTTTGTATGGGATGCCCAATTTCATACTAAGACCACATGTATGGCACTTTTAACCACAGCAATGCTAACCTTGCTCCACATCTACCTGACACCTAATACCCAAATGTAAACCAAATCTGACTCCAAAAGGTAGCAACTCAATTTTCTTAGATTTATTGCAGACTCATTTAGGCCTAAAAACTATGACTCAGCGTCACACATTTTTTTTCTGATGCATGTATAGCTAAGGTATCTGAGATATCGTACCAGTTGAAAGTTACGGTTAGAACAGGGCAGACAGGGCTGTAGCTTAGAAGATTTGGTAGGGAAGGCAGGAATCCTAGATGGGGGGGGGGGGGCTGGTATTGTAAGAATCCTCTAATGTGGGCAGGAATCCTAGATGGGGGGGGGGGGGGCTGGTATTGTAAGAATCCTCTAATGTGGGCAGGGCCTAAAGAATTTCTTTAGCCGATTCTGACATGGAATTTTCAATGTAATATTTTATGGCCACATTGCATAGCTTCCTTTAGCCATTCCCCCTACCTCCCCTAGAAATACAGGCCTGACAGATATATCTGGTGAATGTTAGACATGTAGTTAATCAACTTGTCTCCCTGATATTGTGTGATATTGTGGTCTGAGTTCCATCCTAGATGATGAGAAGTGCATTGTAACATTGACTACCTGTGAATTGATTCAGGTTCAATGACTTGTAAAATGGATTTTCATTCAGTTTGTTTGAGTTGAATGAAAAATATTTATTCTAAACTGAATATTGCCATGTGCTATCAAAACTAAAAACAAGCTCAAATGCACAACCCTACTGGTATAGAAGAGCTTTGGAGCAGGTTGTTTATTTTGGGAGGGAATGTATATTAATATTGGGAATGTGGGCAGCGATCAGCGTTGAGCATTGCTGAGCACCGCTTGTTGCATGTGGCATGTTTCAGGGCCCTGAATGTCACGTACCGACAGGTGTGTCATCATGTCTTGGGTGACACCAACGGAGAGGTCTGCAACACATCATACATTAGCCCATAGATAACACTGTCCCATATTTTGGTATCACATGCAGGTCAAAAATGAGTAAAGAAAAACTAAAAAGGACTATTGTTAATAGGAAATTGGAAATTTTCCTGCGTATTAATACCAGTAGCAAATTGAAATTGGCAATAGGAGCTCTGTCAAAATAGAGCAGGTAACTAACGCTTGTTCTATCTCACTTCAGACTAAATATTCCATTGAGTAAAACATTCATTGAGTCATATTGACATACTTTTTCGTATGTATGAATGAAGGGTCTAGTTAGCGAGAGGACTGATTTTGTAATACCCTAGCATTTGGTCAATAGGTGCTCCACATTTTTTATGCGCCTCCAAATCCACTCCACTTCCCAGTATAAAACACTTGTATCTACTTCCGAGCTAGGCCTATACGAGATGAATGAAGGGAGGATGGGTGATTGATTAAGCAAACAGCCAACAGATTTCTCAAAAACGCTCTGTCAAAATATTAATGTGATTACTTCAACGGGGACCTTTTTGCAATGATGTCAAAGTTTATAGTCGATTTGTGCTCATTTTGATGTGGATGTTCAAGTTTATGGTTGCGGATTTGAGCATGCTGTGTTCGTGACAGTATGACAGAGGGGTCTTCCTGCATATCAGTTGGCAGCAAGAAAATCATTTTGGAATATGTTTTTTCCGGTATCATGATACTTATAGGGCTAGGGTTCGGGCTGCCTGTGGCGGGTGCAAAAGGCATGTTGACAATGAGGGGCATCGCATCGAGCCCCAAGATTGTGACACCCTAGTTTCTATGCTCATTGTTAGCTTTGTCCTAATGCTGACACCAACATTGCAAGTCAGCATCATTTAGATGTAATAACCACACCATTTATGCATCAAGTCAAGCAAATATTATTATTAATATATTTATTAACAGTAATTATTTACCTTGTAACTTTAGGTTACATTGCCTATATTAAGTAAGCTATAGGTTTACAATATCCTTTGTTTTATCCTGTTTATTTGTAATATATCAATGTTTGCATTCCCTCCCCCACTATATGGCCCATACTCACACTCAACAAATCGTTAATGATTTTTAAAAAGACCACAAACTTTTCCCAGGCTAATCATTTAAACATTGGCCAATCAAAACATCTGAGCATGTGGTTAGAGCCTTTAGATCCAATCGTAAGTGAGGTTTTTAGAGATATATCTTGAGTATAGGATCGTATGATTTTGTCCGGACCAGCTTCTTGAACTCTGGAGTAGGTTATAGGAAATCATCTTGTCCAAATATTGTCCTCAAGCTATTAATATAAAGTTCGATACTACGGAGGTAGAATTTCAACAATAACTTATTCAGTGTCCGGAAAACATTGTCACCAAGTTTTGACGTCCGTCGCCAAGTTAGGTGTATTTATGGCTTTTCTGCAGCACAAACAGGAAGGGCGCAGCAATAATCATGATAAACGGGCCCGACCAACAAGCTAGACAGTATAAGGTCCCTCGGATCAAGCTTTGTTCATGTTGCCAAGTCTTTAGCTCTAAGAAATGTTTCAGGCTCAATCTAAAACAAAATGACATGGACTTTGGCAAGATATTATGTTCAAACACAGCCAGAATAAGGCAAGTGTCATCATAGACACTGAGAATTGATTTCCAAGATAAAAATGCCCTAATTCTCAACAGGTGAAAACAGAGGTCAAATACCACAGTTGGTCCAGACATACTTTTATTATAGCTAGCTCTCCCAACTAATCATACCGATCAATCCCACTAACTATGTGACACCTTGCTGGCAATTTGATTTAAGATTTTGCCGCCTCTTTTGTGTAGAGAGCAAGTGAATAGCAAGACCCTGGGTAGCAGGATATCTCTATATGGCTGTACAAATACAAAAGTTTGGTGAATGACCGTTCGGCCTAGGCTCAGTGTCTCCATAGATTCATACAACTAACTCTTCCGCGTCACCTTCTCACATACCAAGTCCAAGCTCATAATCGTTGACATCTCGCTTAGCTCGACTTTCTATATAGAGACTATTTTCTCGTGTTAATGAGGTGAGACCACATGATTTCATACTGAGATCGGCAGATTGGTCAACGTGGAATTTTAAAGACTCTAAGGGCTAACTGCTTTCAAGGTTTGTTGAGAAAGATCTCATCCTGAAGAAAAGCTACAAGGATTATTAGACGGCTGAAGGGAGAGACTACTGGCGGTAGGTTTCATGTCTATTATCTGTTTTGCATTTCCTGCTTGACCCGGTGACTTGAGAAGCAAGTCATCATATGCTTTGATCTCTGATTCGGAATCTCATTGACGGCACAACTTTCTCCCTGACGGGTTGAGGTGGGATGGGTGAGGCTTCTCTTCCTGCTTGCTGAGGTAAATGAATGTCACCTCCTCCTCGGTATTACCAAGGTATATTTCTTGTAAGTTAAGGTTATGATTGGTTGATGGAAACTACTGCAGAATGTGATTGGATAAAAGAACATGGTCCTCGCTTTATGCCCTGGGGACATTCACCTTCCTCTTGCGGTGACAGCATGAATATTCCGATACATAATTCTGTGTCCCCAGTTTTGTTTTGTGGGTGGTCTACTGGGACCAATGACGAAATGAGCAATTAAGGATCTTGAGTTAAAGGTAAAGCTATTACGCAACGATGCCAAGTTGCCACATCCCTCGGACATCAAATGTCAGTAACCTGTTTCTTATACAACGAGACAGAACTTCTGATACTCTATATAGTTATTCTGGTGATATGTTGCAAGCAAATTCCAGCATTCGAATAGAAATTGTGTAATATCTATAATTGTTCAAAACATGGCAAGCTTTTAGCCGTTGGTTCTGTACTTCTTCATTCTTGGTGGCTTTAAATGCCGTTTGGAGAGTTCAATAATTTGCCTCTGGTTGGTCATGCAACTCCCATGTGACAGTTATCCTAGTTTCTTTGAAATGCGATCGCGCATACCCCGAAGGATTGAAATGATGTCAAATTTGTGGTGCAAAAAATTCATTGATGGCAAGAAAGAGTGCACAGCCATACGTAGTTGAATAAATTATAAATTAGTCACTCAGGTAATGCGGTCTGACGTATTTAATGATATAATGCTGGCAAACGCTCCCCAGTCACTAGTCTACTTCCTCAGAATATTGTCCCTCCCCCATCCACATGACCCACCCTTCCCAAGTCATAGGGTTATTTGTGGGCGATGGTACATAAACAAGTGAAATATGCACCGGCAAACCTGTGCACATTTGAATATCCTGTAGCAGCACACGCAAATCGACAAGATGTTGCAGATAGTTTAGCTTGCAATTTTTGCAATTCTAAATTGATCATTTGATTAAAATAATTACACCGTGGATGAGGTCATTACAAAAAAAAACCTTTTAAGATAAGAGATTGCCAGACAATAAAATTTTAAATCCTGTTCTATATAATGTTTGTATGTGTAGTCACATTTGTCATATTATGCAACAGATCTTAAATAATTTTATCTCAATGTGAACTATAGAGTTACAAAAAATCGTAAATGTGAATACTAAGACCCAGATGACACAATCTTCAATCTTATTTGTATTACGCAAGTATGTAAAAGAATGTTTCTATGGCTGTTAAATTTGGAATTTCCAGCTTTGGTGAAAAGGGAGACAATCCCAAAGCTCTGAAAACCAAAGATTGCCGGTAAGCAGCACATCGAAAAATACAATTCTTTATTTTTACATGTTGAATTGGAAGACTTTGTCTTATTTTATACTCAGCGCAGAACATATTGATAAGGGACCCTTTCTACTGCTAGCCTTTTGTCTGTTGCCTAAAGTACTTGAAGGAGGGGGCAGCTATCGGCAAACTCAAATACCACAGAATTATCGCCATCTTGCTAATTACCATTAGCCGGTAGGTACTGAGGCCAGTTTAAAGGTGACCTGCTGGTCCTTTACCTAATTCGCTATGTCCAGACATTTTTCGATCAATGTAATTTAGGATAGAGTCAATTTGTGTCACCTTTTTTTCTCATACGTACGTACGCACACAAGCACTGTGGCCATGATGTTTTAATCTATTAGCCGAGCTTGATAATCAGGGAAAATATAAAAAAACTTGAATAGTGTTAATGAGAATCTGTCTAACCACTGCTTTATCGCTTGATTTCAATCAGTGATAATTGGCGTTTTATGCAAAACTCATTTAAGTGAAAGGTGCAAATTATCTTGACAGCCAACCTTTGGACTGACATCTTCTCTGTCTGCGACTTTTCCTGCATGGGGGTCAAACAGGATTCAGGAATTCAGTTAAACTTTCTGAAAAGCGATATCGAGGAGAACTGTAGCTTCGGGTTTGTTTTGTAAGTTTTTTTTATGAGATCAACATAAAATTACTGGCCATGTGAGAACCAGTTTGACTTGGTGAATTCAGTCATTATATTGGTGAAAGAGGAAAAACCGATACTTTTAATGTCTCGGAATGCCACTGTCAAAATTTTGTTGCTGAGAATTCTGGGCAATTCTTTGTTGCCTGCTGGTTGAAATTGCTGAGACTGAATTACTGGGTAATGCTTTGGTGGGTGATGGAAGCTGACCTGTACTCTAACCAGAAAATTAATACCTTGTTTATGTAGAACAGAACCACTTACATATAAGAAGACAAATAATGATGAAATTGTTACTAACTTTTTAAATCTCTATAAATATTAATTTGGATGACTCAACTCAGCATTAAAATACTCTACATCATTGTCCAATAATTCAAGATTACAGAGTTTGTACCAATCTAAGCTCCAGTGTCACTTATGTGGTGGCACCGTAGTGTGGGGCCCAAAAATTGAATTGATAAATTATGTGCAATACAAACTATAGAGCAATATGCTGGGGAGGGGGCCGTTGGGCAGGGTAGCAAGAGTTTTGGGGACTCACATTACGACCTACATAGTTGTGTCCTTAGATGCAATGCTGTGTTGTCTAAATGTGATATTGACTTGGGTTATTCATGTTAGGGCATGTAGAAAATGAGGTTTTCAAACTTTGATTGATTTAATTTTAATATTACTAAAGAGCGGACATTTCGGAAAACGGGGGTTTGGTACCACGCACAATAATGTTCTGCAAACGTTCTTCAAGCGTTTGGGCTTTTGGCTACAAGAACACGGATCTGGCAACTGCAAACCAAAATTATTTACATTTCCCCTGATTCAAGGGTCTGATATCCATATTCCAGGCACGCTCTGTGATTGAGGGAAATTCTTTGTGATCTGGAATTTGCGATGATCTTCTCCAGTGGTTGGCGGGTAGCTGGATTTGGAGCAGACTGTGCACACCTCTGCTTCCTCAACTTAATCAGTTGACCCCGTCGGCATCAAAAGTCTGTGGTTTCAAGTTCTACATCAGAATTGCAAATGTATTCATATTGTAACCTCAAACCTCATAAGCTGAAAGTGTCTATAAGTGGATTTAACTCCCAATATGGTTACCTGGCAATAAAATCACGTACTAATAATGTAACCATTGAGCTAGGGGTCAGTGAAAAAGTTTCTCCCAAAGTTCAGCTTAACTTATTTGATTTTCTGGGAATTCTAGCTGACACGTTTCAACGGATAAGAAACTAACTTGTGCAAATTTCATGCTAATACGGGCACGGGGTCATTAACCTCAGACAACTAGCACTGAGGTTCACTACATGTTACAAGAGAGGAAATAGTGGTCTGGTGATCGATCATCACTGTATCATCAACTTTTAGTCAGTTTTTGTCCGCCTAGTTTGCATGGCTAGACCACAAGCATTTTAAACATGTATGTGACTTGATATTGAAATAATCAAACATTATTTACAGGAATTAAAACTGCAAAGGAAGGAAATAGATGTCCTCTACCATCTAGGGCAGGTTAATATCTTTATTATGGTGGCTTAGGTTGCTTGCCCGGACATAAGTTTAAAAATATTGATGTGCCACCCATGAAGGTGCACAAACTGCGATTGATTTAATTTGAATATTGTCAATCAGTTGACTTCAGCGAAACCAAACTATAGGTGATTTGGTAGACGGCCCTCCGTTGATCAGCTATGGATTATTCTTGGAATATTTTGGCTGTTAGAACAAGGATCTGGCAGGTTCTTGAGATGGTGGACCTTGAACACTCAAAAACCTACGCCATGTCGGTGGGCGATGCAAAAGACGTCACAAACTTCGAAAAATCCTCCAATGATCGGCCTCAACAGCATCGCGCCATACCAAAATCTTTTTTCTGGTTCAACCTTCGTGAAGCACAAGACATATTTAATCGATTTGGCATGGTGAACGCTATTCCTTTTTTGTTTCTGTTTGGATCAGCTTGGCATAAGGAGAGAAAGAATAGAATTTTTTTTTATTGTGGCACGTATTGTTCCAACATCTGAAACTGCTTTTTTCTGGTTTTGAAGACGTTGTGAATTATATAAATAGAATTTTCAAAAAATGGCAACTTAATATTCTGTTTCTGCCTTTTGCCTAGTGGGTCAACTTTTACATCACGTTCCGGCTAATTAGCATGGAATACCATTGCATTTTTTAATGCCATAAAATTTAATTTGCGGTAGTAAAACATCCGGAGTTGTTTTGCTTATGAGATGTGCTTAGCTCTTTAAATTTTTAGAAGCGTGCGCACCTGAAATAATTTGTAAAATTTGAAGTATGCCAGGCGTAATTCAGTGTGTTGATTACAACGCATTGTTTACGGAACGGCAAGCAACTTAATAGTTCTTACCTATCTTAAAACATAACAAAAAAGGCTGTAAGATAACTTCCCACTTGTGGAGTTATGTAAACAGTTAACTTTGAACAACTGGAATAACCAACAATTGACGCAACGCATGTATCGCTGCAACTTCCTGCACAAATTTTGCAGCAGCTGATGTTTTGAATAAAATATTTGAAGAATTTGAGTTAAGTGCCCATTGACTTGTTCGACTGAAAGGCTAAAAGCCACTGACCCTAAATAGAATGTCCTGTGCTGACGTCATATGTCAACAGTAGAGGTAGACGTGATTAAAATCTGCAGAGTTTAAATTTGATTTCTAGTAGCACATATGTACACACTAAAACTTAAATACATATGTGATATTATGTTATACAGTTTTAATATTTATGTTTATATGTTATGCTTTATATATTTATGTTTATGTATTATACTTCGGATGTTAATAGGTATTGAAAAATTGCAGCTATTAGGTATAACAGCCGGACAAGCACCAGAAAATGTTCTCTTAAATTTTGTTTTGCATTGCATGCAGCACAAGGGTGCATAGCGGCAACAGATGACAATTCAAGATATAAGAAGACCAGGTATAAAAGTTGTCAATGGACATGCAATATCTAAATTTAGAAGCAAGGTTTGGGCCATAAATCATTTTTGAAGTGTACTTTTGCTACAAAAATGTCATCAGCAAGTTTGGGGCCAGATTTTTGAGGTCACAACTGTGTCACCAATCACCATAAAGTAACATACCCACTTCATTCATGGGCTTTCACTTGTGGTTTACCGACTATTCCGGATTCGACTGTGGCCTTTGGTGGCCTTGCCTCCAAAGCGGGAATCACACATTTTTATGTCTGAAATATGCTCATGTAATATGACCAAAGACCATATATATATCTATGGTCTCTAACGAAACCAAAGGAAATATTTATTATGAGGACAGTTCAATTTGATGAGCAGCTCAATACCTGAGGTGTCCAACAGGATTGGTGTATTATTTTGGCACAGGTTGACAAATATTCAGCTCGTTTATGGTTGCAGTTTTTTGCCATCTTGATAGACCAGACATATCTGTTGATGTAGACCAAAGGGTAGGTTGTGTTCGTATCCAAGCTCTACATAATTTGTGGTGACAAACTATATTTATCTTTCTCAGGCATACAGGAACAAAGGCAAACAAAGGGAGACAAGGCTTAAAAGGCATGTGGAGATAATTTAAGGAACAGACAGACTTATCAAGCCGTAGAACTGTGATCATTTATCTCCTGAATGTACGACTTGTTGAACAATCGTTTTGATACCAACACAGGAATAAAATGAAGCTTCTCGTATCGAAATTATCAATATTACACTGGATTATTCATATATCTCTGGCTTCCAAGACACTCAGAACCATGGACAGGATTTTACCTAATGCTCAACATTTGAGCTCGCGCCATAGACGGTCCATAGATAGATTGACCAATCACGATTTAATAGGTAGCAGATCAGCCAATGAGGACTCAGTGCTCATGGATAAATTGTCGAAAGATCAGAGAAAAAATCTCAGAGACTTATTGATGGCCAATGATCCATCATTCTTGTCAAAAAATCAGCGGTCAATCATATCGAAAGAATCTCAGCACTATTTCGATGATTTACCAGAAAATCAAGACAATCAGAGATACCGTCGTACGAACTCACGCCAAAGAGGAAGCAACTCTCGTAGCACATCCGAGCGGGATCGTAGGCGTGAAATAAGACGAACTTCTCGGGAAAGGGTTGACTTTTTATCCTCATTACCAGAAGAAAATAATAATATAGAAACAGAGGACTCACCTTCCAACGAGCAAACTATACTCAACAGACTATCAACAAGGCATCATCATACTACTAGTCAAAGAAAACAATTCGTAAAAATATATAAACAGCTTAACGCTACTAACTCTTCAAATCCTGAGTATGCTACAGTATATACGCCGCCTGACAGCCTACCTCGTTATGGTAAGTGGAGATAACTATGAATTGTGTGAATGGGCCTGGAATTCCCAATTAATTACAAATTGATGTCTTCCCATGAATGAACCATTGTCGCGGCCTTGAGATTCCTACTCCTATTTTATGGACAGAGATTGTCTCTTTTTTACACCATTTACTAGTCTGCTAGTTATGTAAAGATTCCTGTTTCTGATTGCGCACTGTGATTTTAAATTCAGGATCAATCATTTCAAAATCAGGTATTTTCTTACAAAAAACCTTCCTCTTCAAAAGCAGTTTAGTAAAAATTTTTTTACTCTCCCTCTCTTCTTCTCGATGAGTTCGGTTTTTTGCCTGCTTTAATTAAACTTCTAAAATGGTGGAAAAGCTTCCTGATATAGACGTCTGGATATAAAAACTGGACTTACTTTTTTGCTCGTAAAGCTGCCATTAGGGCATTTGATGAAATCCTTTTCACGGAAAAGGGCATATATTAATTCAAACCACCATGGTGTTAACGCATGAGAAAAAAAACTGGTATGCTGCTTATCACAACAGTCCACTAATGGAAAGCCCATGTGGTGTTAGTCAAAATTTGACCTTTTTGGTTTGTCTATAAAAAAACCGGTACTATGTACTGTCACTCGATTCTGCTCATCAATAAAAAATGCAGACAGCACAAACAGGTTGCTATTTTTGTGGCCACATTAAAGTGTACTTTTAATGGACATCTGATTGAAAATCTCATTGAGAATTCTGCAAGGTGCCAAAATTGGTATGAGTCTGCTTCCGCATGTTTTTATCTGATTACATCGGCAGACAAGAATTTAAGGCATCCAAGATACCCCGGAATGTTTGCTGACTGCAGAATTATTGCCTGGGAACATTGGCCAACTTTTTTTTCTTGCAAAAACTGAAAGCTTTAAGATTAGAGAGTTATCTTCACTTCCCGAGCCAACTTTATCTAGGGTTTTTAATCAAGCAAGTGTAATAGAAGATTTATGATCTTGTCTTGCCACTTCTTGATACTTATTTCTCTTCACCCACATGAGAGTTTCAATATGGAATAAAGACTAATTCACGCTGCTAGCAGCAGAATTTTATAAAAGTTTGTTCCTTTTATTGTAGAATGTCCGGTAGGGAAGTGGGCGTGTGCCACCCCAAAAAGAAGTGTGGTCTCATGTATAGATGAGGCTCAGGTCTGCGACTATCACGTCGACTGTCCTAAAGGTGATGACGAGGACCCAACACAGTGCTCATTCTATAGACAGGTTAGTCTGATGATGAATCTTCTTTTGAGATGACTTTGTGACAGGCTGCAGTAATTAATAAATTTTTGACTGCGAAAAGTATGTATATTCATGCTAGGCAAAAGGAATGCAGATGATATACTGCCTTTTTGCATCATACACCCTTTAGGTTGATGTATCCGAATAGAAATTGATGTGCATGCTAGGAAGAGGTAACAAACACCGACCCCAATTCCTGTTATGAAGTGTACCATGAAACGAGCGGGGAGATTTGGTGTATCACTGAGTCTCTGGGAATTCCAAAAAAGTGCATTTTAGGACCTCATCTAAAATGTCAATTTTGTTTGTCAATCAGAGTCTACAGTAATGGACACTTGGAAAGACATATCAAGAGATTAACAATTAACAATTATATCCTTTCTTTTAGACTCGGCAGCTGATTCTGCGGCAGCAGCAGGAGATTGTGAGTTTGCAGACCAGCCTATCGAGGCATAATGACACATATAAGTGTAAGATCGCAGAACTCAACAACAAAATACTGCATCACGCACATAACCAATCTATAGTAAACCTGAACCACGACAGGCCTGCTTATTCTTGCCATGCAGACTTGCGGTGAGCCACAAAACAGTCAGACTGGCTATTCAGTAGTCTGAGCCCCCAGACTTTTGCCCCTCGCCCGACGGCCCCCCCCCCGGCAGTGATTATCTAGTTACTTGACGATTTAGCGATTCAGTGATTCAGCGATTCATTGTTGGATCCTGTGCGCTAATGGATGGTGTTGTGACATGACAAGATACACTAGCCATTGTCAGAAGTATCCTAGAAGACCAGGTAGCGGGGACTCCTTCGTAGAGCTACTCATACCTGTTTGTCCAGGCTGAATAACTTTAGGTGCCGGACTTTGATGGATATTTTTTATGATGAACAGTGAATTGGAAATATGGTTGTTGTGATTAAGCAAAGCATTTCATATAGAGCAATATTTTTTACTTGTGAATATATTCGTCTTATTTCGTATGGCTTAAAGCCTTTAATTTATATGAATCAAACGTTGAGAAATCGTAGTCGCATTTGACGGCAAATTTTCTAAGCATATTTTGTATAGTGTACTGACCATGTCCATTAGCAGTGGACCAAGCTGGAACCAAAAAACCTACTATCATATTTTACAATCATTAACATGATATTACTATTACTACATTCATTGCAATAGACAATTAAAGGCGGCAGCGCCAGATTTTTATTTACAGAGAGGGATATTTTATTGCTGAGAATTCATTTTCCAAGTATATACATGTAGCTGGGGTTTATCGGAAGTGAACTCAAAATATCTCAGACATTCAAACTGCTCTTAAGCAGTTAATCGTATTTTTGTGCTTTTATAAACTTATGTGATTAAACAGTGAATGGTTATAATGACCGGGGAGCACTTTCTTATTACCTATAATGTGACGATTAAAATGTTGTTAAGAAACTAGAGTAGTGTTTACCTATTTATCGCTAATTTATTATTTCAAACAATGTATTTCAGCTATGCTACTACAGATTTGCAACAGTTAATCCTATTTGCCTCTCACCAAATCCATACCTGGCTGGTGCTGGGAAATAGCACCCTTTGATGGCACACATGACAAGAATTTGAAACTTTCCATGGAAAAGTTTTAGATACTCAAAAAATAATCAAGGTCAGCATTGATTAAAAGTTGGATAGTCCCGTTTTTTTCTCATTCACATTGAACTATTTCTATGAATAGATAACAGGCTTTCAGACATCTGAGTTGACCCATAAGGCGACAAAAAAGGGATTTTTCTATTTTGCCACTAAATTTTCATCCACCCTTCATTCTCCAGAGAAGCAGCTCACTGCTATTCATTTGAGCACCTACAATGCCCAAAATATCAGTGCATTAGTTCATTATCAAGCCTGTACACTTTTGGTAATGAGTGAAAGTCATGTTTAAGTATTCAATTTTCCTCAGGCTGGAACTAGTGAGTTTGGGACACACTCCCTGCTTGAACAATGTGAAAGTAAATGAGCCGGAGTTGCGTCACCAACTTAAGAAATGGGCAACTCGATACAAATACAAATTAATCTTAGCTTCGCGTTCTAATCGACCAATCGGAGGAGATCCCTTCCCTGAATCATTACTATATGGCCTTGCGTGAATACAAAATTCCCTGACATTATTTTCGGTGACGACAGCAGATTATGCAGGAACACCAGAGAGAACGCTGGAGCTCGGACAATAAAAATTATTTCCTAGATGTGTGTTGATCTGATGACTCCTGCGGCACCAAGTACCTAGCAGTTAACATCAAGTATACCACCCAATGGCGCCATCTCACCATTTCTCAAACAAGCATCGGTTGATATAAGCCACTAAGATTCAGCTTATTGCCTTGAACCACTGGCACACTATTTAACACAGCGTGATTGTAAAAGGGTATTGGTGCCTTTATCGGCCATCGCTGTAGTCTTCTGAATCAATTTGTAGGTTTTTATTTATATTTATTTAAAAAAACAGTTGCATGCAGATGAGATGGGGGGGGGAGACAAATTAATATCAGTATTTCCTAGAAAACAATATCAGTATACAAAAATAAAAAATGAAATATGTACAAACAAAAAAAGATTTATCACAATGCATAATGACTACAGTACAGATAAAAAGAGCTTGCTACATTCAAAAATGTGAAAAAATCAACTGTTTATGATTGCTTGATGGAAAATATCTGGATCACCCAAACTATATAGAGCTATAAAGTCATATGTACTCCGATAACCCAAAATATGTGATAGTCAACTTCAAGTTGACCAAAATTCTATATTGAAAGATAATTCAGGGAGCGTCAAAATATATTCTAAGTCCAATGAAAACAGGTACTGAATCTTCTCAATGTAAGAAGAAAGTACCAAGTTTAGGTATCAGGTCGCTACTATCATCGACAGTGACTAAAACTCAGATTCATGGCATAATTCTATTTTGAAGCCTAGACAACTGTAGGTATTAGTTAGAGATGAGTTGACACCGTTATATCTATGTCTATCTAAATTCATGTACATGAAAGCACAAGTATATTTATATTCATATAAGTAATATAAATGTTTCTATTCTTGTAATAAAATCTTTGGTTTTCCATGTACTCTCAGGATGCACATCCGATCCATTTTATTGTTTGGTGCTTGAAGTTTTTCAAACGTTAACAACAAGCAAATCGGTGATGTCTTGAACTAATGAAATCCTATTTTATGTAATTTGTCACATAACCCAGTCGTAAGGGTCAAGGTCGATTATTTGTCTCCCTCGTAATCTTGTGGGCTGATCACAGAATATATGGGACAAATGTGGTGCTTCTATCATGCCATTTATCAACCATGTCTTCAGCCAGTATAAATCTCTATAATTGCCAAAAAAGATCTGAGGTTACCAGGGTAAATCTGAAGGATTTGAGGAGTTGCCTGCTCTATTGAAATGAGCAGTCCACTTCATTATAAATGCAACATTTTTATCTTTCTTATCTTTCAAGAATCAGATAATTTATGATGCATGAATGGAAACATTCAAACAAGCCAATTAATTGTATCAATTTAGAGTTGATCACATCATACACTTTGATCATAATATTATCATAATATTATCCAAGATAGCAATTTGATGCAACGATCCCAAATTAAACCCTGAAATTGGAGGTGGAAACTCTTGTGGCACCAAAAATGAGTGATTCAGAGAGATCCTTCGTAATTGCATAAAACTGAACTCGACGAACCTGTTGCAGTTCCAGGGGTTTTCAGTTAGAGATATTCTCCTCAGATTGGGTAAATACTGTGGGAAGGTTGACTGAAGTGTCTGCAGATTATCTTTTCTGATGTAGAGGTATTCTACAGATCTAAGATGAAACATCTGCAGGTCATATCTGAACAGAGCTTTTGTGATAGACTCAGAATCTTCAAGATGTAGTATCCTTAGCTGAGGGCTGTTGGGTAGAAGCGATGTTTGTAGATTGAGGTTGTTGCCGAGGTTTGCTACAATGTAACCGAATAATGTAATGTAAAATATCTCAATAACTTCAATCACAGTAGCAAATTTGCTTACAGAATTGGGATTAGTTGTTGGGACATAAGATTTGAGCCTGCAATAGTTGCCTATATAGGTGAGTCTAGTAAGATATTTAATTGTGGATGTAAGATTAAGACTTCTCGCACTAAAGGTTACAGGAATATGATGTAATAAAGTGTACAAGGAAGTGTGATTTATAGAATTGAGATTGGTTTTTGCAGAGAATTGACAGTTTATGTGTAGTTGTCTGCTACTTACTGAGATGCAGAGTATCTAGACTCCACAAGCCATCAAAGGCTCCTGGCTCCACATGAAGTAGTGGATTCTTAGAGAAGTCCAAAGTTCTGAGAGTCAGCAATTCAGAGAATGTCTCCGAGCTGAGCCGAGATATCACATTATCACTAAGGTCAAGGTCTTGTAAGGCTGATAATCCACTGAAGGCTTTTCTGTGGATAAACTCTGTAAAAATAGGTGAATTAATGATAAATTATAATCATAATATTTAGCGCACACGATCATAAAAATATAAATAGCTTTTCTATTGCCTTAGGAAGGCTGGGAAGACTATTTATTACGTTGCTGGTGCAGGACTGTGACCCCTTCTCCATGAAAAGGTCAAAAATACAAACAGCGAGAAAATGCATCATCTCTCCAGCAAGGAGTTTGGGACTTCCTGTCTCCTTGCTGCTATCTAATTATTGTGGACTCAACTCACCAATCATATTATTATTGAGAGCGAGTTTGACCAGTCTGATATTTCCTGCGAATACCTCCTTTGGTACATCAGATATAATATTCCTATCTAGAGTTAGCTGCTCTAAAGACGCAGGGAGTCTCTTGGGGATCTCCTGTAGTCTGTTTTTACTAAGATACAGTATCTGTGATGGAAATCAAGAGTGTTATATAAACTGAAAATCGTGTTGTGCAAGAGAGTCATCATCAAACATCTCAATTAGTCACCAATTAAACAAAATAAGTTCTCGCTCTGAGAGCTTGTATCTCCTCTTGACAATGCAATGTCTGACTGTGCTGGGGAGCTTTTTCCTTCAGAAAAACTGATTCCAGCGTCAGTCAAGCTCAGAAATTATATTAAAACGGATAAAGTACAACTTAAATATTTGAAGTACAAGCTATGCAAAGCCAAAAACATTTGATTTGATTTCAATATCTTGTAATCCTTTATTAGACATTAGAAAATGGGCGCAAATTCACAGAATGACATAGTGGCACAGACTGGTAAGTTCTACAACTTACTTTAAGAAGCTTTGAGTGTCTGAAGGTTTTGTAGTCAGTACCAGATATATAGTTATGTGATAAGTCCAGACTCTCCAAGTTCCTCAGCCTGGAGAGAATATTTGTGGTCAAGTTCTGAATCCTGTTACCTGTAAGATCAAGTGTTGTTTGAGTTTTGATGCTGGACAGGTGTTTGTCGAGGAAAAAATAATTTCTGCTTCAACTCAGAGGGCTGCATTGCATGGGTCGTATTTTGGTTAATGCGGCTCTGTAGCACATGTTAATTGTGTTTAGCTGTGCAATTTAGTCAAAGTGGACATTTGCCGCACACTCAAATTATGGTTGAACGAGCCCTTCATCCATTACTGCAGACTGCTATTGAACTTTTGGGATGGCAGAAGTTTCCCAAAAGTTATCACTCCACCTTGCTGTTTAGTGAGAAACAGAAGATTGGGCTGCCCCTAAAGAGGGACGCAAGGTGCCCTAAATCCTCATACTGAGAAAGTATTACATCCTAGAAAACTAGAATGCATTCTAAAAATATGAGGCCATTAAAAACCTCCTGAACTGTGTGTGTAGCATACTGCCAAAACTGATACGTGCATTTATTAGCCATTGGCAGTGACACTCTGATCTTAACCAATAGGCCGAGAAGCGATATTAATCTCCACGTACCTGCTGCATTGATTTGTCTGACAGAGCGAGATACTCCGGTCGGGAGCACTGTAATATTACAATGAGCCAGACTCAGTGTCTCTAGTTTCTTACTGGGAAGTTTCAGCGCTGCCAAAGTTGACAGATTGTTGTTATCTAAGAAGAGGTACTGTAACTCATACTGAAAACATAATCAACAGTTATTATAATGAGTGGTGGCTGATCGGAATTAGTCAAATAGGAGTAGGAGTAGGAGGTGGCTCAGTTGGTTAGAGCGCCGGACTTCAACACGCAAGTGTTGAAGGTCGTGGGTTCGAATCCCACTGCAGTCCATCTTCTACTGGGGATTGGTTGGCCCCCAGGTGTGCTCCGACCTGCCTGCAAACTGAGAGCAAATTGGTGCAGATATTGCGGCCTCGCCATTAAGGCATTAATATTTCGCCGCCCATGCCTCGGGATGGGCGAGTGATATGACATCGGATTTTAATCAACCTTTAAAAATGGAATATACTAATAAATGTAAATGACCAGTTTGTCTTTGTCATCTAT
The DNA here is from genome assembly GCA_914767715.1 of Membranipora membranacea. Lineage (NCBI taxonomy): Eukaryota > Metazoa > Bryozoa > Gymnolaemata > Cheilostomatida > Membraniporidae > Membranipora > Membranipora membranacea. The sequence continues at coordinate 12,283,761 of OU612074.1, forward strand.
TCACCTAAATTTATATATTTAATGACGTTGGTATATAAGAAGTGCTATTAGGATTGGGTAAAGCTCAAAATCTCAATGAATATAGAATATTGGCCAATATATGAACAGGGCTAGAAAAGAAACAAAATAACATTTCATGGTAAAATAAGAAAGCTAGGAGTTATCCCCTTACTAGACGGTGGGACACGATTAACAAAATCTGAGATAATTACTTTACCTGTCTCTTGAATGAATCAGGGGATATATAACGTAGCTTATTTTTTGCCAGCTGAATGTATCTCAATTTTCTGTTCTGATAGAGCGTCTCTGCTGTGATAACCTATAAAATATAAGAAGGGAACTTAAATTATCATGTCAAGGGCACCTTGAGTAGGCTTCAAAATACTATCATCCGCAAATGTATTAAAAGTTTTCCCTCACTGCACCATCATAAAATCAATCCAAAGAGGATTGATAGACCTATTCAATATCGCTAGAAGGCTGAGGGTAACATTCCATCAGCATACGACACATTTACACACATACACAATGTATATATTTATATATATATATATATGCAGCTATATCTCTTGGGCATTCATTGTATGGCAATTGCTTTGATTGAGGCATTGCCAGATGTGCATAATTCCCTAAAATTATATTAAATCTGCATGTTAACCACATATCAGTAGCTTGCAAAATCGCAATGACTGCTGAGACATACCTTGATAGCGTTTTCTTTCAGGTTCAGAGTTTTCAGTATTCTCATTCTCATGAATGTTCCTTCGATTCTGGTCAGGTTATTATTCTGTAGCGTCAGGTGCTCCAGTTTCTTTCTGATTGGGTCAAACACCTGAAGTTTAATCTGTAATAAAAAGGGGAGACAGCTGACAATTTACACCAAGGAAATGGAAAATTAGAAGAGAACTCAATATGGCTAACAGCATACCCACAATGCAAAGTAACAGCATACCCACTATGCTTTGAATACGTATTTAGATGAAGCTCAGGCTAATCTTATGATATAAGTTGTCATAGACCTAAGCTCACATAGAATCCCAGATGCATTATGGGATGGTCATGAGGATGGCCTTTTGAAACACCTTGGCTGTATTTAAATCTAGAAATCACTGTGAGATTGCAACATGAAGAGCACAGAAGCTACAGGGCAATTAGAAATAAGACACAACGGAAGCTGAGACTGAATCTGTCTGGTAGTGTCCCAGTTCTCACCAATCAGAATCTAAATCAACATTACAGTTTTGTATCTGTTTGTGAATTTGAGATGATGGATATCTATTTTCAGTTGTACTCGAAAATGAATCATAACACCTTTTCAGTGTCTTTGTCAACGCTTTTTGACTTTGATTTGAAACAAAGGGCGGTGATAACATACTACACGATCCTATTTCTGTTCTGAAAAATGTTATCGGCGCTTACATCAGGCCTCAATGATTGTGTTACACATGACTTCTTAAATAAGTTAATGAGTTTTTGTTTTCCTTTAAAACTTAGCAGATGCGTTAAAAACAAAAGGGTATAAAACTTTATCTTCATTACAATGGCCTCAAATCCTCAAAATATTGTAACAATAAAACCAGTATCAACAAACAGTCTAGCACTTCATAATACAAAGCCTCAGGCTATAAAATGGGTGTGCAAGAATTGTCAGGGGGTTTCAACCCAACATATCGGTTCAAGAAACTTAGTATTGTGTAATCTTGTTGGAAACGAGGCCACATGCAATTTTCTGCTTGACCGAAAGTTGTATTGTTTCTATTGGTCAAATCGGTCATGGTCATGGTCATTGACTCTCTTGTTTTGAAGTTTGGAATGCAAACCTATCCACTCCTTTTTTTATTGTTTTAGGCTGGAGCCGGGTTGCAAACATTTAGATAACATTTGATAACGTCAACCCAAAGAAAAACATGACCTCTTCTGCAAAGAAAGGGCCACCTTTCATTCTTTTGTCAAGATAGTCTCTTGTTTGCATTTTTATGACCAAAAAAACGAAACTAAAGCCCAAAACCGGCGCCAATCCTGAGCTTAGGAGGAGAATCATCATGAAGCATTATCTAAAGTCACTTGCTTGCACTTTCAGTATACAGTAAGTCTCTTAGACAATTGGTGACGCCCTTCCGGTGAGGGGGGAAATTTGCAAGGCTATCTCAGTTCACCTTGTCTAAAGGCTCACATCTTCCAAGCAGTCTAAGCTCTGATGCAAAACATGAGCTAGGTTTCTGCAAACTCAACATATTCACAGTTACAAGTCTTTCCATTGTGGATATTTTTCAGGCTGATGAAGACAAACATCTGACTCGCTTTATGCAAAGCGAATCTTTCCAGAGATCATAATCCTTTGTTGCAAGTTATGCAAAAATTGTTTCTGTGAAATTGTATCTGCCGGGTTCACTGGGTTCGTGAGTTGACTACAGACCTCGCGGAGGTTACCAAAATATGTATAATCTATTTGGAAATGTTCATGGTAAAATACCATAACATAGACTAAATTGAGTGGGCGTCAGGCGTCGGACACTTTTTCATTGCTGGTTTAACACAATCACTTGCTGACAACTTGAAACAGGTGCCATTGTTTAGAGTCAGTCATAATGTCAACGGTTGTTTTGGGTGATCAAATTGCATAACTAAATGTCAATATGCATACCTTTAAAGCAATTAAGCAATGATTATTTACACACAGTTAAATTAACACAAAACTAATTGTTTGTTATAATTTTGATCAAAATATGTTTACTGGTGCGATCGAGGCCAGGTTCTATGAAGAGAAAGCATTGCTCTCATTTAATAAGCTGGCATGTGATTTAAGTGACAGGGCATCATATTTCCCTGTCTACCCACTGAAACCTAGACCAAGTTTGGTCCGTTTGCCTGCAATGGGAGTTGCTCCCATCAACTGGTCCCGGGGTTGTGGCGTGACAAGTGGAAGGGAGCAACTGGAATGCAGGCAATACTGAAACTAACTAACTGAAAACTGTGGCACTCTTGACAGCAAAAAGAAAACTCAAGTTGTGACCCCATTTTAAATGTGGAGGCTGTCTAATATGCGTTATGATGAGGGTTTACTTAGCACATCAAAGTTCATCCTCACACACTCATACTACTTTTTTGGGAATTCCCCACACATTAAACAGTAAAAAACTATGGTTTGCGATAACTGAAAGGTGCCTTTCATTTGAGGTTATCTAAAGACTAGATCTTTAAAAGCCAGCAGCAATAATTTTGAATCCTTTACCTCACTGATCTTGTTGCCACTGAGATCTAATGCGTTAAGCAGCCTTTGATTTTGAAATGCTTGATCGTCGATACTGGAGATATCATTGCTTCCCAATAACAGTTTTCTTAGGTCCTGGAAGCGGGCTAGAGTGTCATTCCTTAGTGTCATCATTCTATTCTCCTGAAAAATATCATAAAGTCATAGACAAGAATTGTAAGGTTATTTCCCCACAGCCACACCCACAATCTCACACACTAGAGACATGGTCTATCAGCAGAGGGTCTGGAAGTTTTGCATTTTAATCATTTATATATTAGCTCTGTTAGCAAATCAACCAAAAAGTATTGCAGTTGTTTGATCAGGAAGACCTCCTCTTCCCATCTGTAGAATGTAGAAGCCTTGCTAAAAAACTTTGTTTGTAGTGTGAACAATGTCTGTAATCAGTTATTTTGTTCAATAGTGTCAATTTTTTTGATGGAGGAAAAGCAAGGAAAGTGAACTGTCTTCCCTCCACCAGTCCCTGTCATTTAGACATTGGGAGCAGTTTAATAATATAAAACACCTGGAGTCCTTGTATAGTGGGAGTGTTGAAGCTTTATAGAATCAAATTGTGCACAGCCCTGTTTATGACAAAACAGAGGGTGGGCTGCCCCTAAAGAGGGACGCAAGTTGCCCGGATTCCTCGTACTGAGAGTGTGACACATCCTAGTAAACTAGAATGCATCCTAGAGGTAAGCCATGGTGGACCTCCTAATCGTAAGTGTGCAGCAAGCTGCCAGAAACTGAAACAAGCACTAATCAGCCATTGGCCATGACACTTTGATCTTAGCCAATAGGCCGAGAAACGATTGTGCTCAGCCTTGAAAAAATTTCAGCTTTTAAAATTAGCCGTTATGTAAGCACTGGTAATTAAAAAATTAGAACAGCACGGCCTAACCCCTTTCAGCCTAAAACTGCATTCCCAGGTTTGGTTTTCAGCTTTTGAATTTTCTAGAGCTCTTTAGTGTAGGGAGGTCTTTAAGTTTAAGTCTCAATCGGTGTCTGCCGACAATCAAAAGAAGAAAAAGCAGCAATAACACACAAGTAAGAGAGATAACTCACAGAGAAGTCTATATTCTGTATCGTCTCGCTTGTGTCCGATGGAATGTTGTAATATTTATATCCCTTACAGAAAAGACTCTGATAGTAACACGGACATAGCCTGCTACATCTCACTCTGGCTGTGTAAGCTGATAATCCAGCTAGCGTAGTCAGCACCAACAAACAGCTGAACAAAGTTTTGAAATAAGACATAGTTTTTGTTGAGGTTGCGTCTCTTGAGTTGATTATAAGTCTTTGCTTTAGACCAAATGGATGATTTCCTTGGCTTCACGTGGTGCTGCAAAAGAAGATAAAAGTTCCATTTTTATTAAGCACTGGATAGAATCTTAGCCTGGGCAGGCTGGTGGAGGTTGGTGGGCGGAGTCCCTCCACCCGACCCCGCAAGCTTGCCCAAGGCTAATAAACTCTCGCCGAGTTATACAATACAATTTGCTATTACTTCGGCGACTTCTGGATGGCTGTAGCAGCAGTTTTATGATCTAACAATGACAGCCATATTTAAACTCACTGATGACAAAATTGCTTTATAATTGATATGACATAAAGACTTGTGTTAAAGTGATTATAATTTTTTCACATGGGGCTTCAAAGAAAATCTGCAGTGAGCTTTTAAATGCCAGAATATTTAGGATCTTAGGGGTTTACGACCATGCAGGCTTCTCTTGGCGGTCATCCCGTTTAAAGACATAAAAAAGCAGGCCTTTTTAAAAATCAAAGGCATTCAATTTGCCATGAAACATGCAGCGAAATAGTGGTTGCGTTAAGGGTTTGTAGAGATATTAGAGCACATCTGAGGGGTAAGCAAACCACAGTAGTCAGAGCTGTCTGCTAGTTTTATGTATTAAATTAAGTTATACCAGCGCAGCACCCCCTTGCTGGGAACAACTATTCACTTGCTGGCTGGGCTTAGCAATTTTGTCTGAAATCCTCAGGTGGTTTGATGGGTAACTATGAGTCACAACAAAATTCTTGGTATTCCATGAGGCAATGATAAAGTTTTACGTAACAAAATCAAAAATGGTCTGTTTTGATGATCTGATCTTTTTTCAAAGAGTTAGCTGATGTCTGGTGTCCCTCCCATCACCTCATAATGTGTCATGTTTATTGCCAAAAATATCTGCCACTGCTTGTATTTCAACCTGATCAAAATTAGATAATGAGTTACAAGAATTGAGCTGATTGAGTAAAATTCAATGGAGATTTCAAACTTGAATTGAGTCAAGCCGTTCACTGGTGTCAATTACAATTATTGTCAGACATTACAACATCCTGGAACACCAGTTACAATTAGCGAGGCTCTCAATTTACCACCTTGACTATCAAAATAGTTTTCTAATCAATAGAAGGAATCGAATACTTCGACCGACGGTGCAATCCAAAATAATAATAAACAACTTGTCAATCAAGGTAGTGCTTTTGTCCTCAGGCTCAACCATATAATATATAGCAACTGTCAATCATGATCGACTTAAACCCTCAGGTTCAACCGGGCCATCAGTGTTACTAAAACTATAATTCAGTGGCAGATGATCTCCAAACGTGAAATGACCGTCTGGGTAGCGCCTGCGAAAAATTTGAGTACTATAATTAGGGCTATTAAGCTTATTGGAGTGTCAGATTTATATTCAGGCGATCTGTTTGGTAAACCGACACTCACTAAAACTCAACCGAATAGAGCTAAAAAACCAATAAGTCAAGTGCAGCGCCCTTCAGGTTAGGGGACCGAAGAAAATGTATTAAAGACTTATCGAGGTTCTTAGGGCGGTTTTGTTTGCTTTGGCTAGCTGTGTGCAGGTAAACGCTATGTACCTATAGTAACCTGCATGTAGAGGCAAAGCACAGGTAACCAACCTGAACATGGGCTCAGGTGTTAGTTTAACTTGTCGTATATTGCACTTTAATTGATTATCACTGCAGATACTGTATTTTAAATTAAAAAAGGCAGCCTTGCGTTATGGTGATGTAATAGTTGATAGATCATACTCATTTCTCTCTGTGTATTCTGAGGTGTTAACTCTCCATTTGGTACTGCTCAGCTGATAAAAAAACTATGGTAACAGCGATTACAATTATCTTATCCTACCCTAAAGTCAGTCAGGCAGTGTTATCTGTGCAGTGACACCAGTTCATCATCGGAAATGAGTGCTCACCTTATTGAAAATATGATATCATAGCTTTTGACTTGAACTTTGATTAAAATTTGACATCTTATATTTAAACATCTCACCACACAAAGACTTCATTGATATTGCACCTAATTTTTTGTTATTCGATGCCAAGTTAGAAATCAACAAACACAAAAGTATGTGAAATTCAGTTATGCAATTTATAGGCCATTATCAAAATAGATAACCACAGGTCACTCTCCCTTATTAGCTTATACAAATGTTCACGAGGAATGTTGCAGTTTTTTATAGTTCTAATTGCCCAAATGTAAAGCTTTACCTCTCAGTTTTGAGAAAAAGCAGCAACCAAAACCAACAACAGCCGGCTAAATAACTGTATTACATGGTGATGAAATTGTATCACTGGTTTCTGGAGTCTATTTTAACATATTACAGATGTACTTCAACACATTTTGCAGTCAAAACAACGTTACTCTCCAACGGGATCGGCTATTTCTAGGCATGAGAAAAACAGTAACTTAAAACAGCTAGCTAAATAACAGAAGCTGTATGATGTTATGGTATTGATGTCTTGAGTCTACACGTCGAAATAGGTATTCCAACTCTTAAGGGAGTGGCTGAGAAGCCAAATTGATATTCAGACAGAATCAGCTTCTTCTCTGCTATCTCAGATTGAGTGAAATTAGATTTACGTAGGTATTTCATCTCTCTTATGGACCATGCTATCAAATTCCCAACTATTATGAGCAAAGAATGAAAGTGTTATTATATTATTAGCTCAATAAATGCAATTTCTCAGTGATTGGGGCCCTAATTTTATTATAAAGTAACTAGCTGTAATAAGCTATCATTGGGCTAATATCCGTCGGGGATGATCTTCTAGGCTAATTCGCTGAGAAAAGTTTTTACAACTTGATGTCGAAATCAGCTCAAGGCACTTTTTAAAGTGCAATGATGTCACAGATTTCTCGTAATAGATAGCTGTCTGTTTTGTACAGATGAAGTTCTCATACAGTTCAATTGTGGGCCAAATTTACAGATATAATTTGAGTTTGAATCCTGAAATATTATTGAAGCCAGATTGGGTAGCACTACGGGGCCCTATTTTATCCAGTTTGAACTTTGAACATTCATGATTTTGTTCTGCAGATGTTTGAATTTTAGGGCAGCAATTATCCTCATTTAATTAGGTGCTGCTCAAAATAGTGTCACCAATTAGATGACAATTAACTCTTAAAATGGTTCAAGTTGTTTTTCTGTACCTGTCTGCATGCTTGTATAACAAACCCTGTTACCAACTTAATGGCATCACGTGAATAGAAGAGTGAGAAAATCATTCCATGGAACGCCTCAAACTAACGACTAATATACATCTGTGGCATGAAAGATGCATGAAAATCTGTGATCACGTGATTATCAAATTGAATAGAGACTTTTTGAAAAACTTCTACTATCAATTCAATAAAATATGTTTTTTTATCGAACCAACAAACATGACAGACATACTAAACTCTTCTTGGAACTTATCTCTGACATAATATATAGGAAAAACTTACCAGTTCTAACCTTGCTGTGTCACTCGCCTGCAGAAAAGCATTGTATATTATTATCTCCGAGAAATATCCAAAAGCTTCTATAGTTGCAGAGACAAGAGAGTAAGCATAAAGTCTGGGCCAATCGTGCTTTGGCTTCCCCTACGAGTATATGTCTATGAACTCGCCTAGACTAACCTTAATGTCATTAATACCAATTTATTATTATTTATTAATGCCTAACACAATCAAAACGTAACATTTATCTATGTACGCCTAACGCAATAATAACATAAATATCACTAGACGTGTGTGATCTTTGTATCGTAGACACTGAAGGTGTAGAAGCAGTGCGGTAAGATCCGAGTACATTAAAATGTCATGTTCTTGCTCTCAGGTTATGATCACTATTAATAACAAAACCTGTTACGAGGCTTGAACTTTTTATTGGTGTACCGTATTGTTATTACACCAATATAGTTACAATGAAAAAATGCTCACTGGCCAATCAGCTTGCAGTAAAAGTTCAGGTTTGTAATCTATTGTTAGAATAATATTATGTGGCGCAGTCGAGATTCTAAGGTGCGATAAAATAGAAGGATCTAATAATTGTTTTAAGACGACCGTTGACCAAATGCATGTCCTTCCAAGTCACCGAGTTTTGTTGAGATACAAAAATAGAACATAAAATTTGATATCCAGTACATCATTGATGTATCTCTCCCCTTTTGTAAGGCTAGAAGCTTGTGACCCAACATGCACTGACCAACTGACCAGTTATCCAGTGAAGTTATTTTGAATCAATCAAATACTTTTCCGCTGTACCAGAAAGGAAATTGCATTATAACTCTATATATGGTGCCGCACTTGCTCGAGACTCAAATCCATAAAATTTAAGAAAATGAATTAAGATTATTATTTTCTCCCTCATAATCTAAATGATTAGGAGAAAAAATATAGGTGTGCTTTACGCATGTCCAATCGCAAGTGTCAATCAACACCAATGTAATATATTGCTTGGCAGACAGGGTACTTGTCATGTATTAGATATTGTTATAAATGAATATAAAATTATTATTTTTATCATCTGTGGGGGCCACCCGCACCCTTTGCTCAGGTTAATAACCTGTGCATACATCGAGGTAGGTACCAAATTTTGTCCTGGTGTTTTAAACTGTGTCAAAAACAGCTTGCAAGCCATTGTGGTTGAATAAGACAAAACACACATTTTAAGTGTTTTCGTTTCGTGTCTAGGTAGCTGAACTTGAAACCTCAAAATTGACATATCCGTGAAAATATACCACTAAAGTAAAATATTTATTTCCATGAATACATTTAAACTATTAGGCATTATTTGAACTGCTAAAAAGTTGGTTGAGATGCTATGGTTTTTAACACATACCTAGCAACTGTCTAATATGTTTGCAAATACTATATTTCCTGCAAATCACTTGATACCTACTGCAAATCGGTTTGCTCATCATATTTGCACAGGTTTCAAATTTACGATTTTGGCGTGCATTAACAGCGTTCGCGTGTTATCTTGCTTCGACCTCCCTCTATGACCAAATATTGTACAATAATCTTAATCGCAAGTCATTGACCAAAATTTGGCTAGTAACCATTTCATCTCTGCTTTCATATAGCGGCAGAAACATTGTTTGATAATTAGACGCCCAACTTCAGGTCAGCTAAAAGTTAAGCCTGTTTACAAGCTCTGCATTAAAGTGATTACAAGAGGGTTACAGGGGGGTTATTGTCAATCTAGTTTTATCAAAGCTAAATTCGATTTAACCACTTTTACAGCTTATGTATTGGTGGACCTTAAATAGTAACTGAACATGCCAAGATGGATCACATGCAAAAATAAAACTGCCTTGCAGAAAGAAGGGTTCGATGAGAAGTATTTCTCACAGATTTACAAACAAACGGGGAAAGTTAGGGCACAGCCAGACCCCAATGGTGTTCAGGAAGGGGATCTCAGTCAATTATTGGCTGGCTGTGAGTGTAGGGAGGGGGGGAAGTCAGCGGAGAATTCCAATAGTGTTTTAAGAGGAAAGGACTCGTCTCCAATACTTTAATTTGGTGATTAGTAGTCTGAACCCCCCCCCCCCCCAGTCTTTTGCCCCTCGTCCGACAGCTCCCCGGCTTTCGGAGACACCCTGCCTCATCCCTGTTTATCTGGTCAACACCAATGAGTGGATGTCCACTGCTAACAGCTCACTTGAGAAGATTTTTGGTCAAGTGGCAGTTAAATCTATGGACCAAAAAGATTTATATTCAAGATTTATTTTCCGATGAATTTGATTGGCAAATCCAGAAGTAATAACAGTAATGTTGATTGCACACATTATTTTGTACACCTGATTTTTTAACAACAATTCAAATTTTTCTAATTCTTAACAAAAGAATGTGATACATGAAGTAAAGTACTTTTATGTCACCTGTACGTTTGATTGCCTCAGGCTGAGATGTGATTGACATCTGAGTAATGTTGAGTAGAATAATTCATAATTGTGATAATCTCTCTTAATAAAGCTCAGTAGAAGGTTAAGTGAGAACAAAGACTCGTCTCAAGTAGGGCCCTAAGTGGCGTTGAGGAAGCACAAGGACCACAAACAAAAAATGAGACATTCTAAACAGTAAAAGGGGTGGATGTTTTCACTGAACAATATGTTAGTAATTATTTCGATGTCTAATTTGTGCTATTTAGCATTGGATTTCGGCTAAGCTGACCTAAAATAACCCCAAAGTGATTAGTGCCAGGGTAGGCCTACGATTATTTTCGAGTGAAAACCGAATAGAAATACGACAGGGATGAATAATACATATCTACACCCCTTTTAAAGTTATCTTGGCCCATGTGATTTTTTATTAGCGGCATTTTGGAAAGTTAAGAATACGAGTAAGCCGCCTTATAATTTTGCAAAGGTGATAACTTGAGTCTACAGTTTCTGACCACAACACAAATACTGAGAAGGGTTTTAACCATTCAAATCCGCAACGCTTGCCGCTTGAAACAAGCGCATGTGTTACCATGCACATTGTTTTCGGTATGGTTATTTCCAAAATTTTTTTGCTCGCAAAGCCATTCACAGAAATTTCTCAATGACTATGGACTATTGAACCTGGGTTGTCCATGCATGAAGTTTTCAGTACGGCTTGCCAGCTGGTTATGAAGACCAGTGGGCCCCCCCCCCCCCCCCGGAGAATAATCAGCTCATAGTTTCTCATGTCTGATAGTCTGTGGTCATTGGCAAACTTCTGTGAATGGACCTCCGGGCTGACAACTTTGAGTAAATGCAGGCTGTCGAAATAATCGGACAACAATAATTTGAATGAATCTGTGATAGTGGAACAACCAACAAATATTGAAACCAGAATTGCTGTTTTAATTTAATTGTTCATCGACTTTTTAGCTTCAACCGTCAGTATTGTTTTTCTGCACTCAATCCATATCCCCATATCCATGTCTCATATCTGCACTGTGTAGTAGGTAAGTAACATAGTAGGTAAGTGAAATACAAGTGTGTGATTGGAGGTGAAAAAGCTGAACCTAATGAAATTTTTTAGAAATTCAGTTTCAATGTTTTCATCAATGTACCCGGATGGGACAGACTCCCAAGCAACTATTATATGCAATACAAAAGATATAACAGCCTTAGGCAAAATGTCTGAGAAGTTTGTCTCAAAATCGCAAAAGTTTGGGAATACTTTTACTTATTTACATGAGACATATCATTTTATATCATCGGATGCCTCGGGGAAATACCTTAAACCACTGCTGACACAGATGGGCTTTGCCCAGCAGTGCCACCAGTCAAAAATTTAAATAGAGAGTTGTGGCATCAAAACATCTAGCCAGTAGCTTTGAATGGAGCCTTGAGCAGAGGAGCCAATGACCCGAACAGACATATAAAATGATTTGATTCTATGAACCAGTATATCTTGTACTGTATACTCGTCGGCGAATAGTTGATGCCAGCAACAGGTTAGAATAATATATAAGTTGACTGATATGATATTTACTAGCTTTGTTTGGTTGAATTTGGATTAATAATGAAGATTTGGAACCTTTGATTCAGTATCAATTGGCCCCCTCTTTATGATGGTTTCAAATTCACATTTTTATCTTTAGCTTGGGACAACCAAGCAACAGAAAATGGGTTATAACATATGCATCAAAGAGCAGTTTCTGTTATTGTAATTCGCATTTGAAAATTGCATCCAAACGAAAATGTTAAGGCTGGGACGTTGCCACAAGAAATACAAGTAAACAAGTGAAATGCAAGTGTTTGGTCAGAGGTGAAATAGCTGAACCTTATGAATTTCTACTATTAGTAGAAATTAAGCTCCCAAATATGTTGTGTTCTAGTGTGCCAAGCAGCCTCAAGCGAATTGTCCAATAAGTCCGTTTCATAATTACAAAAAATTATGAATGATTTTAGAAATACGAGTATAAGGTGAAATATATAGGAGATCAACCTTCAAAGCGTATTCATGCCTGTGGATAAAGTTATGATAGCTGAAAGTGCTTAGGGATATTTATTACAGTGCCTGGAGCTGATAACCTCAAAGCTCACCTACAGTTATTGTGTAACATGATACAGTATATATTGAATAATTGCTGGAGAGGGCAGCCTCGAGCTGATGTTCTCGACAACTATGTACAGTCATTTGGTAACATGAGATAGTGTACATTCTGTAATTACTGGAGGGGGGATCAATGGCCAACAACTGTACCTGAAGATTGTGTATGTTATGGTTTGCAGTCCACATCTGAAATCTCCAGATTGGACTGAATGATACCTTGTTCAGTATTGAGAGGGTATAAAGCTTCTGACTGGCCACTTGGTAATTAAGTAGCCTAATTATAACCAAGGTCAGACAACCCCAAATTGTTTACCTGCTATGCTATATATACAAAGAAAATCTCTAGACTGGTCCGGTGAAGGACAAGGATCACATGGGTTGATTTTGTGAATTGGCTGAAAGAATATTAATAACAGCTGAGCGACTTTCATGGATTTGTTATAATGAAGCGCAGAGGATTAAACCAAAAAAAGCTAAGCAAGAGCCAGTTGCAAAGAAATACCATAAACGAGTGACCTTAGCTATGCCAGTGTTTGTGTCTGGGCGCTGTCCGGGTCGGGTCAAATCATAACCATACATCATAATCTTACATCTACCAACCGTCACTATTGGGAGTAATAAATTTTCCTTGACACTCTGCGTTTGTCACATCTGCAGTTATAGTTGGTTTAGTTTGGTATAGTTGATTTATTATCTTGGACGTGTAATAACCAGCGAATAAGCTTGTGGTCCCCTGGTCGTGGTCTGGCTGGCTGTGGTCGTCTGGCTCGCTGGTCGCCTGGCTGTGGTCGTCGTGGTCGCCCTGACAACAGACGTCTATTGACAGGTGAATAAGCTTATTTATGAGGGTGTCATTTACAGAGCACAGCAGGAACAAAGTCGTACAGCAGGAACAAAGTCGTACAGAAGCAACGGAAGCCACACATTATAATAGTAAAATCGATTGTTGGTTACTAACGAAAAAAGTGAAAAAGGGCAACACTGCCCTGACTCAAGATATGGCAGCTAGAGCAGGGTCACCACACAGGGGGGAATATGAAACAATCAACTCCAACAATAATGCTATGTAAGTCATTTAATTCTATGCTTCACAAACAGGCAGGCAGAATTTATGTATTGGTGTGAACCATTTGTCTGAAGTCGATAATTATGGTTTCACATGTCAACGCCATGTTGATTTTAGAGGTTATCAATTCATGGAAATGGCATCAAGTCAACTTTCGTTCGAATTGGCTAGCGTTCATTTATTCATTTGCTATGGGTGCTGACGACTCATTCGAAGCATGGGCCCATTAAGTCACTATATGGTCTCATGCTTCTACATGATCGTTCTATATATGTTAATATATAATATATACATACATACTGTTATTGTCAATCTACAATCCTAATGTTATATAATGTTATATATTAACACTATGTAATATAATATATATAATATAATATAATATAACATATAATATAATATTATACAATATAATATATAATATAATGTTATATATTAACAGTTTTCTAACTTTGCTTTTTCTTGCAGTGACAGAGCTCAATACCAGCCCCCAGGAGAAAAGCTACTAGTCTCTCAGGGTGCAAAAACAGAGGTAACTCCTGGGAGTACCTTAAATACGAGGGCTATAGCGCTCCTCAGCATTGGCATCATCGTAGCGCTATGCCTAGCTATAGGAAGTTTGGTAGTAGCAGCAACAAGGAACTCTGATATTCAGAGGTTGGAAGGTAATGCCTGCATCCTGGTAAAATGATAATACCTCCGTACCTTTACCATTGACTGACAAGCTGCACTACCCCACACTGATATAGCGACTACACTATACTGATGTGTATCTCTGATCGTTAATCGTCAATTTAGTTTGAGTACCTAACATGTACCCGCCCCTAGTTAGTAAAATTGAACTCGGGTCGTTACACCGAATCCCTTGTGATGGTACTCGTGCTAAGCGAATTAGTTCACTCTCTAACGATCAGAGATATAAATGCAATAGTATATCATGTGATCAGTCCAATCTAAATTTTACAATCAGTCCTAGCAGACGGTAGTACAATGGGACAGATTTTGTTTTGTCGCATTCAAGTTTCATCTTTTGGCATATTTAACAGAACAACTTGAGAAGGCCACAGGGGCTAAAATCATAGCTGGACTGAAAGGAGAAACCGGCGCCACAGGCAGAGGACATGATGGCGCTCCTGGTGCTAAAGGGGATAGAGGGCTAGACGGACTTGCTGGAAGCCCCGGCTCCACAGGTGCCACAGGGCAAACTGGAGACATTGGAAACATAGGTGCCACTGGAAGACCTGGTTTGGTTGGCCTTCCAGGCCTTGATGGCGCACAAGGGGAAAAGGGGCAAAGTGGAGTCATAGGTGCAACTGGAAGCCCTGGATTGGTTGGCCTTCCAGGCCTTGATGGCGCACAAGGGGAAAAGGGGCAAAGTGGAGTCATAGGTGCAACTGGAAAACCTGGATTGGTTGGCCTTCCAGGCCTTGATGGCGCACAAGGGGAAAAGGGGCAAAGTGGAGTCATAGGTGCAACTGGAAGCCCTGGATTGGTTGGCCTTCCAGGCCTTGATGGCGCACAAGGGGAAAAGGGGCAAAGTGGAGTCATAGGTGCAACTGGAAGCCCTGGTGAGAATGGCCTTCCAGGTTATCAGGACATAAAAGGGGACAAAGGGCAAAGTGGAGTCATCGGTTCAACTGGATCTACTGGTCTCCCAGGCTGAATATATAAGTAGAGAACTACATGCTGAAGGCTATTTTCTAGCACTGCACACCTACAAATGGTGATTTTCATCATACTTACTACTTGTGTTGCTTACTTGGAAGCCTTTGCTAAATAACCTACCACCAATATACATATACTGTAAGCTGTATGTATTATGAACTTTATTTACATATGTATCATAACTGACGCTAAGCTTTTTATACCTTTTATTATACATATTCATCATCGCTATTTTTGTGAAAAAGCATTTTCTTGACGTGTTGAGATTAAAGATTATAAATTGAACATCTACCAGTTCGAAAATTATGATCTGTTAAATTGAGGAATAGCATACACATTATCTAAGGATTCCTAAAAAACGGCCCTTATTAATCGCACCAATATCAGATCATTTCTATGCTTTGGTAATCAGAACTTTGATGTTATCGTATAGTTTTAGGGGAGGCAGGGACGCTTTGCCTTCCCTAGAATGCTGAAGGAAGTGGCCTAAAAATGCTATAACAGAATATACCATGTACATATCAGGTTAAAACACTTAAGAGACTGGGTCTGGGGACTTTGGATAAGCTTACAATATCTAACCTGGTGTTACTTCACATCCTCAAGGATTTTTGCCTCCCCTACCACTTTGTCTAAACTACGCCCCTGTTTTATGTATGCAATCTCAAGGTTGATTTTAACACAAACAATAGCTTTTGTAGGCTGATTCTGCTCTTGAGCATTATAGCAATGATAAAAATCCACTCTATAAAGGTTTGTTCTCTACGAACACTCGAAGTCGGATGGTCTGTGCTAAGGGAGTTTGGGACTCATACGCTCTGCTGTGATTACAATGAAGTTTTAAATCCAAGTTGTGGTTTACTGACGTAATTGAATTCAAGGTTTCATACCAATATCTTTTTACAAAACAATGCCAGAACAATGTGCCTTTGCATTGGTTTGATTGATTGATATTGATTTAATTTGCCACATAGGAATGCCTAGCATTATATAAATGTGCGCATACAATAAAAATTGGCACAATGTATATCCCAAAGAGCTGTCAAATAAATTGTGAATTACATTACCCAAAATTACAGTAGTGTTATGTTATGTTATCACTTTCATACCAAAAATACCTCTAAATGTGATAAATATTGATAGTTTTCTTAGAAATTTCAGCTATTGTGTAGCATGATGTCAATGCCCATCCTAATATGAATTTGGCAAACTGCCAAGCTACTGGATATGAATAGCTGAACAACGACTTGATTCGATGGTGTTGTGTCATTTTAATGAATAATGAGATGGAGACCAAACGAATGCTGTTTTTATTTGTGCAAGAAATATGCTAATATGCTATATAATTTCTGATACATGATTTTGAATAGAATATTTTCATCCAACTTTCATTTTCATTTTAATTTTTAATGAATTTATTGACTTTCTGCTGCCTATAGCCTGTCTTAACAAGCTTCGCTACCCTATCAGTAGACCATATAACGGACCAGTTGTTATTTTTTGTGAATTGTGGGTTTTATAAGAAATAAGCTGTATAGCTATTATGTAACCAGATCAAGTGACATGAGTTTCGCTATCAGATCCAGACCAACAGCGATATCTAAGGTAAATAAATAAATGTTATTAAAGTATTCCTACATATCACATTGTTTCGATAAATACCAGCATTATGTATGGTCATCACAATATATTTTTAAATCGTTGGAGCAAGTCTTTTTTTTCTTTATTGGTATTATTTTCATTCGATGAGAATGTTTTACAAAATCAGCCATCGAGAAAAAACAAAAAAATGTGAAAAAAGAAATTAAATGTTTCTCTTAGAGTTATGCCTTCATTGATGTTGTTATTACAACTCCGATACCTAAGTTGGCTTTACCCTTAGCAGCTTCTTTATCTTTACCCTGCCTGCCTAAAGACAACTAAAGGCAGGGAGGGTGTAGGAAACAGATTATTGCATATTTGCAGTTGATGTCCTCACCAGCAATAAAATATGTCGCTTTTCCTCTTCTTTGTTCTTTGATATTTATTTGGCCTCGGTAAAACGCGGGTCCAGGCAGGTCAACATTACCATGGTGTCTTGATGTTATATTTCAATTACTGCAATAATCTCAGGATATATTCAGCCTCACACTGACCCTCGAGAACTAGCTATTGTGATCCAATCAATCATTATCAACAAAAAACATACAGACAAAAAATAATATGACTTATCATGAAAACTGTGAAATAGCTTCTCAATTATGCTAATCCTAGCATAACAGCCCAGGTTTCCAATCTCAGAGGTGTTCTGTTGCAGCCTTGTAAATTATAATCTTGATAAGAGCGTTTCGTCCCACCAGTTGTGAAATTATGAATATGTGCACAGCTGCTTGCGCTAGAAGCAGTGCCACACTTTGAGTTGTCTGCCTCTTATGGAACTCTTCAGATTGTAAGAATTTGCATATAGTTAAGCTATGGCTACATGACACGATTTTTACATCGATTTGGGGTCACGAGTGGTTAATCGGTGGATCTGCACGAGTGATTACTCGTGTTAAGTGGACATCGAACTTGTTGGTCTTGTGCCCGAGTGATCTAGACGATCCTCTATGCTGATTGGTTGTTGATTGCTTGCTTCAATAATTACGCGGTTAAAAACGTCATCTATCAAATCGTGACAGGCTATCAAAAATGGAGAAGTTGATAATATCTGTAGTTAAATCACATCCTCCTATTTATGATAAAAAAGACCATAACTACAAAGATAGGAGTGGTGCTGTAGTGAAAATATGGAAGGTAATAGCTGTATCACTTGGAAATGGAAGCTGTCCTGACATGACATCCATAGTATAGCATAGGAAAATCAATTTTACAGAAGACTGAAATTTTATTTGGTGAAGATTCAAAGTGACAAAGATCCGGATTTAATATGACATCTATATCCGGTCATTTGTTAACACGCCCATTAAATATCATTGGTCAATCGATTGAACTGAGGGAGTTCATTGGTCAATCTAGGCAACCTGATTTATTACCCCACTATGACTCACTACACCATCGAGTACTAACTCATAGGCCTGTGTAGCAGTGTGAGATCGGCCAAGCATGTCTAGACATGCCATCGGCCTGTGATTACATCGTTACGTGGAGCTACAGCTTTACTCAGTGCATGTGTACTCTAGGGGCTAATTTGTTATTGTTGTGTGTTAGAGATCAATACTTGCCCTGCATTTGGGTTGGTTTGGGCACTTTTGGTTGGCCGACAATAGACACTCATGTCAAGTCTAAAGTCTTGCTGGGCACTCAAGCAGAAAACTCGCTCTTGTACATTATAACCTCATACAATCAAAGTAAGGCCTACTGGCTAAGATCAAAGTGTCACTGCCAATGGCTGATTAGTGCCTGTTTCAGTTTCTGGCAGCTTGCTGCACACTCACGATTAGGAGGTCCACCATGGCCTCACCTCTAGGATGCATTCTAGTTTACTAGGATGTATCACATTCTCAGTACAAGGACTTCGGGCAACTTGCGTCCCTCTTTAGGGGCAGCCCACCCTCTGTTTTGTCATAAACAATTATCAATTGAATAGATAAGCACAGTCCTCGGCTAAAATTACAATTGTTACAGTTTATGCAGTGAAAACAATCATTAGCAATGATCGAAACAGAAGTCCGTGACATGGAAGTGAAATAAACACCCACAAAATCTTTACTGGAATATCATTCCAGTTTTTTCCATTGTTGTTCTGTGTTGTGTGAGCTTGTTTTGACACGTACTTATTACAGGTTAAACAGTAATACAATGAACTTATTAGTAACCTCTAGATTTTCAATTATTTCTACGTATTGATATGGTCATATATATTAGAGGAATTCTTCATACATTGTATTGTGTAACGAACTTTGTTATTAAAAGTCTATTCTATTTACGATCTGACAAATGTAACAGCTCTATGATTCTTATATGAAAATTATAATATGTTGGCAGCAATGTTTAAATGTGGTGACTTTGCAATGCTCAGTACTGGGCATCTTACGCTTACGCTTGTATGGATATAATTTGGATACTTCTCAATTAATGAGTCAGTTCTTATCATTTCATTTTAGCCTACTGCTACATTGTTCTAACTTTTCTTTTCCTAGCTATTGTGTATCAACTTGTGTAATGTTTTACTGCTAATTAATGCCTGCGTGTACGTTGTAATTTTACCTGTCATTGTTCTTGATTTTTAGTTACATGTCCTTTTAATTCTACACCATATTTTTATCAATTTTTCTGTTTTCTGGGTACAAGTCTTAAGGACTTATTCTTCTCCAGAATAAACATGGAATATATATATATATGGTTGACAAGTTCCCATAGTGGGAAAAAGTGGAGAACGCTTATAACTGCTTGAGCGAATAATCTAATCACAACACAAGTTGAAAATGCTCACATCGAATATTTATTATTGTTATAGGAAGGACTTCCAAATGTCTGGTAGCTGATGTGTCATAAAATTTATCAATTTGGTTAAATGTTATCTCCCAATGACACCTGTGGCACCTGATTCACCTGCGGCACCTTTTTCACCTGTGGAGCCTGTGTTTCCTGTGGCGCCTTCGATGCCGCTGTCTCCCCTTTGTCCTTTATATCCGGTACTTCCTGTGCTTCCTGTACTTCCACAGGGTCCGCTTTCCCCAATTCTTCCTTTTTCTCCCATGCTTCCTGTTGATCCTGTGGCTCCCGGGAGTCCAGGAGGGCCGAGAGAGTATCCTCTGACATCTACAGGTCCAGTTTCTCCTCTTGGTCCAGCTTTTCCTTTTGGCCCCTTTATCCCTGGAGCACCAGTCACTGTTTTCAGTTCTTCTAAAAAAAAGGACAAGATAATGAAATACAAACCACTTTAAAAAAAACAGAAAATATATAATTTGTCACTCTTACGGCATGACTATTTTGCCCCTCAAATTGAGTGGGATTCTAGTTTTTATGCTGTTGATAGTACTGATATCCTGCCCATTGTGGATAATCTCCAAACTAAAAAAGCCACTGGTCCGGACAAAATCTCGTCACAAGCGATCAAAGAAAACAAGCTGATTATCCTCCCAATATTGGCATATCTTGTAAATTTAGTCATTGAAAATTGTGTGTTCCCAGACTGCTTAAAAATAGCACGAGTGACACCCATTTTTAAAAAAAGGGACAAAAAAAGTACTAATAACTATCGCCCAATATCAATCTTAAGCACTATTTCTAAAATTGTTGAAAAAATTCTTAGTAACCAGATCATTGATTTTTTTTAGAGACCGACTCAATTTTCACTGACTCACCGACTCGCTACAACAGCACATTTAGCATATTTTTAGATTTTTCAAAGGCGTTTGATACTATTAATCATGAAATTTTAGTCAAAAAGCTACCGTTTAATGGATTTTTACCCTGTGCCACATATCTCATAGAAAATTACCTTAAACCGTAAACAATACATGTTGTTGTAAATACTGCTGTATCTCAGTACCGGGACATCGACATAGGAGTACCCCAAGGTTCAAACCTGGGGCCACTTTTATTTTTGATTTACATAAACGACCTCTTGAATGCAGACGACACTAATATGTTTTGTACAGACTATGCTATTAAACAAAGTTGAAAATTTGTGCTTAGCTAACAAACTAGTACTGAACTATTCCATAACGTTTCAGGTAATTTTTAAATCACCAAGAAAAGCTATCAGTGCCGATGATCATGTTATCAAACTGAATACCAACACCCTTGAACTGAAAAATGAAACTAAATTTTTAGGTATTATCCTTGATTCAAATATAAATTTTAAGTCGCACATAAATGAATTGTGCAAAAAATTAAATTTGGTTGTAATAATGATGCGTGTAGTAAGGCCATATTTTGACAAAAAAACAATGATCGAATTATATTACTCATTTTCTTACCTGCACCTGCTCTATGGAATAGAGTTCTGGGGCCATGCTTCGGAAAATGACCTTAAACGAGTAATAGTCCTCCAAAAGGCTTGTGTAAGAGTAATTTTAAAGAAAAAAAACAAAGATCATGTTTCAACCCTTTTTAAGACTTTAAATATAATGCCTTTGAATATGTTATTCCAATACTGTTCTTAAAATCTATTTTTAAAAACATTCAGAACATCAGCATATGATTATAACACAAGATTAAATAATTTACACATAAAAAAGGCCAAAAACAAGCGAGGTGAGATTTCCCTGTTGTGCCACCTGTACAACCTGTACAACAGGTACCTTATGGGAGTGGATAATTGTACTCAGTCTGGTTCCTTGGGTGGCCTGGAGGCGTGCCTGTGGGAGGGGGTTTGATTGTGTGCAGGTTGCGAGTGTTTCGCTCTGTCGTTCCGGAAGGCAGGTGTGGCGTCGAGTGTTTTAATCGGGTAGTCTCTGCTCTAGCTTCGTGCTATCTGACTGTCCCGCTGCAGATTACATTCACCCTTGTGCTGGCCAATCTGCAATGATGTCATGTTAAACTTGACAATTGATTGATGGTAGGTAGGAATCAGGTGAGGTCCAACAGACGAGGGTGGGGCTTACAATTTATTGGACCCAAGCCAGGTGCATGTGGAACAGAACTAAAAAAGAGTTTTCAAACATGTAAAGAGATCCCCTCTGTCTCTTTAGGCAAGATTTCCGATGGGCATGGGTATGGTGCATGTCCTGAGCACTATGGGATCATACACCTGTATTCATGAGGGATTATTTGCCTTCACTTCAAAGGTAATAATGACCGATGGTAAGACTTTCAAAGAAAGGCTCACATTGAATGTTCATATTTCTATTGCATTCAGAAGTGGCTATTTATAATACTCACTTAGCAGATACTAGTGAGCTTGACTGATCAGTGGCTTCATTTGTTTTCATAGGTCTTTCATTGTGCATATTTGGAGTCGCCATATCTTTATGTTCAGTACTGTTTTTATCCCTATTTTCTTCTCTATCGTATCTGTCTTTTAGGTGCAGAATGTGTTCAGCTGGATCTTGTTTGAGAAGCTGTGCTCCGGCAGTAGTGGCTGATCGAGCTCAAATAAATTTGATTGAGGCAAAATAGTAGGTTCATACACTTCATTTCTATTTGCAATATTTATTGTTTTCTATTCTGCTTGATTTTTTTACAAAAAGAGCTCTTGCACAGCAAGACAAAGGCTGGTGTCAAACTGTTAAATGTGCCTTTTATGTGTCTAAATAATACAGAGCTTGTGGGTTAAGAGTGCACAACTTCGAGTAGTGAAAAGTGTGCTGGTTAATTGGAGCCATAAACCCTTTCTCTCTCAGGGATGGCGTGATTAGATAGCACGCTTGCCTAACAGCCAGGTGATTCATGCGACAGGACTCATGGGTTCATAATCCACTTGGGGAGCTTTCATGGTTGGTTGTTCCGGTCCCCGGGACCTTCGGGCTTGAGAGCCATTTGGTATTTGAGTTTGGTTAGATTGTTTGCCAAAATTGGATCTTGATACCAAAAATCAAAAGTTTTCACATCTCCATTGTTTTGGTTTGCCAATTAGCCGATTTGTTTTTATTATTTAGACTAATTAGAAGTGAACTTGCAGAACTTGGCAAGATTTAACCTCTAAACATCTTGTCATCCCTCTGACTACCAAAGTAAAGCCTTTTTCTTTCTCCTGTAGAAGTTCAACTTCCTGCTTGAAAGCCTTGATAAGTCATTTAACTCTGATCTACTTCAAAAATGATATTTATTGTCAACTGGCTAAAACGTGAAAGCTTTCACCACTCTGATCAGTCGCATGAAGCTTGCTAGAGCACTGATCTTGAATTTAGGGTCACAGCCTGCGAACGCCTATCCCTTCAGTTCCGCCTCTTCGATTGGGTGATGGATCTTGAATGATATTATCATATTGGAATTTCATGTTGAAGTATTATTACTTCTGGCCAATAGAGTCTCAGTATGCAATATGCAAATTACCATAAGGAAAATAGTGACATCATCAGCCCTCATCAACTGAGATATGTTTTTGAGGCTGCAGCTAGACATGGGTGTATTTGAGAGCCTGCTGAGGGGTATATATTTGTTCAACTGCAATGAAATTTAGTATGTATGTAGAATATTTTTCTGCAAATTATGATGCAAATGAGTTGTCTCCTGCTTGGGGACCTTTAAGTGTTTTGAAGTATAGCTGATATGACATGACAGTCTATATTTATAATACTGCAGGTGACAGTGTAAAGTAAAGCGTCATTAGAAGTAGCTTATGGTTTTATGCTTGATATATGATCTAGATTTTGGCTTTAACTATTTGCATATAGTATATGGATTGCAGCTCACAAAGTTACGTTCTAGATCAAAAATATTAGTATTAAAGGAACAACAGTAGTTAGTAAACCAGCCAAAGCAATCATCTATATCCCTGTTAACCTTGGAAAAACCAGTGATCCGGGAGCACCTCTGTTCCACTTTCTCCTATGGGTAAAACAAAACTTCCCTATCAATTCTAAACCTATACATTATTAGTTCGCAACAATCCGTAATTTAAAATAATTATACTGTTATCTTCCTATCGGACCCGTGGCTCCTGGTCGACCCATACTTCCTTGGATCCCACTTTCACCCTTCTGTCCTGGTCTCCCTGATCCAGTGCTTCCTCTTGATCCTGTTGATCCAGTGCTTCCTCTTGATCCTGTTGATCCTGTTAATCCTGTTGGTCCTGTTGATCCTGTTGATCCTGTTGATCCTGTTGATCCTGTTGATCCTGTTGACCCTGTTGATCCTGTCTCTCCCCGAGGTCCAGGAGGGCCTCCAAATTCCCCTTTGGAACCTGTTGACCCTGTCTCTCCCCGAGGTCCAGGTGGGCCTCCAGATTCCCCTTTGGCACCTACTGGACCCATTTCTCCTTTTGGGCCTTGGACACCAGTCACTGTCTCAAGTTTTACTAAAAAAACATGCTAAATAATGAAGCAACAACATGTCTATTTAGCGCACCCTTGTTGTATAGGGTAAGGCTGGGCAAGCTAGGCTTATTTATGATCATGATTGTGAGATATGAGGTTTCAACCCTCCATCAGTGCTATGCCTGATGACGTCATCCATTGTTAATTGAATCTAGTGGTTCCTTCTTTGGACACTTCTTAAAAAAAATTTAGGCCAGTTTCTAGGCATTGGATGGGTGGTTTTAACAATGTTCAGCAGAACTGTTGATGGAAACCATAATAACAAAACAAAACTCAGTAATGCCTGTGAAAGAGCCTGAATCATTTATATCATTTCAAATTATTGAAAGAGTTCTGACTATTATATGGGCAACATATACCATTTGTAAATGACAAAACCTCATTAATCGATCTATACACTCACAAATCAATATGGCTAGCAAAAAATGATTGGGATATAGAGAGGCCACATACACATGAACAATTTTATAAGTCACCCTCATGCCTGGTGACTTGTGATGAGATTAAGTGTAAAATTATGTACATTTAATATTTGAAAGATGCTATGTAATTTGGATTTTATTTAACATCGATGTTTGATGTTTCCAAAGTTGTCTACCCACTCAGCTTGAAAATCTCCTATGGTGCAGTCATACAAATATCACATCGACTGCTACAAGCAGAGAGAACTGTGCATGCGATATCATTATTAGCATTACCTTTCAGTTCCTGAATCTCAGAGTTTTGGGTTTGTGCCATAACCATACTTTCTGCAGCGAGACCTAATGACATGATAAAAGTAATTCCGAAGATTACTGCCACCTTGACAATGGTTTATATGGCATTTTGATTATAGAATTATGTTTGGTACAAGGCAACATAAACCATTTAAAGATGGCAAAACCTCATTAATCAATCTATACACTCACAAGTCAATATTGCTAGCAAAAGAGAAAAATGATTAAGATATAAGCGCATCCACATGGGTCATTTCATAAGTCACCTTAATGTCTGGTGACTTCGTGATGAGGTTAAGTGTGAAATTATATGTGTATTTAAATTTGGTAAGATGCTATGTAATTTTGTTATTTAACATCGTTGTTTGATGTTTCCAGAGTTTGTCTACCCACTCAGCTTGAAAATATCCCATGGTGCAGTCATACAAATATCACATCGACTACCACAAGCACACCTTCTAGCAGAGGGAACTGTGCATGCATAATCATTATTAGCATTACCTTTCAGGTTCTGAATCTCAGAGTCTTGGGTTTGTGCCATAGCCATACTTTCTGCAGCGAGACCTAATGACATGATAAAAGTAATTCCGAAGATTACTGCCACCTTTACAATGGTTTATATGGCATTTTGATTATAGAATTATGGTTGGGTACAAGGCAACATAAACCATTTAAAGATGACAAAACCTCATTAATCAATCTATACACTCACAAGTCAATATTGCTAGCAAAAGAGAAAAATGATTAAGATATAAGCCGCATCAACATGGATAATTTCACCTTAATGTCTGGTGACTTCGTGATGAGGTTAAGTGTAAAATTATATGTGTACTTAAGTTTGGAAAGATGCTATGAAATTTTGTTATTAAACATCGTTGTTTGATGTTTCCAGAGTTTGTCTACCCACTCAGCTTGAAAATATCCCATGTGCAGTCATACAAATATCACATCGACTACTACAAGCACACCTTCTAGCAGAGAGAACTGTGCCTGCAATATCATCATTAGCATTACCTTTCAGGTCCTGAATCTCAGAGTTTTGGGTTCGAATCTCAGAGTTTTGGGTTTGTGCCACCGCCATACTTCCCACAGCAAGACCTACTGATATGATAGAAGTGATTCCAAGGATTACAACCACCTTTATGATAAAAAATCTGCAAAGATAAATGTTTAGAATAATAATAACTGTCGAGTAATGGTATAACAGGTAACTCAGTTTGTAAGAGTGCCTGCACTCTAATGCACAGGCTTTGGAGGTCTCGGGTTCAATCCCTGCTGCAGTCTACCAAATACTAGGCTCTATTGACGCCCAAGGTGTGCTCTGACCTGCCTGCGAACTGAGATTACCATGGTGCCAAATATGGTGGCCGCGCCCTCGAGGCACCTTTATTTCTCAGTCTTCAGACAGAGACAGACCTGTGATTTTAACCCACTTTCAACCTACAACATATTGCCTAGAATCTGCATGCTGCTGGGTGATGGAAAGCATCACAACAATAACTAAACAGAAAAGAAAACTTATTGCCTTGATGTCACATATACATGACTCATCTTCAAACTTTTTGTACTCTTCGGATTGATTCAGAAGGGACCTAATATAACTCACTTAGAAACCAATTTCGAACTTCCAGGATCCCTGAGATTGTTTGTGTCGACAGGCTGTTCATGGCGCCAAACTGGCGAAACTGGCTCATAATGTTGTGGTGTTTCATTTTGACTAGCCCCGGCAACCGGAGAATAGTAAGGTGTTTCAGGCTGAACCTCAGACATGATGATGATGATGTACTGTTTTTGTCCTAGTCCTGTGAATGTTTTATTAGTGTTGTACCTTACGATGATCTTCCAGTAGTGGCTGTTTTAGGTCTTTTAAGACTCGATTCAGTCACAAGACTGACCTGAATAATATGAGTACTCATTTACTTACTGTATTAGACAGTATCCTTAGCTAATACTAGCTTCACTGATTTCCAACTTCCTTTATTATTTTACAGACAACCTATTTTACAGAAAAAGTACACACTCGATCTTTTCTTTTTTGTAACCATTTAAAATGTGCAACAATTATCTATAGAAATACTTGATGATAATCAGAAAATGAATAAAACCTAATGACAATGTTAAAGCTTTTGTCATCTCTCTGACAACCAATGGCTTTCTTTTTATATTGAACTTCCTTCTTGAGCCTTGATAGCAATGTTGGATGCGAAGTATACTTCAAGCAGAATGTACCTTAACTGAAACAGGAAGCGATATCATCCATCCTGGAGTTTGATGAGACCTCTTGACGCTAGTGACTGTAATTTAATATTGGTACAAGCATGTGTCTTAGGGAGTCCCCAGGCGATGTTGATATATGTATGAAGAGTCAATTTCCAACCAGACACATGTCAAAATTGTTCCTTAGATTTCTAAGCCCTCAGCCAATTTTTAGCTGTACCTAGCCACGACTCAATTTATGTTAAGGTAAACATGTAAAACCCAGAAATACAAGCTCTTTCTTATGACAGTTATTTTCTAGAAGGATTAGTGTTAGTATTGTGTTGTTAGTTAGTGTTGTCTCCTGTAAGTACAAGAAAAGACGATCTTAAACCTACTTAAAAGTATTTATTAATTATCAGCTCTGTCATATTGTTGTTGGCTGAATAATGCCACAACCAGCCCTTAAAGCGCTCTGGATGGCGATGGCAGCCGCGGATCCGTTAACATCCCTAACGACCGCCTACTGACGCTTTTAAGAACTGGCCGTGAATAATGCAAGCTTTCACAACTCAGATCAGTCGCATGAAGCTTGCTAGAATATGAACTCGTGATTAGGGACACAGCCCGTGAATACCATAGACCTAATTATGTGTAGACATTACATTATAATTATAGAGTATTAGCATATAGCATAACTAAAGAAAAAAAAGTTGTTAGGTTGAGCAACGGAACTATCACGATTAAGCTTTTATTTTGGATTAAAATACATTCCGGATACAGACAATATACAGTGGTGCGCATACCACAGCAGCACAACCGCTTCAGATGGATACCACAAGTAAAATATCACTGTTTCACGGCCCTCTCTTGATCAACTTGCTCATGGTCAGCCAAAGCAACATTATGGATGCTACAGATGGAGAAATGGGTACCACAGGTGCCTTTAAGGCGGTCCTCCTGGTCATTGCAACCCCAAGGTAAGGAGGTGACACTGGTGCCTCTGGAACCCCAAGATAAAGGAGGACACATTACGGGGAGACTTGACCTTGAGGTGACCCATGAACAAGGCAAATTGAGTGGGGAGCTGCAGGGAGATACATCATCACCTGACAGTATAAGGTCAAGGTTACATCCATGCCCTTAGCTCATGATTGTGTTAACTATCTTATCATGCAGTTTGTACTTACATATTGAGTTAGTTATACATTCTTGGTAAACACGTGTATATGCATATACATATATATATATATATATATATATATATATATATTATATGTGTGTGTATACTAGAAGTAGTATACATCTGAGGGTGCTGGGAGCTGGAACAATCAACCTTGAAAGCTCCCCCAATGGGACTTGAACCCACAAATCCTGCGGCACCGCTCGCCTGGCAGTGAATAGCAAGCACGCCAACCGATTGCGCCAACAGATTGCGCCAACCGATTGCGCCAACCGATTGCGCCAACCGATTGCGCCAACCGATTGCGCCAACCGATTGCGCCAACCGATTGCGCCAACCGATTGCGCCAACCGATTGCGCCAACCGATTGCGCCAACCGATTGCGCCAACCGATTGCGCCAACCGATTGCGCCAACCGATTGCGCCAACCGATTGCGCCAACTGATTGCGCCAACTCACTATCCCCAAAAAAGAATGGGTTGATGGCGCTAATTGGGGTTGTATTCTTTGTTCCCATAGCACAGTCCACCCTACCATTGCCACCCTATGCAAAACAGCGTACATGCTAGGGTTGTCGGCCTTACATGGCCCATTGCTGGGACCCCTGGTAGTGAGTTTTTAGCTGTCTTTCCAGCTTGTCAGCATGTCTTATCATGCTGTCACATGTCTTTCCATGAGTCAATTAGAAGACCGGTACACAGAAGAGTGTACACCCGAGGGTCCTATGGGCTGGAGGAGTCAACCTTGAAAGCTCCCTCAATAGAATTATTCATTATCAAGTACAATGGCGCACCTTTATAGCCAATTATGCTAACTACTAAAGCTGTAGCTCCACGAGACGATGTAATCACAGGCCGATGGCATGTCTAGACATGCTCAGCCAATCTCACACTGCTACACAGACCTATGAGTTAGTACACGATGGTCTAGTGAGTCATAGTGGGGTCATAAATCAGGTGCCTAGATTGACCAATGAACTCCCTCAGTTCAATCGATTGACCAATGATATTTAATGGCCGTGTTAACAAATGACCGGATATAGATGTCATATTAAATCCGGGTCTTTGTCACTTTGAATCTTCACCAAATAAAATTTCAGTCTTCTGTAAAATTGATTTTCCTATGCTATACTATGGATGTCATGTCAGGACAGCTTCCATTTCCAAGTGATACAGCTATTACCTTCCATATTTTCACTATAGCACCACTCCTATCTTTATAATTATGGTCTTTTTTATCATAAATAGGAGGATGTGATTTTACTACAGATATTATCAACTCCTCCATTTTTGATAGCCTGTCACGATTTGATAGATGATGTGTTTAACCGCGTAATTATTGCAAGCAAGCAATCAACAACCAATCAGCATAGAGGATCGTCCAGATCACTCGGGCAAAAGACCAACAAGTTCGATGTCCACTTAACACGAGTAATCACTCGTGCAGATCCCCCGATTAACCACTCGTGACCCCAAATCGATGTAAAAGTCATATCGTGTAGCTATGGCTTTAATCTTACCTGTTCGCAAGTTTGCCTCGTTCCTATTATCAAAATAACTCAAAAGACACCAGATGTCTTTTATTCGATTCCCACCATCTTGCCCTAAAGTACTACTGAGGTTATTGTATTTCTCAGGATGTGATTTGGGTTAATGTGATTTATGGCTGGTGATAAATTCTCTGCCTTTTAAGGTTACGAGGCCGAATTTCCACCTATAAAGCTCTTGCCCTGCCCATGCTGTTCCCCCGCAACTTACTGTATTTACTTCAAACATGTTATTTCTAACTTATTGGGGGTTAACCAGGAACTGTCATTTTAGTCTAACCACTTCCTAAAGGGGAACCTCCAGTTATAAAATAATTTAATGATTTTCTCATTAGGAGAGAAGAAACATTCCGACTGAGATTGCGTAGATGGGAGATGAGAAAATCAGTGATTTGCATAGCAATCAATTTGATTTTACATTCTGTATTTGACATCTTTCCCACAAGGAAATCATAGCTAGAATTAATTTTGATTGATTTCAAA
Source organism: Membranipora membranacea (assembly GCA_914767715.1). Taxonomy (NCBI): domain Eukaryota; kingdom Metazoa; phylum Bryozoa; class Gymnolaemata; order Cheilostomatida; family Membraniporidae; genus Membranipora; species Membranipora membranacea. Next base: position 12,314,088 of record OU612074.1, read on the forward strand.
ATATTTAGCTCACTGTAAAAAGCATTTTTATGTCTTCAATAATTCATCACAATGCTGAAACAACCAGGAAGTGTTTTTATCACAGTAGGTATTCACTGTTAGTAGTGAGTGGTTGGTGTTCCATGACCAAAGTGTCATTTTCAAAATGATAAGCTATGATCTACATTGACAAGAGTTTGGTTGAGTTCCAGTTTTCTAACCTTACCAAAGTTAAGTATGAGGAAGCCAGACTTAGGCTGTAATTTGCAGAGCAGTGCAGGTAGAACCATTTACAGTACTATAGCACTAGATAAAACTAACATCTCTGCAAGTCAAAACGAGCAGCAACCCTATATGTCGAGATATGGCAGAGATAATAGTGGCACCAAACTACGATAATATTTGTATTGTTGAGACAGATAGAAAAGTACAATGTTATCAAGATTCAGAGCTTTATGAAGAACCAGTGCCTGGAGTTAGAGGAAACGGGGCATCTTTCAGCACCGCGAAATATGAAACCATCAGAATGTGAGTCATTTTATTATTTCGCTTCTCAACATTTTCACAGGGAAAAATCTCTCAGTGGTATGTATTTAAAGTTATACGTTTGTTGACTCTCACATCTATATTTTTCTGTTATCTGCCTTACATCATTGGTTACTACCATTCCATATCAACGAAACACCATAACCAAAGCACCGTTTCTTTACTTACTCCCCTTTTTCACCTAATCCACCTTGTTCTGGGATGGATGGCGGCCCCGCAGTGTTCCAAACTCTATCAGAAAGTTTCAACTGATCCTGTCTACAACATTATCATATGGGAAGCCTAATTTCTGCATATCTTTTTTATCTTAAACCATCTCAGCTTTGGGCCTCTCTCTTTTCCTCTCTCCCTGTATCTTCATTTATGTCAATATTCTAATACCAGCTTCCCTATCTGTTCGGCTGACATTGTTGTACTACTGTATCTTCTCATGCCTACCTGCTATCCTCTATATCAAAACCTTTTGTCTTTTACTGTTTGTACTCACCTGGTCCTCCCGGTGTATACTATAAAATTGCCGAATCCGCTACATTTCGCAAATGTACATTTTGGCAAATCATAACTTTACATGCCACCCATTTTGATTATGATCCAGGTTTGATTCCCGGTGTCAGATTTCATTGCTGATCTGCCACTGGCGAGCAATTCATCCTAGCCGAGTCTGTTTGGATCATGACAGCAATAACAGGTGTCATGTGTGCTTGCACCTAGTAATAAGGCTTCACAGAGCATTTCACCCTTGGTCAACAGATTTTTTCTTGTTTTTCATACAGTGATAGAACTAAGTCTCAGCCCTCAGGCAAAAACCTACACACCTCAACAGGCAGGCAAAGGGCAGCTATAGCTGAAAGAATTTTCAAGATGAGGATGATAGCACTCCTCAGCATTGGCTTCATCATCGCACTGTGCCTAGCTATAGGAGCTTTGGCAGTAGCAGCAACAAATATCTCTGATATTCGGCGGTTGGAAGGTAATGTCTGCATAAATCTTAAGCTATCTTCACAGTGTAAATTGATCAGGAGGCCTTTCAATTAGAATCAGCAAAAATAGCAATCGGATTGCTCACTCAGTGAGTGAGTGAGACCTGCTAGGGTACCGCTCATAAATTGGCCGCTCAATGATGGAACTATAAATACACTCTGAGTGAAAGCTATTTTGTCTAACTGAAAGACAAAATTAGTAATAATAACTTTTAGCGAAGTGATAGACATGACTCACTTTAGAAAAGCATCTCTAATTCGAATTAAAAGACCCCCCAGGCAGGCTACTCATCCACCAACATTCATTTATATCATGAGCCACGTTTAAAGGCCAATCTACTGGGGTTTTGTAACAATCTCTCAAGGCACCAGTAGATCATTGCTTTCAATGTTGATTCATTTTTTACGAATGTTTCTGGTTGAATTGTTACAATGTAAATTAAGATTTAGGCTGGGAAATAATCATAGCATTTCAAATGGCAGACAAGATGACTGACTGCCACTCATCGTACACAATATTTTAAAATATTTCAAATTATTGTGTAAGATTCGAGATTATTGTTGTGTTGCAAATTGCAATTGCAATGACTCCACGTACTGCTTGATGACTTACCACCTTGATTGTACCCTCAGGAAATTTGGGCAACCAAATGTAACAGGTTTTATATAAAGTCAATAACTTAAACTGCAGTTGGGCAGATCTTTACAATTTATATATATTTTTCAGGAAGATTTGAGATGTTGACTGGTGCTCAAGGCATAGCTAAGCCACCTGGTGCAAAGGGCAGCATTGGTATCTCAGGGCCGAGAGGAGACAATGAATCCGGTGGTACCCAACAACCAATGTCACATTCTACCACTGATCCATGAATCCATAACGATGGTGCACACTAACAGCTTTGTTCACTTACTACTTACCTTCGCTGGGAATCCTTTATGTCTACCAAGAGCAATGCGATGTAGGCTATTAGTTGAAAATTCGAGCTCAGAAAACTGTCTATAAAAAATATGCTTTAGTCAATTAGGCCAAAGTCCTATGTCATGCATTCAGCTAACCATTATACTGTTACCTCCATGTATTATAAATAAACCACATACCCTAGCATATCTTTATAAGCTAAACTTCAAATTCAAAGAACTTTATTATTGTCAGACAGCTACAGATTTGTACAGCTCTCCCATGTGTGTAAAAAGCCGAACAAACATAATTTACATCACTGTAGAGGCTGAAAAGAACAATATAAATAACACACACATCATATTATATGTCTCCAAATGAAGCTGAAAATTGGGACCGTGCCAGTTGTTTGAGGAACGCTTAACAGTGCGACAGTCAGTCATATTACACTATAACTGTGCACAATGCTTGTTTGCCAAGAATTAAGGCTACTTTTAAAATCTGTTGCAATAGCTAACATTCACGAGGTCAAATGGACGAGAGTACCTTCGTCAGTATGGATTCAAAATTAATGGGAATGTCCAGATGTTCAACCTTGATAGATGACTTTCAATGAGATGAAGGTGAGTATCTTGCCATGGGAAACACATATGTCATCTCATCATACCTCAACAAATAATACAAGAGGCGCAATGAATTGGTATATGGAGATAGTTTCGCTATGAATAATGCTGAATCCATATAGCAGGCACGCACACAGAGCTGATCACTCAATTATTAGAGGAGTATGGAAGCGGGTCTGCATGGAGTTACACTCTCATAATCTTAAATGGATCGATAATATTTGCTCCAGCCAGTATTGCTATCTTTGTAAAAAGTTAGCAACATAAGCAATAGAATAAAATAATCGTCCTCCCTGAATTTGAGCATTTGATTAGACAGAAGAGTATTCATTTTCTTCATCCTTTTTTTAATGTTATCTTATAAGTGTAGCTGTCTAGATGTAACCTTGTACCTGAGTGTCCATGTACCATTGTGACATTGACTCAACCAAATTATAACATACTGTAAAGCTCACAGTTTTCTCCTAATACTCATTTACTCCTCGTAATGCAATAGATAAAGAGTAAGAAAGACCAACCCAATGGTAGATGAGAAACTTCGCAACATAAATTAAATACTAATTGATTGACCGGTTGATCTTCAATTGAAAGGGTGAAACTAACTGAAACTGATAATATCTCTCAAGGGAAGGGCTGGGATCAAGGAATGCTTATAATAAAAAATAATAATATGCACTTTATGAACTGATCAGTGCAGGGAAGCAAATAATATCATGTTTTACAATGGTTCAAAACAATAACTAAGAGACAAGGTAGCAAAAAATTTTGAAAGTATAAAAATGGATGCTACATGCCTATACACAAAAAAGGTTGGATTGATAAGTAAAAAATGTGAAGTTAAAAGTATTTATGAAAAAGATTTCTACCTAGGAGCGATGTTCGACTCGTTGATCGGGCTTGCTTTTGGTGATATCTGTCTGTCAAGATAACAGGCAGGTACAAATGTGGTTGACATACATTGCTACACAGCTTCTCGACATATCTGAGGAATGTGATGTCAAGGTTGACACAGAACTGATTTAGGTTCAAGTGCGCTAACCCTTCATCATAGTTGTCAAGAGCAGGATGAATGCGTCTTAGGCAAAGCTTTTGGTGGCTCTCAAGCTTCGTGGGCCCTCCTGGGTTTGAGAGTGAGAGATTGGGGAAGATGTCCCTTTGGTGCCACAGGAATGTCAGGATCTACTGGAAGTACTGTACAGTACTGGACTGGAAGTACTAGATGTACTGACAACACTGGAAGCTTCTGATGCTTTCTGTGAAGCAGAGGCTGTAGCTGCCACAGGTGCCAAAGGAGCCACAGGTGGGAGAGGTAAAACATGAAACCTTTTACATCCACTAATTCTGACGTGTTAATTAAAATTTTGGATGTTTTAAAACCAATTCATCATTCGTTTGATCACTTTGTCATTTGCTGCCAGTGTTTTTGGCAATTAGACTTAGCATGAAACTTATTGCAAACATATTATTGTAATTATTATGAATGACCTAATCTCCCTGCTGTTCCATATCGGCAAGCTGGCAGAAGAAGTGATAATCGGCAAGATGAGACACAAACTAGACGCAAAGATAGAGCCATCTCATTATACATATGGAGCTGCTGAGCTGATGTTCTGTTACTGAATGTAGATGAATATAACTTATTTTTTGGATATGATGCCAGAAAAACTTTGTCCAAAGTGCATGCCTGGATTTTTAAAAGGTTTTTTCGACCGGTTACAACCTGCTATTGTTGTAAGCAAAATGCAATCACTAAGTTTTAATAAAAATGTTGTTAGGCTTGCATCAAACATTTTAACTAATAGGACAAAATGTGTACAGTTTTCTGGCTCTTTTTCTAACTAGAAGCTTATAGCAGTAAAAAGTTCCCAGGGCACAAAGCTGGGACAGGTGTTGTGGTTGGTGTCTGAAAGCTATTTGGAATGCAACCTTTTTATGGGCCGGTGACAATACTTCATACAAGACATGTTTTTTTGAGTTTTTAGTTTCTGAGTGAAATAGCTAAATAGTTTTTATGAGACACTGAAAGCTTTTGTACTAATCAGTGTCAGCCTAGAAATTTTTTGTAGCACTAATATCAGATCCATTTTATTGTATGGTGACCCTGCCTGGCGTGACTTTTTATCGTTGGCATCTAAAGAAAAACTAGAGACAATTCATTTCAATGCTACTAAGATTGTTACTTCAATAAGTGTCACATTGATGGGTTCCTGTCGTGCCCAAAATTTTTGACATATTAGTAATAGCCAGTCACATCCACTTTTGAGTCACATTAGCCTTAATAATCTCAATATGTGTTCCTGTGCTAATGATGTATGTACCGAATACTGTTCAGAAATCTTCAACAGCCAGAAACGTTCGAAAATCTTTTTTTCAGTCTTAAATCAGATTCTTTAACGATGGCAACATTTATATTGAGTGAATATGAGCACGAAATTTCAATGTTGTTGAACCTTGGTCTGATAGAGACATGAAAATAAACCAATACCAGTACCGACACCGAAATCCGACATGGATACCAATACCAATACCAATATCAATAAAACATAGCGCAAATACCTTTGAGACAGTGGATACAGATTAACTATATATAGGGAATTTGATTACTTTTGAACGAACCAATCAAAGCAACAAAATACCTCAAGCTTAGAAACGATCAAGCTTTGTGGTTGGAACCGAAATATCCAACCTCCGACCTCAAGATGATTTATGTGTTATCAACAAGTGATATACTGGAGTGAATTACAATATTTATATATATATATGTGTATAATTATATAAAGAGAGAAGGTCATGAATACAAAAATAACAAGCCCTTTCTAAAAATTGTTTAGACCTAATACATAGAACTAACTTCATAATAATCCGTTGAATAATAAGAAAAAAAGTGTAATAAACGGTGTTATAGAAAAAAAAGAGTCAAATCAATTATCATAAAAACTGTTCAAATAATATCAGTACGAAATGAGATAATGATGCTTCAAGTGCACTACATGTGTCAGGTCATTAATCACAAATGTCATTGTTGTAGTGTTTATATGCGATAATTCAAAGCTGTGCGGGACGTTTCATATCCTCTATAACTGTTCTGAAGTTGCCGAAGCATTCAGGGTATCTGTCACCACCTAGCTGCTGAATTTCAACTTTAATGTCATCAAGATACTCATTGAGCCTTGCTTCAATTTCCTCTTCTAAAATAACAGAAATAATAGCATTGTTCAAAATAAAGGAAAGTTAAGGATATGTAGGATACATACAGTGCAAGTATGATGTCTAAACTGACCCATACTTTGATTGGCAACAAATTTACTCATAATGCCCGCAGGTAAGAGCACCCATGACACATATATAACAGTAATATTATAAATCCCCAAGAGTACAGATTATTGAAATGATAATTTGTTACGTTCTAAATGACACCTGCCTAGCTGAAAACTTGAGCTGCTTCATTCAAGAATAATAATAATTATAGTAAATTTGAGACTCTATTAACAATGTATTTTCTTGTATTATTATAACTATTTTTTTGTCAGTTCAATATGATCACAGAAGGTAAATTAAAAAAATCTTATCGCACGTACAAAGGGTTTGATTTCTTACCCTTCTGTTTGTTCCTCTCAGCATCTTCCTCTAACTTCTGTCTCTCTAGCTCCATTTGAGCCTCAATGATCTCAGACTTCTTCCTCAGTTCTTCGCTTTGATCTGTATTACCCAGAGCATTCAGAACATCCCTTCTCTTGTTCAGTACATCCAAATATTCTGGTGAGTTGTTTTTGACCTCTTTAAGTTGCGCCTGAGCCTTGCTGTAGGATTCATCTGCCTTTTCCCAGTCTTTCTCTTCTGCATACACATCAGCATCAGCCTTGCTAACTGCAGCAACCTCTGTTTTACATTCATTCTCCTCAAATACATCATTGGCGTTCTGATAGCACTCATGGGCTTTCTGTGTGTTTTTCTGTTTGGCTGCGACATCACCCTTAATCTTGTTTAAGGTGCCAATTGCTACATGATTTGGGTCAATCCCTGACTGAGTTAGCTTTTCTTCGGTCAGATCAAGGAACCTATCCGGATCAGTATTAAGAAGCCTAACAGTTTCTTCTTCATCCGATTGAAATGCATCTCCTACCAACTCATCCAATTCACTCTCCTCTGTTCCATCTGTTATTTCAGACACCTGGCAAGAGCTGAGTGTGGAAAGCTCAGCTTGACTCAGGACTAGGATGTCAGCTTCAATTTGTGTCGTGGCCTCACTAGCAGGAACAACAAGCTTGAGTAACCTTCTCGCAAGAGACATAAACTTACTAGATTTATACTTCCGTCCCAAATCATGCAGTATTGTGACCTTAGTTGGCCCATCTGTCTGCTGATCAATGACCATCTTCAGATCAAGAGACCTGGCCTTGGAGAAATATTTCTGAGAAGTCCTCTTATCCTCCAGCTGGAGAATCTGTGCAATAAGAAACAGGCAGTGCGCTGTTTCACGTGAGGGGTTATTGACATATTTCAGTCGGCCTTGGTACCCGGCATCATCAAATGGACCAATCAAAGCATCTGCTTCAGCATGGGAATCCAAGTCGTGCTCAACTGGCTCATTTTGCTTTCTAGACAGGCACTTGCCTTGTGTAGCTGTGAACAAAATCAGGTCCTTCAAGATGTTGAACAGCTCATCCAGTCGACTTTTGCGCTCAGGAAAAAGTTTCATTTGTAAACTAGTAAGCTCCAATTGTAGAAGGATCTGAACTTTATCCTTGTGCTCCTTTTCTACATAGCATTTTTGAGCCTTTAACAAGGATTCATAAGCCTCTTGCAGCTTTCCCATCGCTTCAAAACATCGTGCTCTCCCTCTGAGGATTTCAGGGGTCAGTATTTTCATTTTGGCGGTTCCATCATTTATTTCCAGTAGAGAGCGGTACTGCTGTTCAGCATTTTTAAAGTCCCCCATTTGAAAAAGGGATCTTGCCCTTGCATACAAAACCTTGAGGTTTTCTTTCGACTCTGTAATACCTGGTTGCATTCGAGCAAACGCCATCCAATCACATGTGAAAAATCTGGCAAAGAGATGATTGGTTGGATCAGATATTATATCCACTTTGATAAGTCGCTTCATAGCTTCGCTAGTATGAATTTGTACCCCAAAGTGATTCTGAATACACAACAGACTAGAACACAGTTTCTGGAATTCTGTCCGTGCCATCTTCCAAAGATTTCTTTTTCCATACACCAAGCATTTCAGGCCTTGTCCAGCGCCAGCAAATTCAGCTGATATTTCACCCCTGCTACCAATCTCAAACTCGCTTTGACTGCAGAACATAGAAAGATAGCATTGCAGCCGAGAGTAGCACGCAAATGCAAGAAATTTTCTGAGATGAGTTGCAACTGGCGACTGGGTTCGTTCTAGGTATACCAAAGTACTCCATGAGCTCTCTTGAGTTAATTGGAGAACTATGGCTATGTTTAATAAGAGAAGAGATGGAAAGCGATAAAGATTTTTCTTTATATCCAAAGTGAAACCAGCAGAATACTCATCATACTCGGGGAACAGACTATACCTTTCAAGATCTGAGCAAAACATAGACATGTTTAACTCTTGTCTCTTTGAATTCATAGTTTTGTCGACTTCATTTCGCCCTTCAGAAAACTGGTCCAGCAACAGATCCCCTTCTTCCGTTGAATAGATTGGGCAGGTGAATCTGAGCATTGCTGTGATGTCACCTCTCAGGGCATCTTTTGATGGGTTTTGTAGAACTTGTTTGTAGATTTCCAGCAAGGCCTGTGGTGTCTTGATAAACTCATTTGGCTTATCTGAGTGTCTTGTGGGGACATTTCCAGAGCTTCTTGTGATGCCATCAATCTGGTAACCATGTGGCCTGACATCAACAAACCAGTCTTTCAACTCGGTAATATCTACTGAGGACAGCTTTGTCTCACCAAGTGCACCAATATAAAAGTAAGTAACAACCGCCAGACGTTCAAAGTACTTCTCATGGGCCTCATCTTCGATAAGGAACAAATATTCTATGTCAGAGTACGGGGTTGCTTCCCCTCTTGCTAATGAACCAATACCAACAACACAGAAACCACAAGGAGACTTAGTTTTCAAACACTCGACAGACATATCTGCCACCAATCCACAAAATTCTTGCATGAATCCGCTTGACTTTTTTACAAAATCTTCTATCGCTTGCTGAGTTTGTTCTGTAATTGTATTCATTTCCTGTTTCAAATGAAGCCGGATTCTCTCAAGCTTGCTCTGAAGCATACACACACTATTGAGAAACTGTTCTTTTGAGATGTTGCATTCTTTGTCGAGGAAGTCTTTTATTACACCCCAAGCATCATCATTCACTCGATCATTTGAGGATCCGTCAGCAGTAATATAGAGAGAGAAAGCCTGAAATGCAACATTAAAAATCCATTGACACAGCGTTCTAGACTCAGAAAATTTATTACAGTTCCTAATGACTTCTCAATTCTCTATCTATCTCTGTTCACAAACTTCTAAATGACTAGTAACTTGTGAACTTGTACAATGGCTCCTCATTTTTTGTTCATCTCATTGTCTTATCATTGTCAACAGCTAACGTATGAACTGAGTAGTAAATTTTTTCTGTTCAGTCTCTCTCTATTACATGAAATATTAACTTTTGCTCAAGTGAAATATTATCTTATCATAGATATGAACTTGTGCGACAGACTTGTAAAATGTAATTTCTACGTGACTCTTTCAACAGCTAGAAACAAAAGTGTCTCGTAACTGCAAGGGTAGCTTCAGGATCCATATTGAGTGTTTCAACTGTCCAAGTTAACAATTATAGTGCCAGGAAAAATACTTGTAACACAATTTGTAGCTCGTTTACCTTGAATGCGTGAACCCAATTTTTGTCCTCATTGAACTTTCTCCTATACACATCTCCAAGAGCCTTCAGATGTCTCTCTTGAGATTTGAAATTTCTCATCCCGTTCCTCATGTATGAATTCATCAGTGTCTGTTTTATTCTCTGAAGATCCTGAAACAATGATCATAACTAGAATTATGGTGTGAATAAATGCAACAAAACTTCAGGGAGTGGATAACAGCATACATGTTTTGAGTGATAGATACTGGACATGTTCAAACCGCAGGCTGGCAGGTCCCAGGGGTCAGTTGCAGACCCCTTCACCGAACCAATCTCCTTAATCTGCTCTTTATTGCAGGTATGAGGGGACCCCATATTGACAAGCTTGTCAAGACGGCTAGATTTTTTGTAGAGTTGATTGTATGTTATATACTATATACTTAGGCTTGATATGACACAAAAGGTTTGAAAAGAGCCAATTCCCACTATATCAAACCTTAGTTACCTTTCTCAAACCTCATCACAAGCGTTCTCAAACCTAAAACCTTGTCAAATGTTGAGAATAATGTGAGCACCCGGTTCAAGAAACAAATTCAGGGTTAAACAATGATACCAGTGCTACATTGATAAATAATTATGAGCATACATGCCAAGTCTCCCTATTTAGGTGGGACCCTTCAGATTTCCACACCTACTTCTGCCCACTTCCCACTTTTTGTAATTCTCACTCTTTCCTCCAGATTTTAGACAAACAGTCATAACACAATATTTTAGTAAGTTATTAAGTGAGGGCATATAAGTCCCAGGGGCCCATGTGTTGATGGTAAGTGTTAAAGTGTATGTCACCTCAATTTGATCTTTTAGTACAGTACAAAGTACAAACATGAATTTATTTGGGATAAAAAAAATGCTCTCAGAGCATCAGTGGCCGGGGCGTCATCCTGGGCCCCATTTGGGGCTCACACGCCCCCAAGCCCTCAGGTGGATCACTCGGGTGCTTTCCACCCTCAAAGCACAGCAATGCGGCGAAGTATCACTGAAAATTGAAATCTCCCACTTTTGAATTTAGATTACTTGGCAAGTATGAAAATGAGACTGATCAGAGCCATATGCTTAATCATATCTATCCTTTCTCAAGAAGCAGGGTGTGAAAAACAATACTACTGAACATCTCGAGATGAACTTGGTTAGTTGCTTGTTTGCCAGCCAAAGAAGAAATACAGCTTTGAAAAATCGCCAGTTTTCCTTAATCACTAATCTTTAATCTCAGTTAAAGTGACAGTCCTATTAGAAAAGTGGACATATTATCCCAGTAAATCGAATATTGTGAGTTCATAGGGCAAATAAAAATAATAAAAATTTAAAATTGTGGAAAATAGCAATTTAATGTTTTTTGAATATTTTAGCAGGGATCATAGTGGATCATAGTTGTCAGGGGGAGGCAATAAATCACTATGATCCACTATGATCCCAATTTTCAGACTTTTGCAGCAGTTTTACTTCAACTAGGATCACGGGCTGTTTCATTGTATATACCCCAATGACTTTTCAGCCGAAGATCTTAAAAACCATACCAAACATGGCCTAGTAGGACTGTCACTTTAAGACGAATCCCTATAACTCTCTGAGGATTAATTTCCCCGCATTTGAAATAATAGGAAACAGACAGCACTCTCCAAAAATTGACAAGTTGCCTCCTATCCTGTCAATATTCTCTACTATGCTACGCTTCACATTTTCGTATCTTCCAACGGTTTTAGATCCACAAGAGATTGGGCATTGCTGCATGCGGTGGGGGTTGGCTTAAATTATTAATTGTTTAATTGTTTTTAGCACACATTCATGAATTGATTAATTGGATCAGCTTATCCCAATTTGCCTGCTAGCATCACGCTTAAACCACTGCTGCCACAGCTGGGCTTTGCCCAACATAGCCACCAGTCAAAAATTTATATAGAGAGTTGTGGCATCTAAACATCTAGCCAGTAGCTTTTAATGGAGTTATATGAGCTCTCAAAATGTAGAGAGTAGTGATGACTAATGTTGTTGTTTACAGATCATTTCCTTTTAAAATCTAGCTGAGATCCAAAATTTTTATTAGTGTTGAATCCATTCTAAGCTACTGGCTAGATGTTTTGATGCCACAACTCTCTATTTAAATTTTTGACTGGTGGCTTTGCTGGGCAAAGCCCAGGTGTGGCAGCAGTGGTTTAAGTTTTTGAAGATCACAGTAAGGCATGAGTTGTTCCTTGACACAATACCGAGGTATTATCTGAATGATATATGATATATATTAGTTAGGGAGCGGCCATGGCGCAATTGGTCAGGCATGGTCTTTCAATAGAGATGTCCCGTGTTCGATTCCTGGCTTGTCACGGTGGTGTCAGGAAGAGCATCCGACCTCAAATGCTCCTATGCTCCATCAGGATCCTGTCCGTAGACCCGTACTGATACCGAGACAAAAAAACTGAGCAATATCATGGTTTCTCACACGGTATCACAGGGTATCGAGACTATAAATGGACGTGAGTTTATTAGTTGTTCATCCAGTTGTACTCGCAATCTGTTCCCATATGTTGGTCATCCTGGTTGAACTGCCCCAAATTGTGTGATACCAAACTCAGAACCACAAATGTCATGATTTCGAGTATCTGAATTCTCAAATGAAAATAAGTCTACTGCGCTGATTTCACAAAGTATAATTTTTTTATAAATCTATTAGATGGTTTCAGAATGGTCTGATGCAGGTAGCCATCAATAATTTTGAAGTGTTGATTTCATTAAAGCTCAACGACGTTGGTTTTTTGGTTTCTCTCATGCTGGGAAATGACCCCACAACCGTATGGGGCTAAGTGGCAAAAGTGCTGCATATGACACTCCGTTGGTGGCGGACAAGCTCACTATTGATTGATTGTGCAAATTGTTTCTTTTTTGGGTTTTGCTTTTTGGTTTCTCTCATGCAGTGCAATGTCTTGGCAACTGTATGGGGCTAAGTGACAGAACTGTTGCGCATGACCCTCTGTTGTTGGTGGACTAGCACGGTATTGATCGAAATTAACTCTGTGTCCTTAGTGTTGTCGATTTGGCATGCAAAATCTACATAAAAGTCACTCTATGTAGCTATATCATTTATTTAGAATAGAGCAGCCAAAACTACCTGGTATTAAATTTATTATACAAGTCACCGGTATGAAATTCAGCGTAAGATAATGTTAGGAGAACAGCACATGTATATAGCTTACAGAACAGGGCCCAGATATATGAGTCAAGTAAGCATGGACGAATTACAGCTCAGTATTACATATTTTGATTATGTGGAACCTACCAGTTTGATTCTTTTACTCTTCTCTTCTGCTGTTTGGGGAATAACTTGAAAAGAGGTTCCAGCATGTCCATCGATCTCTACAGAACAATCAATAACAGGACTTAATATCGACAATCAGTTTGTGCAAATCATTCAACCGTTAGATAACAATTAGGATATTATTCAACTCTGAGCTTCACAGATTTCAACGGGCATACATTTCCTGGCAACACTAGTTGGAAAGCCACTCTTATTCATCAGCCTGAATAATAACATCAGCTGTGTGTTCTTCTCAAAATTCCAATTTTTATGTCCCATACTGTCAGTATCCAATTTCACAACTATACTAGAATGTTAAGGTAAACATTGTAAGGTGCCTTATTTCAATAACACTGTGCATTCCTCATCTCGCCAGTTGTGCAGAATAAGTGTTTACGGTCATGCCTCGCCAAAATTTTTTTTGGGTTTCTCAATCCACATGATCAAAGAAGGCTAACCCCAAAATTTGACGACGTTACGCCATGACGTAACGTCATAACGCGACACTGAATTTCAGCAACATGTCAAAACCTATTGTCACAATTGTCCATATAAAAAGACATTGCAAGTTCTTGGAGCAAAAAATGCAGGTAATACATAAAGACTACCCTTATATCATGCAGCCATAACAACAATAATGTTCAATATTTGATTTGATTGGAAAAAAATGGCATTTAAATTCACATACTGATAGCTAAACCATAAGTGTTGACAATGATATAAAGAGAGTGCGCTGTGTCAATTGTTGTCCAATGTGGACAAACGTGATTACCCTAGTGCCCTCACTAGCCAAGTGCTGAACAGTATTCATGAAAAAAAATTGATGTACCAGTTGGCAAATTTGAATTATCTTACTCCTAATCTAGTCAAAATTTTGACAAAATTGCCCCTTTTATTTGCTTTACAAAACGAGAATTACAAATATGTGAAAACCATACTGAGACTAAAATATTTTTTCTGATAGGGGCTTCCTCCAAAGCCTTGGTGAGGGCACTACGTATTTATTTGGGTTGACGATGTTGGTGCCCATCAATGGTGGTTCTGGTTACAATGACTAGTGGTTTGTGTGATTGCTCGGTGGGGTCTGGTAATGCTCCTGAGGGGGACAAACCTTGTCAATTCTTGGGAACTAGCTATTGTGAGGCTGAGTTGTCCACTCTTAAAATCATATACTAGATGAATAGTCGCCATAGACCTTTTCAAAATTCGCAGTGCACATCTCAAAATATGTACCAACATTCTCTTTTTTACTACAACATCAATTTTAAAAATTTTTTAATTCATCATTTAAAGCATCTATGAAATGAATGCAATAATCAGAGGGACTGCACCAGCTTATAAGCTTCAAAATGAGCCCAAGAACAGCTCTATTGGGCAATTAGGAATGAATTTACAACTTAATAAAGTAAGGCCTCGCTGAAACTTTCTCCCGAGCTTTGCGTAGGGGGATATGATGTCATAATAATATATTTTGCGTAAATATCTGCCATTAGAAACTTTGGATTCATGTCATTTAATCAAAATTGGATGAAACGAGTGTAATCCAACATAGCTTGTGTCACCATAGAGATAAATCAAAAAAAATAACTTCAGGAGATTGACGCAGATTTTGACGTGAAAAAGTTGGTTTCAATTTAACAGTTCTATTTACAAAAATGTCAAATATTGATGTGACCTCACACTAGGGCTTTCCATTAACACATGCGAATTTTGGAAGAGTCAATTTCAATGCATCATAACACAGCTTCTGGTGGTCCAAGAGGGTCGATTTTGGGCTTGTTTTGAAACTGGTTAGCTGGTGAAACTGGTTTGATAACCCCAATCTTAAGTTCATTGATTTTTCATATGTACTTAACCTGTTACCTGGATCTTGCCCCAGTCCTGATATGTACGGTACTCCTCCGCATTTCACTGCTAATCTGTGAAAACATTTTCTCAGGGTTTTTGCCAAGCGTTTGCGTATTAGTCTAAAGACAAAAGCAAAGTTTGATATTAATGTATATTATGACACATGTGCTTAGTAATAATGATTTGGTTCTGAGGCAGCCGTATAATAATCAGAAATCAGGCCATTTTGAAACAGTTTAGTTATACATCAAATTTCCTGTGCGATAAATACAAATTTAATTCAAATTTAAACAAACTGAATAAGGCTCAACAAGTCAACTACCAATACATTGAAACTCCTTTAAACATCAGCATAGCAGCTTTTGATAACGTAAATATGACAGATAGTTGATGACTTTGCCTGCTTTATATACGCAGCTGCATAAGCGAGAAATTAAGGTCCTTTTATTGGTTTGACAACTTGTAATTGTTGTATATACACTCACACGAGGAACAAAACTATCGCAAGAAGGATATAAATTGTACTGGCAACTGCATATCCTAAATATGACGTAGTACTTCCAGTATCGTTAAATAAATAGATTCCTACTACTCCGGTTCCAACTCCAAACCCAACTGTATAAATACATGTCATAACAAGCCCAACCTTGGAGCCTCTAGCCTGAAAAACAATTGAATGTAAATGTAGTCAATCAAGAATATCTGCTGTTTTTCCATAAGGAATGTTTTTTGAATGCTGCCAAAAGAGGCATTACTGATATTTTACAAAGGTTTTTGGAAGTTCTTGTGAAAGCTAGAAATGCGAATAGACTGGACAGCAGATATTGCTAGTAGTTTACCTAGAGACAATGCTTGATAAATACAGTGGGAATTTATTTGCTTGTCCATTTTAATCCTTAATGGTAGTCGCTCCTTAACGGTAAGGCTCATTTCTCCAATAATGTTAAATTTTAATACTAATCTTTTGATGGAAACCAACAAGCAAAATGAGCATCTGGCATCAACAGGATATTATGTTTCAAACAGCACTGTAAAACACTGGATTTCTTTTACTCTGCTTTTCCCTGTAGGTGATTTTACAATACAAAACAAAGGTGTCATAAAAATATCTTAAATTAGCAGATTGTGAGAATAATCTTAATCGAATCAAACTTTAAACATGAACCTAGATATTTATTTCTGCTTAGCTTTAAAAGAAACATACAACCATTCAACCTGAATAAGCGTACACATGATCCCATTATGCCTGGTGAGGTGGATAGGCCAAGGAGCAGGATAGGCTATTTAACATTGTGTTAACTTTCAAACATCATATTATATCAACTGGAATTTACAATATTTACCATTTTGATACTCATATTCTGAATCAGTGCTACTCTTTTAGCAGAAAATCATACAGGATGCCAAAAATCAAGACAGAAAGATTTTTCTGTAGTTTTATACCTACCATTATCAAAGTTTTAAGTGATATGCCATTATAATTACAGAGCCTTTTTAAACAATTGTACACTGTCTTTGACAGATTTACCAATAAACTGCTATCTTATCTTATCTTATCCCAGGCAATAGCAAAAAATCAGGGTGAGTAACGTTTTACAGTCATAGCGCAACCTTACACACAACCTATTTTGCTTCTTCCTGGGATCAAATATTGTTAATTCTTGATGAATAATGAAATTAGATTTTGGGTTTGCCTGCTTCATATTGCTCTCAGAGCAAATATAAAAACATATTTGAAAAATTCACACCTGGAAATTTCCAACCATGCATTTATTTTCATGATTGGAGCATGTGGGAACTGAGTATGTCTTAAAGCATCATTTTTCATAAATAACATATGTCATCAGTACAAAATCAAATTTCAAATGCACATCCAAATAGTAAAATAAATGGATTGATAAATTACTAATAGGAGTTTTTCTACATACCTCTCTGCAGCAACAATAAATTAAACAACTAGTGATTACCAGAACCACAGAAATCATCACATGTACAAGGATTAGCCATATCAAAAGTTCGCCATAATCTATAATGAAAGCATAAACAAGCATATATTGTGTTATACCAGGAGGTAAGTTTTTACATATAAGTGCAGTAGGCGATGGTATCGATGATGATGATGAGGGACCTGATCAAGACCCACCAGATGGCTAGGAGGTGGACATACGTAAGTTCTCAGATGATTTTGACTAAGTTCACGCTGCAGCTGCCAAGACTCTGATTATTTTGATTCATTATCGCCTTATCATCTCAGAGGTCATCTTCAGGTGTATCAAGTCCCCAGTTTACCTTGTAAATCATTTACTAAATGGCTTAACAAATAAGTTAATCATATTATTTTTTGGTTATGTCATTGGAAAGCTCTCAGTGTCAGATTCTCTGAACATCAATTTTCCACAACCTCACTTCTCCAGTATTCAAGTATTCATTCCAAACTACATGCAATTCAACCAAATTGAAATAATTTCCAACACTGATTTCAATAATATCCTAGTGAAATTTAATTTTCGAATTATTGGGTTTGACATGACATTTGGTACAAATAATATTTTGGCTAGCAACTGTATTATTGTCATGCAGCTATCACAAGATCTGCTTGATCATGTCTAAAGACTTGAGATAATTTTTTTCTTTATCCTGTCAAAAAAAAGAAGAAGAACGAGAAGATTGAAACAGTACGGGAAACAGAAAATATCATGATTCTAACACCAATGGTTAAAGGTTTTGATGGAAAGAAGATTGCATCTTCATGTGTTATGATGGCTGTGAAATCACATCATGTGGAGTGAGAGGTTGAGAGGTTTCCAATGATACATAGAACAGTAAAAAGTGTTGATTCTGATACAATACCTTAATTATTGTAAATTGCCTGGAGTTTTTGTGACATGATAATAAAAAGATGCTGGATACTGATTTGGGGTACCATTAAGACACGAAGACCACATGGACAGGAATGATAACTTTATTGTCAATAGATAGTGTTTGTCATTAGTTGATGAATAAGGATTATGAATTACCTATCATGGAGAGACATCTCATATTCAATGTTTACAAGAATAACAAAACATATAACCATATATAGCGCATGAAGATTTCTATATCGGATGAGTCCAACATCTCAAACTTTAAATGTTGCACTAACCTAGAGTTACTCCACCTGTAGAGGTCTCCTGAAGTTGGCTAGTAAGGGTCTCCATTGACGCTGAAATAGAAAAGTAGGCGGGTCATGTTACCAGGTAGAAATACAATCCTTGATCCAAATACGTACTTAATTTTCTCAGCACCCTTTTTTCAATTCGATATAATTTACAGATAATGAAATAGGCAGAAATTATTCACTGATCAATCAGCAGCTCTCTATGGCTAACCTAAACCAAGAATGTAACGCCTGTATTCCTATTAGCGCTGGACTCAAATCCCAGCCTCTTTTGTAAATGTGTTAACAGGCTCTGGAAATGAGTTTCTATATAATGTGTTTATCATAAACACAAAACCGAAGTTTTGTGGATTAATATCTTGTTCAAAGGTGCTCATTGTGTGAATTTATTGCACTGTGATTAATGCCCCTATATTGTTGAACAACAATGAACGGCTATAAAATTCACTTTTGACCCTTGGTGTGTGCATTTCAATTCTGCTAGTGTTTTACTTTAGAAAAAATGTTAAATTACCCATAAACACAATAATAATTAAGTCTCTGCTTAGGATAAAGGTTGGAAATTTGAAAAAAAAAGTCGGAAATCAGTGTTAAAGACTATTTTGCATCACATCTTATTCTCCATATTTAATTCTATCATGTGAGGGATTTCCAGCTTTAGAATGCAAATATTGAGGAAGTTATGGCCTCTCAAACTTTCAAGGTGATCACCTTCAATTGGCATTGGGAATCAGCGAGCACGCTGTGTGAGACTTCACAACGTGTCATACTTGTTAAGAGTGTATTCTACTAATAATTCCACAGATAAGATGATGATCAAACTTCAGCCCTTGATGGGGCTCAAACACAGGTTCTTATGGTCCGGCAGGCAACGCCGCTACAATTGATCTATATTGTCTATAGGTTCACATAGCTAGACCTAGTGGTGTGATGCTAGCGGCGTTGCCTGCTTGTGTAAAATTCCTGGGTTCGATCCCCATCCAAGTCTGAATTTTGATCATCATGTTATTTGTGGAAAGGTTCAGTAGAATATACTCATAGTAAGTATGACACTTTGTGACGTCTCACACTACGTCTCACACGGAGTGCCGGCTGATTCTTAATGCCAATTGACTGCCGTCACCTTATGAGTTTGAGAGACCATAACTTCCTCAATATTTGGATTCTAAAACTGGAAATTGCTCACATGATATAATTAAATATGTAGAATAAGATGTGATACAAAATAACAGTCTCGAAGAAAGTCTTTAAGGGATTTCCAGCTTTAGAATTCTAATATTGAGGAAGTTATGGCCACTGAAACTCTCAAAGTGATGGTGGTCAAACGGCATTAGGAATCAGTGGGCAATCCTTGTGATACATCATCATAATTATTGTGACTAGCAGATACAACATACAGTGGTACGCATACCACTGCACAACACACAGCTATAAATCAGGAGTAAAGCGCAGTTTCGAGGCCTTCTCTAGTACAACCTCTTCATGACCGGCCCCAGCAGCATGAAGCCACCCCTGTGTGTAGATGAGCATCACGATCCATCTGCAATGTGGTGAATTTGAGTAGTGGACTCTGGCAAGAGGGGTGGGCGCCTAGAAGATAGCGACTTTACACCGATGAGTTTATAGAAAGCAAACCACTTGCACTGGTTTTGCTTATAGAGTAACATGCATGAGAGTGATTGGGGGAACATTTTTGCACAGAAGGGATGAGGAGTTAGCAGCCTCTCTGGTTGAGCAACAGAGTAAACACACCGATTATGTCGAGACTCCACAAACACTGACAATCAGCACCGAGGGCTTGATGAGAAGGATTGAGAGACCATAGCTTGCCAAATATTAGGATCCTAAAGCTGGAAATCCCTCACATGATAGAATAGAAAATGGAGAATAAGATGTGATACAAAAGAGCAGCCTCAAAGTAAGTCTTAAAGTAGAACTCAACAACAATTCTCTTGTCAATGAAACTCATTGAGGATCTTCTATACACATATGTAGTCACAGGTCTACTCCAAAACCTGGGATTTTGGCAATGTTTGACTGCCCCCCTTGAGTTTTTGTTGTTTTGGTGTTTGAAGGTAATTCATGGTTGAGAAGACACATCCAACTTTCATGGTCTCTGGAGTCAAAAGAAATTTGGGCAGCACTTCCCTGAGTATACTGTTTGAAAGACTACCTCCTAAGCTGCTCGTACATACCTTATTTGATGGATTTAGTCACCTGTAGCTCTTTCAGCAAACAATTTCAGTTCAAAAATCTTTTAAAATCATGCGCAGACTCTCTCTATCGGAAACTAGCAAAGGCCCTATAAACACTGGTCTTTGTCTTTTGGGTTTTTCATGATACGTCCGTACTATATAATTTAAGGAAATACCACCAATGTATAAACCAATGAAATGTCTTGTAATTTAATTGAAACCAATCAGAAACAGTGATGAATAATTAAAGCACAATCACCGCCTAATTTGATTAAGGCTCATGTGGATGCAATTATCTTTCACATCTTATTTACACTGCTATTTTTTGTTAACATGGAGAGTGAAGTATTCTATCCTATACCAGATAGTACTAATGTGAAGCTGAGAAAATGGTTTGTGTGGCCAACATTGTTATGATGTTGATTATTATTATGATATTGGTGTCTACAAACTTATGAAATAAATACCATATCAATCATTCATTCATGCTTTGATTGCACCACATAATGTTGCCTTCGAATATCTTGCAGAGTGAGGGAAATATGTCATTGTATGGAAATTTTGTATGCTTGATTTTAAGACCTTCAGAGCACATATCAACAACACAATCATGTTACCACAGAGTAAGGATAAGCAGAGGGGACACTTCAATGATCGTTATAGTGCCTGCGGTTTTTATCCACTTGGGGGAAATCCATCAATCTGGCCACCTGCCAATTTCAGAATATATATAAGTTACAGCGGAGTTTTGTCATGCAGACAGAGCCACCTTTGATAGGTCATAATTCATTCTGTATTTATCCTAAAGACTGATTTCTAACTTTTCTGAAATGTCCAATCTTTGAGCTATACACCATATTATTGTCATTTTTTGCTAGGATACATAGGCTATGAGTAATCCAGGTTTTTAAAATGAGTTTTATCATATAGATTTACATAGGGCTTAGGTCAATGCACGGACATTTCCTAATTTTGATGACCAGCCGTCTATCAATTGTCACATGTAAATCTATATGACAAAACTCATTTCAAAAACCTGGATTACTCTTAGCCTATGAATCCTAGCAAAAAATGACAATAATATGGTGTATAGCTTGAAGCTTGGACATTCCAGCAAAGTTGGAAATCAGTCTTTAGGATAAACACAGAATGAATTATGGCCCATTAAAGGTAGGGATGTCTGCAAGAAAAATGCCATTATAACATATAGAGATAATGAGTTTTTGGCATCCAGCTGTGCACAATTTTCCCCCAGTGGATAAAAACCGCAGGCACTATAATGATCATTGAAGTGTCCCCTCTGCTTATCCTTACTCTGTGATGTTACTGACGCTGTAATGCATTGTTGATTACAAGAATAGCGTACCGTGGTGCAGATTGAATAGCTATTTTCATACAAAAATGAGGTTTATTCATATCCAACTCCTCTACCCTCTCCCTATTACATAAGTGTATTGAGCAATATAAATAAGGTGAGGGGCATAGAATTTATTAATCCACAAACACCCCGAAATTAACTAAATAGATTAGACAATGGCAGATGACACCTGACTATATATCACAATGATTACCGACATAGTCGTATGAACATAATATACTATGGTAGGTCAGTATCTGATGAGTGTCGGCATTGAAAAGTAAATCAAAATAATATTTTTCAGGGTAGCTGACCGGCTCCAAAGACAGGAGGGCAGCAATCTCCTACTCTCAGAGATAATAAAAAACTTACGCATTATCGACTATCCAATATTAGCAGTGTCAAAAAAACAAATAACTACAGCGGTAACAGAAAAGCTGCACGTTACTGGCATCAATGAAGGCGGTGATTTAACGTTCAGAGATGTCGCTCTCAGAGAGAAGACAGTTGATGTTTACAATCTGGTAGAATCATTTAAACAAAAATTCAAGCAGTCGGTAATACAAATCGACAAAGATTTGAATGGGTCAGTAGATATGATGATAGCATCTGATGAAGGTTCTGTAAAGTTTATAACAGCAGATATGGTGAAGATGTCGCTGACAACATTCAGTGCTCTTCGTGAAAAGATAGACTGCCTTTCGAATATATTCTCTGGTGATTTGACATTCGCTCATATGTTGACGAAAGTAATTACAGCACGTTATTGTTCACTCAAATGCAGTCCAAGCTGCGTGACCTTTGTTTGGAAAAGGGGAGCCGGCGCCATAAGCTGCAATACCTGCCTCTCTACAAACAGAACCAGAAGACAATCAGCAAAGATGAAAGCTAAGCGGGAGGCCTTGGTTGATATCCAAAACAGTCTGGACGCTGTCAGCCCAGAATTTAAGGAGCATGTCAGCAACCAGATTCAGATGGCTAAGAATACTAAAGTCAACTACAATGCCAGGTATGTAGTAGATTTCTTATTTTAGTAATGAAGCTTCGCTGACAAATAAAATAACTTGCATTACCTTAAACTATGTGTATACTGAACATTTACATACCAAAATTCATCGTAGAGGAGAAAATTTTAGCTAGAGTTAAATTTAACTAGTTTCGGAGTGGCTTCATGTCAGCGAGCACTTAATTTTGTTAATGGCATCTATATAATAAAAAGGGGGAGTAATTGTTAGCTAGCTTTAAATTTAGCTCTTTCTTGAGAATATTATATCGTTATAAGTTGTTACTATGACAATGATCCCCATTATTCTTCCTGTTGCATATGTCCGGTTCATTTTCAAAGGACTATGAATGCGAGCCTTAGGGCTAACTGCCGAAATCGAGCATCCTACGATGACATGAGAGCAGATGGTGTATTTGGCAAGCTACCTAGTCAATCTACTCTTTACAGATACAAAAACAGAGTAAAGCAACATCCAGGTATGTGTAGGATTACACTCAGTTTTCTAGTAACGTTCTTTGTTTAATTTAGCTCATAGTCAATGCTGTTTCTACCCTTTTGAGGTGCAAGTGTAGGTAGTTGCCTTCTCATGCACCAATGATCTTGTATAACACGGTGAAAACATATCAAATCCTATCGTACGAATCACAGCCAAATGTACTGTAATATTTGCATTTTTACAGGAATTAACACCGAGCTTTTGACTTGGATGTCAGCAGAAGCTGAAAGGCTCAGAATAAATAAGAAGGGACGTTGGGGAGGCCTCCTTCTCGATGAGGTCACAATCCAGGTATGATCAAAGCAAAACATGACACTTAGGAGCGGTTATCAATTAATAGCATTCACGGAATCACATGGCTTTTCCTTTCAATCAGATTTCGTCATTTATCTTCAGATCATTATAGGATAAGCTGATTTATTTCAGGCTGACGTCACACTGATTTGTTTTAGGCTGGCGTCACACTCTCGTCAAAAGATGGCAAGCCAACTATTTATGGCATGAATGACTATGGGCCCACACTTAATAACTTAAGGAAGGTCTTCCCAAAGAAAAGAACAAAACGGAAGGAGGTTGATGCAAAGGAGAAGGCCCTCACTGAGAATGTTTCGAACAAAGTGCTGCAGTTTGTCTTTAACGGCTGGACGGGGTTTCACTTCCCAGTAGCTCACTATCCAGTAACGAGCATGGACTCAGCTGAGCTAAGGCAACTGGTTATGGAAGTCATATCTGCCCTGCATCTGCACGGATTCAAGGTACTAGATCTTGGGTTGAAATTTGTCCATATACACTGTTAATGGTATAAAACCATGGTTATCAAACTTCCCCCCCCTCCCCTCCAATAATTGACACCATTAGCTGCACACGTGTATCTGATACTGAATTGTGTGTTAGTCAATATCTTTCATGAATAACTTGCCATTAGCATCAGATAGACACGAAAATAACATTAATATAATATAATAAATATACATAATGTTTGATGCCAGTTCTACAGATTAATTTTGTCTAATGCTGCAATTTTCTTCTTTTCCAGACTCAATATGTTATGATGGATGGAGCCCCTATTAACAGAACAATCATTCAGGAAATCCAGAATTTATTTGGGTCGTACAGTATGCCAAATCCCAACACCACAGATGACAAGATCACTTTCATAATGGATCCAAAGGTAATCATCTCTTTGTTACAGGCGAATTTGATAGATTTGATATGGTTGCTCTAATTCTAAATTTGAACTAAAGGTCATAATCATAATAAATTCTTAGAATTAGATTTACTGGCCTCTGGTTGTTTCGTTAGTCATCACGCAGTTCAGGGGTGTATCCATAGGTAGAGCCAGGGGGCCATGGCCCTACCACTTTTTCAGAAAATCAATTTTGAAAAAGCTCTGAAAATTGCCATAAATGTTATGAATACACATTGATTCTATGTATGTTTCTCAATAACAGGTGTTAAGGGGCCCTTGTGTTATTATATGTAGGGATAATGAAGTGATAGCGCGCGATGAAGCTGTTTTATAATGGTACATTTCTGCTTGTTATGAGGTTTGGAGTTGTTCAATTCATCTAAATCTGAATCCTGTGAGCTATCCTTCAGCACCATTGACCACCACAAAACATACCTTTGGGCCAAACTTGATCAATCAGCCTCTACCTTGCAGGTATTCAGCTTGACAAAGTTCAATGTTGGTAATGTTGGCCCTACCACTTCAAAACCCATGGATACAGCCCTGATGCAGTCGAGGGTCATTACATATATTCCCAAATCTTTTTCAGCACACAGTTAAAAAGCTCAGAAATTCCCTAGCAACATCAGGAGGAAAGAAGCGCCTCATCAGGTCAAGTAAAGGTGGGTAAAACAAGTTTATTACTACTAAATTTACTTAACCATCGTTTATCATGTCTTGTTGAGTCTTTTGTGTGTGTTTTGTTAAGTTTTAAAAGTTCATTACTGTTATGGCAGGAATCATACCATGGGATCACTGGTGGCGAGTGTATCGATGGTCACAGGGAGGTTATATTAGGCAAGCTAGGAAGATCCAAAGATGCCATCTGTATCCTAAGAACCAAGAGAAGATGCGAAATGAGCTTACAGAGCAGGTGCTAGATGAGCAATTCCTCTTTGCAATGCGAGTAAGTTCAGTAAATGATGTCCCACAAGTTAATGATTTTAGTATCACTCTGCTTCAAACACATGATACCAAAGCAAGGGAGAACAATTCACAAGTTGTAATCAGATGATGCATAACTGCACCGTTCAATTTCCAAAAGATGCCAATCAAGTTACCCTGAGCATTCATTATCCGTTTTTAGCATTATGTCAGCACGTTGAACGAGCCGAAGGAGTTTGATGCCACACTAGAGCTCCTAGAAAACACCTCAAAAATTATATCAGTATTTCTAGACAACCTGTCTATGGACTCGGCATCGGACGAAAGAATGAAGAATCTACAGCAAGCCCATTCTTACTTCAAACAATTCCTCAACAAACCTTCCAAAGACTCCTTCACATGCCAGACATCCTATGATGTACTATGTACCATAGGCGGATTATTGGAGCTCTTTAGTAGAACCATAGAGGTTAACAAAATCTCAGTTGTGCCAGGAAATATTAATAGCGATATTGTGGAGAATTATTTCTCAATGATCAGGGGCCTTTTTAACGGGAGCTCTGAACACCCAACATACTTTCAGTTCAAAAGTATGACTAATGCAGTCATTCTTACACAGCCCCAACTCTCCAGAAAACGAAATGCAAATATAGACAGAGCATATGTGCAAGCACCGAAAATTAAAAAGTTATACTAACTGTAACGCAATACTTACAAATCTAGTTAAGACCAGTCCTCACACAAACTGCAATACCACACAGAGCTGCTGTTTTTCTGAAGTTTACGGTATTCCCGCATTGTCAGCTTGGTACCTTTCAGGTGGAACCAATTATTACAGCTGTAAATACAGATATATGTTCATAGAAAACATTTCATTATTATCACATCATAATGTAGTATCTGGCAGCAAGCCAGTATTTTTCACAAAACAATTCCCTAAAGAATAGTGTCATTTTGATTCTGTTTCAAACTTCATTTTCTAGCAAATCCGACTTTTGTGTTCATATATCATGGCTTGCTTGTTGTCTTACAAAGTTTCATTAATTGTGGGATTTCAATTTGTGCAAGTATTCCACTTATCCCACTTAATGCTTATATACATGCTTTAAAATACAAAATCTCATCTCATCAGTTTGGTGATAAATGACTTTTTTTTGTAATGATGTTTGCTACACACGTTGAGCATGAAATCCATTGGTCGTTGGCAGCTCCTGTTTCCTCCATCCCACATGTCCAGCACACTTCGACATCCTCGTCAGCTTCAACTATTGTTTCTGATAGCTTAGTGTCTGCCACTTGTACAGCTTTCCTGAGGGCCATTGATTTCTTGAGTATATTGGCCAAATTTGATCGATACTCCCTCGCATTGGTGACAACTGAACATCTCACAAGCGCCTCATATAGTTCTGAAATAGATATCGTGGTAGAACAAGTTTTTTCCCTCTGTGGTTGCGGAGGGATATTGCAAATGTTTGGTATCGCGGCGCCTCGATACCAAACAATTGCAATATCCCTCCGCAACCACAGAGGGGACAAACTTGTTCCAATATCGTAGTAGATGCAATAATTATGAAATGAGAAAAATGGTATCTTTGAAACAAAACAAGTTAAACCCTGTACCACACGAGAGGTCTTCATGCATGCCACAACTGGGATCTTTAGAGACTGGGAACATGTTATGGCTTGAGATATTCAATTTGACAGCAGTGAATTTATATGTGGTATGTTGTTAATCTTGTTAAAATATCAAACCCCTCTAACCAAAGTACCGCTTTTATGAACCAGGAACAAATACCTTGCAGATTTTCCTGACTGACTGAGGGAAAGCAGGAAGCGAAGTAGCCAAACAACACTGTGTTTTTCTTAACAATATCAAGACAGTTCTCCATGGTATCAGACTCCACAGAAGATGCGAAGTGGGGTTTGACAGCGCAGTGAAGCCTGTAGAAGAACTCTGCCACCGAGTCAGTAATTCTTATAAGGTGTTTATACTCTCTGATATTAATGTCAATCAGGGAATCCGGGTCCTGTGACACATAGTTTCCTCTTACACAAATACCGTCCATGGCATTTATTAAGCACTCTCTGTGAGCTGCCAACGCAGGCTTTGATGATACCAACTCATCGAGGCGCCTCCCATACCTCTCTCTCAATCGGTGGATATACTCCCCTCCAATGTACCTGTTGATAACAATTTTATTGGTGATATTGAATAATATAAGCCGGTTACTTACCTACACAACAAGAGCTGACTGCGTTATACACCGACACTGTAATCACCCAATTTGTACAATGTGGAGTCACCATAACTCAATAACAACTCACCTAAGATGCCCTCTGTCAGCAGGAGAAAACGCAGAAACCTGTAACACGCGTTGGGGACTGGATGTTGTTCCTGCTAAGTCTGCAAGCGTGCTTGCCATAACACTGACCGCCTTTAGATAGAAGGCGTAGTGTTTTGCTGGATCCTGAAGCACTTTACTTCTGTAAGCCTCGGTGGATGTGAAAAAGTGCTGACTGAAAACAAGATTGATCCAGTATGCATGCATTTCTGGTTTGCTTCCCATTCAATTGGCCCTTTTTGCCTATGGCAAGACTAGTGAAGGGGGAGCAACTCCGACAGGAACAATTAAGTTCAATACTTTAGTCACAGAAATTGAGCGTTTTATTAGTCAGTCGCACATCTATAATCATATTTCAACATTACATCTAAATGTACAAGAATTTCAAACAAGGTTGAACATCCTGTTTTCATACATATTCAATTTCCATCTCTGCATGTCCAGATAATAAAAATAGTCACGATTTGTTCTGTTGGGTCTATTTTATCGATATAAAGACAGAAGACAAACCTTTTCATTGCTGGGTCACGGCTCTGAAGGACATTTTCTTTGTAAAACGTCAAGCATAAGAATTTCCAGATGAATCCGGCAAACTGGCTACCACCAACACCAAGAGCTTCATCTGCTTCTATCCTCAGATCGGCCAGTTTTGCTGTGAACACTGGGAAGTATGTTGACAGGTCAACCGATTCGATTTCGTCCACAGATAGTTGCTGCATCGTGAGAGTAGGCTGGGGCTGGGGCTCGGTATCGTCTTCCTCCTCAGTATCTGCATCACTGAGATACTATAAATAATAAAGATTTTAGAAGCAATACAAGCATAATATTAAAATAATTCAGCAGTAATTAGCAAGTGCACATGCTTCATTTAATATTTTTCCCAGAACTTGCTAGCACCATTGAAGACAAAGATTTTTTTAAATTTTCAAAACAGCATCAGGGTGATGATGATTTTTCAGATCTCCTTTGAAACATTCAGTGAAATGGTAATAAAAGCTTGCATTATTTCTGCCTGCAACACACAGACTGTACCGATAACGTAGCGTGCAGTTTTGAGAAACATGTTATTTTTCCTGACAACAAATGATGTGATAAGTATATAATACCTTGTTGACAACTCACCTCAGCTGGAGGATGTCCAGTTTCTATGAATTTGAGATGATCTTTCGACGGAGGTGACAGAGAGTGTAGGATATTTATACCTTTGACATCCATGTTCATCAGATGGATATCGTCCTCTGTTCTGCACCTAGAGAGTGCAACTGCTAGCATGGTGGAACTGTATACCCGTCTGAAATCGATGACAGCAAACGAAAGCGTTTGCCCCTGGCACCTATGGACAGTAATTCCCCATGCCAGTTTTATGGGAAACTGCACACGTGTGTGCAACGAGTTAGAAAACTTTCTTGAGAAGGGCATGCGTTCCAGAGAGATAACATCCCCATTGATCAGATTGACAGTTATGGAATCATCCCCCATGGCCTTGATATTACCACGCTGTCCATTAGCAGCTTTACCAGCTACATTCATGGTGATGATGACTGGAGCATTTACTTTCAAAGATAGTTTTTGTTTGCAGCCTGATATGGCATTTAAAACTCTCATGTCACTGCCAGGTTCATCTATTGACCTGTAATGTCGGGTCTCACCCCTGGCCTTCACTAGCTCCTTAGCATTATGGATGTCCACCAGTTGGTTAGTGGCGGCGATGTACAGAGACCCTTTTTGAATATCCTTCATGGTGAGGCGACATATAAGATCCTCGGCTTCCGCGGTCAACTTGCCGTTAGCCAGAGACTGAATACACCTAAAATATCATAAAATTTCAGGAGTAAGAAGTAGGGCCAACTTGTCCAAATATCACCGCAATCTATGTATGTTTTTGCGAGCGGTGATGTCTCTTTCAAACAATATCAATAGCAAGAGGTATAATTTGTGATAGCTGGGCTCCTGTCATGTACAGTTTTCCAATTAATTTCTTTAAGTTATATGCATTTCACCAGTGGCAGAAACATTAAGCGGGATTGAACTTTATTACAATAATATAACTGTGGGTGTAATTGTTTAAAATCTGCAAAAAAGGTTGCCATTTATGCATCAAATTCGATTTTATGTTACACTATGAAGGAAATTTACGCTGCTAACCTGATGAAACGAGGGTCTTGTTGCCGGTGTACAGTTGTCAGAGTATAAACTGTAAATTTTCCGGATAAGTATGCCTCAGAACAATACAGAAAATGGCCCCGATCATTGTAGCTAGGGACAGGTGGGAGCTGGAGCAGATCTCCAACTAAAATTACTTGTATACCACCAAATGGATCTTCAACAGCCTGTAAAAACAAGTAAAGAAAAAAATCATAATTGCATAATAAGGTTGTCATGGAATGTACATGATCGTGGGAACTAGTCTAGCATGTGGTGTCTGCACAATGTCCTAGCCATGTTCTTACCAGGCCAATGCAATTGACACCTTACACAGGCTTTATCTGGTTGTACACAAGCTGTCATAAAAGGAAGCTATCAGGCTTTCTGATATCCGGCTATGCAAACATTTCAAAACCACATAATTGCAGACTTGCTAGGTGAGCCAAGCTGATCTAAAATGTTACATAATTGCATATATAGATTATATAGATGGGGTAGATTTAGAAATATAAATACTGGTACAATATAGTTCCTCGTGAATCCCTCATCTCTTTGCTATGCAACCACGCAGAGTTACAACATGTGGTATATGATTTATACCAGCACCAATACTATTTCATTTAGGTCTATCAATAAACTTTTTGGAGAAATATCTTTTATCTACAAGGCAAAAACAGATACTTACCCTGACTGCTTGAAGTATGTCATTGGTCTTTTGAAGCAATGCAGCTGATAACATGCTGACCCCATCAACAACTAGGATTTCTGTCTTCCTAACAAAGAATACCAAATTGCATCAGAACTCTTTTCCCTAGTTAAAATTTGATTGCATTGTATGTCCATCATTGAGTTATTACATTGATATAAATAAATAAAATAACTCTAAGATGTGTATACACATTGTTTGCAGGTGCATGTGCATGAATGAAAATTTTATTTAAAATACAAAGATATTAGGGATGCGTTTTCATTCTGTCAGCAGGTCAATTTTGAAAAAAAAACCTACTAGATTCAGCGTATAGTTATATGAATATAAATAATGACTTTATTTATGTTATCATTAGCAGGGCTCTACCACTTGTAAATCCAAAGATGATATAAAACTACTCACAAAATTTCTTCTCTGATTGGCTTGTTGTTAGTGATTCTTGTCAATAGCTCATCAGTTGCGAGCGACAGATCACTAATGCCTAAAAATCTGTGTAGGGTCTTAGCGCCCTGTATAAGCGAGGCAGCTATTCCAGTTGTCGCAGTAAGGGTAACCTTTTTGTTTGAGGTCTCTCTAATTGCCTCAATCACTCTAGTTTTTCCTGATCCTACAATATTAAATGACAGGGTAAGCTACTGGCTGGCTATGAAGCCACAGCCAGAATGGTATATACGGGTGGTATCGGTTTCCTGAACACAAATAAGGCGTGACTGAGTTTGAAACGAGAAGAAATAATCAGAGAATATTGCCGCAAAATCAACTTAATTATTGTCATTTGTTTCTTCTATACAAGTTTGGAGCTTGTTTGGTTTTACTAATCTCCTTATATGTTGTTTTTGGATCAAATTTAAGTGTGGATATATATATATATATATAAATACTTTATAGACAACGCCCAATCTAACGTGGCAAATATGGCAAATAACACAATCAAATAAATTCAGTTCTGCTAACTTGGTTACTGTCACCTCGCTGCCAATCTTTCATATGGACTAACCACATAGCATATCTACCGTGGCCCAGAAAGACGGATAAAATTAAACTTATCTGCTGTGAATTTAATTTAATAAGGTTTAAGTTGAATTAAACATTTAATTGAATTTAATCAAACTTTTCTGCATCAAACTTCTCTGCACCAAACTTTTCTACTCTGCATCAAACTTTCCTCACTGAATCAAATTTTTCTATTCTACTTTCGATGAGAATGTTATTTGAGAAATATAAAAAGCTGACTGGGTTTTGATCGCCCATGAGTTTGTTGGTGTGTGCTTTGACGGAGAGTGTATTTTGAAGTCTGTGTTTATATGTAAAGTTTTTAAATACACGTGGCTAAGTGGGAGTGTTGAAATACATGGTTGAATTAGCTGACCTGACCTCAGACTTTGAGGTGGCCTGTCATCAGCCTATCTATTATGTCATAACAACAAGCATTGTTATCTTACTATGGTGGTGGGATCTGTCAATACTTTTTGTCAATCGTATAATTCCTTTTTATACATCTACCTAATATCAATCAGTATCTTAATTAATATCTTCAGTCATGATCATCTAGCTCGAATATATGCATGTAAAGCCAGTAATATATTATATAGGGTGGCTGATATCAACGTACCGGAAAAGTTTGATTCAGAGTGAAAAGTTTGATTCAGAGTAGAAAAGTTTGATTCAGAGTAGAACAGTTTGACGCAGAACAGAAGAGTTTGATTCAGAACAATAAAGTTTGATGCAGAACAGAAAAGGAGAAGTTTGATGCGGAAAAGTTCGATTGAATTCAATGAAATGTTTGATTTGATTCAGGCCATTTTAAATTAAATTCACAGCAGATAAGTTTAATTTTATCCGGCTTTCTGTGCCACGGTACATATCAGCCTTTTAATCAAATGTTCTTACATCTATCATCCTTTACAAACGCAGTTATAAACAACAATGGCAAACATTGCTACACAAAGTAACCTGCTCACAAGATTTCACCGCTGCCCTTGTGTTGTCAAATATTGCAATGACGATGAATCCACTTTTTTACCATGAATTAAAATGAAAGGTAATATCAGTGTAGGCCTATATCTAATTTTATGTTACTCTTGATATACAAGCTCGACATGACATAAAACAAATCTTATAATATTTACTCTCGCCTAGAGAGGGTGAAAGAGGAAGAGGTATTTTTTCAGTAATACCATTTACGTTTAAATCACAGGAGCTCATCTATAAAAATCTTGATACTGATTTAAAATCAAATTTGCTTTTCTACTATGACAATGCCACTTCATTCAGGTTGTGTGTATACCTTCCGGAACTGAAATAATCGCCAGTTGTCAATATTTTATCAATTTTGATATAATAATTGTAATTTAACTGTATTACCTAGGTACTGGTATTACCAGTTTGTTCGTCAGCACAAATAAACTGCGCTCAACATTCATCCGTATGAAACTTCACTATTAATCTAGGAGGGCAGTTACAGTCATCATAGTCATCAACATAAGGTAAAATTGTTCTTGTACACACATACTCTGGCAACTTTCTAATTGTTCTACGTCAGTTTGACTTACAATACGAGATTGAACATGCACAAGTATCAAGTAAGTATGGTATGCTTAATTGAGTTCAGTGGTAACTTCAGGCCTATATATAGGCATGTCGGCAAAGAGTAATGCTTTCTCTCTGTTTCTGCTATTTGGCAGCCGCTAGATGTCTGCCTGGCATCGACATCTGTTAGATGACAAATAGACATCCGGTTACATGAAAGGCATCCAGGCACGTATTTGACAAAGGTGGATTGGTATGTAGCAGAGGAGGATGGATTGTAGTCACTCATCATCGGGGCGACAACCCCATCTGAATAGGGCTGTAACAGCAAATATTAATGCTCCAAGCCCATTTGGTTGGGTTTGCTACACAAAAAATTTCTGCTCCAAGCCCATACAAATGGGTTTGTTACAGAAAGTATTACTGCTACAAGCTGTTGTACTAAAAATGTTTTCTGTAAATGGCCATCCGCCACACATCTCTGGTCTATCCTCAGCCTATGCAGAGGAGTTTGTTACTGCTCCAAGCCCATATGGATGAGTAGTTGGCAACCATCAATTGCCATATGGCCATTCGGATGGGTTTGTTACAGTCACACTTCGAGATTGATACAAGGTGAAATGGATGGCCAGTTAGCATTGCCGCATGGGTATTTGTCATAAGCGGATGGCCCTTTTATGGAGATATGTCGCTGATGGCCATTTACCGGACACATTTGGCTCATCTGGAAGAATGGTTACAGCAAATATTACTGCTCAAACAAAACCCACCCGGATGGAGTTAATTTAGCAAACATTACTATTCCAAGCCTGTCTGGATGGGTTTGTTGCAGTTATAATGCGAAAAATGTGGCCGGTCCACCACAAATCTTTACATTAAAGGTCCATCCACTCATGACAAATATCCATTTCACATTATATCAATTTCAAAGCTCAGCAGTCACAAACCAATCATGTTGCAAATTTTGCAACCAGATGGCTTCATGGCAGATGTCATTTGTAAAACAGACCCATCCGGATGGCTATTTGGCAACCGTTGGACACCAAATAGGCGTCCTGATGGGTTTCTTTCACAGCAAACTCCACCCTAACAAAACCCATCTCTGTCTAAAGTGCATTTGCATCTGTTACAAGCCAATCCTGTCCCATGAATATTATGTCCGGTAGCGTTAAAAGCAACCGGAAGCCTATTTGTCCGTTGGGCAATCAACGGCTGCCAAATAATAGGTTCTCATCGCAGAATAGCTATCAGAGTCCGAGAGGAAAAATTTAGCATATTGTTTATACCTGGTTCTGGAAGTAGTTCATTGTGTTATGCAATTTTATCTCTGTTCGAACTCCACTGTTATTGATGGCTATTGTCCATTTGCCTCTAAGCGATCAACTTGCACTTCCAGTATGCCCGTTCATGTCTCCGGCCAAGATAAGCTCCTCTGCAGCACTGCAACAAACTCTGTCCAAAATCTGTCTTTGGCCTCCTCGTCACAGTCTTGCTGTTCGCATAGGCAGAAACGATGTTATAGGTCTGCCTTTTGGTCACCACGTTCAAATTGATAATCCCCTCAGATTTCCTGGTTACATGACTCATCCCACACTAGTCTGAGCCCCCCAGACTTTGCCCCCTGTCCGACGGCCCCCCTCCTTGGTCTTATCCCGCCACTGTTGTACAGCTTGATGCCTTCATCAATGTATCTTGCCTTTCCTCCGGGCCTTTCTCCTCCCATCTGGTCTCCTGTAGGCATATGTTACGCCTCACCATCTTATCAGCTATCTCTCTACTCTTATTTGTGAGTGTAGCAATGTTTAGGGCCGCTAGCTTGATAATCGTCTACCTCGCTCGCCTACTTTCCACAAGGTCCCAACGAGGGAGATGCCTTGGCATAGTCTGGTTCTCTCTGGTTTTATGACAGTCTGTGGCATAGTTTTTCCGGCCGGATGTTCTGCCTGTCGCTGAACCCTTCTCTATCCAGGATTGGGACTGGCTGAGTCTTGCACAGGATTGTACATTCCTCAAGCGAATTTTTCATAATATCATAATATCTACAAAACAACCACCTCTATTGCAGAAATAACTGTTGGTCTTGTTCTTGACTTTTTTGCTAGTTTTCATATTTTATCCTGTCCCCTACCTGTTCCAGCTAAGAATTGATCACTTGCCATAGCACACCAGGACATGTAGGTATATACATAAAGTACATGATTATTTTGCTTTATTTTTATCAGATCCTATGCGGAGAAAATTAGTTGTGCATTTGGCTGCGACTTGAGATGATTTCCACCAATCTACATCAGGTTTGTTAAGTTATCATGAACGTGAAAAATACCACTTGCCTTTGCCCCATAAGTGAGCCCAGAAGGTACAATATGAGGATTGAAAAAAAACAAAGCTGAAAGACATAATGCATATGGTAATTCGCAGTTGGGCAGTAAAAATATTGACATTGCATGTACATCATATCAACTACCCTTGCGGATAAACTATTTTGGTTCAAAGTTTCAATCAAGGTAATTTGGTACCGAAAAACATAATATGTCCTGATTGTAGGTCTGCATCAACCCATCACCCTATCCCTAATGACAGGATACCAGTGCTAAGATGAGAAAGTGTCCATCTGTTCATCTTCACACTATTTCAGAGTGACCTGCAATGCTGGTTGGTAAATAGAAGTGATATGTACGGGGATGTGAACTATCAGCTGAAGTGTTGAGCCGCTTGGAGGTAGTGTCTATCATGCCTACCACGTATTGAGATATGGGTATGTACAAAGGTGTTACTTTCATTTTCATTCCATAAGTACTGTAACCAAAAAATAGCTTCTCTCTGTGGAAGAGTTTATATTTCTATTTATAGCAATCAGCAAATTTTTTCCCCCAGAAAGAAAGTATTTTTACAATCACAATACCTAAATTTGTTGTCAGTTGTTATAAGTTTTGATAGCACGAGGTCCTGGGTTCAATTTCCCCTCTTGTTATGAGAGATCTCCCTGCTCATATCCCAAAACACGCCAAGCAACATAAACCAACACCAACTGAACTGACTCAAAAGTCGCCACTTCTCTAACGACAACTCTACAACTATACTGTGTGGAACATTCTTAGTCTACCGACATCAAAGAGGCTGTCTATCAGTAATAAACCTATTAAGACAAGAAATTTCAAAAGTTGAAACTTGGTGCATGGCCAACAGGCTCACTCTAAATTATTCAAAAACGTTCCAAATTATTTTTAAATCGCCAAAAAAGCAAATTGTTTTGGCAGAATATAAAATTGATCTCAGCTGTAAAACACAATTTTTTAGGCATTATTCTTGACTTTAATATAACTGATATGAATCACCTCGTGGACCACTGCCGAAAATTCAACCTAATTGTAACATTGATTAGGGAAGCTCTCCCTTATTTTGATAGCAAAACAATGGTTGACCTGTATTACCGTTGTTTTTACCCACATTTAATTTAAAAACCTGAATTCTGGGGCCATGCCACGACACAGATCTCCATTCCATTTCAGTTTCCATTCTTCAAAAAAAGTATGTACATGTTATTCTGAACAAAAAACCCAGAGAAAATGTCACATCATTTTTAAAACATGAGGGATGATGTGAATTCAAATGCTATTTGAATTTTGTACTTTAAAACATGCTCAACTACTAAAAAAAGCCAACCGATCGGGATGAGAGGTCCTTGTTGTGCACTCGCTTGTCACTGTACAACAAGCACCTAAAAGGGGTGGAGATGGGGTCTCAGACTTGTGTGCCCGCGCGCCTGGCTCCTGGTCTGGGGGGCAGTGATGACTGCAGCTGGAAGGGGCACTTGTCCTGTACGTGTGTCTCGTATTTGACCTTCAAGCTTTACAATTGGGCGGTCTACGCTCTAGCGCAGGCTATAAGACTGTCCCTTTGCTTTTGATATTTATTTCTATTGCAATTATCTACATTTTTTGATTTAATCTTTTTTTGCCTTTCTCTGAGTCATACTCAATTGAACTTTATCTATATATGTTTTCAATTTTATCTCTAGCAATAAACACACATGAAAGAAAAAATTGTCTAACAGTCTTCGAGTTAGGGTGTCAATTACCTTTCTGAAATGTGCAGTCTCACACCACTACCCTCCCTCATATCGGACAAGGGATAGAAATACCCATATAGATAATTATGACAAACCTGTACACAAAATGACCTAATGACCTAATTTTACACTAGTACCCACTCGGTAGCTAAAACTATATGCATATTTAGTGGCTAGTTATTGCATAGAACCTTTTACATGATAATCCCATGATAATCTCATAATAACCTAATACTAATAGTTATTTTTCTGGCTGCTCTGGGATGCCAATCAATGTTGCAGCTAGCTTTCTGGATATTGTAATCTTTATTTCTTTTTTAGACTGCCATAGAAAGACAGAGCATCTTAAAGAAACTCAGTACCATTCACCAGCTACAAGCAAACAAATAACCACACCTACTGAAGCATCAGTGTTGTGATTTAAAAAAAATGTATGGGCGTTGTAGCCATTTATAATGATTTAAGAACGAGGATTTATATTTTGGTCCATTTCCATAATTTTTTATATAATCCCCATAGGGGAAAATGGAATTCTATCCTCTGTGCTCCCATAGATCTCAGCCAAACCTCAAATGTATTTTCCGGTAATTATTTATTCCTCTCCCTGAGAATAAAGCTTAAAATTCATTATATACGATTATTTTATTAATGGTGTATTTTGATAAAGTATAACAGCTTCAATACAATGTAATGAGTGATGGATAACCAAAATTTTGTCTTTTTCAAACCAAGGACTAAGCAACTTCCTAATAATATGCAAGTTGTGATTGTTATCAATATCCAGCGCATTTGGTGCTGTTTTGCTCCAGGAATCTGGTAAAGATATCTGGCAACCATTGCAATATGCCTCGCGTAAGATGACTGACACTTAGACGCGCTCTTCGATGGTAGAGAAGGAAACTCTTGTCATCATGTGGGCAGTTTGACTAGTATATTATAGGTCGAAAGTTTGAAGTTGAAACGGACCATAAACCCTTGGTACAAATTCTAGGTGGTAAAGATCTGAGTGATCTACCACCGAGGGTGCAAAGGTTCAAAATGAGGATAATGAGGTATGGATATAAAAATTTTGGTGTTAAGATGTTTGTTGCCGATAGTTTGAGCCGACCCAACGAGGCATAGAGTGCAGCCAGTGTGAAGCACTGTGCAGCTGTTGAGTACTATATTGACAGTATTTGTGAGGACTTAGTCCCTGATATACATGAAATAGAGGCATTTGAAGCCATCGTGACTGACGAAGTCGCAGTTAAATTCAAGCAGTATTTGGTCGAGGGTTGGCGAAGAAACAAGCAGTCATAAATTGCCCGGGTACAAAGGTTGTCTCATGTTTAATGATAGACTTGATGTACTTGCTAGTTTGCGTAGTGCCTATATTGCACATGCACATGCTGGACACCAGGGTACTGCTAAACCTGCAGAGCTGCTCGACAGGTAGTCTGGTGGCCGAGCTATCACCCAACAACAAATTTCTGTCAATTTTAGCTCTTGCTTTTGGCCTGAGTCCAGCAGCAATTGATCTCGGGAATATGCTGTGCAGCTAAAGCCAAGCTTCTTTCAAATTGTCTGCTCAACAACCCGTAGCAGACAACTCCAATTTGTACTTCAAGGGACATTCTGATGCGTTAAAAGTGCTCAGATAGCTGTATATGCAAGTTTGTGGCATCACATCATCAAATTCCTTACAAACATATCAAACAAAAGTGAATAGTTGTAATGTAATGCCACAAACCCGCACTTGCAGCCATCTAAGGAGTAAGAACCTAAATTATGTTCGGGTATACATAAAAAAGTATCATGTGAAATTGCTTTTATAAACATAGTTTTGGCAATCAGACATTACATGTATTTCGTCTGCCGCATTATGGGCATTGACTTTTGCTTATTGAAATATTATAGGAGAACTACTGATCTTTCAATTCCAACACATCTCACCATGTCGTAAAATACAACCTCATTAAATGACAATTGATATCTGAAACCTGGGAACTTGAATTGTTTTTCATATTATGTATGTTAATGATGGCCTTCTCCAATGGATTTGCCCCGGTTTTGGAGCACCTCTACAACATCAAAAAATATACTATATCAGGGTATTATGTTATATTCGCTGCAGGGTGCCAAAGTATAGCGTTATGTGGTCTAGAAAAATTGAGAGAAATTGAATTGAATTCAATGCACTCCACTGTGCAATCAAAATGGTTTTGACGCCACCACCAGCATCATTTGCGACGCAGCAAACAGCAGAGTTGTCGAGTTAAGTAGGTGATACTGTTTACCTGAAATGACCCTTGCAAAAAA
Organism: Membranipora membranacea; assembly: GCA_914767715.1. Classification (NCBI taxonomy): domain Eukaryota; kingdom Metazoa; phylum Bryozoa; class Gymnolaemata; order Cheilostomatida; family Membraniporidae; genus Membranipora; species Membranipora membranacea. The sequence continues at coordinate 12,353,554 of OU612074.1, forward strand.
TCTTCATGTGTTAAAATGAGCAACCAGATACACTACTCCGGCTTGGGCTTCTTGAAGACCTGTTCATGGTTTCGTTCGATCCAATGAGTAGATTTGATTCTTGCAATTTTAGCGTTGTTCTAGTATCGCGTTTGATTTTTATTAGTTTCTTTGATCTTGAAATCTACAAATATACTCACACCAGTACCTTGTGATTCAAATTGATATGATAAGTTATACCATGGTTCTATAATCAAATGACGATTGGTAAATGATACATCTTCAACTTGGCAACTTTTTCAGCTAGTGTTGCTGAATCTATTGATTGCAGAGATCATCATAAATAGAGTTTCTACTTCCAAAAATGATCTAATTTTCAATATACCACGCCTCCGTATATTTAAAATTAAACAATAAAATGAAACAGATCAGAGCAAAAATCGGCAGCAACAATGTTTCCTTCATGTCAAGCAAGTTCATATTCAAACAAGAAAAGAAATGTAGGAGCGCTCATATCAGGTTCCTTGACCAGAAAGCTCACCATCAAGGTTGCGCTGTCAGCTGTCTCTTTAAAGCAGATTGTCTTAGTTTAATTATGCCTTGTCAATAATTACTGCAATTACATGCATACTTTTAGCATAGAACTCGCCTGTCGTAAATTCATGATCACTCGGTTTGGACAATTCCAACAGTAAACGGGGATGATGCTGTTATGATACAAAAAATACAGATCCGCAGCACTAGTACTCATGAGTTTGGTCTTGTCAGGTTCTAGATTTTTCAGTTCACCAACTCAACATGTAACTACCCCCAATAGCTGTGACATCTGTAGGGGTAACAGTATATTGTTAACAGTGATAACATGGCAAATCTGAAAACAGTCCGCATATTCATTACCATGTTGACTGATATAAACAAGGTGCCCCTCCTCAATACTTTTATATCTCAAAAACTTAATAAACACAATTCCTACATCTCAACTTTTGGTAACCTCTCATTCATTCATAAACATCTCTAGGGAAACCCAATTAGTTCATTGTTGTAGAGTTAAGTTTCATATAAATACTATGTGTATATATATCATGTATATATATATATATATATATATATATGACATACAAATCTATAACAGAGGGACATGTATGGTCCTTGAATCATTCCGCTCCTAACTGATAAGGGGCCAAAACTCTGAATTCAAAACATGGGAAAAAGGACCTGTTATTTAATGAAGGTAAAATAAAAACATCCTATGTAGATTGATTTTATCGATTAAATATGTTTTCATTGTTCAATTATATTGGATCAGTTTTTACCCAGTTCAGAATATGTTTGAACCGGTTACCTTATTTCCAAACAGTCTCATGACAATTTTTACGTACTTATGAATAGAAGCGAGACAAATTTTTGCAGGTGATTTTTAGAGTGGCTGAGCTATTTTAGAGAGTGTGCCTATCTCTGAAACTTTTCTCTCAGAGACTATGATGACACAAACTGTTGATTTAGTGTTTGAAAACTCATTGATTATACTATTATAATTGCAGTCACATTAAAAAACATCAAATGTTAGATGGAACTTTTCCTGTTTCACTGCTTAACAATGTAATAATTGTGTACCATCTTTTCGCCTGCAAAAAGAGGCATTTTACCGCTTAAGTCACTAAAATTGACAAGCTATTCATAATAATTCTAAGCTAGATTTTTCATTTAACTCAGTGATAAGTATCAATGAAAATGATTTATATTGATAATGTTGAATGTTCAATGTCTAGTAATCAAAAATTTTGGCAAGTGTTTTTAATTATTTATTAATTTTTATTATTATAATTATCAGCTAGTTGTCTATCCATGGAGAGAGAGGAGACAACTGGTGTTTGATTAAAAAGCATTAAAATCGCTATCTGATTATTCCGCCTGTAACATGTCAAATTGCAAGTCATATTGCTTTTTGCATGATGGAACCATATTCTGAATGGACAATTTGGAAATGAATTTGTCTAAATTGAAAGACTAAAGGAGCGAGGATTTTGAGCAACGTTTGTTTGTCAGGATTTTGCTAAAAAGGCTTCACCAAAGAGTCTTTTACTCGGCAGCAACAGCCGGCATAACGATAACCAGAGTGAAATTATCAGATCTGTATTTCAACAGTAACTTTGCCGTTCGATATGCTGTCCGACTGTTAGTTTCAACTGTGTCCCCAATCTTATAAAAAATATCATATTAGAGAGTTTGATGGTGCAGGCAGTGTTGCGTACTAAATGCATTTTAAGTACTCAGTTCCATTAAACACTCATACAACTTCCTGAGGTGCGATGGGTGTTATAAGACCTGTGGCAGGTGCTGTATGGAACACAACAAAACTGTATAGGCCTTGAGTGCTGTAATATGTGTCCCATACAGCACAGGCCACACGTCTTACAACACCTGTTGCCAGCGCCTGTTTTTAATGCCCATTCAGAACAGCATAAACTTTTGAAATGCAAATTCTATCGGTTATTAAAAATGGCGTGATGCTAACTTTTGTCAAGGTTGATAAATCCCATGAGAAGATAAGGCATATTGCCAAACCTAACTTAAATGGTTGAGCTCAAGTGTATTACTAACTCATTGGTTCATTGATAACAGTTGGGTTTTGCTATGATTCCCACTCCCTGTATTCTCTTTTTTATTACAGGGAGTTGCCATTTTTTGGAGTTATCAAGTATCAGTTGGGGCGAAACATAATATGGGCATTGAGTATAGGCAGCAGCAGCGGACTAAAGACCCAAAAATCAGCGGAACATAGACCCATACGGAACATAGATCCGAACGGAACATAGACCTGCACCCACAAAATCAGCCATCGTCCATGTGGAAACTGCTTTTGTATTGCTCCATAAATCATTGACTATTTCAACTACTCTACTGCTACAACTTCAATACAAGATGTCTGAACCAGTACCATATGCCTTTGAGCCAAGAAGGAAACGCTCTTTGGATGGTGATAGGGCTCAAGAAGAAGAATTTTATGCAGATAGTGACTGCTCTGATCTTGAGCCGATGGATAATTATTTATGATAATAATAATAGAAATTCTGCTGCTTCATCAGAAACATCCTTACCTCATCATGCTGCTACTATTGTGCATTATTGCTCAAGAGACATAAAGCTTATTGAACCTCACTCTACCAGTAAATGTATTCTCCAGCTGGAAATGATCCATGATGCAATCACTGACTCCTCAATTAAACTTGCTTGGAGAAAGGCTCAGAGAGATTTCTGTTCTGGCACAAAAGATCTGACATGCTAGCTTTCTCAAGGATGACTCCGGAGAATCATCTTTTTCATGGCTACCAGAACTATGTAGAGTTTGTCCATGGTCAACTGGGCAAGGGCTGTAGAAGGGCGATCCCACTATGTGTAGTAAAACATCTCAGGAGGCGTTACCAGAGTGCGGATGAGAATTACAGAGGCTTTCAACCTAGCGTTGCTGGAGATTTGACTGATGTTGTACGTGCGCTTACGGATCTCCAAGATTAAGAAGAATATCACAAAATTCAACCATGCAATGCATGTAAGTGTTACCAAAACCATCCACAAATGGCTCTTACAATCCGACCCACCACTCTCCTACAAAGATGATAGACACAGATGCTTTCAACATATCGTTGCTGACGTTGTACGTGCGCTTGTTGACCTCCAAGATTGAGAAGAATACCTTTAACCTCAAAACGCAACTATGCATGTAAGTGTAACCAAACCCATCCACAGATGGCTCTTACAATGTGATAGTGAAAATTTGCTTTGAAAAGCATTGTTCATTATAGTTGAAAGACCCCACTATATATCCTGAGGAGATGTAATCCATGTAACTCTTTGATTTATTTATCAGTTTTCCCCCACCAAGTAAAGCCAGAACTCTGGTCCATCTGAGTTTTGGCCAGCCCTAGAGAGTGTTGTGCGCTCCCACCACACTACTATAAAGATGATTGTGTAATCGGTACTGACATTGAAGTTGTTTGGGTAGTGAACTGAAAATCAATAGTTTTAATCGGTAGTTAAATGCTCTCTTCTGTCCACAGGTTTTTTGAATCATTTGTCTGTCCAGTATTGTGCATCAGAATAACAATTTTGTGACATATTTACACTACGGTCAAAGTTGGACCGAAGTTATTTATTTTTTTATCTCATAAAAACAGAATACGTAACTATATAAGAAACATGATTAGGTATAGTCTGAAGCCATATAGTAGTATGACAAAAATTATAATGTAGTGTCATGTAATTTAGTTGTAAAATCATCTCACTACAATTTACTCTGTGTTTTCTACTATTGTATGTTTGTAGGTGATGATGGCAAGATAGAAAAGTAGACTAGAGTGTTCGTAGTACAATTATTGGGATTAACAACCATGCTGTGTAACATCAAATTCTGTTGGCCATGCAATAACAGTGCATACATCTACTTGCTGGTTATAACAACAGACAAAGTAAGATGAGGTGAGTACTGCTCTATAATATATTTCTGTCATTAATACGAACGCAGCACTGTACAGGCAAAGACGCTGTTGCTATTTAGTTTCCTGAATGATGGATGGCTGGCTTCACTTTTTAGTCAACCTAGTAATGTGTCGATCCTTCAACTCCTGGTTTGAGGGTTTGGGTACTCTAGTTGGGTGTGCGCTCTGTGTGTCCTGTAATAAAGTTGTGAATACATATTATGTATTGGGTATTGTTAGGCCATAGGGATGGCGCTGCATCAAGTTGAACTGTGATAAAAGTTCATGGCTAAAATATTAAAGCTACAATTCATTATTTTGAATTCAACCTACTGGTCTTTTTTTGACAGTTGGCGCTACTGAAGCTTGTAGTACTGCTGCTTTTACGACGTCCCTAAACTCCTGTGTCTTCTTTGCATACTTAGCAGCACACCTCCACTCTTTCGACATTTTCGACCAGTATCCTTTCACCTTTTCCTGATTGTTCTCATCTAAAGTGAAGTAATAAGAAAGAATGCTATGTGTGTTTTATTGAACTCATATTTTTATTGATGTTTGGTGGCAGATGCCATGCACATACACTGCAGTCTTATTTGATTTCAATCCTTTTTATTTCATAGGATTGTTCTCTCACCTAGAAGTACTGGTCTGCCGACATTCTCATTGTGATCCATCACCGCTAATCTGACTCTGCCCTGAAACGACGGGAGCTCAAAATCCAATCTCTTAGGTGCGTATTTGTTTTTATATTCTCTAGAGAACCTGTGTAGAGAATATAACAAAGTGTAACATATATGTTAGAACTCCTAGGGATGAGAGTCAAATGCCAGAAAGCAGGTCATTGACAAATTTAAGCACATTGAGCTGTGGAATTTTCTGCTTGCCTTTGATCACAAATTTATATCCTGCCGGCAAAAGATGTACTGTTTAGTGCTTTGTTACCTGTATGGATTGATCTCTCCAGCTTTCTTAAAGATTTGGTGAAGCCATCTCTCTCCAGATTTTTAACAAGAACTTTGTGTGCTTCGCTGCCCTTATGTCACCATTGTCTATCTTGTTGCTCCTCCCTGTAATATAATTTTTTTTTTTAATTTAAATTGGCTTCTTGAGGACTACTACATCTGACAAAGTAGACTAGCGATGGTAAGGACAATTGACACAGTGAATTGGATTGAATTGGGGTAGGAGGCAACGTTCAATGTTCAATGTTCTTAGTTGCATTATTGCTTATTTGTTGACTTACTTGTCATATGGTTCATGTAGGCATCGAGCAATTGTATCATAGCATCCTTCAAAATCATGAGTGTTGGTCAAATGGAATTTCACCGAGTCGAACATGTCAACCAGCAGCTGTGTGTCCCCACCACAATGTGATGCCACGTACCATAGGTGATTCTTAATGTGTTTTATCCATGGCAGTAGTTTTTTCTTCTCCTGATGAAAGAAATTATACTTTTATTTTTAGGTAATTTGGAGTTGTCTGCCAGTCAAGGTACATGTTCAAGGAGGAGAAAACTCTGAACTGGGTGAGAAGGGCTGGCAATAAAATGGAAATATACTTACATTGGTAATACATTCATTTGTCAGACGCTTGATGAAATTCTTTGCGACATGCCACACATCTAGCTGGTGATTAATGAGACTGTGTTCCTTCTTAAGATAACTCGCTATTCCTGTAGGAAAATATTTTGATTTTAACAGTCACATTATTATTTGGTCATTGCTGGCGTGTAAAGGTCCCTCCCTACAACTTATGAAAGCCTGTCATTTAGCAATGAATGTAATACCTGTATGGCCATCTGTGGCTATGCACTCCACGATTATACCTTCGTTCAGTATTTCCTCTAGTCCCTGTATGAAGCCAGCTTTTTCCGCCGTGACAGCGCTGCCGACAACCGCACTCTGTACAACCACCGATTTACATACTTTTCCTGTTTCCTGCACACAAAAAAAAACAATTGACTCTCATAATCAATCTATGCTGTTGTAGATGAAGAAAAAGGCTACGTAGCCGTTGTCTGAATACATTTGCTCTTCAGTGATCGAACTACGCTGAGGTTTTCAAGTTAATGAGGGTATGTACTAACATTGTATCATAACTTTCATATTCAATGTAGAATGTCTTACATAGTCAATTAGCAGATAATGGCAGTATCTGGCAGAATGCTCTGGTGAGTCGAATCTGCCATCTCCTGTCAGAATCACCGGCTTATCTGAAACAACAACATGGCTATTATCATCATGATCATATACAAATTAGTATACATGATAGCACAGCACCTCACTCCTTAAAAAAACAAATAATGTTTACCTCTTCTCTTCATATCACTTAGTATGGCCTGCTCCTGCTCCTCATATAGTCTGTTTATTGAAGGAATCACGAACTGACTTTGGAACCTGTAGAAAGTCTCACTACTGATGTTGGCGATGCCAAAGCATTTCAGAAAGCTGTTTGTAACCCCATATGTACTGCCACTGAAATATCATGATAATCAAGTTTTGACATATGATGTATGATGATTTTGCTATACATGGTACCAAGAACAGGACAATAATTTAGAGAGGAAGAGCTGAAACTAAACAATAAGTAATTTGTATTATTTTGGTTATTCCAGGTATGATGAAGATTATGATCTAGTTTGGCTGAGAATGTACGATCAGAAACCACAAAGTTGATATTGCTCACTTCAAAAATGTGCAGGTAACAGACAGCACATTGCCTGCAAATGTCCCAGACCTGCAACCCACTCGAGGTTGGCTTTCCCAATGACTAGAGCCACCACAGCTGGGGCAGCGGTAGCGCACAACCAAAGCTGAGCCAACCTCTCGTGGAGTGGCCACCATAGGTCCCACACACACGTGACACCGTCTTTGCATGAGCAGCTCCTGTAACTGATCATAGAAAAAAAATATAGGCTGTGGAGTTTCCAAATTCATTCATTAATGGTATAGATTTGTTGCTCATCGTCTCGTCACTCTCAGCATCAGATGGCTTGTAAGCTGAAAAACACAGAATAAATTCTCACAATATCAAGATGGAAATACACTGTATATTTATTATTGTACTGTAATCCGACCATCGATATATTCATTGTTAAATAGGCATGAGCCATCATTTTCTCAATAGACCGAGTCTGTTCCCAATACACACCAATAGGCTATTCATTGACATTTTGTTGTTAGCTTTTATAACAAATCACAGGTTTGTTTTTCAGTGAAATGTAACTCACAGGAGTCTAATGTGGTTCTGGAATCATACAACAAGTTTGATATAGATGAGACAGAGGCTGGTGTTGAAGTAGAGGGAGGAAAGACTGGTGGCAGAGGTAGATTTGCGCAGTACTCATGGTCTTACCCACGATCCATCAGTAACTCACAGGATACTGCTTTATCCTACACAAAGAATCACCTCAGGAAATTATTATCATAAACTAGCGTTAAAAAACCAAAGCCTTCTCTTTGGCATACAGGGAAGGCTTCTGTTTATGTATTTTATAAAGTATTGATTGTTTGATTAAAAATGTAATACAATTTTGAACTGCATGCCTCCCATCTTCATTCCTTTATATGGAACCAATACAGCACACATACAGCTCGAGTTGCTAAGAGGAAAAGAAACTCAACAAAGTTGCAAGGAGGAAAACATAGCAAAAACAAGCTGAGTTTACAGAACAAAAACCAAGTATCACAGTGCCACTGGTTTATGCCACAAATTCCCTTGTCCCAAACTCCCTTCTTCAACCACTGATATCATAGGAGTTGGCTTACCTTTTTGGTCAGGTAAAACAACTCCCAAGATTTGATAGCATGGCATTCACATGATCTGTATCACTCAAACCAGGGAGTTTGGGACCTATATCCCAAACTCCCTGCTCAAACAAAGCCAGTAGAGCCACAGCTCAAGATCTTATAACATTATTGGAACATTATAACACAGCTACTTACAATACACCCAGCAGGATTTGTTGGCTGAGAAGAGAATACATAACCATATATCTTTTAGTATCAAGATCGTACTGTGAGCATAATTGCGTTTCTGATTTAGAAGATGGGCATATACACCTTGTTCTTTTTTGTTTGCATCCATAGATTCGAGTGTAAATAGCGAGGATTACTTGGAGGTGTAATAATCATAATTAATGTTAGGAATTCAAGAAACATACATACCTCTTCTGTAACTATGCTTTCACTTGGCAGGGCTTTGGCAAGCAAAGCAAAATTTATGTGGCTGCCAGCCCTCACAGCAACAACCGAACCCTGGTGGAAATGTCTCCCACATATCAACGGTTTGGTACTCAATTTATGTTGGAAATTTGGCAGCGCTTGTGACCACGCTGTGTGGTCACTTCCCATATCCGGACAAGTGAAGAGGGGAATCTGATGACTACACACAACACGGCATATAAAACACCGTGGTGGCATGTCAGTTTGTTCTACAGAAAAAAGTTGCATGTTTTTTTTGTTTCATGGAGTCCATGATACGCCACTAGCAGAACTCCTCTACCTACTCAACCCCAGTCTGTGTCTGAGAGAAGCACAGCATTGATTGGGAAAACAATCTTGAAGAGAATGTATGCTACAAATCAGTTGATCAACTCCTTGAACAATCTATGCAAAGAGAAAGTTGATTGAATTTTTTGGTGGAAATCTTGTATCTCAGCTTGATCATTACTTTCCTTTTTTGTTAGCAGCTGTGGTTAGTTAGAACTTACAACATCAACTCATACAGCAATCAGCTAGGCCAACTATGACTGATCATTCAATGGAGTCTATTACTCCCAAGTAAACAGCAAACAGCTGTCTTATACCAGGGGGAATGTAACCTGCCTGCTTTTACAACGAGTGAACTAGGACTAGTTTGTTCAACATTATCAATACAATGAACTCCCACTCAGCTCTTTGTTCAATTCTCTCTTCAATCATTATGTGTGTGATTAACAGATGCAATCAATATTCCTAAGCTGAATGATACAATGTGCATCTTAGATATGGGATAGCAGAGAGCTTGGGAACCCTGGAGTTCTAGGATCATGCTCTGATTGAAGATAATTACAACTACTTCCTCAATTGTGGGCTAGTAATTGTAAACAAAGATTTTCCCGCCTTTTTTCAACTGACCAATCAGAACAGAGTGGATAGCTATAACGGAAGTGAGCTTTTCCTATTAGTTTTATTTTATTATTTATATATAATACCACACAGAAAAATAAAAAAATACAATTAAGAGTTATATAACTAGTCATTCAAGAATAACTCATAATTTGTGGTTGATTTCCACTTTAAAGGCTCAATCCGGATGCAATAAAAGCTCATTTTACGTAATTGCCATTATGATTTATTTTATTTTTGAAAATGGCAGGTAGCCAAAAACTGCCCCTAGTGACTCACAAACTGTAGGAACTATAAAGACCATTGAAGTGTTCCATGTGATTCTAGAAAAGATGATGAAAAGCCACTATTGAAGATTGCATCTTCAGGGTTTGTGATGGCTGTGACATCACATCATGTGGGGTGACTTAGTTGACAATAGGCTTTTGGTGATTCTTTTGTTGAGAGTTTTCCAATGATTTATAAAACAATATAAGCTGTTGACGATGCTCCTATACCCAGTAACCCATTCTTAATTTTGGCGATGGTGAGATGGCACAATTGGCTAGTGCGCGCACAAAGAATGATTGTTTCAGCCCCCAGCACCCTCAGGTGTAAACCTCTCTGTACTCCTCATCTGACTGACTCATGAAAAGACATGTGACAGCTTGGAAAGACATGCAGACAAGCTGAAAAGACAGCTTAAGCTCACCTTGTTTTGATACATTGATCTTCCAGTAGTGGCGGATTTAGGCCCTTCAACACTTGATTGAGGCCTAAAACTTATCAAAATAAAATGAGTACTCATTTATATACTACACCATATTAGACAGTTTCTTTATGACATACTTGCGTCACTGATATCAAACTTCCTTGATTATTTTCAGACAACTACAAGTTTGCCATGTGACTGCTACTATCTGAATATTGACCCATCACTAGTTTAAGCGCTCAACCGGTGGCGGGATGCTGGTTGAGGCTTTTCATTATCAAAGTGGTTGATAATGAAATGCCACGCTGTCGGTAGGTTCCATATCAATGACGATCTAGCCTGTAAATTACATCATGTACAAGATGAAATTCAAAGTGTAACTGTAAAGATCTTCAAACGAAATTTGATCCGATACCGTTCACATGGGCATATGTGCCAAACTATAAAATTGATTGTAAAAACTAAAACGGGATTTTTTCATAGAAAAGAGGTCACTCATCAAATAATTTCAACCTCCTACACAGAGTGTCAACAAATGCTTCACTTAGGTACAAGCAAGGTACAAGTTCACATGGTTCTAGACATCAAAGCGACATTATGGGTACTGACAAAAAAGTTGATTTCAAATTTGTCTCGGGTTTTCAATGCTGACAATGGTATGATTTTCAAACCAACATCGTTATCGTTATACCTTATTCTGGTTATTTTATCAAAATCACATGGCAATGATATGGAATCTCCTTCAGCAGTGGTAAACCAGTGTGTGTACTCTAGGGGAGTATGCGCGCATGATAAAACACAAGCTATTTTGAGTTCGCATGCCTTTGACCTTGACAAGGAATTGCCTTTCATTTTCAGTATAGTCTACAGTCATAACAGTGTAAGACAACTTCTAAATTGCGCAAATTTTAAATTAATATAATTACGCAAATTATTAGTAATACGGCAATGACGCAAATTCACCAATGCTGATCAATGCTGGTCGTGCCTAGTGATCTAAGGAATGATGTTTTCATGGCATACCACCATTCTCTGATTGGGGCCCATCAAGGTGCAACACACACAATAGACAGAATCAAACAAAAATATTTCTGGCCTGCTACTGATGGCATGGATAGTGACATAAAAACAAAATTTCAACAATGAGCTCCGTGCAGTCTCAGAAAGGGTAGAACTGGGAATTTCTAACTGACTACAATCCCGTGCTTTGCCCCGTTTGAGTGAGTCACTGTTGATGTATCAGGACCAATGCGTACTACAAGTAAGGGTAACACATATATGCTTGCTTTCACAGACTCATTTACCAAATGGGTGATTCTCATCCCAGTGCCTTACCCTGATGCTAACACTGTATGTGAAGCATTAGTCGATAACGTGATACTTAACTTTACCACTCCTAAGACAATACTGTCTGACAGAGGCCCTGAGTTCATTTCTCAACTTTTCACTCTCCTGCTCGAGAAACCAAACATGATACAGAAACTAACCACACCATACAACCCTAGCTGTAATTGGATGTCAGAGCGCTTCTTTCAGACATCTGCTGGGTTGATTTCTGCATTGTTGCAATCACCCAGAGGAGTGGGACGCTATGGCTAAATATGTGGCGCATGCCTATAACAATACTGAGCATGCTGTAACTAAAGTAAGTCCTAAATTCTTAATGCATGGGTCTGAGAGTGAACTGCCTTATGATATGTTATGGCCCAGGCATGCTATGGTGTCCTATGTGGATGAACCCGATATTGTTGACAGCCTAACTGCCCGCATGCATCACACCTGGTGGCTGGCTAAAGATTATATTGAACAGGCTAAGCTATCATACAAAGCTTTTCATGATGCAAAGGGTCTGGAAAGCGACTTTAAAAACAGCGACATAGTATACATCCGCACACCTTATCGAGATTCAGAGCTTCCCACAAAATTCGCTACTAGATTCTCTGACCCTTACATCATTCTGAAAACACAGGGACCAGTCGCGACGTGTAAGAAAGTCAGCGAAGCAGGGACCTCTATAGGCGTCCCGTTCATAGTAAACGTGAGGCGGCTCAAGAAGTCAGTCATGCCAGAGGGTTTCTTGTTTTTCTGGGTTTATAACCAGCAACCAAGACCTACACTGCGTCTAAGGCCAGTACTAGCGCCGAGGACAAGGTACAACTTGAGACCAAGGAATTACACCTGGCTTCACCTGTGTTTGCGTGAGTGCTTTATATTTTAACTCGATTTGTGTATGTAATCATCACAATCGCTATTGTTTGCATGATATTTTAGATTAATACTAGGATTGCCTATTCGGGTTTAGAGGGCAGACAACTGAGCATGTTCATGCATGCTGACCAAAATATAAGATTTCATTGATTATCTGAGTAGGTAATTCATTATCATGCTTATTTGATATTTTACACACACTGTTTAATTCAATTAAGGATTTAAGTTCGCATCTATATTAAAATGATGCAAATTTCATTATTATTATTATTATATTTCTAGAATAAACATAGCAGACGCATATTAGAGTGGTCTGGCTAACCTGTTCTCCTGGTAATCTGCAGCGATCACATCTCCTAGGTCTCCATGGTCACACCTCAATCAATTGGTACAATAACAGCCGTAGCAAGAGCACACAACTCCAAACTAAATACTTATATACTATAACAACTCATGAACACTTACGATACTTCACTCCTTACAGATAACACTACTTCTACATAGCAACGTCAACCGACTCTTACTACTACACTACTACAACTACTACTTCAGCAACTATCCATTTACCGCTCTGACAGATATTGGTTTTCCTGTTTTTAACCCAGAGGTCCCTTCCAAGCCCCAACGACAACGATGCAGCAACTACAGACGCTTCCCATCCCCTATGTTACATACCAGGGTAGACAAAACTATTAGAAAATATACTGTATAAACTTTAAAATGTTTTAAAGGATGAACGGATGTTGTGGATTAAACAAATAAGTTTCTGTATTCTCTTTGTACATAACTTTGTACATACTTTGTACATTCTCTTTGTACATTCTCTTTGTACATAAGCCAACAGCTGGATGGATCCTGACATAACAATATTAACTTTCAATGAAAGTCAGCTGCCGGACAAAAGCCTTTATGCCATAAAAAATTACCTGTTCTGTTCACCCTGCATCTTTGCCCAAGAAAATATTATAAATAAAACTTTAAACTTATAGTGGCTTGATCCATTGTGATATAACTCCACGCCAATCAGGAATGGAGGTTTCCTGCAAGAATTATGTTGTTGTCGGACCATTATATATTATTTGCACTTTTTGATTGAGTGCCCATGAAGACCTGGTGTTGTGACCGCTGCCTATATAAAATGAGAGCAAAAATGTCTCTTGTAATTCCGAGATTTTATTTTCCTTATATACAGTAATACTGAAACGTGCAACAGACAATGACACAGCCCGATAGTTGGGCCTGGTATTTGTTAAATGTGTTATTGGTGATAATGATATAAATTCCTTCTTTCACGTGGGACATGGGGGTTGGAGTTGCACATTGTTATAATTGTGAACGATGGCATTCACTGTAGCAGCCATGGTAGTGCCTGACGCTGGCTAATTGATTTGTGTTAAATGACACTTACCAATACATGCAATGAAAAAGGAAGAAAAAGGAATGTTGGTATTCAGTAACTAATCACCTATCTTTTATTATTAGCACAAGCTATATATGGTGTCCTGTCTATGTTTATTATTAAGTCTATGGCCATAATATAATCTTGATAAATTATTAATTAAATCAAATATATGATAATAATATTATGGTGGTCATGGGGCTCAAACCTGGATTAACAATGCAGTAGTATTAGATACAAATGCAAAATTAAAGCCATCATTATTCCCAGATCAAACGAAAGCTTATGTCATGGGGTATCCTCAATATGCAAAAGAAAGCGTACATTGCACCATATCATGATATAAACCAGTGTGGAATTCATGAGGAAAGCAAGTTGCCATGGTAACTGTCAACACATATGATGTGATTGGCTACGATCAATGACCAATGACCAATGATTGAATGTTAATGAATATCTGAAAAAATATTGACAGATGCTTCACTCCTGATTGATAATAGTGTTGTACCTTGTGTGCCTTTAGAAGTCAAGCCTCTTTATTGAGACGTCTGCCACACACACGAAAAAGATCTGTGATTGTACCAACAAGAATGTTTAATTAGAATACCACATAAAAATTCGCAACAATCTTTTTCTGTGAACTGCGTCAGAAATACATTTAAATTTATAACAATATACATGGATACGTCTGGTGAGGTCTACTTACAGCAGACACTACCACCACCTGGGTACAACTTGGTTGGTTCTAATGCTAACGGCTGTGTTGGAAGATATTAACTAGTTTTTGAATGACAGGGTAAGTTTAATTCTCTTCTTTTGGCAAGCCAATGTTGTACGTTCGAATAATAAACTTTAGAATGATTTATGAATTCCACTGGTGTTTAAAGTTTCTTCTTTTGTAAGACATACCAAGGTAAAATCAACAACATCCTCTTTGCTTTTAATATTGAAAGCAGTTTCGACAAACCATCAAGCTGATTCCAAGTGACCACAAATAGAACTTTTGGACCCATTTCTCTGTTGTCTGTCTTCTTTGCATACTATGTCATCATGCCTTATATATATTCTTTGTCAAGCCTTGATTTCTCTTCTAGCTTGCATGACACTTTTTTTGCGGAGTTAAATGCATAATTGGTCTTGCCTGATGGCCATACCAATCTTTAGGATAAGCTCCTCAAATAAAAAAAGCCACCTCTTGGTTTAATAACTGCTCCCATAGAATCGAGAATATCTGTCATAGTTCCTGCATAATCATCATCATTTGCTAGCAAGCCCCAGAGGTACAAACTCATGACGATCCACTGATTAAAGGCAGTGGTTAAGGCAAATTAGTTTCATGAATCTCATGACAAAAACAAACTTCGTCCAACAACAGTGCATAGCAACAATATGTTAAGTCCTGATTGGTGATGTTGAATTCTGGGGACCGCCAGATTTCCCCTTATTTAGTAAAGCAACAAAGATTTGAAATTGATCACATATCATAATTATTTTTAACACTTTAGGAGTAGGAGATAGCTCAGATGGTTGGAGCATCTGACATGTGACTGAAAAGTGTTAGATGTTTTGATCCTGCTGCAGTCTACTGACTACTGGGCTCTGCGCCCCAGGTGTACACCGACCTGCCTGCAAACTGAGAGCAACTTGGCGTCGAAAACGGCCGCCGAGCCCTTGAGGCACCTTTATTTTTCCAGTCTTCTGACTGAGACAGAACCTTGTAATTTAAAAACAACAATTTTTACCATTTTGTTCTATGTTATATTCATTTTTGCATCAGTTCCAATATTCTTTGATGGATCATTGGCAATCATTGGCTAGTGGTGAAATTTCCTGATATTACTCAATTTGGATTAGTATTCAATACCCTGAACAACGGAAAATGATGGAAAACTACTAGAAGCTACCTTTCACCCTTACCCTCACAATGTTTGCAGTATGCAGGCATATCAAAATGACTTGAATCTTAGTAAACAAAGTGTATGGATAACAAATACACTGCATTAAAATTGAACTCCTTATAGTAATCCTTAAACTTTGTACTAAATAAACCAAAGGCTTAAATTTGAAGTTTTTGTGTAGTTTCTTTATTGCTTTTTTTTTAAAACTCCATCTTAGTTGCTAGGTTGATCGTATTGATATGAAGGTAAAAAATACTCAGTAACAAAATTTCATATTAAATTCAAAAAAATTGTTCTGACTCTTTGATTTCCTGAACTTAATTTGGCGGTACTGGTTGTGTTGTTGATGGTTGGATGGATGGATTTGATTATTTCTTGGTATTTCTGAATTAATAATTGTATTAATTTATTTCATCATTTCAGAGCATTGGAAAGCCGAAAAATAACATCAAATTGAGCACTGTCGCTGAATATCAGTATGATGTCCGCAACTAATGAAACATTGAGTATGGATGCTGATGCTATTCAGAGATTTAACGATATTGCATTCTGTATACAGTTTGGGATAGTAATTGTAGGATGTGCCACTACTCCACTAATTCCTCTGTTTCTCTGGAAAGTTAATATCGGAAGTAAGTTAATTAACCTAGAGAGAAATTTGAAGAATGGAATTTCCATGTTTGCTGCGGTAAAAACTAACTCGCCATTCACACACATTCAATGAAGACCCCTCCAAGATGTAGGAGGTGTTTCAGTTAGCTAGGGCGTCGATCTTTGGTATTGGTGTTATGGGGTTCAATCCAACTTCAGTCTACATGACTCCTTGGGACTTGTTGACCCCCAGTTGTGCTCCAACCTACCTGCAGAAAGTACTTTGGGAACATTTGCCTCACTCCTAAGCCAACTGATATCTCACCGCCAGTGTTTTGGGAAGTGGCTTGGGATAAGACCTCCTGATTTAAATGAACTATTTTATCGAACATGTTATCGATGAACCATAACTCATTTCTCTTGTATATTCAGACATGTTCCAATAAAGCATGAGATAACATGGTGTCTAGGGAGCATGATACTCCAATTCAATTATCGATGGTGTTTTAGGAGAAGGAGGTGGCTCAGTTGGTTAAAGCACCGGACTTCAGCATGCAAGTGTTGAAGGTCGTGGGTTCGAGTCCAACTGAAGTCCACTGACTACTGGGGATTTTTGGTCCCCCAGGTGTGCTCCGACCTGCCTAGAAATTGAGAGCAAATTGGCGCAGATATTAGGGCCTCGCCCTTAAGGCACCCATTCCCCGGGGTGTGGTGAGTGATTGAACCTTGTGATTTTAACCAACATTTTAACCAATATATTCTGAATTTACAGGTGAAGCCACAAAGGTACTGCTAACATTTTTGGCTGTTGCTGATATGGGCTTTCTGCTCTGTGCGATGTTCAATAGCATTGTACCTGGGAGTAAACGATTTTATATGGACGTAAGTGTCACAACTGGTAAACATTTTAACAAAGCAACAACACAACAAACTTGCATCATGCACACAAAGCTTTCTGAAGTGACATTGCTGAAACTTTGATCATGCCGACAATCTACACTACACATTACGAAACCAATTGGCTTTAAAGGAACCAAGATTTGCTCGTGACTAGGTTTAGAATGCGGTTAAAACCAGTTGTTGATAGTGAGACTGATGGAAATAATTACATGGATACCCTCATTTCTTGACCTATTGGGTGAAATTTAGATGGTGAAGAATTCCATGATTGAATGTTCAACCATTTGGTGACAGTGATCCTTTCAATTTTTAACACTTACATCACCAAGGTATTTACTTTCTCATCTACGCCATCAAATCAGTGTAAAATTGTGACCAGTTTGAAATCTGAGTTTCCCTTTGTATAGCTACAAACCCTAACATGTGGATGACTTGAGTAGGTAAATAATTTCAATAAAGCCTTGCTATTGGATGTAATTATTCTATTTGACAATCACCTTGTAATAAATGTTAAACTATGTCATTTAGAAGAAATTAAAGGTGTTTGTATTCTCTGTTACAGCTAGGTTATACTGATGCCACATGTAACCTGGTGTTCGATCTGAAAAAGATATTTCAAACATGCAGCTGTTGGTATGTTGTCATGGTTACAGTTGAGAGATTTGCTGTGATCCACTTTCCACTAAGGGTAAAGCATCATCTAGCCTGAAAACCTATGAGTTGTGCTAACAAAATCTTGGCTAATACTTTTTTGCGAGATAAATTTTGTCCCCAGTCAAATTTAAAGTGCACATTAACTGACCAAAACAGCTTCCTGTATTTTCACATCCTATCTTGCCTTAACAAAGGTAAATAACCTGCCAACATTGCCTTTCCTTTCGCAGATATTGCCCATATCCCAACCATCACCATTAATCATCAAATCCCGAATCGCCACCATAACCACCACCAAAATCTACATGCCCGGCATCACCACCATTTAAAATGCTCCACTTTCTCAATTGGACTGCCATTGATAAATAAATAATCATAAATAGCATGCGTTCTACTGAAGCTCACAACCATCTCCTTAGTCTTCTTGGCATTAATTAAAAGATTGACAGATTTGCATTTCTCTAAAACTTCCTCAATGGCATCACAATAAAAGGATGCATCAGTTTTAAAATCTAAAAGCCCTATGATTGCCATGTCATCAGCGTATTTTAAAATCTTGATACTCTCATGCTCTGTTTGAATAAAATCGGTGTATATAGAAAATAAAATTGGTGAAAGCACACAACCCTGAGGGCATCCAATATCAAAGTTTAAAGGGGTGGATTGAGAGTTGCCCAAGCGTACAAATTGCTGCCTATCCGTCAAAATTGAATTAATAAAAGTTAAAGGATATGTTGGAACTCCCACCTTGTCAAGCAACCACAACCACTAGCACTTGCATCTTTACCAGCACAACCTCCACTGCTGCCGCCAAGTCAACCACCATGGCCAGCACAACCACTAGCACTTTCACCACTTCAACATCACCCATGGGAATCCAAGAATAAGCATACTCACCACAACCACTACATCATCATTACTACTTTTTAGACATTGAACCTATTCACTTGGAGGAGGGCTGTCACTGTCAGTTCAGCCTTGCCGATAATAGTAGCAGTGATATTCTCTTGGGCTGCGGCAATGAAAGTAACTGAAGAAACAAAGGAGAAGCTGATCGTATGCGACAATAAAGCACCATTATCATTATATGAAGCATTTTATTCCACAAATGCTGGTCTGACATTCATCTCAACAGTCTCTATAACTCTTATCCTGAACACTGCTATCATAATACGACTCAAGCGGTCTGCTTACTCAGGACTAACTACAAACAGGTTTAACAAACGGATATCCGTAACAGAAAATAGAAACGTAACATTAAGCACCAGCTCTGGTGGAGGTGCTTATGAAGACCCTGAGGATCTTGATGCAAGTCGTCCGACGGCCTCTTCACACATGATTAGGCAACCTTCAACAATACGAAGAGAAGACTGTATCAGGTAAATAACTACATATTTGTACTTTGAGGTGACAGGATGATGTACTGAATGATGTTGGAATCTGTATATGGAAAACGGAGTTACGCTCCTACTTAGTAAGGAATAAATGTTTGCTTCATGGAGTCATAACTGTTTGAATTGACAAAGGTGCGGTGTGATATTTAAGGTGTAAGTTTAGTTGCCAGCGCCAACAGTCATTTTTCGATTTAATACTTTCATTCTAGTCTGATGCTTTCAAAAAACAAGAGTCAAAGTATCAAACATCCACTGCTTGTTTGCATAGTCTCTATAGTCATAGCCAGTAGTAAGATTCACCATAGAGATGCCTTTGCGTGTCGAGTCAAATTACCCGTACTGTAAAGGGGGGAAAAATCCCTCTCACTGACAAATTTCTTGATTATTGCTAGTTTGAGTGCTTAAACGGTGTCGGGATAGCTGGTAAAAGCATTTCATTATCAACCACATTTAGTTGGGAAAGTGACTGATAATGAATTGCTACGTCCAGCTATCCCGACAGGCGCACAAACTAGGTCACTGCAGGCTTCCATGTAATTAATTTCAAATTCATTTCTCTGTGTAAGGTAAGGGGTCATTAATCAAGTTATCACTGTTTGGTACTTCACTAAAAATATGATGGATTTTTTCCTTCTCTTGTAGAAAGGCAAATACATTGGTACTCAGTGCATCTATTGTTTTCACTGTAACTATGCTGCCGCAAGCTGCATGTTGCGTATACAATATTGTAAGAGCGGCGAATGGAGGCTTGAAATCTTATAACTCTACAGATCTGATATTAGGTTTTGTCGGCTCCAGTCTAGCTTATTTGAATCCAGCTGCAAATCTCTTGGTGTATGTTTTGGCATCCACAAACCTAAGACATTTCACTTGTTTCAAGCGGAGGCTCAACACTGCTGCTGATGTGTAGTAATAAATCACAATACTAAGGCAGTAGCTTGCTATAACCACTAAGTTATATAGAGAAATGACAACAATCTTATAGTTATACACTAAAACAATAATTATCAGCTATAGCTTTGGCTTGAGAGTAGGGCTTGATCTGTTCAAGCCATTCATAGCATGACATGTCATTATTCTTGCCATTTTATTTGAATTGTATCACGTACGCTGTAAAAGCAAAGCGTTCACTGATATATATTTATGGATTAGGGGAGCTACATATCTAACTCTGATAAAATATGGCAATTAATGTGCGATGCTGAAATGCATTTTTGATTTGCCAACAATTTCACTAATACCTCAGCCGATCACTGTCACTGGGACGTCAACCAAAGCATAACCTATAAGATGCCAGATTTTTTAGCTAGATCCTCTTTCGTGATTAAATTGAAGCAATTTGGCTACAAATAGCCACACTGTGTATTTTTCCATTGATCCATGCAATCATTCTGATGTAAGTAATGGTATGATACAACATACAGTGGTGCGCGTACCACTGCACAACACACAGGTCTTCAGCTAGAAACCATTAGTCAAGCGCTGTTTGGAGGCCTTCTCTAGTACAACCTCCTCATGGCCGGCCCCAGCAGCATGAAGCCACCCCTGTGTGTTGATGAGCATTTCAATCAATCTCATCCATCCCTCAGTGCATTTTGTAAGTTTCGGTGGTTTGACATAATTGGTGTGTTTACGCTGTTGCGCAACCAGGGAGGCTGCCAACTCACCATTGTTTCAGTGCAACAACGTTCGCCCCATCACTCTAAGCCAAACCAGTGCAGGGAGGTTTGCTTTCCATCAACTCATCGGCGCAACATCGGTAATCGTCAAGGCACCCGCCCCTCGTGCCATAGTTCACTACTCAAATTCACCACATTGAGCATAGTACAACTCATACACAAGTCAGAGAGATGAGTTGTTTGCGCTACAGCCAGTGGGCCGACTGTGATCTCCTGTCTCGCTCTGCCTGCCTTTTATGCGATGGCCAAGCTTTTAATCTTTTGTTTGTAATGCCTTAGATCTAACTCAGACTCACTTTGATTTTTCAACCTGCAGAGATTAAACTACTTTAATTTGAGTATTAAAGGCATGATCCCGCTTAGCCTAGCCTAGCCTAGCCAGCTTCTACCCCCAGCAGTTTGCTAATCATCACTTAATCCCCTCAATCTAATCCTTACAAGGATTAGAAACAAAGGAATTAAATGCTGGCCAACTCCACAAAACAAAGTGAGTGTGTTAAACCCAAGCTTACAAGCAATAGGATTACTTAGCCTTTGTCTTCACAGTGCTGTTGCCAAATCCATGCAGATGCGCTTTCTGCCTCATGTACAATGCTTTTTGTGGCTTGTTTGAGTTCTCTGCCTGTCAGCCCAACTCTAGTCATGATCTGATCTGAGCTGATCTAGCCATGAATCCACGGCAGCCAACTTCCACTGCGAATGGTTCGCAACTCCAACCTTTGTCTTGGCATTGTGTCACCAGATCTTCGTATCTTGTCAGTTTTCTCTCATGCGCTTTTGAGAGGTTTTCTTCCCAAGGCACCGTCAATTCCATCAGTATTAGTGCTTTTTTTTGTCAGACCAGATAATTAAGTCTGGTCTTTGGTTCGTGATCACAATATGCTGTGGCATGCTGAGCTGCTCTGTGAGGTCGCATCTCACCTGCCATTCTCCGCTGTTCATCAATCCATTTTTGCGCAAAATCTTTTCACATGCTTCACCACCAGCATTAGCATATCCACACTTCTCCGTGACATATTTACACAACACTTTCAGGACTTGATTATGCCTATACGTCTATCTTCCCAGGCTCTGCGGGCAATTCGACAGAATATGTCAAAGTGTGCCCTTGGCCGAGCACTCGGCGCATTTCGAGTCCTCAGTCAAATTCCAGCGTTCCAGGTTCGCCGGGGTTGGTAGTTGATCATAAGCTGCACCAACCAGAAAGCTGATCCTTTGTGGCTCCATCGACCACATTTCTGTCCATTTGAGCTGACGCTGCTCAACAGACTCCCAACAAGTCCACCTGCCTTGAAGGGCTTGGCCTACAGCTTGTGTCTGGCGGCGCTCCTCTTCCATCTTGCGCACCTCATCAACTACCATCTCCGTCTAACCTTTGGGCTTTCCTTTGAGAACCACCGGTTTGCTTCCCAGCTGATGCCATCACATGCATCACATTCCCTTATCACCTGGTCTGGTGACTCGTTCAACATCATATCCAGTCTAGCTTTTGATGTTTTGTACTTTTCAACAAGCGATTTCATAGGTAGTGAAAGAGTTAACGAGCTGGCATACAGTGCATTAGTGTTGAAGCTCCTTGGAACTCCGAGCCACTTACACATGTGCTTGTTAATCATTTGCTCCATTCTTTCAACTGGTGTGAGCGGAATTTCATAAAGGCCACAGAATTCGAGGCATTAGTGCAAAGTTGAGAATCAAAGCTTTGTATTTACCAGACAGACCACATTTTTCAATCGCGTCCAGCCCTGTAATGAGTTGTTTTTTCACCTCGTTTCCGCGAAACCTGTCTGTGATCGGTAAACTATACCATCTTCCTAAGCTCTTCACAGGCTGCTCTGCAAGCGTAGGGATACGCTATGTTCCTATGAAGTAGGTATTTGGTACAGGTTTGCCTTAACACAAAGACAGGGATCGGCTCTTGCTAGGTTTGAATCGTATCGCACATCTCTCTATCAACTCTATCGATTGAAGCTACAGTATTATAATTGTAAATTGTGGTTAAACAACTGTCATAGTGTCCCATTCATAGACTGATGCATTTATATATTTTGAGCTCATTTGTCACATGTTTATCAGTACAGTGTTATTTCAGGAGATCGCCAAAAAATATTTGGTGTGTCTGTGGATTTTCTTTCACCTTGACATTGATTGATTCAGCATTATGATTTATTGGTATCATCTTAACCATTTATTTTGTCTTGTCATTGACCACATCCCACAATCAACACATTTGTCAATCATGCCAGTAAGTGACATTGATTACATCAATTTATTTATCATCAATATCATAATAATAGTTGCTTGATGTAGAAATAATTTAAGACTTTGTCCTGTCATCTATCCATAAGGAAATAAAGCAACAGGAAGTACAAAATTACAATAAAATTATTTGTTATGGTATGATCGATCAAACCCGCAACAATCTCATCTTTTGGACAATGTCATATATCAGACCTTCAAATAAAGCCTGCTACATGGAAATATTGATGAAGGATATTTGCAGCTGCTACCTGTAGCTGTGGCTGTGAATGTATGCAGGCGGGCAATTGTGATGGTCGGCTATTACATAGTCGCCCAGTGGTAACAGTGCATAATGAGTTGGCTTTTCACAGCAGGGGGGTCTAGTGCTCTGTGGGTAATGCAGACTGGCAGTGCGGGTTTGGACTCTGAGTTGTCACCTATATTATTATATCAGTCTCAGACAACCATCTGTTTTAATATTATCCCAAGGAATCAGAAATGGAGCACTGAGGTGACCGTGGTTTTCATCATTATCTCTTTTTTGGATACAAAATATTTGCACCTTACATTTCATGAGCAATTATGAATGCTTGTTTGTTTCTATAATTAATTCCTGAACTTGACGTGATTATTTACGTCTGTTTATTTGTTCCCAGTTTCACTGAAAGAAATAGATGTCTACATCTTCAATCCCGTTGTCTCAACCTAATCTGCAACTTAAAACATCAGTAAAACTAAGGAAAAGATAATTATAGATCAGTCAAACCAACCACATAAAATCCGCCCGCACTCGTAAATAGTGGTCGCAACGTCACTCGCGACCACACCCACAATTAAAGTGAAACTCAATTCATCACTGATGGATAAACTGCCAGTACCAATCATATAACCACAGACCTGCTGGAGAATCAATTATCTCACTACAGCAGCTCCCATCAACCGCCCCGCACTCGTAAATAGTGGTCGCAACGACACCCGCGACCACACCCACTTGGGTTCAAGCAATTATGCTCCCCTTTGTAGATCTTTACTTCAATAGTATTCGGTAGTTTTTGCATGAAAGGTACACAGTACAGTGTGAGGTAAAATGACTTATGGTTATGATACCGACGTTGTTCGATTTTGACATATCATATACCGTTGGAAACCTGCCGAGCTACTGAAAATGAATACCTGAACAAAAACTTGATTCGATGACGTTGTGTCATTTTAGGGAGGAAATGAGGCAGAAAACGATGTTTTTGTCAAGGCAGATGGAGGATTCAAATTAATTGCAAGAAATTTAAAAAACAGCTGGAATGTATGCTTAGAGATTGTGTTCATCGTAAAATTTGATTTTCGTTGATACATGACTAGTCTAAAAAGACTTTTTACATCACGCCATACAATGCATTTCTTTTGAGAAGCTGTGAAAATATGTGAAACTTCAATCATTAATTCAGAACAGATTATAGGCTCTAAACAAAATTAATTATTATTTTCTCTTAGAATACTCTTCAAATGTCATACACATTGACTTTCAACAGACTAGCTTGCATATTGCAATGACAGTAGACTCTCGAAAACATATTTATATTACTAATATTTTCGCCACCTTTGCATAGCGTCAAACATACTGTCCAAATGACCATTATTGTGGCCAAACAATTTTTTTTTTAAGTTCTCACATACGAAGCCACTTTCACTAACCATGGTGCAAACAGGAAATGCCAACAGAATTTTTCACTGCATGTTCATTTTTCTTGAATTTTACCTCAAAAGAATGCCAAAAAACACCTATTTTTTGGGACTTATGAGGTGATTTGGGCATTCTTTTGCGTCAAATTCAAGAAAAATGAAGATGAAGTGAAAAATTCTGTTGGCATTTCCTGTACGCACCATGGTTCATGAAAGCGGCATCGTATGTGAGAACTTTCAAAAAAAATTTGTTCGGCCACAATAATGGTAGACCGGAATATAGAATTCTGACAACTTGGCCCTGTCCAAACTTGGTCCTGGATAATAAACAAGTCAGTGGTTTCTGAAAGTAACATGTCGTAAATAATCATCATAGACATATGCTAACAAGCCTCAGTGGCCCTGGTTAACAGCAGTTGAACTTAACTGATATTATGAGCGGTATGCATCAGATGGCTTGTGAAGCTGTCACCTTTTTTTTAATTAAGTAAAATAGTAATGTACAATAATATTCAAATCAATTTGTTTGAATTGTTACGAACAAGTTGCTGCAAAGAATTATTCAGTTATTATGTCCAAAGGCATCACATCGTTACAATGTTAGTTGTGCATTTTTAATTACTTATACGGTTTTAGATTTAATGTGTTTCCTCCTCATTTGATTTTCGTTTTTAAAGAACGAAACATAAGCCCATATAATACCCTTAAACACCATATTTAAAAAAAAACTGAAAGCAGTTGTATTTAAATGGCCACGGGTAACAGCTTTTTAAATTTGATCTTATTATGACTTGTTATAAATGCAAAAAAAATTTTGAGGATCAAATTCAGTATGCATGAACAAAAATCACAGATGGTAAGATGTAGTGCTTCTGCAATATCCCAATTCCAAGGAAGGTTGAGACTCAGACACTCAGCACTCGACCAATTTTTATGATTGCAGATGAAATTCCAACTATATCATTCATCGTAATTCTTACTTTGTAGATCAAGGGAAAACAACTTTAGATGTATCATATATCTCTGCGAACTATTCATGTTATCAAAATCATTCAGCTTTTTAACTCAGGTGGTCATAACTGGACCTTTCTGCATTCTTTGTTGGGTACTAATTGGTTTTACCCGCGTTCAGCAAAAAAGGAAGTTCAGTGGTGCATACCCGAACCCATACCCGACCCATTTCAAATTTTTTTAGAAATATATTATGTCCTGCCTGCCAGAGACATTGGCTGCAAGGGATGTTGCTACATCTGTTCAATTCTTATACTCTTAATAAAGTCAATGATGCGTGTGTTAGCTACACTCAATCGGATTTTGCTGTGTCACTGGTTTACGCAATAATTGAGAAGGAAGTAATTTGAACTGTATTGTCCATTCTATAGTATATAATTACTATAAAGGGCCTAATAGCAAAGTGGTCTTTTGTAAGCTACACTGTTCTCAAAACTCCAATCATGGTTCTTCAAAACAAAATGAAGTTTAAAACAATACTTCCCTTAAAATTAAGGCAGTACGAGTATGCTTTCACAAGCACCGGTTTGAAGAAGTTTGCAGCGAAAATCATACACAGAAGAGAGTGCAAATGAACTGCAGAGTTCTGTGAAAAGATTAGCATGAATATCAAATATGGCTTCTGCATCAGGTGCACAAAATTATGAGCATATTATCCTGGACATAGCAGATAGAACATCACACTCCTATCAAATTATGGTACATTATGAAAGACCAGTAGCTGCTGCTGCTAGAATTGAAGAGACTGGCAGCAGGATTGACCAGGACGACAGTCCTAGCAGTCATCCAGAGAAGATCCAGGAAACAGCTACTATGTAAGTTGATATATTCAGCTCTCCTTAATGCAACCATGTTCAACAGTGGTGTCAAATGGTTGTATTGGGAAACTTTCGTTTTCTCGGCGTTGCAAATGTGGCAGGAAACTGACATACCTGTGTGCTGGGGATCGAGCAATCTAGAATCTGATGCATCACTATTTCTTAGCTTTCATCAGCAGTCTTATCCTACAACTACCCTTGTATCATTGATAAGAAATAGATTCATGAGGTTCTTGCTATTGTCTCAAGTTGTGTTTTTTGTTTGTAGTGACGGAGCACTGTCTCCACCTCAAGAAGAAGATTCTTTGAAGCATGCACCGGGTTCAAAAAGTGGTACCCAAGCTGGCAGAATGTTTACATGAGGGTGGTTATGCTCTTTAGCGTCAGACTTATCACTGCCCTATGTATTTCCTCAGGAAGTATTGCAGTGGCTGTAACCAAAAATACTGGTTTTGAAAACTTGAGAGGTAATGCTAGTGCTTCACATCACATCTTACAATTGATATCATGACTAGTTTTTGCAGGATTATAGCTGAAATATTCATAATAATACACTTTTTTTAAATGGAAGGGTATACAGAGTAATATTTCTTACCAGTCAGAAAAACTTTATTATTTTAGATCGAAAGGTGTAGCGTTTAGCCAAGGCCAGCCCATTTCAAAGCTGAGCCATGAGTTGGAGAGCAAATTTCTGCTTAGAGTTTCTGTCAACTGGGATAGTCTCTGCCATCACTCATTCATCATTCCCCCATAGTGTCAAAAATACAAAGATGTTTGGAATATCAGCTGAGATCTTGGACGAAAAGACACTAACATACATCAAAAAGTTAGAGACTCATTGCATACATTGAAGGTCTCACAACAACTTTTCTAAAATTATTGACTAAAGAAATTATAGTGAACGGCACACATGTTTTGTTGCATTTCCTGTTTAGAACGCAATAATGAATTCCTATCTTGTGAATAAAACACAATTAATATGCAATAAACAACCTACATGAAGTTGATTTAAAATTCGCAATCTGCATAATTCATTTCATAGCTTTGATTACAGTGTGTACAAAACAATGGTTTCAAAAATAACACAAGTCATAACACATAAACTGTGATGATTAGCAAAATATAATTATACTCTAATAACAGCCATACTGAATTTTAAACTGAAAAAAAAACACCTGTTGACGGAAGTAATATAATTGCCAACTGTCCGCTTGGCTTCAACTCAGCAGCCTGTATAAGACATAGGATTTTTTTTCAAATGGCTGTATCATAGCCATTTTTTTGCAACTCCTGAGAAATTTTACTTGGGGATTTTTCCATGTTAAAATTTGACCGCCATACACTCATATTTTATGCTGTTTTTGTTTAATCATTCAAGGATCAATATGCCTTCATCGAATATTTCAAATATGTTCTTGGCTGGTTGCAATCACGAGTATCAGGTAAAATAGCTATGATCGATGAAAGTCACGAATTTTCCCTGAGCAGGACAAGGCTTTGTAGTGACTAAATTAGCTTTCTTCTGGTCAAAATACTTTCTAACTTGCTGTAGCTGGTTGATACAGAAAGAATGGGATAGTATAACCATCAAAAACAGATTTGTCTCTGGTGTCGTTAGCTCGTAGCAACCATGCAGAGAAAAATATCTAAATGTCTGCTATAGGCACAAATGTTCTTGAAAAGGCTAACAAAAAATGCCAAATCTAATATTTTTCATTAGCAATCACTCATTTTTGTCTGTAACTAAAATAAGTATAAGGATCTCTTTCAGCAGTTTGCAATTTGTTCAATTTAAGGATAGGCCTGGCAGACCTTGAATCAGAATAAAATAGGAAATGTAGCCTAAGTTTTGGATTTAAGATCGGTGAGATTGTTCGAATTTCAACAATGAATGAAACTGCGGTACTATACAGTTGTCTATCTAAGATCTTGCCTCTCCATCTTGCAATTCTAAAATACACACACCAAAGGAACCGAATGCATAATTTAATTCTTCAGGCTTTTTTGTTAATATTTCGCATCTGCATCGTGAAAAATTTATGGAGTTAAAGGTTTGGGAAAAAATATTAAATAACATTTTTCTTCCAGGACCGAAAGGAGACACAGGGCCGACGGGGAACACTGGATCCACAGGGCCAAAGGGGAATAAAGGAGATACAGGCGGTACTGGCGGCATTGGCGGCATTGGCGGTACTGGCGGTACTGGCGGTACTGGCGGTACTGGCGGTACTGGCGGTACTGGCGGTACTGGCGGTACTGGCGGTACTGGCGGTACTGGCGGTAATGGCGGTACTGGCGGTACTGGCGGTACTGGCGGTACTGGCGGTACTGGCGGTACTGGCGGTACTGGCGGTACTGGCGGTACTGGCGGCACTGGCGGCAATGGCGGTACTGGCGGTACTGGCGGTACTGGCGGTACTGGCGGTACTGGCGGTACTGGCGGTACTGGCTCACAACTCAGCTTGCAGTTGCTAACTGGGCTGACAATCTTCATTTCTCTACTTATTTTCTATCTCGGTTCAATTATTATAAAGATTTGTTGGCCAGTGGTACTAATGGGGGCAGTTGCTTCTGCTACTGCCTCCCATAGAATGCTATACAAAGTGGCCTGAAATCATGATGATTGATTATCCCATTATGTCAGAATTAGCTTGTTTAAGACTTCTATTCAATATTTGTATACGATAAACATGTTGGAGGCTGGGGAATTGCTCAGTTCTCCCAGGGAGTGTGTACAACACCCCAGCTGCTGGTGTTAATTAGTACCCTCAAGAATGTTTGCCTCTTCTACAATTTCCGATTAGATTATAATTTATGACATAAGCATTCACTCACTGAAGCCCATAAATTTTTTTTGGCAAGACCATCAAATTTTTAAACTACTACACTAATCGCTGTCCTTCTCTTCTGTGTTCAAATTATGACCATATAGTTTTTTTCTTCGATTTTTTTATATTTTCACCAAAGACTGTATTTTGAATGAAGTATATAAATGTTTGGCACATTTTTACCATGGCAGTGGACTAAATAACAGATAGCAAATGAGATGAATACACTATATAAATATCAACTAACTATTAATTTTTTGAAAATTTTTGGATTCAACTGTGAAAAGCTCCTAGACAGGACGTTAAAGTTTGCTTGGTTTAAAGTTAATGTATTACATCGTTGAGATTTCCAAATCAGTGGCCATTCATGCTACAACACCACCTCCCCCCCTAAAATTCCCGCCCAAATGTGATGAATTTTCCCCTCTCATCCACCCATTGGCCCCCTACCACTTCAAACCTATGTAGACAGCTTTGGTGCGTCTGCTGTAAATTTTACAAAAAAGAACAATCTGTTCCACATTAAACCTCACGTCCCAAAGCTTTACCGGAGAATGTATTGCGGCCCGCTCATAAAAACAGCCTTTTTCAAAGAAAGATTTCCTAAAACATTATGCATATATTGAAACTATTCGCCACTTTAAGTACGGCATTTAAGAACAAAAGTCCCAAATCGAAAATGAAAATTCTTGAATTGCATGGAGAGGGAACTAGGGAGTCTAATTAATCTTTTTATCATTCTGAGACATAATACTGCCTGACAGCTCTCCCTTTTTCTGGTCTTTCAGAATGAAATTAGAAATAAAGTTTTAAGATGGTTGAGACAACCGGGATCACAAGACTGTAGGATAATAAAAAAAGTGCCAATAATATTAGATCAAAGTGATAATGAATTCGTGTTTATAGCACAAAAAAAGGAGTCCCAGGTCTCTAGGTTAACTATTTAGGAGATCTGAAGACTCAAAATAGCCATCAGACATGATTGTCGAAAAATAATAAAAAAGTTAGATAAACAATACTGTCATGTGATGTCATTTCTAAAAATGCTCAGAAAATGGGACAAGGGAAGACAGCTCTCCAAAAATAATGTCCATAAACCGTAAACGTTGCTAAAAGGTCCAAAAAAGTGTCCTAGTATATACTCACAATT
Source organism: Membranipora membranacea (assembly GCA_914767715.1). NCBI lineage: Eukaryota > Metazoa > Bryozoa > Gymnolaemata > Cheilostomatida > Membraniporidae > Membranipora > Membranipora membranacea. The sequence continues at coordinate 12,384,256 of OU612074.1, forward strand.
AAAGGGCAAATTACTTTTTAGCACAATAATATACACAGCAGATAGGAATGTAGAACAAAGCTGCCACTATAAACACAAGTCCTATTATTGAGTACTTTACAAACATTCCATTAAGGACGACCTGATAGATGAATGGATGACAGAAAAAGTCCGAGCCGTTGATGTAGGTGATGTTAGAAGAGAAGCAGCCTGTAGCATTGTTTGTATCTAGTTGAGTCGAGGTACAGGGCACCATACTCCACACCCAAACATTGCCTGCAACGAAAATAAAGAACATTAGCCTAACGAGTTTTTTAACCCGATTCATATCAAATTCATAGCAAATATGATATGCTACAAGCTAGCCTGCCTTTATTATGTATATGTATTCATGTATTCTATTGTATAGGTATTCTAGACATTATTGAACAATAATAAAGTTTTGCCTTCTCACCAATGTGGTCATGTGGATTGGTGAACAATATTATAGATTACAATGATTTGTCGGCAACAGAACCAAGCTTGACAATGTTATACATCATCAGAGGGTTAGGTGGCTCCAAGGTTCCAAACGGATGTAGCAGTGCATGTTTATGATACCGCAGGGTCTGAGAGCAGACTGATTATTAAGTCAGTCGGAATTTCTCATGATACCAGTCCCCTCATAACATTTAATTCAACTTTTCCTAGAGCCAAGATTCCCTGTTAAGATTTGTCCGTCCGCCACGTACCTCTGCTGTCTACCTCATCCTAGCATATCACAGATGCCCCACTTTTTCATTTCTATTTTATTGATGTGTTTGTTTGTGAGAAACAAAAGTGGGGTCAGAGCCAATGATAAAAGAAACATGACCTCCAGAGTAGCACACTGACATTGAGATTACACTATTATCATGCGTATCTCCGATCGTTAGAGTCAATTTAGCAGCGGTACCTAACACGTACCCACTCCTTATTAATAAAATTGAACACGGGTGGCCTCACCAAATCCCTTGTGATGGTACTATCGATCAGAGATATACATGCAATAGTATAACAATGTGCCAGAGTAGTGAAATTAAAATTCCAGAAAAACTCACCACAAATGAACCAGGCGATGGAAGCGATAACGATTACCAGCTGTATTATCTTGGCTATAGTCAAACATATACTCTTCTTTGTTGGTATGGGAGCTACGTTCATCAGAGTGCTCGCTGCCTCAGTTATTACTACAACGAAACAAGCATTATCATATGTTCAAAACGTGTCTATACGATGATTAGGAATTGATGACAGTGTTTTATATTAGTATCATATTTTGGAGTTTTCTTCCATCGCTCAACGCTAAATGCTCAAAGTCAGTATAACCCATGTACTTCATAATGGAGAGGCATACACCCGTGGGTTATGCGGGCTATGCGGGCTGGAACAATCAAGCTCCCCCAGTGCAACTCGAACCCACAACTCCTGCGGCACTAATCACCTGGCAGTGAATAGCAAGCACGCTAACCGTGTGCGCCATCTCATGTCCCCAAAAAACAATGGGTTGTTGATGGCGCTAATTAGATTGCCCGCTATTCACCACTTTGAGTTGTGTGCTCTCATGCCACCGCACATTCCAATCCACCATTGCCACCCTACGAAACACAGCGTAAGTGTTAGGACCATAAGCTGTGTTTTAATTGCTATCGGCCAGTTGACATCTCAGTGGGTTATGCTTTTTAATCATATCTGCTACGCTCACTATGACAAATTCAACAAGGACAGACAGACTGCAACTTGTGATATCATATAACTCTTTGTGAAAATATTTTTATAGCTATGGGGGGTTATCATTATTCATAGCCGTGTATCAAAGAGCGATATATTTCAATATTTGTTGATAATTCATCAATACGAAAGGATCTGCAAGTTATCATGTTGTGATATTAAATCTATAACTTTCATAGCTAGAAAAGATCGTCCAAAAATAAGTTAAGTTTTAATTCAAATCTCGTCAGTTATGTTAATTAGCTTTATTGTTTGCAAATACAGAAAAGGAGTTATCATGTCATGGTCAAAGTGGGCATAACTACCTATTTTGAGCAACTCAAGCACAAACTCACAATGAAAACTTCCTTTCACATTGTTTCCTCGCATGCATTGGCCCACAGCAAAGGGGCATTGCTAACCAGTACTACCACCAAGTCATAGAAAATAATCAGAACCCGTCATGGTAAATGGATGTTTAGAAAAGCACCAAGATAATTGTACAAACCTTGCCAAGGCAATATAAATAGGTAAATTTCATGTGATCCAAGCCTCCCATACTATTCCACCCCCCCCCCCTCATCTGATCATATTAACATGAATTTCACAATCTTGAAACAACGATACTGGAAGTTGAGTGACTCAAGTCGGCTGACCTAGGACAATGAGGTATGTACTTAGAAGTGCTTGCCAATATACAGCGTGATGGTAGCAAAAAATTCACGTAAGCAAATTGCTTGTTGAGTGTACAGATTCAATGGTGATTGGTGGAACCCATCTAACATCTTCTTATCATATTGATTTATTAGATGTGGAAACAACACATTTGGAAAAAAATTATGCATGCATGGAGGGGGACAACTTACGCTCCGTTTTAGAGTTTTTCCGTCTCTCGACAAGTTGTAGAATGAGTCCATAGGTACACATCACAATGCAGCTTACCCCAGCAAAGATAGCATAAATAGGCAGGTAAGGCTGTGCAGGGCAAACCTGATATGTCATCACACCTGTAAAAGTTGTAGAAATAGCAGAGATACTTATTTTTGTATTATTGGAATGCTCATAATACTTTGTGTAGCAATATAGGGGCCTAGTGTGCACCGTACTTGCCATAAAATTTGGGGTTCCTGATGGGGTCTTCTCCGGGTTTATCTCCCCTGCAGATGGCAGAAGCAAAGTGCAAACTATTTCAAAATTTCATTCAACACTTGTGCATGTTGTCCACCAAGTGTGCTGCAATTGCCTACAAACTGAGAACAAAATAGCCGCAAACATTGCAACCAAGCCCTCTTGTCACTCGCTACTACATGCCACTTTCTGGGATGTGGAAAAACACATGATGTTGTGACTCCAATCAACATTTTTAAAACCAATATTTCAATGCTCCAACAAAACCTCATTAACTGGTGATCAGTATTGTTGCATATTTACACCTAGGCCTCTTACTAATAACCAGTTACCAGGGCAGCGCTTACGCAGTTAAATTATATAGTTACATACCTGCTATAACCTCAAATATCGGTCCAGCGATCTGTATGACAGCAAACAGGAGAATAACCGCTAAATGATTGCAGAATTTGCCAACTTTGGTGTTCTTCATTGCAGTCATAGCCAGCTTCCAGTATTTGCGAAAACTGACACTGGTGGCCATCTGTGTCAAGGCACCTGACATGATGAACTTTGAAGTTTGACAGCTGCAAGAACAAATTTGGAGTGTATAACGAAAATCGAGTGGCTCAAACCATGGAGTAGCGGGTGCTGTTGCTCTTGCTCTGACGTAGGTTTGTGTCTTCACAATGTGTGAAATGAAAAAGCTCTTGATTCGACACTAACACTTTGCCTGGCAACCGTTGTTGTGTATTGTAGAAAAAACAATTGTTCATTAGCTGAATAAGTGCATTCAACTAGAAAAACCAAAAAGTCTTTACTTTTTTTTTATTCACAAAAGCCCAAAGTAGACTGCGAAGACTAGAATTAAAGCTGAACAATGGCATACCTTGCTTTAGTTGAAGAATAAATCCAGTCTGCTCTGCTAACCTACTGTTCAATGTAAACCAAGCAAATCGGGTTATTGACAATAGCAGGGAAAACAAAGCTTTGAAACTTCAGGAATAAAAATAAGCTCAACTAATGTTTACATCCGTACTCTTGCGCAAACTTAGGCTAGTGAGTGTAAACTTTACTGAGTAGAGAGTAAACACTTATCTAACATTAGTAAACCCTGCTGAATGCTATCATACTGATAAGCCTGCTATTCTCATTGATTTAGTGCCTAACTCATAGAACAGCTACAATCAAGTGTACCATAATACAATTGCAGTGATGACACTGTGAACTTTGAATGACTGATAAGGGCTCGCAGTAGTTTCAAGGTGATAATTTGTAAATGACACAAAAAAGAACGATGACAGAGAAACGAGAAAACAATTTAGCTAACAAAATGATACTTATAGTCATTTTTTTATCACTTTAAATTTGACGAATGTATGAACACTCAACTGAACTTGAATTCTGGCCAACTAACACATTTATTTGTAAGTGTTTCTTCCTCGCTGGCATGTAACCTGCAATGAAAGGCCCTGTAGCAATCAATTATATCTATGCAAAAATTGATATACTTGATGGGAGTTGTCATTTCTTTAAACAAGTAAGGATAATTCCTGTAACATTTGATAATTTATCAACAACATAAGACCTAAGACATGTTGGTTAAAATTGCAAGAGTTAGTCACTCACCACATCGTGGCGGTGAAACAGTGCGTGCCTTAAGGGCGAGGCTGCAATGACTGCGCCAATTTGCTCTTAGTTTGTAGGCAGGTTGGAGCACACCTGGGCGTCCAACAACTCCCAGTAGTCAGTGGACTGCAGTGGGATTCGAACCCACGACCTTCAACACTTGCGTGCTGAAGGACCGGCGCTCTAACCACTGAGCCACCTCCTACATAGTCTCTTATATGCAAAAAAAAAGGTGAGACCGAGCCTGGATCATTGTTTTCAAGAAAAGGCTATTTTTCGCCATAATCGATATAGCTTTGGAGGTTGGCAGCACAATTGAAAAAGCTCAGTTTGAGACCATTTTCTGCTCAGAAACACCTTCTGCACTATGCAGTAATTCAGACAGAGCAATAATTCTCAAAAACTTTCCCAATAGCCAAAACACATTATTTATGGTTATTTAACCCAGCCGGAAGTGTAAAATGAAAGCTTGCCTACTCATACATTATTTAGTAGACAAATTCTTGAGAGATTTTTGTTCTCCAACCATTTTCAGGTAAGACTTTTGATAATTAATTCGTGTGAGCACCTTCACGTAAAGCAAACTCACTATACATACCAGGAAAAAGCTATGGGATCACCTTACCAAATCTGTCAGGTATATAAAAAGATCAGTCATATCAATCAGGTCGAGGTCAAATACCGTCATCGTATATTGCATATTTACCTGAGAAATAAAAAATCATACATCATTTCCCACATATTTTGCTTATATATAAGTATTTTCCTCAGAAGATGAGTAAGCTACCTGACCAACAGTTAGTTTTTTCTTGCCACAGTTAGTCACAATACTTTACTTTTTCTAATTGCGACTGCGGATTCTTGACTCACGCAAGACGTTTTTCCGTGACTCCAAACATATTTAAAAATAGCCTCTCTTGGTAGCATTATAAATCCCTTCAATACCCGGACAGTGTTAAGCATTGCTATAATATAGGTCAAGCTACAAACAAATGATATTCACCTTCTCAAACGAAGGGTATAACTAGCAGTCTTATGAGCTGTCTATATTCTCACATCGGAGATATATAATTTCTGTGTGTGTCAGGTTCATCTTTATACCATCACACAATCACATTACACATACATCTAACAGAATGGTAGCAGGGAGTGAAGAAGTACAGATTGAATTTGACGAGGTATGAATTTAATATGAGATAGTCTCCATTACACTCTTTGCCAATCAGATAATATCGCTTTACACTGGGATTATGAAGATAAACTGATGTATATCGACAAAGAACAAGAAATTTCAAATGTAGAATTGAAGTCCCATTAACAGATGAAATGCATTTGTTGGGAACAGTCAACCTATGCACCTTTTAACATTTATTTCTGTGCCCAAATCCAAATAACTAATTTAAAGGCAACCCAAAGACTTTGATGATAAGACCAAATCTGATCTGTATTGCTATATAAACAATTTCGATAGCAATTATGGAAGTAATCAAAGTATGGAACATGTAGTATGTACCACCGCATTCGTATATATCCATATATATGCCTTCATTTTAAGGAAAAAGTTGACCTACAGACTTGACAAACACTGACTACTTCTGTCACACGTTAGCTTTATCTGACACATCTGTGTAATTTTCTATATTTTAGGCACCACCGCCCTCAGGACAGTGAAATCACCGCACTAAGTGGTATCAAGAGAAAAGTAGATCAAGATGAAGATCAGGAGCAGCCAACAAAGAAAATATCGGTCAGAGAAATTGGGCTCTTAGATCTCAACTTTGATTTAATCATGATAATTCTAAGCATGCTTGATAAGGAGTCCTTATGTGCTCTCTTCAGAGTGTGCAAAAGTTCTAAAGCCTACAAACTGGATAGATTAAGTTGGTGGTATAAATATCCGGTCTCCTGCAAGATAAGCGGTCTAGACGAATATGAAGCAAACTATTATGACCAAAATCAAATCCTCATGCTGAATGCCCAAGCAAGTTCGGAGCTTCCGATAGACAGCTACATGTTTGATAGTCTGAGATTTATCTCAGTCATTCAATCTTTAGCTGTGCTTTCCATTGATATAAATATCCATCCCCTATCACCAGCTAGCGATCTTCCTATACTGCGAAACTTAAAGTGGGCTAAGGCTTCTCTCATTGCCTGTTCAGAGAATCAGCTCGACTCAATCTTACATATGCTAAGCGAGGTGACCATATTTCATCTAGAGGTTCAGGACAATGACTTCGATCTATTAGGCAGAAGCTACATGATGAACAAAATCATGTGTTCCTTGAAAAACATCAAAGACCTTGAGCTTACGTCTTGTCCATCTACTCGGGCACCCCTTAACGATATTGAAACGTCTACTAATCTACAACGTCTCTCTATGAATCACAAAGACATTAACGATGTTTTGTTGGGAGAACCACAATCCAGGAGAAGCGAGTTAGAGAATAGGGACATGTGTTTTACACCCCAACTTCTCTCAAGTATAGTTAACTGCTTCAAAAACTTAGCAATATTAGAATTATGTATGTGTGATTCGCACCACCAGGATAACATTCATAAAGAGAACTACTATGAACCTATATCAAGTCTAAAAGGTCTGAAGTTGAGGGGTAATATGCTTTGTAACACAGATTTGGTTTACAAGATAAGTCCAAGATCTCTTATCGCTTTGGACATTCTTCACATCGAACCTGATCTAAGAAGCTCTAGGAAAATATTGCCCTTTTCTCCCTCGCTGATGACTATAGCAGAGAATTTTCCAGATCTCGAACTTCTATGTATATATGGTAAAAATATCACAACAGTCGATGCTAGGGAGAAACTCAATGTACTCCGTAGTTTGGCAAAGAAGGTACCAAAGCTTACAATTCTAGGTATAGAAGATATTATAGACATAGGAAAATGTGAAACGGACGAAAAAGAAGAATTCTGTACGGTTTTGGAAAACTTTGAAAATTTGAAAAGCATTTCATCTATCACACGGTTACCCTACCGTCACTTCCCTCTACAAATCAAGTATTTCATAATCAGGTGTGAAAATTGGTTTGCAGGCTTTGATAATTATGTTCTGATAAGATTCGGTAATGCATTTAAATCTGTCCCGGATGACAGTTGTCAATGGCACGAAGCTCAAGGCAGCGCCTATTTTCAGCTTGACAGCAGCAAATGGCTACTAGAGAAAATGCGCAGATCATCAAATTTCATAATCTAATCAAGTGACAAGATGAGTCAACATAAAATAGCATTAAGAAAGAGCTCTCATGAGAACATTAACTTACTATCTGTAGTGTATTCAAACTTACATGAGATATGCTGAAGTGTCCAGTGCTGGTGCAACTTCTCTGTATTATCTAATTCACTTGTCCTCTCTAAGACAGCGTGCTTATTAATGCCTCCTTCCTGCGCATTCCCGGATGTAGCTCGAGTTCTTATGCGGCACTCTCATCTATCCTTCCTTATTTACATCCCACACTCTATTATACCTTGCACTACACTATAAACCAAACTTTTTATACCAAGTGTCTGATGAACATGGGGAGATTCACGGTATGTCCATAGTCTGAGCGCCCCAGACTCTTGCTCTATTCTGGATCAAGTTTGATCCAATTTGCCTGCATTCCGGTTGCTCCATTTCCACTGGCGTGACCAGTGGAGGGGAGCAATTCCCAATACAGGCAATGGACAAATGGTAATGGACCAAACTTGATCTTGGCCCCCCCCCCCCCTCTGACGACCCCTCGTGTATCTTGTATATCATGTGTGTTTTCCATCAGGGCACATTTATCGTTAACAAATTAGTTTTTATTATCTATTGTTAGTTGTTTATTTCATGAATAGCAAAACCTTCAGCTTTCCCTTTCTCAGCGATTGTATCTGTATTTAACGTCAATACAAACACACACCATACCTTTACCAAGTCTTTCTCTATCGTTTGAACCTTGAACAAAAACTGTAGCAGTAACGAAAAGTACCTCTCGTATAATCAAAATATACTATGCGATGACCGGCGTGAAAATTTTAATCTTATCTTTTAGCAGAGTAATCTTAGCCGGCATTACTTCATACTTCTCAGAGTCCATCATAAACCATTGATACTGGGTTTGTTTTGGATGTATAGTGATACTAGATAGAGGTGTGCAGCTTCTCTCGTTTGCTGTCTTAGACTGTTTGAAAAGCAGGTCTGTCTTTTCTGGATCTGGTGATGTATACAGTTCTATCTGTGAACAACTTTGCCCTGCAACGAGAACCAAACATATAGCGTCTATCTACACCAAGGAAAACTAAATCAGATTTCATTTTTCAATGCCTTGCTTGAAGTTGCAAAAGGGGAATGTTTCTCGAAGTTGTCTCCTTTTTAGGAAAGGTTGGACAATTTAGTATGAAAGTGATAATGTCTGATTTTGGCATGAGCATTTTCACAGTTCAGCAGGTGCGAGGTTCATTGAGATGACAAATATATTGTTAACAGTGGTTCAATTCAAGTGGTACTAACAATTCATAAGGGGTAGTTTGTAATGCAAGTTTGAAACTGAATAGATCCACCATAACTTGGGACCTTTTCAAACAAGCCTGTCTTAATGGTCCGATTTACAGTGCCAGAAATCGTATGATCTTAAGTCCCGACCATGAACTGCTATACAGCTCCTGGGACAATGATACCAACAAAACAACATCACAATAATAGAACATGTATTTACCTGATTGATTATATTCTTTGACTGTGACTAATTCTAGATGATGTGTATCTATACTCTGTTTAGATGTTTTTCCACATGAAGGATTTTCCACCTAAAACAGAACATGAAAGTTTATCAGAGTAGCAGCATATGTGCCCCAGAAGTGCTCCAAACTGCCTGAAAACATCAATTTTTCGCAGTATATACAATCAAATTGCTTTAACAGTAGTCAAAGTATCTACTGCTTCAATTACTGCCCGTCAGATCAGATCAGAACAATCCCGGGGCACCAGCAGAGCCTAGTAGTTATCGGTCTTTTGCTAGATTCACTATAACTGACGATCTATTAAATCCAAACACCCTCGAGGAGTTATTATTAGCTACAGCAAGGATTTCAAGAAATCCTTGGCTACAGCGCTTCTAGATCTATCTTCTCTGTCCACCTGGTATGCCCGGTATCCTGAAATCGGACTGAAATACGGACTAACAGAGTGCCACATTACCAAAGTCTTCAACCCTATGAAGCGGTGATCACGCCGGCAAGTACCAAGTACCTCCTGTGAACTTTTTACTATTCTATGGTACATAGGTAGTCTATCACACATTATAGCATATAAAAATTACTGGATCTTTCTACAAAAGTGACATACTATATTGTACAGTCCATGATGTCTGTAACTAATGATCCTATTTAATATGGTGACTAAACAGATTATGAGCATATGTCAAAAGGTAAAGCCAGTTTAACACACATACACTAACTAACCTTGGTTCTGGGATCTACAGTGACCACTGCTGGTTTGGTACGGTTGTCAACAGGCCACCACCACGAATTTTTAGTGGTAGGTTTAGCAGGCTGAACTCTGGTAACTGTGGGCTTAGCTATACATTTGTTACATCCATCGCAGGGAGGCGAAATCTCTGCCTCTACTCGAACATTTGGCGGCCATTCACTAAACAAACACTATAAGAAAAACGCTTAATATTAGTCACATAGCGTAATGATATTGATAATAAGAATCACCATATATGATTTAAGAAAACATCCTCAATAATAATCAAATCATATACAGTGTATTGATAACGTGGCAAAGATAACATTATCTCAATCATCAACACGATGCTGCAATGACATATTGAGAGGTCTTCTCATTTGCCATCAATCTTGCATCCGCCCAAAATAATATATTTGATTCATATGACTACTTCTTTTAACAACCTTCCTCAACATCTTCGTTCATCAAAACCCATACATGCATTTAAATTTGCATTGTCAAACCATTCGTTTTCACTGAATTGAGTTTTATACCCTTTTATTTTATTTCGGTTGGTTTTGTTTTGGTTTTTCTTGTACATCAGGGAGAATATCTTCGGGTGATGGTTAATGCAATAGAAATGTATATATATTCATATTAGGAGTTATCTGCTCAATATCAAAGAGGAGATAACACTTACCGTTTTCAGGTAACAGTACCAGGTCTTCAGAGGGCCAATCATGTACCAGTATTTCCCCTTCACACGTTCTACTTCGGGATGTATGCCCCATTTGATGTTAGACATCAGATAAACTTTCTTAGCCTCAGATCCTACAGCGATGTCGCTGGATGATGCGGGCGTTCCATCATCATTTACCTTGGAAGATTCAACAGGTAGAGGCTCTACTTCCATCACATCTGCCATAGCAAATCTGAAATGTATATTACTTCAAGGTACAAGTAAATTGGTATGAATTGCAATGATGATGCAATTATTTTCATTTTATCATTTTCCAAATCAAGGTAGCAAAGAAAAGGAGCAAAGAATAGAGTATATAAGGAGCGAAGGACAAGAGTCTATAAAAATAAACATTCTCAATCTAATCACCCAAAACATAATATCAACTTTAAATCTGACAATAGAATAGGGAGAAAATGGTCATACTCATAGGTTCAAAAACCTGGTGCAGTATTTGGGATAGCCATTGGTGGGAAAGAGCCAATGCCAGGTCACTAAAAGTAGCTATTTAGATATATTGAAATTTCTCCCCACCCAGACATCCAGTCAGAACCAAAACATCAGCTAGATTCTGGCAGCTTTAAACTAACCGGTTTTGTATGACTGCCATTGTGGCCTGACAGAATCGCTCTACTTCAAGCTCATCCAGTGGAAACACTCTGCTAGCAAATGTGTTAGTCTTACCAAACGGTAAGACACCTATAAATTAAACGTAAAATATAATATATAAGCAGGGTACAGTACAGTTGCAAATGACGATAAGAGTTGCTGAACAATCAGTTGGACCAATCTTGTTGACTGAATATCAATTAAATTGGAATATATATTAATTCTAAAATCAAACTTGCAATCATTCTTTTTCAATGCAGAGGAGGCTTTATTAATACACAGCTGAGGGTGTTCACTGACTAAGTCACCAACAAACTTTGAGCTTTCATAAATGCTGCGTGGCATGGCTAGGCATTACCCCTCGAATTGCATGAACTTCAAATTCATGTTATTACCAACCAATTGGAATCCTGTCAGCGACACCATCTTCACGTCTCAACAAACCAGTCACGATCTCCGACAGAGTACCATCACCTCCAGCCACCATAATAGCATCAACAATGTTATTATCCAGAACGCTCATGTACGCTTTTGCTTGTCCTTCGTGTTCAGTTCGCACCACATGAAGCTCAATCCCTGCTAGATGTAGCAAAGGAAGGACATGTTTTTCTAACAGATATTTGGTCTTCCCATCTTTGGCAGCAGGGTTCAGGAACACAATCACCTTTCTTGGTCTTTCATTGGGTGTTATCGTTTGTCTCCCATATTCTCTGGCTTTGAAACAGTATTCCTGCATCAGCAAGTTTTCCCTGTGCCATTTGTAGAAGAACTTTGAAGCATAAGCAGCAACTCCTGAAAAGAATATTGTCTTTTTCCAGTGGGTCCTAACTGTAGTAAATATTTTTAGCATGACTAGTAGAGGAAATGATGTAAATGAGATACAGTAAAATCGTTCATTAGTAGATAAAAAGCCACCACTCAGCACATCTGTTCTGAAACTCTGATGGAGAAAAAAATTGCATTAACTTTACTGGAAGGAGGGATAAAAGAATATATCAAGGTCATAAGAATGCCAAGATTCAAGGGAGGATGTGATCAATGAAGAGGGAGTTCATTGATGTGATTGGCTCTAAATAAAGTCAGCTGACCAATCACAGTTGGGAGTGCTGAGCGGGAAATCTCTCTATGATAGTAAATTTTACCTCAGGTCACACTTGCAATTTATAACATTTTAGAATTTTACTCAAGTTTCAACAATTTTATGCATATTATATCAATTTATATCTCATCATGAGCTCCTCATCATCACCATCAGACTCTCCCATTCCTAGTAAGTATTCTATGTACTATGAGGTAGGTGTAGCCTGTCAAGACAGGCTAAGGTAGGTGCTGCTCAGTCAATTCTGTTGAGTTACTCTTTGGAGTTTTCTTGCCATGATCTGTGAATGAATAGCCATAGTTCTTAATTCAACATAGATCTGTGGGTGGTACAACAAAAATGCTCTAGAATATGGGTTACTAAAAACATGTATGAACATGCTTGGGCTAATCAATAATAATAATGTTATTGATTGTGCTCAAGCCTTGTAATTAATCACAAGCTGCATTTCAAAAGCAAGCAAGCTTTCACTCCCTACAAACAACAAGGAAGAAGGGAAATGCTTAGGCTTTGTTGATTCTTGATTATATCAGTTTGATTTGTTTGGTTGGTTAAATACATCATTGGCCTTGGGCATCATTGACTTGAGTGGACTGCCTAGCTAGGAAGGAGTGCCACTTGTCACTTGTATTTCTGGATGGGACTAGGATTGTAAAGACCTCCTAAGTACAGACAGTCAGTCACAGACCAAGACTAGAAGAGAGACTGAGAGGTCTACTAGGGTGCAAGAAATGTAACTCTTAACTGTTTGTTATGCCTTGCTCAGAATCATTTAACTGGAGCAGCAAAATCAAAGGAGTCTATGTATAGGAATCTTCTAACAGAAACAGTGAACTATTGATGATAATGGGGAAACAGTTCATATTTGTGTCTAACTTAACTATGACTTAGCCTAAAACTAATGACACAGCTTCTCAAGAATATTCTGTGCACACTGTTACACAGTAAAGCTGCAATAAGGATGCCGGTCACATTCCGACTAAGCTCTCAATTCCCAATCTATGGTGCATTCTCAAATCTAGGCCTACAACAGATAATAACAGGTTTGTATATAAACATGACTAATCTATGTAACTAGCCCTAGGCATATAGTGCTGGGCTTTCAGTATTGCTGACAGTGCTGGTTGTATATACTACTGTAGGCATCCTGCTCGATATGGATCATAATTTTTAAGTACTTGCTTGTACTTGTTTGCAGGTTTGAGAAATTCCCTAAGCGACTCAGGGTTCTCATCTCTCAGCAACTCACAGTCATTTAGCAATGATAAGTTCACAGTAAGTACGCACGTCTTATGTCAAATTTACTTATAATCCCTCTGATGCTATGAGATAAAGTTGTCCAGGGGTTTTTTCAATTAGAAACAAGTCAAAATTGCAATCTGATCATTCACTAATTGAGTGAGCGAGACCTACAAAGCTCTCCCTTTCAAATTGTTCAGTCATTGATGTAACTATATATTTTTTGAGTGAGCGATTCAGGAGAGATTTTGTCTAATTGAAAGACCAAGTGAGTTATAATTTTTAGCATGCAATAGTGATAGCGTGCTTTAGTAAAACCTCGCTCGTTCTAATTGAAAGTCCCCCCAGAGAGAAATTTTCCCCTCAGTGTACATAGGTTCTTTCCCTTTGTTCTGTGCCGGGGAAAAATATTCTGGTTTTTCCATGATTTTTATTCGAATTTTCTTTCCCGGATATTGCAACAAACAGATAGGGTATTATGTGAACGTAACTGAGTAGGTTGTTGCCCTGGGGTTATAAGTCATTGAGTGATAAGGACTGGAGTGATAACACCTCATTCGCTGTAAAGTCAAAAAGCTATACACATCGAAATGTATTCATCTCCTGTTGGAAAAAAAGGTATGGATATTGGCGACATTTTTGTTCCACTATAGACAGTTGTCACAATGTCAAACGTTAGGAATGAGTATCTTTTCGCTCTGGTGATGATCATGTTTTCATAAATGCTATTGCAGTTGATATTAGCTAGGGTTTAGGCCACAGACTTAAAAATAAACCTAGACAGGACACCATATACAGCTGAAGTGAGGCACTTAATTTTGACGGTTTCGGTTTGATCGGTTTCCGAGTTTGAAAATTGCTTTACAATCAGCAGCATCTTGTTATCAACTTGATCAATTTTTCTTCTTCAAAATTGTTTTTGCCTCAAATTAGCATCAAACTGTTCATGACAAGTTGCTGAATCTATTGTAGTTTTCAAACTCAAAATCCGGTCAAAATTGATTGAGTTATCAACAAAAAACCTTGATTGTGAACAGTAAATCGATGATAGCATCATTGCTTTCTACGCCTCCCGATGACGTTACGTCGCCCACAATTAAGTGCATCAATGCTAATGCTCCATATAGTGTCCTGCTTTAAGTCTGTGTAAAATGGCAAACTTGATCTCCGTGATATTCTTCCCTAAGCTTAACATGCATGCGTAGGTCATCATTGCGATGAATTGTTATTTTGAGTTATGCTTATCATACACTCACCATTGCTTGCAGGTAGTTGTCGAAGGAAATATTGGAGTTGGCAAAAGTACGTTCTTGGAACATTTGCAGAAAAACAGCCAAGATGTGGAGATATACGCGGAGCCTGTGGCTTTATGGAAAGACATTGGAGGATTTAACGCACTCGTAAGTAAATACCCACACATAACCATTCATTTACAAGGAATACCTTTTGACCTTATAAGTGTCTTCTAGTAGGTCATACTGATCAGGTTGCTGTTGGTGTGGTTGCCATTTCAATCAAGTAGGTTCAGATGTTGGATGCAGTAGCTTTTCTCTTTGAAGCACTATGCGCTGAGAAGGTGGGGACAATAGATTTTTTCTGGCGCTTCAGTGCTACTGACAGTGGAATGTGGATGACACTTAGGTAATATGGTTTGGGCATAAATGTGGCATCGGTGGAATAGCAATTTATTTATAAACAATATCTATAATTTGTAACTCTAATATTACATTGTATTGCCATATACTGTCAAAAATTCTTGAATACCATTGGAAACTATTAATCTGCAAATTCCATAAATCGGGAGCCTTGCAGATGCGACGCCACACACGTGTACACTTTTTTGCAGTGTTTTTTGTGTGCAAAGTTTGTAGATGAAATTTGACAATGACCACATACCCTCCTGTCTCACTCAGACCCTATTTACCTGCACAAAATGGTGGTTGCCATAGTGTAAACTAAAAGAGTAAACATATACTATTTAGGAGATGATGTACAAAGACCCTACTCGATGGAGTTTAGCCTTCCAGTCATATGTACAGCTTACCATGATGGAAATACACACAGCCAAACAGGTGACTATCTCCTAGCCTGTTTCGATAAAATACATGCAGCTTATTCTTGGCTGCAGTGAGAGAGCAAATACTGATGACAAGTGGACGTATTGATTGGTAACGCAGAGTTTCAGGGGAAAAAATCTGTATTAGTTACTCGGGAAAATATTGAGCTTGGTTCATTCCCAGGCTTGACATATCTTACAACATGAGGTTTACTATTATAGTTTTGTTTTACATGTGACATCACTATAAAAGTGCTAACACATGTAAAACTAAGCAATTGAAATGGTGAATGGTTTTGGGTTATCAAGTTTTGGGAGCGTGGCCGGGAATGAATTTTATCAAAAGTAAGACCTTTCTTTCATAGTTGGAAAAAATATACGATCATCAAAACACATGATACCCAAAGTATTGACCCATTCGCACTATCTCAGATTGCATGAGTATATCAGTCTTATTGCATCCACTCTACAATATATAATAAATGTATTATTGTGTGCTTCATCATTTGTTAAGATGGTAACTGATCCCTCTTGTATGTCTGGGGATCTTAATTCTCCTGTCATGTTTTCTACCCTCAGTCAGAGTGATCAATTTGTCTGGAGATGTGTGTGTACAATGACTATTCAAACGATCAGTCGATGGTCACAACATATATACTGGCTATCCAACCAGCCGCTCAGCTCTGTTTTTCGTTCATGTATTGAGGAAAAGAAAAAGCCTACAATTTTTCTCGAATTTCATTCTTGTTTTATATTTCAGTTCGCATCAGTCAAGATGATGGAGAGGTCATTATTTAGTGCGAGATACTGTTTTGTCGAGAACCTTCACCGGAGGTTAGTTGCTGTGCTTGTAATTGATTTTTTTATTTTCGTTTAAATGGAAATCTTAAGATAACGAAAGCACTTTAGTAGCAAGCTGATACTTGGTTTTTTGTTTACACTACTTGCGAGAAAACAAGCTTATCAGTGATCAAATCAATATTGCTGATGTCGTATGAGGGGAATTATCACCGTGCTAGGGAAAAAGCATCAATGGGTTTTTCCAACTAACTACCTATCAAGTTGGAAAACAAAAGAACATCTTAAGGCATACATAACCATAGACTACTACTGGGATGCGTCTTTCCATGTTTTCTCTAATGAGCAGTTTTTAGATATCAATTTGTGGATCTCTACAGTTTTGATGGGTAGGCCTAACAGCATGCGAGTGATATGTGGGTGAAAAATTTGCCCAATTGTTCCCAGATTTCAGAGTGCCTTTCAAGCATTGGTTCAATCAAAAGGCGTTCCAGTTACGCTGATGGGTGATATAGCATGCAGTAGTGCACAAACCAATTCACAATACACAGGTCTTCGAGTGGAAACCATTATGTTTTGAGGCGTTGACAGTACAACAGTCTCAAAGCTGCCCCAACAGCATGAAGCCGCTGAGCCAGTTATGATATTGTTTTACTAAGCGCTTGACTCATGGATTCTAGCATGGATGTCTTATACTGAACACACTGCTATGATGTGTTTTTAGTGGAAAGCTGGCTGACTTTGACTATCATGTGTTAAATAAATGGTACGAGTGGATCTTTGACAATCAGAAAGTCAATGTGGATCTTATTGGTGAGTCAGATGTGCATATGTAAATACTACGTAAATAGTACAGATATGTAATAATTATGTATAAATGCACTTTAAATATAGTACAATTGATATTTTGATGGTCTAGCTAAACTTGCATAGTGTATGGTGCTTACAGAAATAATGTCATAATATTGTTATCAAGGGTGTATTTTGGAGTTGTCTCCTCATTTCTCCCAGAGGGTCATATTATTAGCGGTGACAAAGTTTGTTACATGACATGTAGTGCTAGCTCACATAACCCCGACCTGAAAACAAACACTACAGCTGGCGCTAGGATTAAGTAACCAAAAATTAGCCAAGCTTATACTGTATATTTGATTTACTCATCTAGGGTAATTAATACCTGAAGAGGGAGGACTACCTTTTGAATTACATCTTGCAAATCAAAGATCAGAAGCGCCTTTCTTGTTTTGATGTTCCACGCTATTACATAGGGCGAAGCAATTGTAGAGGAAGCCAGTTGAGAGTTACAATATAGCACAAGCAGCCACCACAGATACAAACTTAGCTGGCTTTGTATTACGCAGCCATATAATTTAAATTTCTGACTGTAACTTGGGAATATTGAAAACTTACTAACTCTATAATCATTTCAACTTGTATTCCTGATTATTATTTGTAGTATACCTGAGAAGTTCCCCTGAGACTTGTCTGGAGAGGATGAGGAGGAGAAGTCGTACAGAGGAGGCCGGTGTACCTCTGGTTAGTAAACTTTTCTACAGACAACGATTCTTCTTTTTGTTTTATTTAATTATAGATTTGCTGCACCTGTCCAAGTGAGACAAATGTAGCATTTTGCTGTTTCTTGTGACGCAACAATCATGGGTCTAAGAAAGCATTGAATGACATGATTAGCCATGAGGTTCTTCAAAGGCTCCCTAATAAATGTTTTGGCTGTCTAATAACACGGTTCGCAACTATTTCTATCGGAGCTGATCTATAGATATGACGTGAATGACTTGTAGCAATGCCCGTCTCATGATAATAATATTTGACTTGAAACTTCTGCTGCAAGTCTGGGAAATTTGTTAAATTGCTCAAAGATAACTATATTGGACTTCCATATCAGAATTGTCCCTCTCACTCAACCGGGCTTGCAGCAGTAATTCGGGTACCCGTAAATTACATGGTAGCATCAAGGTACATTGTCAGTTAAGCATTGTTTGATTTTGCAGGAATATTTGGAATCATTACACGGATTACACGAAGACTGGTTGATACACAAAAAATACGCCCACCCCGGTGCACCTGTACTTGTAATGGACGCAGATAAAGGTAGGCTGGTGTATCAAGCAGCAAAATATCAGCTTGATAGCAGCACTTACTGGATGTGGAACAAAATCTGATTTTTTCCTTTATTTGTGGTTGCTTTTTGTCACGCCTAACTCAGGTAGCAAAGACATTTCTGGATTATCATCAAAATCAAAGCAGTCCAAACTTTGTTAACAAAATATTTTTTTGGCATATAATTGGGCAATTCCTTTAATAAAATGACCATAAGAAAAGTTGTAGATTGATGGCATCGATGCAACAACCGATAACTCCTTATTTGTACATGTAATTTGTTTTGTAGATTTGGAGGAGTTCAAGCAGGACATAAAAGAGAAAACTTCAAAGATTTTATGTACCAGCAGCTGATATTCAGTTCACTGATCGATAGACAATAATCAATATGGCCTCTCTGTAAATATATACCAGCAATGATAATACTCTAATGACCACAGCAACTACGGCAGCGTAACATATTAGACTTAATGCCTTGATTGAATTATTTGTTATTCTGCGACAATTTCTTTTTACTTGAATAATACATTCGCACATGTACGCACCATTCTTCCCTAATGTCAGGATTTGAGATTATGTTGAGCCAATTTCAGCCTCAAACCTCCTCAGTTGCCATCTCGAATTGTTATTTCACAATTACCGAAACATCGCATTGTATTATATAGTTGATTTTCCTTCTGGGATATCGTAAGTGTAATGTTTTAGTGATTTCTTTGAAATTTCTTAGGATTTTAGTTTCTTGTACATTAAATTTAGACCATCATTTGAATCCTGTAATCCATCAATCTCATCTACTTCACGCATGAATATTTTTATAGTACTATATATGAATAAACATTGCCTTCGCAACAGCTGTCAGAATTTTTTATCAGGGATGGGGAGGTGAGAGTAAAGATTCTATTCTCTCAATGATACATAATATGTAAAAAATTTTGATTGACTTTTCTTCTTGCTGCTAAAATTTTCAACACGAGATACAAATCATGCGAAGCACTCAATATTGTATAATTTTACAGACTCAATGGAGAGTAACATGCTGAATAGTGTGCAATAAAATGTGATAAGTAGAATTAAAGGGAATGCAAATTTAACATCACAAAAATTAAGTCCTGTATTTGGTAAATATACTGTGCAATGCGGCAGTGATTACACACAATCAAGTCTGCTAGACTGTCGACCTCAAATTGACTGACTGACACGAAGTTGCAACGGTGTTCATGATGTCTGTGATAAGACAAGTATATTCTTTCTGGCTTACGATGTCCATCTGGACCATTAAGAGAATTACTCGATACCAACAATAGACTACTTTCTGCGGCTTCAAATTATTTTTCAAGTGCCAGAGATAACGTGGTTTTCTACATTAGTTTGGAGTTGTGTGCCTTATATCGATGAGCATATAAGCCTTCATAATTCCGCTCATTTTTGTGCGATTGAAAATTACAAAGATTGATTGCTCAACCCATCACACAACGTTGTTTGATAATTGTTACCGTATCGCCCTCTCTTAAACTGTCTAGTCAAGCCGCTGAACAAAGCTGCAGTGAGCACCAGCTACCCCTACTTATATTGCAGAGTATAAAGACTAGAGTTGAAGAAGGCATTGAGGACTGCAAGTGGATTGGGAGGCGTTGGGAGTGGGCAAGAATCTGGGGCTAATACTGCATAGCACATCGATGGCTCCTTAGAGGTAATAGCAAAATAGACAGTCATCGATTGCTTAAACTTGGTTTTATTCTAGTCTAGCTGTAACAAGTGTTATCCGAGTAACTTCAACAAAAATATAATTGCAAAAAATGCAACAATAACAAAATATGTGTGATAAAAAGGACAAACAATTATGAGAAGAGATTTGCATTTTTAAGCCAACTGGCTACCTGTTTTCTTGATTAGGAATAATTTATAGATATGTGAATATAATAATGGGAAGATGTGGGTGATTGGCAAGTAAAAAAAACTTGGGAGATGTGGTATATCAAATACAAAAAAAAGGTGTATATAAAAATCTCTGAAAGTAGAACATGTTGTTGCGATGTGGAACAGATCCGTTGATAGCTGTGAACCAGTCAAAGCTTGAACAAAGCAATAAATACTGTACATAAACTCAGATCTGCTTGAATGGAATGTTTTGAAATCATAATATGGGAATGATTCAAAGGTGAAGGTCAAAAATGAGCATAGTATCAAAACCATTATGAACAAATATGAGTAAGTCAGGATTACAAACTGAAAAAAAATATACAACAGCACCCCATACTTTGCTTGTTGTTTGGAAGATGGATAGCAGTAATAATAAAATCCGAAGCGCAATCTGATGTTTGTGCTACCTATTATTACACAAGTATCTCATTGCATTTGTAAGGCATTGAAAATGACATGGATAATCTCATACGGTGTTACTTTTAATAAAGTTGATCTCAATTATCTCAAATATTTATGATTTAGGCCTATTTACTACCAAAAAATACTGACCACGGTTTAAATGAAAATTGATGCACTTTTCTCGTATAGTTAAACTTAAAAAATGATAAACATCATATTTTTCTTCAGATTATAAATAATTGATATCCGAAACCGTGTCAATTCACTTTCACTGCGTATACTCATTATACCATAGAGATTTTTGGGGCAGGTACAGCGTTGATTTTGATGATAGTTTCATTGTTGTTATTGTTGATTATTTTCTGGTTGACCTGTTCCTCTCTCATCTTGACGAGAGTATAGAGAAGAGCACCTAGCAGCACCACACAGTTACCGACCCACCACACTGACGTCTTATGGTCGTGATATATCCACACTGCCAGCAGTGCCTGTCAAGTATAAATAGAACAATTTACGATTAAGCCATCGCTGCCAAGAAAACTCTGTTTTGTGAGAAGACAACCCCAAATCTGCTGGAAAACGTTCAACATTTTCAACAATTTGCCAGATGTCAGAATACAGCGTCAACCCTGTTGTAAATTGTGTTTGACCTGGCTGTAGCTAAACATGGCATGCAATCTCATCAGTCAGCACCCTATATTAAATGCGGGGAAGGTTGTCTTTAAAATCCTGATGCATCAGGGAGGATGCTATGCTATCTAGCATGTCCATTATCCATGCTACATCGTTATAACGTTCTAGCGTGTAATATCAGTAGGTTTGCATATAGAAAGGAAATAAAATACACCAAATTGAAACCTGATACAGCCATAGAATATCATGTATCTGTTTAAGACTTACCTGTAATATAGATTTTGTGTTGTTGCTGATATGATGGGTTATCGGAGATGTATATTCTATTTGCCTTGTGCTCGCCCACGCTATCAAAAAACCTAAGACCCCAGAAGCAGATGTAGCTAACCAAAACATCGGCTCATATAATCGTCCCATCCGCAATATGCTCGAAACCTGAAAATAAGCAACGGACATGACCATAAGACAATCGTAACTTAGACACAATAAACCCGAAACCGCTTTTACTATAGAGTCTGTTTTGATGCTGTGGAAACTTAAATTTGATACTTATTGAGAACACTTCTCCGATATTTTTTACTCTAGGGTTGCGGAGAGGTTTGCTTACATAATACACAAATTCTCAGCCGAGTTTTACGGTGCGCTTGTTACCAAGGAGCCAAAAAACCTCATGCAACTAGGACAAACCACGACCAATTGTATTCATTTCGAAATTGAGCCATTAATCAACAACTTTATAGCAGTTAAGGTTACTACTGTTGTTGTGTTGTAAGACCCACCTGTCCGGTGAATATTGAAGGCACCATCAGTAGAAGCGAGGCATTTACATTGACATGTAGTGTCAGTTTGACTGAGTCCATTCCTTCCATTTCTAGAGCTTTCTTAGTGTATATACCGTTCAGTGCGACAAATAGACTGGAGGTTAGCCCTGATATAACACCATATATTGACAAAGTTCCCATAGCCTGCAAACAGATGAAAAAAACAGTAAAGATAATTTCTCACTGTTTTTTCAACATCTCGTAACAGATGCAAAATCACTCAGGGGGTCTTTTAATTAGAATGAGCGATGCTTTACTAAAGCAAGTTATCACTATCACATTGCTTAAAATAATCACTCTCTTGGTCTTTCACTTCGACAGAATCGCTCCCAAATCACTCACGCACGAGAGCCTAGC
Source organism: Membranipora membranacea (assembly GCA_914767715.1). NCBI lineage: Eukaryota > Metazoa > Bryozoa > Gymnolaemata > Cheilostomatida > Membraniporidae > Membranipora > Membranipora membranacea. The sequence continues at coordinate 12,406,921 of OU612074.1, forward strand.
AGGTATCTCTCACTCACTGAGTGAGCGATCACAGATTGCAATTTTGGCTGTTTCTTATTGAAAGACCCCTCGATTTTGAATTTGAAATTTTGAATGAAGCTACACTACACAGGCCAGCTCCCTGAACAAAGGCTAGAGCGAGTTTGTTCCACTGGTTATGCTGCAGGAAAAGGCAAGATGGGCACCTAGAAGCCTGCAGCGAGACCAGTCAAGGGGAAGCAACTCAAAATGTAGGCAAAAGGCTCACACTTGATCTAGCACAGGCTCCAATCTCAGGAATTTAAAGACAAGGTCTCTTTTTCTGTGATTATTTAGGCTAGCTAACGTCATGTGGATCATGTTACGGATGCTACGATACATTGTGAAAGTGCTCAAAGAACGAGTTGTTCACCAAAATGGGGTCCTGCTAGGGGCCTCGTCCCCAAATCACTCACTCATTGATTGAACTATATAGCTTCTGAGTGAATGATTTGGGTAAAAATTTGCCTTTGACAGACCAAATGAGTGTTGGTGATAATTTGCTATCATTATTTCTAGTTGAAAGACCCCCAGAGTATATACAACCTTGGGAGAGAGGATAAAGAAAATTTTCTTAATCTACTTTAATCCCTAATGCTGGTATGCCAGCCACAATAGGAGAGAGATTAGAGGAAGAAAGAGATCTTGCTGATACTTCCACTGGAAATATTACTTATTTCTGTGCCGATAAACGACAGAGACAACTCTGTCAACAGACATATTGTACTGTGTTGTGTCTTTGATAGACACACTGAAAGCTGTGTGTAGCTTACTATTAAACGACATTATTACCTAGATCTAATCCTATGATAAAATCTCCAAAACAGAATTTCTCTCTGTGCAGTGGATTGTCAAGGGCGCAACTGCTAAAGTTTAAGTTATTAGTAGGATTAAGACTAGGTAGACTGATGGTTTAATAGGATTACGTGTGAAATCAGGGGGTTTACTCCCTGGTGACATCTCTACTAATGGCCGGGTTAATGGGAGAAAGAAAAAAAAAGCTTCGTGATGCAGGAAGGATTAAATGGTTCACTAAGTTGGTCAAGGTAATGAAGATTGGGGAACTTGCCATGATGATAAGTCTGAGGATTGGGAAAAACTTGAGTTATTCATCTCTTATTGTGATATACTGGATTGACAGTTAACTCCCTCATATAAACCCTCCCATAGTAATTTTTTTTCTGATTATGACACATAACAAATTAGAATTCAAATTTGTTGTAGGCAACACTGTACCAAGTACATGAATGATGAGTTTACCAATCAACCTACTTCAGCAATTTACAGATTTGTGCAATAGGCCTATGACAGGGTGTCCAGCAATAATTCAGTTAGGAAACTTGATTCATTATAATAGTCGAGAGATTTTTAGACCATCATTGCACTTCCTATCTCCGGTGAAAGTTTATATAAAAGCCATTATAGCTATTTCCGTATGAATTTATTAGAGGTCTAAGAACTTCAACAGATACCAGCGGATTTGATATGTCAGACTGCAAGTTCTTAAAACTCTAATAAAGTCATACGAAAATGGCTATACTAACTTTTATATAAACTTTCACACGAGATAGGAAGTGCAATGATTGTCACAAAAATCTCTAAACTTTTTGTGACTCAGGTTTTTTTTAAACCCAAATTTTATGGTATGATGTAGTGAGTGAAGCAAAGCATAGCGAGAATAGTGAGGAAAAAGTGAGGCATAACCTAGGTCTAAATCCGTTGCTGATTGTGCTCTCTATAGGGTAGACAATATCTATGGTTTTAGTGAGACCATCAACACAATCATTAACATACATTCCTAGCCTATCTTGACAACCCAACAATGCTTGTCAAGACAGGCTAGTACATACCCTACAGGATGAAAACCTTCATCGATTTTAACGCCACACTTAGCTGCTAATCACCTATTTTTTTTTTAAACTGTTCAACGATTGTTCAAACACAGGAATTGCAAAAATCATAAGCTAATATTCAAACTGCAATTTTAGCGTTGCTTGGACCAATGAACTCTCTCTCCCAGTGACAGTATATTCCATAGACAGAACACATGGTCTATCTATGGTATATTTATTGGAGAAATCACTAAATTTGTGTCTATAAATATTTTCATCCTGTAGGATAATTAATGGTAGGGTGTATGATCATCGCAGAGTGAAGGAGAACACAAACCTTTTCCTGGTCGACGCCGATGAAGAATCCGAGTACCAGAACGACACAGCATAAGAAGACTTTCCATGACGCTCTCTTACGTAGGATTACCACTGAGAATAATACTGTGAATATCAGAGTGAACGAGCGGGCAATCTACAAATATACAATAATACGTGATTGTGAGAGTAAAATTATGAACTCAAATTAGATCTACAGTCGAGGCTGCTGAATCAAATACTCAGCAATTATAGTGGATATAGTATCGCTCAGCGTAGTAAAACCTGTCCTATTCAATTGCTGCATGAATAGTAAAGTAGTTTTCAGCCCTCCCTCCCAATTCCTGCCCCCCCCCCCCCCTCCTCCAACAACCCTTGCCTGCAAAGGAAAGCTGCAATAAGTAAATAATGAATAAACCAGCAGCAGCATAAAATAACGTAACTCATGAGGGATGTTCCAATGAGTAATTTGAAGCTGTGTAATACCTTTATGAACAGAACTTGTTCCCCGGCGGGGCCGTCAGCCGAGGGGCAAAGGCCTCAGACTAGTTAATCACAAGAGACACCTAAATGGAATATGCTTTAATAACACGTCCCTGGCAGAATGACAACAGTGTTCACAGGGTAAGGAAATCCTTACTCTGTGAGGTTATGAACCTGAACATAATGAGATTCCAAGAAGGTGCATCATACTTGACACATGCACAACCAAAGTATCATTACAATCAGGTGGGCGGGGACGGCTCAGACACAACATGCCCCTTACAACAGGAAACTTTACACACAGAGGGTAATTATTGTGAGACGTATGAATAATTCATAAGTATAGCCAATCGTGCCAACGAGAGGGTCAGAGAGTTTAGTACTGATATCTAAAATAGTTATATAAGAATTTTCATTACATTTAGTCACAAAACCATCAATGATCGCGGTAGACTGGTAGTGAATGCAGGAGGAAAGGAAATCCTCTTATTAATAATCATAAGACAAGATTATAAGCCATTAAAAACCACAGTCTGGCCTAACGTTACCTGGGCGGAATTTTCTAGAATTCATTTGTTATCTTGCAGTGATACCTTGACAGTTTGTAATTCCAGAACTTAGAATCTCATTAAAACTTACCAACATGGCTGGCTTGGCATCTAATGTACTGAAAATAGTCTTTCTGGGCAGAATTTTCTGGAATTCAAGACTGTTATCTCACATTTCTACTTTTATGGCTGTTCAGAGCATCAATCGCCAAGCAACCTGTTGAGATTCTTGGATTCCAGACTGTCAAATAACTACTGGTTGTTTGACAGTCTGAAATCTAAAATTCCCAACAAGTTGCTTGGCGGTTGATGCGCTGAGTATAGTATAGACCATAGTCGAAGAAATCTACTATCATAGCATACATAGCCTACCTGGAAGAAGGCAATGCCGACGAGTTTGAGAGTATAGTTATTAGAGCTGAGCATCATAGAGAATAGAAAAGATACGATAAGCACCGGACGTGTGAATAATACTGAGGTCTGTACCTTCTGTACCTAGAGAAATAAAAATATACAAATAAGTCATCCGCTGTATATGATTGTGTCTGCACTACTAAACTTGTGAATGGACCTTGTGTGCTAGTAACCATCCTTGCGACAGCTTCCTGACACAAGGTTTTTCCGATATTAAAACTGTTGATCAGTATTCTCTAATGGTTGGAAACCTTGAATCTTCTTTTGCAGTAAATCTAGTAGCAATTAATCCAATCCAAATCCAGGGATCACTTAAACTGAACATAACATACCACATTATTATCAAAGATTATAAATACATTGTCATGGTTATTACATTTTGAGAACCAGATTTCACATCAAAAGGAGAAAGGGTATGTTGAGTGTGTATCAATAATCAGAATAGCCACAAATAGTCTTGTACAAAGCATTTTTGCAAGAAAACTTACTGGAGGATAGCAACATTTATAATCTCTACAAAGAGAGCTGTGGCCTAAAGGCATCAAACTGCAATGTTTCGACAGAATTAAAATACCAAATTTGTAAGAGTCTACAGCTTATCCGATCCTGTACTAATCGGTCAAATTTCCCAGGATTTTAATCACACTCATCCACCGGTCACATTCCTATACTACCCTCCATATTTTGTCTCTCTTGGAGCCTAACAAAACAAAAATTTCAAGTTGTCTAGTTACCAAAACTTCAGTCTAGAGATGGGGTCAGATAGTCAGATTTCAACCGGGAGAGATGACATGTAGGAGCATCAGCACAGGCAATATCTGGTTAGACATTCTACCGAAACTGTCCTCTTTTATCCTGTGACTTTGAATGATAGACCTGCCTCACAAAAGGGGAGGAACTTGGTTCATGCCCTGTTGAACTGTTAAATCTAACCATTTAAATCTAAATATCTGCAAAAAGCATCATTGGTTGGGCATAGCTTGTCAAACAAATCTCCATATAGCAATACTAGCCAGCAGATGGTGATCATCGCAAAAAATTGGGGTTAATGAACCAAACCTTGACCCACAGATCAGCAATTGAAGAAGACAATCAAAAGATATTGGCTATTTTGATCGTAATGACATGAATCAGGGGTAAGGGGATAATTCCATTAATATGGGCCAGGATACTTGGGCCAAAACTGCGAGACTCCTCGCTCGAAGTCCTTGCTTTGTTGGTCTTCCAAAGTCTTACACTCAGAAGATATGATAGTTCTATCAAGTAATATACAATACCTCGCCTATTATACAGCAAATGGCAATCAGATTTTGGCAGTCATTAATTGAAAGATTGTATATTGTAGATTACTGAAGTTGAACCACGCACTGGACAGACCTAGTTTTGATGCTCAAACTCTGCTTGAGTTGTTGCTGGTGGCATTCCATAATCAACCACAGGCATCAACCCGGCAGGGTGCAAGCACTATAACTAAGATAGAACTAGCGTTACGATATAACAGGTAGACTGAAAAATATTCAATTAAATCTGATAAAAGCAATTCATGCATTGGTGCAAACATCAAAACAGAAGATTATAGATATGATAAAATCAGAGATGCTTTGATTGAATCAACTAATGCTAAGCGGATCACTAATAGCTGGAATTTACATGACAGGAGCGCGGAGGTATGTACATGTAGCGGATTACCTTTAAGTCACAGTCTGAAATCAGCCAACTGTTGAGTAATTTCCAAGATGTCAATTAAACCGCAAAACCAGTTGGTGAAACCTGCTTCAAGTCCTAAGCTCACCCGTGGTGTCAAATTAGTAACCAGGAGTAACCGCACACTCCGTTTAGGGCGTATAATGATCGATTGAGACATGTTTTGGGTTGTTCAGGGAAATTGCAACTAATAATAGGATTTACAGATCATAATTAGACGACTTGTTAATGGGGAAAGCTATAAACATTCCTTAGTGTTGAGCAGAGTTTATCACTATGACATGGAGGTTTCCCTACAAATCTAGATGCATGGCCAAGCACTGAAATACAAGCCAAATGGTGCTAAATTGGAAAGCTTACTCATATAGAGAAAATTTGATATAGGCTGCCCAGCTAAATGATGATACAGTATGCATCTAGTATGCCAGTCAGATCAGCAGCAACACAAGAGGAGATATTACTTGAATTCTGTCTAATATGAATGTAACATATTTATTACCCGATTGCTAATAAAAGTTTGATATTTGATGCTAATCCAAAGCTCAACACATATTAGCCGAAAAAGAGATTAGTGGCTTAATTCTGCTCTCAACCCGCTCCTTCATGATCCTTGCCCCCAAGAAATATATTCTCAACGCGGCAGTCTAAATTTATAGACTATGGTTTACAAAAGACATTGCATTGTGGGGTAGTATTTATCACATATTTTGGTAGAATAGGTACATACCTTAGCCTCGCTTGAGAAGAGTGAGGTGACCCCACTGTATAACAGTATGAATATAACACAGACCATACACTGAGCCCATGCTATAAATATAGAGACATCTTCTTTGTGACCATCCTTTTCACCCACACCTGCAGATAACACCATGACATTGTATAGGTTCTTTAAAGTAACAAGTAAAACAGAAAGTTCAATGTTTTTTTTGGCTGTGTGTTTGGTTCATTCGAACCTGCTCAGCTATCGTTTTTTTATATGAATGAGACGATTTGACAAAATTGATTACTAACATGGTTTCGTTAGCACGAATGAGGTGAAAATTGAAATTGCCAGTGATGATCAAAGGCTGAATATCTTGATTTTCGGTTTCACTGATTGCAAGACATCAAAAGATTTGTCCGAGGTACATAACCAAACAGAAAGCATACTCTTATTAATACACAACACACTGAGGTGTAAATGATGTTTCTTAAGGGAGCCTACATCGTGATCCCATAAACATAATCTATGTTTAGGCCTATGGGTGATACCTACCTCCGACTAGATGTTTATTGAAGAAGACCATCGATATAGAGATAGTCCAGTAGGTGAGCACTACATTGATGATTTTACTCATATGCAGGATCTGATCTGTCACACCCATAGTCAGTCCTTCTGTCTAAGAGAAAACCATTAAACTAAAATGACAACAGCAGCAACTGTATATTAATTTGGTCATGTTTAAGTCACAAAATATTGCTGCATACAATTTGGTTTTCATATGACTTGGACGCAGGCGATTGGCGTTTCTAAAGAAATGAAATTGAAATTCTTAGAACTATTTATGAAGCATAGGGAGGACGTGTCTGGCTGCTGTGTAAGAAGCAGAGACAGGTACTCTTACACTTATTAGACAACATTGCAAAACTTTGACCATTATTATGTATCGGCCTGACTTGTATTGCTTAATGATAAGCAACATAGGTATGTATAATATGATTATTATTTATTATTATCAGGCCTTCTTCTACAAACAACAAACAAAGTTGCAGTTTGAGTCAATTAAGCAAAGCAACAGTGGGTATTGACAACACTGAAAGACAGCCATGCCCAGTCAGTAAAATCTGCAAATATTACATTTCTCATACATATTCAAGGGGGGGGGGGGGTACTAGTAAAACATCATTGCCTATCTTGAGTCTTGACAAGGAGTAAGTCTTTAACTCCTTTGTCTTGACAAGTTTTGAAACTTTGTTGTTAAGTGGGGCTAAGTAAAATTAAAATAAATGTGTGTAAATAGGTGAAATATGAACTTACCTTGTCCTTATTGTAGTATTAAGTAGAGTAAAGCAGCTATCTAGTAACTAGCAGTCTGATGATCAGATCTGTAAATCATTCTGAGACAATCAACAATGACTAGGCACACCCTGTCTCAGCTCTTCATTTAATCCTTTGAATGAGTCACTTTTATTTCTTCAGCTTTGAAAACAAGTCTGGAAAGCCCTTACTGAAAATAGCCTAAGTTTTGTTTGAAATGTGAGCTAGAAAGAGAGTTATTGTTAATTTCCCTCAAAGTTTGTGGAAGCAAAGGTTAATATAGTGATACAGCAACTCCACTTAACACTTTAAGCTAATCTAGCCCCGCCCATGTATTTTTCAACAACCAATTGAATCACTGGGAAATTTAAGACACTTTTATTGTCGAATAATGTATGATAAAATCAGAATTGAGGCAAGGACTGGATTTCAGATAGTGACAAGATGTAGTTTCATATTGAGAAGGTGTGTCACATGCAGAGATTTGTTTTGCCGAGTATAACTTTCAGAACTTGAATTTTCACTCATGTAAGTATTTTACACTCTACTACTGGTTCTTTGTGCATTGTAGGCCTTTCACAACCTACTACGAGGTGCATGGATTTCCACATATTCATGTATCAACCACTGATTCTGGCTTTCTTGTTGGAGATACTCTCCAAGGCAAATCATGCATGCTGGGCACCAGGGACCTACATGCCTTTTTACTGGACATTGACAAAGTTAAGGCATGTAAGTCCAAGGGGCCCATGAAGACATGGTGGGCACTATCAATGTTTTGACTCTATAAATAAGCAACATGCCATCTGTGCAGTTGGTGCAAATCCAGTGATCTTGACCAACTACAGAAGGCCTGCTCTATATGCCACACATTGGTCCCTATGTTATGTAGTTCTTGCTTGAGCTTCTCTGATACTCACTGAGGTCAACTCATGTGACTTGCATGACTGTATGTGGCAGTTTGCCACCTTTTGATGGTTGATAACGGAATCAGGGATTGCTCAGCGTTAGGGGCATCGGACTCAGGATCACTAGGTCCTGGGTTCGAGCCCACTAGGTGTACTGTTTGTCTAGTGCTACCTGACTTGGCTGTCGCGGGCCATTCACCCTAGCTGAGCTCAAATGAATAATGTCTTAGGAAAACAGATTGCTGGATTCAACAACCCTGATGTAGCAATTACCTCACCTGAGGAGGAAAGGAACTTAAAGGTCCTGTCTGAAACGGCATGGTTTACCAAATTTAAGTAAATTAAGTCAAATTAAGTAAAAGTAAATATCCTGATTAGAATAGGATTAAAATGTATCAAAAGCAGAGGGCAGAAAAAGAGTGAACAAAACAAGTTGAGATGCAAGTATAGTTTGCAAATGACAATCTATTGAAACCGCAATCAATATTACAGCTCAACCTAACTAAAGAATGTGGCAACTACTGTGACTGTGTAGCAGATTAAGTTTAGAATTAAGGCCCAACGGACACATCGTAATAATGGTAATTTGAATTATGATATTGAAATGATTCTGGTTCTGATTGCTAATGTCTCATAAAGAATAATATTATATGTTGAACTGTTCATTGTTGTAGAACATTTTAGGTGTAATAGCTCTATCAACATGACACTAGTCCTGAAACTACCGTTTATTATCTACACATTGGCGCATTCATATTTATTCTACAAACAGGTAGGCATATTATTCTTTTCAGTGTCATAGATTCGATCAGAGTCTATTCTTGAATATGATTCAAGTAAAGTCTGTTAGCCTTAATTAATCAGATTGTACCACCTAAGACCCCCTCTGCTTGCAGATCGACTCTGTGTTACGAGTCTCTCTGCACCGCAGCGACAGTGCCACAAACTGGACCAGTTGACCTAACTTTATTTTGGCTATAAAAGCTAACTTTTCCCCAGTGCGGGTGGGGTGACTTTTCAGTTTGAGAACTCGAGTACACTTGAATTAGCTCAGTTGCTATGGTGCAAAGATAACCAACCTGAATTGATTGGTGCACATGCGCAAAGTGGCCCCAGAAAACTTCTACCTCGACTCATATATGTGACTATTTTGAGTTAGGACCATAGACTTAATATACTACCTAGACAGGCCAATAGCATTCAATACTGTCCCACTTAAAGAGCACGACATGACGTAATTAGTTTGTGCTGTGAGCCATAGTTTACTATATATCCATCAATGAAACAATGTGAAAAATCAAGGGACGCTGGGCATGATATCAGCCGCTGTCCAGCCCCTTATTATTCAAACACAAAGAAAATTGGTGAGTGTATGCAAAAGACCTTTCCTCACGAGATCATAATTTGTCTCCATAACCAGAACTTTTTATGATAAAAGACAATCATTAGCCAATAAACATTGAAACAAATACAGCCATTTACCCTCAGCACTTCCATCACTTTCTATAAAAATTTAAGAATACCTATAACACGAGATCACAAATATTTTGTTGGATAAGCCAGATCTAAGCACCAGCACCACCACCATCATCATTTTTTCCTTAGAATTCTTTGTAGTTGTGACTGAACACAACCAGTCTGCTCAAATTGGATTGCTAATTTTGTTGTCGCTTCACAAGGAAGAATAGATCTGTGCTGTTAAATGAGTATGCAAACTACAGATAGCTGCTGTTCCTGGGTACGTATGATGAAGCTAGAGTATTGACAATAACTTAAAATTATTATAGTTCAGAACTGTAGTCAAAATCTAATGGCCTTTCCCAAGGCCGAACTTAATTTTGCCGAAGCCTGTAAGGTTCTTTGAGTTTATAAATGTGATATCGGCGTCAACAGTGAATGTCTATTGCTTCCCCGACCTATACACAGAAACAGCAGCGTGAAAAAAAGTTATTACTGATATGTCTAAAACTGTTTTAACAAAATTGCGTCCGATGAAGACCATCCTATTTTTTGTCGTGTTATTTTCAACTGTGCAAAGGTTGCCTCTTGCCTACATACCATCAATTGCCCACCAAAGTGCAGGACCGGAAGGCATTTAAAGAGCTTTTTTCCGTATTACATGTCAACTGACAACAGAATTTAAAATGTTCATTTTCATGTACCAATCCAATCCTATCGCCTGTTAATGCAATGATTGTTATAATAAGCTGAACCTAACCAGAACACGTCATCATCTGAGAAAACGGAACTACATGTAATGATGAAACTACAGAGGAAAAAGGATGGAAGCAGGTGACTCTAATAATTTCCAAAACTGGAAAATGAAATACCCTGGCCAAACTTATTTTTGCCGATGCCGGTAAGGTTCTTGGAGTTTTTGAGTTTATCAATGTGATATTGGCGTCAACAGTGAATGTCAATTAGAGTGATATTTGAAAAGTACAATTCCGGTAATGATCATTATTATTATTCTTATCGTTGCATTCACATTATTTTTTTTCAATAGTTTCAATAATTCCCATAAAAACTATTTCAGCTTTGATCTAGGTGGAGCCCTGCAGACATCTATACTTCTCAAGATAGTGCAGCACAATCAACAGTGATGTCTCCTTACAGAGGGATTTTTTAGTCATTGCAGAAGGGGTTGTTGCTGCTCATTAATTCAAAAACTTCTCTGGCTGTCTAAATAAAGGGTTCAGAAACGTTATTTTGTGGCTCAGACTGGGTTCTATACTAAAAGCCATTATTCATACTAAACCTTAGCTCATACCAACAAAAATTTATTGCACGCTGCGGATCGGTTTGTGCTTGTGAGCAGCTGTGATGCATATGAGCACGCAACTCTCGGCTGAGTCAAGCAATAATGCTGGTGATCATTTGGCAATTATTTTCCAGTCTTGGAAATGATTAGAATCACTGCTTCCATCCTTCATCCTCTGTAGTTTCATCATCACATGTAGTTCCATTTTCTCAGATGATCACGTGTCATGTTGTAATAACTACTTTTTTCACGCTGCCGTGTCTGGTCAAGGAAGCAATTGACATTCACTGTTGACGCCGATATCATATTGATAAACTCAAAGAACCTTACTGGTATCGACAAAATTAAGTTTGGCCGCAGTAAAGGCAATTAGATTTTGACTACAGTACTGAAGTATAATAATTTTAAGTTATTGTCAATACTCTAGCTTCATCATATGTACTCAGGAACAACAGCTATCTGTAGTTTACATACTCAATTTACAGCACAGATCTATTCTTCCTTGTGAAGCGACAATAAAATTGGCAATCCAATTTGAGCAGACTGGTTGTGTTCAGTCACTACTAGGAACAATTTTGAAGAAAAAAACGATGATGGCGGTGATAAGATCTGGCTCATCCAACAAAATATTTTTGATATTTTGTTATAGGTACTCTTTACATTTTTATAGTAGTGATGGAAGTGCTGAGGGTAAATGGCTGTATTTATTTCAGTTTTCATTGGCCAATGATTGTATCTTATCATAAAAAGTTCTGGTTCTGGGGAAAAATTATGAATACCATCTCGTGTGGAAAGGTCTTTTACATACACTCACCAATTTTCTTTGTGTTTGAATAATAAGGGGCTGGACAGGGGCTGACATCATGCCCAATGTCCCTTGATTTTTCACACTATTTCATTGAATGGTATATAGTAAACTATGGCTCACAGCACAAACTAATTACGTCATGTCGTGCTATTTAAGTGGGACATATTATGATCAGTGAAGCATAAGCATTGTCCTGTCTAGGTAGTATATAAAGTCTATGGTTAGGACTCATTCCCTTCAGATTGATGGGTATGCCTATGCCATTTGATGATACACCAGAAAAGAAGAAGAAAGTCACCTCTCACTCCTACATATATTATATATATGCTTCAAGTGGCATTGTTTTATTTAATTTGTCATATCTGTTGGTTTGTATGATAGGCCATAACTATGTTGTGTTGAAACTGTTGAAGCTCGCAATGACCTTCTTCCACTATAGAGGGCATACTCGCTTTTGGCTCCTAAATATCATAATATCAATTTTCCAACAACATTTTGCCCCTAAACAACAATTATCCACTTACAAGCCCTATCTGTAATTTCTCTTGTATACTTCAGATCACTGCGGGACCACCAGATGAAACAAGCCTCAATAAGTTTCTAGTCTATCTACCGATGCTTATCGTGACTGCAGGATGCGCTTTAGATAACTTCAGACTCACTCTTGGTATATGTGCGACTGGCAAAGTTCTCTCCTATTTCTCATATGGCCTGCATCTGATCGCTCTACCCACCCTAGTGTCTACGGTAGTGTACTTTGTAGAGGTAAGTTTATGCCTAGCCAATGTGTTGGCTCTGATTGGTGGGTGGGTGGGGGCATAAAGAGCCATTGACAGGTTGATATGTGCAGCTTATGTACAGCTTATGTAGTTATCAACAAAAGAATAATAACAGGGATACTGTTTACTGTATCCCTGATATTATTCTCTTTTTGAAAACTGCATAAGTCTCTTTTTGTCCATGACCTAAAGACCAGCAACTATATCTTAAATTTGGATGCCCAAAATAAACATGTCCGCCATTAGACCTGATGTTTCACATACAAACATACACGTAATATTTGATGTATTACTCAGATTTAATGTTGTTTTCTGTGAGGAATTTGTGGAATTCATTGAGTGTGCAGGCACCAAATTCCTACTAATCGAACTATAACAAAAAAAATCTCGTTTTCAGAGAACATCAGGGTTGCCTGACTACCATTGGATGTTATACGGTGCTGCATTCGTTTCCATAGCCCTGACGCTAGATGGAATACATATATACTCTTCAGATGTGAGCGGAAAACTCATGGTTAAACCTTGTCCTGGAGGTTTGACTCAATACGGACTTGTTAAAGTAAGTAATACTTGGACTAGGCAAGAAGTTAGCTTGAACAATCTTTTATCCATTTGACCTATTGTGCATTAAAAGTGTCTGATGTTTGTTGGAAGGGCATGTCCGGTGGCTCTAAAAAAATGTAGGCTATTTCCCCGCCTCTCCAAATGTTTGGAAAACAGAAGACTCAGATTCTACCAAGAATGTTTGATGAATATGCTTAAGATTTAGCTGTGAGAGTGTAAGATAACGGTCTATTTAACAGACTCAACATTAAATTTTAAACCCCCAAGAATATCTGTTCTCAAACAAGTAATCAAGTTTTCCTCTCTTGAAAACTGAGCGGGCAACTTCTTAATCAATGATTTTGCAATTAAAACTTTCTGTCATACATTTCAGACACCACCTCGATTTCTGGCTGGAGTTATAGTACTAAGCTTGTCCCTGTTAGCCTGTGGATCTGTATACTGGATGTACAAATCTGATTATTATGTCTTCATAGTCCAGCTTACCTGCTTCATTGCTCAAGCAGCCTCCCCGGCTCTTGTAAAGAAAGCCTGGCTAACTCAGGTGATGAACTTATTCGAGGTTATAGTCATCGCCAACATGATTTGGATAAAGGACCACGTTTTGTAGGACAAGGGAAGTTAATTTATTCTCCTTGCTCAGTATTTTTGTAACTGCCAATTTATTGAATTTTTTTTAAAATTATGCAGCAGCTCACTTGACAGTTTGCAGTTTTTCTATCCGATTAGTTTTCACTCAATTTATACCAAACAATTCTATATCATGGTGCTATTAGAAAGTATGGCCAAGTATTAAACAATGCAACGATATCAACTTCGCGTTTATTCAAAACAAAAGTATTGACATCACTATTTGTTAGTCAGCAGTCATTCGGAGTAAGCATCATCTGCTTTAGACATGGAGTATCAATTGTAAAAAAGAGTTGCCACTATCCTGCTATATCAGAGAGTGAGATTGAAATAGAAATAATCTCGCCTTGTCATGCGCTTCATTTTATGGTTTTGTGAGTAAACCAAAAAAAGTAACTCCCTAAACAAAAGATAAGCTGCTGTGTGACGAGGCTAAGAATAATCAGATATAAAACATCAAAGTTAAGAGGCACAGAGAACCATTACCAAACTCTGACTCATCACACCAAGCCAAGCTTAAATTACAGGCTTCATTGACTATTATTAACGGTAACCATGGTTACTAGGTATTACCATTATTGATCTGATGATGAGGAGGTTATTAATGAGATAACCAGCCAAGCGTAAAAACTAAACCATCTAGTTGAAACTACCGTTATCAAGTACTTTTCTGACTCACACCATTACTAGCTTTGTAATGTCTAGCTTTCTGTAGGATATCGGCCCTTTGAACATAACCTATAGTATCCCAATAGGAATTAGCTACCACATGAATTGAACTTGCCCCAACCAGTTCCATAGCAATGGAGTCTTTTGGGGTCTTCGGCGGTGAGACCTTCATGGCAAGACATCTCCTCCAAACGCAGGTATGTTGAGTTCTTGATTTTGGTTTGTTAACTTTTTGATTCTAGCAAAAGACTGTTCAGCTGAATTTTTTTCCATTTTAACCATCACATGACGCAGCGATACTGCTAGATTTCTTATTTTGTTGATACATCGATGTATAGTTAATGATTTGACTTTTGGTTAACAAAGACTCGCATAATAATTATTCCCATTACACAATTTGTCCCCTCCCACTCATAGTGATCTTGTTATCACTGAAGGTGACATGTACAGAATTTTGCCGACATAAAGCCGAATACATTGCCTAAGATTGTATTAGGGGAAGGCGGGGCACGTTGAGCCATGGGGCACGTCGATCCACCCCACTTTTTTCAAATACCATTTTATGTTTTGAGTTTTCCCCTCCATCAGAGGTCATGTGACCAAGGGCACCCTTTTTGAGCAGACAAAAATAAAGATAGCTACTAAGGGAAGATAATTATTTAGTTTTTCATCGTTTTTATCGTAAAAAGTAAATAATGCGCTAATCGACGGAAATTTCATCTATTCTCAACAGGGCGTGACTGAGAATTTGCAACTTTTATTATGTGATAACATCATATTTAGTCTCAATTTCACATAATCTAAACTTATCTCTGATGGAGAGATTTTGTTAAACTTGAGTTGAAAGTGAAAAACAGGCTATTGGGGCACGTTGAGCCATGCCCGACGGGGCACGTTGAGCCATGCCCTGCAGTATATGAATGTTATATGATGAAAGTGTATATGAAGTATATGTACACGAAAACAGAAACATTGTAATTGATGTTTCTTTAATGAAGTTAGCAATTACTCCGAGTTCACTTTTCCCTTCACTTATCATCAAGTTTGCCGTGCGCAAGTTTTTCTCTACCGCAAATGTTTCGGAGATTTATTTTGTGTTGCGAATTATATTTTATAGTTCAATTGAGTGAAAAACTGCGCTGTTGCAATGAATTAGGTTGCTTTTCTTTATTTCTTATGGTTGCAATGAATTAAAAAGTTGTGACCAGCAAAGAGATGACCATAACAGAGTGGCTCAACGTACCCCATACAAAATGCGGACCCGGCTCAACGTGCCCCGTGCTTGGGGCACGTTGAGCCGCTTTCAAATTTTTTTTGAAACAGCAATATTTCCTTTTCTTGCTGCAGTAGGTTTCTGACCTCACTCATGTTGATGGAAGACATGAAGACCTATTTCAGTGCCAATTTTTGTTAATCTGGCGCAATTCAACTGCATGTTACAATCAAATATGTAAAAACTGGCTCAACGTACCCCGTCTTCCCCTATACTTTTCTGGCAAAATGCAAGAGTATCTGTCATTCCTCTTCAAATATGTTGGTGGTTTAGTTTGTCAATAGCAAAAGCCCAATCTTTAAAATTTACCTACATCACTACTGTATCTGATTGAGACCTTATACACACTGATGGTAAATTCAATGTTTTTAGCAGCCTTTGTTCTCACCAATGAACCCCCTCTGATTGCTGATTAGCCATGATTGTCATGTTTCTTCCTTGGGGACAGGGCAGGGAGTTCATTGTTCTCACAGTTGCCTTATTTGGTAATGCTCTATATTTATCAGGAATGTACACAAGAGACGTTTGAGAAATGCTTCAGTAAATGTCCTCCACAGATACCAGGTCCTCCTCCTCCCCCTCCCTCTCTGAGTGGATACAAACAGCCATGGTGTACCAGTAAGTTATCAGCTCATTGATATGAATTTAGGGTCAGCTATATTAGATTCTGAACTTTTGGACCAAATAAAGATGAGAAATGCGGTCCACTTCCAGTAACTATACATAATAGCCATACGTTTGTTCAGGGTCAGATATGTCCCCTTCATCCATCCATATAATATATATATCAGTGGCGCAGTTTGTTTTAACTGCTAAACAGGAGCTTCTGCTTCTTTCAGTCTTACTGTTAGTGCCAGGTTAGACTGCCCTGTGTCGGACAAATCGGATTTGTTACCCTTAAAGTTTTCCATCAACCAGTATAGCTCACCGAGGGTTTAGGAGCTTGTATTGTTGATGGTTTTGATGGTTTTTTCTATCGTTCATCAAACTGAATTATTAGTTGTGTTCCATATTTTACTTACGCTTTCGAAGGTTTTCAATTGAAATGTTCACACTTGAAGTCAAACTGTAAGTCAATGGGCTTAGGTCCATAGAAGTTCATAGAAATATTTATTTTTTTGTTTAAAGAGGTTTTCTAGAAAGTTTACAGATAACAGAGTAGTTAAAAATTAACTTGTTGACCTCTGTTATCTGTTGACCTCTGAAATATGGTAACACGGCTTACAAACACATGTCCCAACAAAGTCATCATGCAACGCCCATTCGGGACTACTTGAGAGGTCCGCTCAGAATTGTGTTGTCAGATGAACAATGAATGAGTTTCTGCAAATCTCTGTCATATGTGGCAGCAGCACATACTTTAGCAAAAACTAAGTAATTTTATGCAACATCTACAGTTATGTTATGTTATTGCGCACTTTGATGTACATGTCGAGCCACCGCACCTCAATACTTGACTTTTGCAATAGCACTCCGCCACCACAAAGGTAACTAACTTGCTCTACTTGTGAACAGCTACGAGAAACAATTTTTCTTTTGTCTTGACAGGCCATGATGATCGATGGCAGTGTAACAACACTCACAATGGGCCTCTGATTAGTGGGGTGAATCCGAGATTTACAGAGAGACTGGTTGCTACAGCGCCCGCAAAACCAGATAACAGCTGGAAGATAGCAGTGGGAGTTGCTGTGCCTCTTCTTCTCATAGCAATTCTAGTCATATTATTGGTGGTGAGCTATGTTATCCAGCCAATTCTATAGCTGGATTGTTCAGCTATAGAACGGCTGAACAATCCACCCTATGATTCGCCACAGTTTACATTGTGTTTCTATGTCATATTTTTTTCTGGTCTCCTCACCTCATTGCAGAACTCCTCAAAGCAATTTTTGTGTGTTCAACAACAGCATGCATAATACTGGTCTGAACAAGATCAAGGCAACAAGTGCCTTGCACAATTTCTTCAGGCATGCATATAATGCAATATATTCAGAAATAAACAATGTCTAGATCAAGTATGATCCAATTTTCCTGCATTTCCATTTGTTATCATCCCACTGGTAAGCCGGTGGTAGCTTGAGGGAAGAAACTCTTGCTCAAACTTGATCTAGCTTTTACTTAACTTTCTTAACTCCCCAGATATTATGGAAGAGAAGGCAGAAGCAGTTGAGTAAAAAGGTGGATAACACATACGATTTGGGTAATCTCGGTAACAAAGCCCAACAGCCTTACTGGACTGATCACGATGGAGGAGAGGGTAAGCGGGCTATGTGTCAGTTTGAAAACTTGAGCTCCCTTCTGCCCCTTACCAAAATGATACAGCGTTGGAACTTGAGCTACTGATATGGCAACCCACATCAAGAGACACAGAAACAGAAGGCTATGAAATATTGGCCATATTCATTATTATAGATGTTAACAATATCGCCTGGTCAGAAAACTTAGAGGTCTATAATTGATATTAAAATGAAAGATCTAATGCGGTTTCTGTTTTGAGTAACAGCAGAAACAGTGTCCGTCTCTATTGGTAGGTCATTTAGAAGAATGATTTCCATGCACGATTCTGAAGCATATTGATCGATGACAGCTCCTTTAATTTGAACTTTTCTGGTTTGCTGACCTTCCATTATCAGCTCTGGAATGCCATAATGTGGCCTGCGCAAAGTGTGAGAGCCAAGAAAAGACATAAGTTTGCTAGGAAAACCACATCTAGTAAAACAAGTAGCAATGTTACCGATGGAGTACCAACTTGAACAAAAATGCCGAATGAAAATAACTAAGCCAGGGTCGTTCGCATCCATAATTTTCATTCAAGGTCATCAGATTTAACTTGTGTATCCCATTGTTTCTGGGGGTTGTTTTTTTTTTATACATCTTCTTTGTCAGTACTTTGTGATGACTGAATGGTGTTTGAATTGTTGTTTCAGTTACCGTTGAGGATGGATCCGAGATATTTTATCAAGTTGATCGATCAGCTTTCACAGCTGGAATGAACGGAGGAGCTAACCCCAGAAATGTACCTGATATCATAAACTCATCAAGCGGCACTTTACGTGAGTACCCACAATGCAACATATTAAATTTGAATTCACAAGATGTATTTCTGTGCAAATGGGGATGTGCATGTCCCCCTTGTCAGGTTCTGGTTTATGTTGGTTTTGGGTTTCTAGCCCATGTGTTAACTCTGATTGGTTCTTGGGTGGATTCTCCACGATCCATCAGTCAAGCAGAGCTTAATTGTTGGCTAGGAGAACACATAACTTGCGCAACTTTTAAGATCTGTTGAAACCGCCTTCAACTAATACTATACCATCTGAAAATTACCCCCTCATAATACAACCTATGATAAATAAATCCCTAACATGGAGAGGGGCTAGTTTTATCTAACACAAAAATTGTGAGTTGTCTGCAAGTTTTAATATAACCTTCCAGAATTTGTAGCAAAAATGAAAAAGGAAATATCCGACCCAGGAACACAACAAAATCAGATACATTTGAGAGAGTTTCCATTGAATATCAAAACATAAATATTCATGTTTTGGAGGCGAATATTCAGAGCATGAGACTGAGCCTCCTCCCAAACTATAATTTAAGACCTATATTATATCAATGGCCTTGATTGCATTAGAATTCCATTCAGAGTACTAGCTTATCTGCCATCTAACCAAAACACATGTCTGAGCCTCCAGACTTTGTCCCGCAGCAGGGTTGGGCCAAAAACAAAAGACAAACACAATCCCTCACTTGAGTTGAGTAATAGCAAAGATCTGACAGCAAATATCATCCTCATTCTAGTGGAAGTTCATTATTTGTTTGTTCAGTATTTGTTTGTTTGTTTGTTTAATTTATGACTTCTCATCCCAGAATGCTTACATAATAAAAGTAGTGTCCGATTATCGAACAAATTTCATGGTATGAACAGTGAACGCAAGTGAAATATAAGTGAATATTTTTACTTCTACACTGAGTGTCCTCATGCTGCCTCTGTTACATCCATCTGTAGTACAAGTGCACTCCGCATAAGTAAAATAGGTACCACCATTTTTCACGCAGCCTTCTGCTCTCCCTGATGTGCAATATCTGAAATGTGTAGCAAGTGTTAAATTGTCGAGAACTTTTATTTGAATTGATGTAATCATAATTATGGGAACAAAATAATATGTTGTTCAATTTTCGGATTAACCGAATGTTGGGCAAATCTGATCTATAATGTAAATGCTTAGAATAGTGAAAAAGGAAAGAGCAAGATAAGATTGTTCATCAAGGTCCTTGACCGACTTAGTAAACAGTATTGCTGTATATGCATGAATGTGGGCTCATACTGCAATGACAATGTTCTGTGGCTGTTGAAACAGACAATGACCCAGACGTTCTTAAAAATACAAAAAAAACCGTCATGTTTTCACATTATCATTACCTTGAGACGGTGTTGTGATGTACGAAGGCTGTTGAGTACCGGGTTTGCTGTTTCCCACACTGATTTTGCCAGCTTGAGCAGTTCCTAAGCAGCCTAATGTCATCCGGAGTTTCGTAACACCAATCTCCGGCAGCTCCGTTACTTCTGCAAACTGCACACTGGATACCTTCTACACCTGGGAAACACAAAAGTATACAACTAAAATAGAACACTATTGGGCCTAAATCATATGACACGGAGCAAACCTACCTCAATTGAACGGAATACTCAGAAATACCTTGGTAGATCATAACGAAGGTAAAATTTGAAGTTCACTGCAAGGATCTAGTAAGGATAATCTATGAGCAAAGTTCCTCATAATTAAGAAAAAAAGTGTATTACAGGGGCGCTCACACTCCCCTCCCCTCTGCATTCTACTACTTATATTTCTCTGCAGCAAATATGATAACTACCTTTCCTTTACAGTATCGCGGTAGTTTAGATCAAATTAGGTCCGATTTGCCCGCATTTCGCTCTTTTCCACTCTGCTGGCGAACCGCCTCAGACTCAAAAGGGGGCAACTCCAAAGTGCAGGTAAATTAGATGATACTTGATCCAGGGAGGTTGGGAAATATGGAGATTGCACTCAACCTTTTTAGTTCACAATCATAGGTACTGTTGAAAAGTTGTCCTCTCATATTCATACTCATATGAGTGAGATAACCTTTTACAAAATGTCATGTCAGACTGAAAAAAATCTTAATATTTTCAGTCCCGTACCCATAATTGAGAGCCAATACTGCGCTCTGATTGGTAAATTCTTTTGAATGCAAACTCCACCTCTCCCGCGCTCCCTGCTTGATCTAATCAAACTCTGTGATCTAACAGCACTCTGTGTCAGGATTAGATTTGGATGCACAAGTTTAAAATTGAATTGTGAAACTGACAATGACAGTAGTTCATACAGCTAGAATTCATCGACCATTCTATTCATGTTTGTGTTAGAAATGCATAGTTATGACAGAGTAACACTACCCCACCCCCACCCATTTTTACTTACGTTCAAAGATCTCTGCAGCTAATATTATCATGACTAACACAATTGAACTGGAGCTGACAACTGTCATCTTGATCAACTATCACGAGACTGAAGTGTGCAAAGTACATGAAATGTTTGTTTTATCTTGTGTAAAATATGATGTGTGTATTTGAGGATTATCGAGATAGCATGTTAAGTTTTGTAAAACTTTATTTGATTTATGATATGTTAGCATCTCTATTTGACCATTGAGGTAATGTCGATGACCGATCCAATTATCAACATGATGGATCGTTGGAAAGCAGCTTTGTATGTGAGAACTACCAAAAATCACTAGTAAGTTCACCATATTAGTCTGCTAGACAGCATGCATAAAACATGTCAAAAAAGTTGCTCTTCCTCTATAAAAATTAGCATTTTAGTGTAAATATATAAAGTGACAAATAACAAGAATCAAAAACAGTAAGGGGTCAGGATAGAACAGTCCAACTCTCACACACAAAAAATGAAGAAACCAAGGCATAAGTTGCCTTAGAATTCAGTTCCAAGTACAAGTCTATTATCTGAACCGCCAAAAGGCAAAATCAATGTTCGATGTTCAAATAAAGCGATGGCAAAGATTTGACTGCAAAGTTTATAATCATTCTTTTTTAAATGGCCACCAATCAGAGCCATCACACTGGCTAGTTATCTACTGCATATAAAAGTTTACATCCACTTCATAGTATAACCTGCAAGTGCAAGTAAAGTGAAAGTGATCACATCTACACTTTGAGTCTTGCTGCCTTTATTACAGCTGTGGGTGGTACACGCGCACTTTGCATAAGTGAAATATGTTGCAAATTTCTTTTCACAGCCGTTCCTCTTCCCTGATGTGCAAAACCTAAACAAGAACATGCAAAATATTAGTTTGGTTTGTGTGATCACAGTATTCACTAATGGATAGGTGGTAGTGGTTATAAATAGCATAGGGGTGGGCAACTCCAACAAAGTTTGCAAAATTGGTGGACATGTGAAAGGGTGTTAGGTAGGTGTGCCATCAGGTTATAAAATTCAATCACAGGACAGTGTTGATGTATATACTCATCAATCTATGCTGTACTGTATCATTGCTACGGATGAAACAAGTTATTGAAGGAGGAAAAGATTGCCTTCAAGGGTAGGCTCGAACTGGCTAACATTAACCAAATGACTTGTTACAAACACCCCCCCCCCCCCTCAACTGGCAGAACTTGGTGCTTGATCACATTAAGTGAACCCAAGCTAGCTTAACTGAACTCCAGCTAATATTTACTCCTCTAGATTACCTTGTAACAGTTATATCTCTCCTATTAGACACTCCCTTGGTCCAGGACCATATCTTCCCACACTGATTTTCCGAGCTCGGGCAGGTCTTGAGCAAACTTACAGCATGTGGCGATTCGTGACATATATTACTTTCATTCGCGTAATTTGTACAAACTGCACACTGGATCCCTTCCACGCCTGGGTAACATCAAAATCGTACAGCAAAAGTAGAACTCCATTAGGACATAAAACAAAAAAAAATATATGACTACCTACCTACCTAAATTAAACAGAAGAGTCGAAAATTCTTGGTAAGATCCCAACAGCGGTAACATTTGAGGTTCACGGCAAGGATGTTAACTTAAACACTAAGCAGAGTCTACCTACTGCAATAGTCCTCATGATTGTGTTCAAAAAGTGTATTACAGGAGCGCTTACACCCCTCCCCGTTCGCATCCTACAACTTACCGCTAAATTTCTCCGCAGCAAATATGATCACTAGAAGCGTAATCAAACTGTAGCTGAAGAAAGACATGTTGCTTAACGGTCGGTGAAAATTAAATGCGCAGTATTTATGAACTCAATTCACTTCTACCAAGTTCTTGTGATAATGCTGAAGTGATTGCTGTCAGTTAGTCGCCAGGAAAGGTTTCTTAGTTTGGTTATCCGGACTTATCAGTTGAAAACATGTCATATCAAGATAAAACGTAATACTTATCAGACAATAATATTTGTATTTTGGCTCATTCGCAAAATCCAGTTAAAAGTAGCACCTTGATCTAGGTGACATGTTGAGGTTGAACTAATGCAAGAAGGGAGTTATTTTTGTTCAAATCGTTAGAGGTCAATTTAGTTATCAACATTCGTTCCAGTTCTCAAACTTTCATTGATACTTATAATGGAGGGCATTGCCAGAGAGTTGCGCAAAACTGAACAACACTCAAACCTATCCAGGAAATATGCAGATATCTCTGTAATCCTCATTTCTATATACTATACTTATACTATAATATTACTATATAATTACCATTACTATAACCTTGGGGGAGGGGTGACAAACATGATTTCACGGCTGAGGGCTTACTGTCTATAATTAGAGCTTCAAACTAGGAAAATCAAGTCACTCTAGAAGCAAATACACGGTCAGGTTATTTATTTTATTATTATTTATTTATTTATTGAGGTTTTCTAAAAGTTTATAATTAAAGCAAATTGAAATTACTTGTTGACCTCACACACACATTAACATAGATACAAAAAATGACTTGAATAAAAAGATATAAGTGGTAGGGTGTTACATACAATATAGTGAGTAGGATAATGAAAGCATGGTATCATAAATTGCGTGAATAAAACAATAACAACATATGAGTCTCTATATATCAGTCGAAAGTCTTCCATCAATATACAGAAGATCATAGGAATGTTGATTGTTTATTATAATGTTTATTTTTTAATAAAATCTCGATTAAAGAAATACAAAAATTTGTTTAGTTTTTAATAATAGATTGTTGTTGGGAAGCTGTTAGTAAGTTTATAAAACATTTAAGAAAAATGAATGGTCAGCCCTTCCTGAACACGAAGGGTTGGCTGCTGAGATAATAAAGAAAGATGAGATGTAGAAAAATAGAACAATAGTTGAATTAGAGAAAAATGAAATGGCTTCACAACTTTTGATATTCTACAGTGCAACAAGAGGTAGTCTTTCTGTTTATCAGTATTGGTACCACCTTGAGACAGGTTTGTAGGTACCATTAGTCAATATATATTTTATACTAATAAAGACAATAAATCCAAACAATAAGATGGGGGCGGCGACAATAAGCCAATCCATTCTGTCAATGAAAAGCAGAAAACCTTAAAATTGGAGTTGTGCTATATTGTATCAGTCTATCAGTTCTTGTAGCGATCCTTTCTTTGCGAGCTAACATCTTGTCATCATTAAGATGAATTAAATTTTGTTGCACAGCTAACAAGAACTATTAAGCCAATTGCCATAAGACTAAAGGTACTCCTGAGATTGGCAGCATGGTTACAACCATCAGATTCACAAACACAATATGAATAGTCATTAGTTTTACAGCCAGCAGGTTCTCCAATTGTACATGATCTACACAACAGAATATTTCATCATTAAAGTAAATTGTTTGACAAAAAGTATTTGAATATTTAAATAGGTGGTGCTGACTTTGATTATTAACATTGAATTGAACAGAAAGAGCACGTTAACAACATTCCCGCACACTGTGACTGGAGTTTCGATTCTTATCAGGTCAATCTCAAAAGTATTATCATTTACCAATCCTGTGGTCGCTTGAATTCTCTCAAATCAAAGTACAGTGTAAGCTGGTTAATTCAAACTTTATAATTTAAAGCTCCTGTTATTTCAGAAAAGGAAAATTGGTACCTTCAGCCAGATCTCAATCCATTCTGAATTCAGACTCTGCTTGATTAGAACAAATTTTTGTACATTTGTGTTCCCAGAGGTTTGAATTAAGTGAACTGCACTGTATTGGCAGATACTGCATGTGCGTGTTCAATATCATCCCATAAGGCAGTTAGATTCCTGGTCTTCTGACGTCGTCTCAAGTAGGAATGTTGTAGGGATTCTTTCTTTACACTATGACTTATTTGACCGCCCTATTTAACGGGTGGCTTGTGTGGGGTATAGTGACCCTATACCCTTGCCCGCCGTTGCTGGCTACTCTTTTTTCGTAGAGGGGGATCCTTATACTGCGTGCAAGCACACAGTAGACCTCCTGTATTTTGGTCCTGATTCTAACATCACAACAAACTACCAACCTTGCAGCTTGCCCTCTGCATTTGAACATCCTACACTGGTTTTCCGGCTCAGGACAGTCCTGTAGAAGTTCTGGATCTATTGGATTGTCAGTGCAGTCCTTGTTTGAGTAACTGTCACAAACAACACACTTGATACCGCCAAAATCTTACGAAGAGAGCAATGGATAGTTGACTGATTTCGTTGCTGGTCTTGCAAGGTAGCGCTAGCATCATACTTCGAGCAATTATTACTTTTATTACTTTACAATTATTACTATTACTTGAGCATAATTATACCCCTGACATATTAATGCATACACAAATTGACAACGTGACACAGCTATCGGCTCTGTTACAATCCTTTAATTGATTTAATTCAATTCAATTTAATTCAATTTAATTTAACCACCATCCTAATACAAACAACTTCAAGCTGTGTTTGCCACTGAAATAAGCATACATTTTTCAAAAATCGGCTCATACACATATTGTTAATTTTGGATATTTTCATATTGTTTGTCCAGCATGAACAAAATTCTCAAGTTTTATAAAGACTAAACTCACCTTCCACTGCTATGAATAGAAGAAGCAAAACTGAGATCAGAAAAACAGAAGCCTTGGCTGAATTCATGATGTTCTTGTTGCGGACTGATTCAACACGTCAAACTTGTGCAGAGTTAATTTAATGTGTGATTGTCACTCTGGTTATAAGGGAATATTAGGGGAAAAATGTGGTGTGTCCCTATTTGATGGAGTACTATGAAATGTTTAATGAGGCGATGTCTATTTATCAAAATAATCTCAGTAAAAGAGATACAAAAAGTAGTTCTGGTAAAATTAATAATTCTTTGTTGAGCAGCTGATATTGAATTGATAAAATGTTTGGTAAAGACAGGCTGTGGAATGTGATATAATAAATAAGGAAATAACGTAACGAGTTGTTGAAATAGATAAAAATACAACAGCTCCACAATTATTGACTTTCCACAGCGTAATGGGAGGTAGTCTACAAGTATTGAAATTGTGGTAATCTATATGTTAGCAGGCTAAACTCAAGTTATGACCTACAACAATCCCCACCATAAGATAGGGGAACGATGAATAACTCATTCATATTCTATCACATAAAAGTGGAGGGAAAATCTAAAGCTGGAGTTGTGTTGTCTTGCACATATAATTTCTATGTATCAGTTAATCAGTTGTGATAGTAATTCTTTCTGTGCAATCTATCATCCTGTTATCTCTAAGATGGATACACTTTTGTTGCACTACTAACAAGAACCACTAAGGTGATAGTCATAAGACCCAAGGTACTCCTGAGGTTTGCAGCAAAGTTACAGCCTACAGATTCACATACACAATGTGAATAGCTAAAATCGCCATACTCTCCATGTGAAGACGCAGATATACATCCAGAAGCATGTCCAAACGTACAGGATCTACACAACAGAAGATTTCAAATGTTTGTGTGAATTGTTTGATAAAAAAAATCAGGTAATGATATTAGAAATATTCGGATACTTGCTTGTAATATGCGATCATAGAGTTATCATATACTCTATGTTGCAATGCTGACTCTGATCTTTAACATTGAGGTTATTAACAGAGTTCACACACATTGTGACTGGAGTTTTGATTCTTATCAGGTCAATCTCAAATATGTTATCATTTGCTTGAATTCGCTCAAATCAAAGTATTGGATGTCACTGAGTAAGCGCGTTCAATAGTATCCCATATAGCAACTGTTTTCTGGAATTCCAAGTCTTCTGGCATCGTCTCAAATGGGAATTTCGTACAAACTACAACAAACTACCAACCTGACAACGTCTCCTTTGACTTTAATCATCTGACACTGGTCTGCCGGCTCAGGACAATCCTGTAGAAGTTCTGGGTCTAGTGGATTGTCAGTGCAGTTCTTGTGGGAGTTACTATTACAGACGGCACATTGGATACCGGAAACATCTACCCCAAATAGGAATACACAAATTTTTAACAAATTGAGCTAATTCATTGCGATATTTGTTTTATGCATGGTTTTTTTGTCATTTATGACTTGATCAGCAAATAAAATTGATATTAATTATTATTGTTATTATTAAAATAGAAACAGCAAAGGTATAACGATAATTTGCCTTGATCGCGGACAGACGCCATTATGGGCCTACTATCGCATCCTTGTGTATCAAATTGGTTTGCTGAGTAAAAAATCACGTTGCTTCTTCGTTTGATAAAATACACTCAAGTATTTAAAGTAGGAAACTTACCTGCCACTGAGATGAATAGAAGAAACAAAACTGAAATCAGAAAAACAGGAGAAAACTTGACTGAATTCATGGTGCTCTTTTTCTCGACTGGTTCAACACCTCGAATCAGTGCAGACTTTACATTACGTGTGATTTTACCCTTGTCATACATCAGTAGTAGGGGAAAAATTTTGTGCCCTGTTTGATAGCGTGTTATGAAGTGTTTCAATGAGGCAATACGCACCGGATCATCATATAATAATCACTCACAAATGCAAAATGGGTGTACATTCAAAGGAAGCCAATAATCAAAAGTGATTCATCATAATAACTTTTGAATGTTGGCTTCTTTGGACAGCAATAAATCCCCAATAAAGAGACAATCGTAAGGAATCTAGTAATGTCCCGGAAATACCAGCTGCCTGGGGAATCCCCAAGGCGGGGCTAAAGGGATCAGTTACTTCCTTGAGGGAAGTTGTCGATTTGTTTTCCGCTGGTGGATATACAACAATATTGTTGATTGTTAATTTTGACACCTGTTCCTGTTGGCTAGTGTTTAGGTGTACAAAGGCTTTGATATAAATGGACATATCACTGCAAGCAAGTTGTTAAGAATCTATTACATTCTGAAATTGTCCCTGACTAAGCTATCATTAGTGTCCATAGTATTGGTCACCGATGATAGAGATAGCCCCCCCCCCCCTCTAAAATAATCAATCCTGCTGCACTGACAGTTCTTCTAGCTGTGTGTTGGGCGGAGTTACAACCATCGGTGTCCCATATACTGTGTTTGACAGGTCATTGGAAGTCCTTGGTCCGATACAGCCCACAGCATGCCCAAAAGTACAAGCTCTGTAAAGATATATGTAGAGATCAGTTATATTGTACTTTTATCGTCCATCTACAACTATCTTTTTGAATGTTTTCAAGCAGTGACAGAACAAATTACTAACCTCTCATTATTACAGACCATATAGCATAGTCCAGATGTACCAATAATAAGAATACTCACGTTCACTTATAATCTCGATACCCTGTGATACCGTGTGAGAAACCTAGATGTTGTTTGGTTTGTTGGTTTCCGGTATCATCAGTATGGGTCTACGGACTTTATATAAAAGTGTGTCACAGGAACATTTGAGGTCGGATGCCCTTCCTGACACCACCTTGATCCGTCAGGAATCGAACACGGGACCTCTCAATTGAAATACCCATGCCCTATCCATTGCACCATGGCCGCTCTCTTCAAATGTACCCCATATAAATCAAATATAACCACATATACTATAATAAATATGTATGAATAGAATCAGAATTTGATACTTATAGAATCAATTCATTGGACTCATGCTGTTGGAACGTAATCAAACCAGTTGGATTAAGAGAGCTTGGTAAAATCATCTACGTCGGCATAAGAAAAGAGAAGACAACTTTTAACTTTTGCAAAAACGCTGGGAAAATTTTAGAAACGCGCAGAAAACTTTGCATTGGTCGACAATTTCTAAAGATGTCCGAAAATTGGTTAACATGGTCAAAAATGTCCAAAGGACGTCTTAGTATAAACTCACCTTTAAAGATGGTAAAATTAGTATACTATTTGCACAGTCCTTCTGTTGTGGAGCATGTATGATTGAAACAAGTTGTGGTCTATAACCCCACTAATGCGCACCTCACAACATAAATGTAACTGACAGTACGAGTGCTGTCAATAGGATGGTTTACACATTGTGTGGTGCTATATTTTTTGGATTTTTATAAGCCGCTCACTGCTAGTACTAACTTCAAGCTTACTTGATGCTTGCTGACCAGTAAATAAAAGACTATATTAGACTGGCACTTAGGAATGAGGATTATATTTGTCTAACGTAGGGTTAATATCACATGTAAGTTCATAAAAATGATGAAGAGTATAGGAATTGCAATCGACGATGATTCTTTGGACAGTTTGCGACCAACATGACCTACGCAATAAACAGTTCCGCATTTGGTACTAAGCAGCAATACTCACAGAGCAAGCAGAAAGTTAAACCTTCTAAACTGCTGACAGTTGATGTGATTGTGATTCTTTCTACCTTCCTGGCGTTAACAGGTTTCACTTTCAACATGACAGCTCAAAACATAATACATGTGCAAATCAAAGTACTCCACAAACTTATCAAAGCTTCACATGTGTGCAGTCAGAGATTGCTATGGCATGAAATAAGGTCAAGGCTGTTTGAAAGGTCAGCATACAGAAATGATCACAATCTGATATACACAAGGTGATACATGACAACATTTCCTAAGATATTAATTTGAAATTCTGGCAGTATTGCTTAAAAGTTTGCTCTTGTCTGCTCTTTATTTGTGAGGGCACAACTCACTCTCATCATACAATTACAAGTTTTAATTGTTGTATTAAAAGGTGGGAATGAGGAGATGGCTCTTGATCAAGGAGCGGGATCGGACATCCAGCTCGCAGACTTTATATACCAACCAAATTATATACCACTAGTACTGCTTTAAATATTGAACTCATAATAATAACAAATTGTATGCGAATCTTTTTTACCTGAAGATTGTTATATCCCCTCCTTACAATCTTCTCAGTTTAAATAAAACCAACCAGGGGTCTATGACTTAACTGTGATCTCTAGCTTGATGTGCTCCATATAAGTAATGCTGCTTACTTGTAACTCTGGGTCTTAGCATTAAGCTGTTTGAAACACCCCCAGATACACTTTATTCACACATTTCTGCTTAGCTAAAGCTCATAGCATTCTTTTGTGTAGCTTTTCCTCTATCGTGCTATTTATTCAGGAAAGTCACCCCAGCCTCCTCCCTTATTTGACTTAGGGCGATCAGGAAGTGCCACAAGTCAGGCTCCGCTGCTAGCTAGCCCTGAGATCATGGCAAGGAGTAGGAGACGTACAGGCAACCGCACAACTTCTGAGGGACCTGACGGCGCAGATTCTGAGCTAGGATCGCCAACTTATACCAGATTTGGAGCTTATGAAAGATCACCACAGCAGGTAAAATACTGAACCAAAGTGTCTTGAACGTTGCAAAACCAAGTTTTGATGGCCTCTCTATTCCCTCCTGATGTAGCCTGCAAGTTTGGCTCAATGCTCTATATCTTCATCTGTTATAATAATTCTGCAAAATGTTTCCTCATACGATTTTCGTGAAGATGCGATCAGTTTGGTCTTATTCTCATTGTAATAGAGTTAAAAGCTAAACACTTGCCCATAACCTTGTTAGATTTACATACTTCCACATGTTTATGCCTGATTGATATAACATGAATTGATTCATGTAGTCTGAATATCCCAAGAAAGATATTGGTGCGACAAGCCGAGGTAAAGTTATGAGGCTGTCACATGTTAATTCCTTAGACTAAATTGACTCAAACAATTAGAGATGAAAATTACCTTGAGTGTTATGTAGATGTCAGTGTAGGCTAAGTTCTCTATTTGATTTGCTCAGGTTGCCAGTAGGAAGCTCTCTCATGATCCTGCCGGAGTAAGTAGACCTGGTTATATGACCCACTCACCCAACACCAAATCTAACCCATCTCTGTATAACGGAGTAACAGAATACGGCACCACGGTCAGGTCGGTATTGATCTAGTCTTAGTGATTAGATTGTAATGGAGTGTTGTTGAATGGCATAAAGCTGTGAAATACTCCCAACAACCCTTATTGTGGGATGTCAGAAACAGCATCACAGACAAGACTTTAGCTCAAGCGAAGCTGGCTGTAATTCATTAAGGAGAAGGCAGAGAGAAATATATGTTGAACAAAGCATTAATGCCTTAATGAGTATCCCACAATGCATTCTTCTGGAAATCCCACTTCGAACAGGGCAATGTCAACGTATCTACGCTATAGTCATGATCTTCCTAAGTTCCTGGTTAAAGTTCCATTGTGATGATTCTGCTGGCATGCCAATCTACTATAATCAGTCTTTTTTTCCTTCACAGAACACCTAAGACTAACAAGCAGACAGATAGACAGAGGTCATTCAGTGGTGCTGACAGAGGCACCAGACCGAGACCAGCACGTAACCCGTCAGCAGCCTCAGATATACAGCGCAGTGATGGTATGACTCTGAACAGAGCGCCGGGAGGACGAGAGAACTACAGGAATAACTGGGACAACTTTGATCAAGTGACGGCTACTATGAGACGAGACAAGAAGAACAAACCTGTTGACAGGTAGGTCTAGACTATTGTGATATGTCACTTTTAGGCACTGCAAAAGTTTATATATGATAAGCCTCCGATTCTGTGCATGTATTATAAATTGGGTGGAGTGAGTGGCTTATACTCCTGGCTCTAGCTGCAAGGAACTTTGAAGTGGACTGATTTTACCTAGATCAGGTTATGCATATTTGATCCTCACAAAAATGATGAAATTGCAAGAGAAGATTGATTCAAATCGTGGTTGTCTCCTCTTTTATGGACAAAGCAGCAGCAGTTTGTTTGGATAAGTCAAACCAACACAGCTGGCCCTTTTCCAGGCTCAGCTGACCATGATTGATTGATTCACTTTGGGACTTGGTTAGCCTGCTCGTTTGCAATAACTGGTTGTGAAAGAAACAGCTATCATTAAAGCTAACACTTTTGTGAGTGGTATTATTTTCAGAATATATTTTTTCCCTGCTTTTTGAGTAATAATGTGTATGAAGTAGAGCCTCTTAGCCTGAGTTTTTATCGATCGCTTCTCGGCCTATTGGCTAAGATCAAAGTGTCATGGCCAATGGCTGATTAGTGCCTGTTTCAGTTTCTGGCAGCTTGCTGCACAATCACGATTAGGAGGTCCACCATGGCCACACCTCTAGGATGCATTCTAGTTTACTAGGATGTATCAAACTCTCAGTACGAGGATTTCGGGCAACTTGCGTCCCTCTTTAGGGGCAGCCCACCCTCTGTTTTGTCGTAAATAGGGCCTGTTGGCTAACATCAAAGTGTCACTTCTAATGGCCGATTGGTGCCAGTTCAGTTTTGGCAGCTTGCTGCACACCCAAGTTCAGGAGGTCTTCTATGACTTCACCTCTAGGATGTACCACATTCTCAGTATTAGGATATAGGGCACCTTGCGTCCTTCTTTAGGGGCAGCCCAATCTTCTGTTTCTTACTAAACAGCAAGTACGAGCTTACCACTGATAGACAGAGTTGCGCCCTCTCAATTAACCAATTGATAACACCTATTCGAACACAGCACTTCCTTAAATTCATGCAACTTGCATTGTGTTTCATACTTCATTCCAATGTACATGTCAGCATCTAATAAGCTGGCTCTGGCAATATCACAGATAGTCAGTCAATGGCTGAAAACTTTACCGAACTACCAATTGACCATGATTCTCGTGATCTTAGATGGGAACCAGATGACTGAATTGACTTGTTATTATTATTCATATTATACAGGCAACTGGTTCTTGGCACAGATTCTTTCATCGAGTCGTTCACATCACCAGAACAGGAGGAGGCAACTTCAGTAGATCAGCTAGGACTCCCAGGGCGTAACCCTATGTTAGCAGGTATGTGATGTTATTATGTCAGCCTATGTTGTAAACACTGACTGTAGTAGGGAGATTTAGATTGCTATCATTGACTCAGACCTGTCATCAAACCTAGTGTTTCAGAAATCTCAGGTTCAAGGTCAAAAAATCTAACCTATCCAACAAGCTGTTATACACACACAGCCAACAACTAGTTCATTGGTCAATGTAGATTCTGCATAGTCTGGGAGCTTGCTCTAATCCTGAATTCTCAAACTACGCTGGTCTATGCTGACCAATGATGAATAACGGTATAGCTTTAGTACCTTCAGAAGGAATATGGTGTGATCACCCATGGTCATTTTCCTCAATAAGGCGCGGGCCACAAGAGGTACTTATACTAAATTCACTCTAACGTTAAGAGATACACATCCTAAAGTTGTATCGTTGATATCAGTGTGCCAATGTTTACTCAACTTTACTTACCTGGAATCTACATTATTGTGTGCATCTCTGATCGACAGAGTCACTATAAAGAATAGTGGTAGCTCAGTTGGTTAGAGGGCCTGTCCTCTAACACGCAGGTTTTGTAGGCCCTGCTGCAGTTTAATTACTACTGAGCACGGTTGATTTTCCTGGTGTGATTCGACCTGCCTGCAAACCAAGAGCAACATGGCGCCAAATATGGCAGCCCCGCCCTAAAGGCATCTTTATTTTTCAGACTTTGGTCTGAGGCAGACCTTGTAAATTTAACCAAAGTTTAACCAACAAGTTAATTACTACCTGTATGAACACCAACCAAAGCAATTCAACTCTTCACATAAAATACCTATTTAATATAATAAGGCTTAATGATTTGTTTTATACTATATAATGGGATGTACCCTTGCTGATGTAGGCTCACATGATCGACTCTAAGGACCCATGCGGAGGATACAGAACATATCCTTGATGATGATTATGTTAATTGAATTTGTCATAACTCATTTTTAGATACCATCTTGCTTAGTAAATCAAGTATTGAAATGGGGTAGTACAGTAGGCAAAGGGCGAATTGAATAGATTTAACTAGTACTGAAGAGCTTAATCACACACTCTGTAATGCAATATAAAAACTCCTAATCCAATTTGTCTGGGTTCAACATTTGAAAAATGAAAAAACAAATAGCCATTTTTGCTAATGCATGTGTACTTAAATAAAAGAAAAAAACTGACATTACTTCTTGCTTGTTCGTTAGCTAGCTGGAGTTGCAATAATATGTGGCGCTTGGTGCCAGCTTACACTGGAAAAGGCCTCTAACATCATTATGATTAAAATTGATTACGTTAACGTTAACGACGACGGTAATGACTGCTTTATCACCACTATGTTCATGTCGTTAGACAGAGAGATCTGTCAAGTTGTGAGTCTTACACATCATCCGTATGGAGATAATCCCAACATAATCCTGTGATAATCTCAAAATATAAAAAACAATGCCTTCCTCTGACCAAGGAGTTGGAGACTCTCTAACTCCTTGCTCTGACTCACACTACCATGACGTTTGTTGGGTTGAAATCCTTTTTCGATTTTTTATTCACACAAAAAAATGCAAATTCATTATTATTTGTTTCTTAATTTAAGGACAAGGAAATCGGTACTAATGAGATTAGCATGTACAGTGAACTCCTTGTTACAGATTGGTTCTTTAACTGAGGATGCAGTGATATCCTAACATCGAAGGATTAAAGGATTATGATTAATCATTATAGCTAGCTGTAATCATTTAATCCACCTTTACGGCAACAATCAATTTTCAGCCAGCTCAGAACGCTCAAGACATATTATTGCACTGCAAACCCATAGACTTAATATACTAGTATATTAAGTCTATGGGCAAACCTTATGAGTGTTGATAAGTTTTGCAACAAGCAGACCTAAAAAGCAACACGATGACCAATGTCCCAACAAGGAATGCTGAGACCCTCTGGTGTATCATCATAAGGTCACCTAGTTCATAAAAGGGTTAATTAGAGGGGTAATTAGACTGTTCTTAGCAGGTTAATGGTCACAACAACATAGTTGTTGTGACCATCAACCCTTAAACTTACCCCCCTAATTCTCTCATTTTTATATCTGTTAACTCACAATCAAAATTTTGACGATACAAATATACGACGTCTCAATATGAATGTGTAGTTGTGAACAAACTTTTGGATTGCTAATGATTGAAAAACTGAGATTCCGCTCACCTCTCTGTTGGCTTAGGAATTTTCAAAAGAAGCTCAACCATTAATTTAATTCAGCTGCTGAGATAATCCCAGATAAGATGAGCAAACTTAAATTAATTTATTAAGAGGGTATTAAGTTGATGTGATAAAAATACATCATGAGAGAGAAAACAGAGAGAAATAGAGAAACATGGAGAGACTACGTCCATATAATTTTACAGAGTGATAACACAATACTCTTAGCGTCTCAGACTTTATCGCTTTGACTCATTGATATAGCCGTCCAGTATTCTGGTTAATCAATATGGTGTCCCTATAAAGTATTAGCTCTCATGCCGTATCTATATCCTAACAGCTTCTCCATTTTCTTCACAGTAGCCTCCTGGATCTCAGCTCTTGACATCTTCTTAAACTTAAACTTTCTCTGTCCATCTTCATTCTTCCGTACCACAACCTGCCAAATAAGTTTATTGTCTGTCTCTAAAGTGACTGTTTGTTTTGGAGGGCAGTATTTATCAATTGAAGTTGGTGTCTTTCTAAGAAACTAGACTACAAAGTCAGCCCAATATGTTCATCATACTTAGTTTCCAAATTTTGGATTTTTCATCAATTATGACAGAAGAATAAAAACTCAATATGGCTAACTTTGATAGGTATTTCTAGGTTCACTACAGCGAGGTAGAAGATTTTTCCCTTACCTTTCCAGTTGGTCGAAATGTAGGAGTTTTATCAGGAGTGCTCATCGTCTGATAGGTGTTTTTCATTTTTGCTATCATTTGCTTCACAGCAGGGCCGAACGTTCCTTTCTGGTTTTTCCTTGTTAAGTTTTCTTTCTCATCTACCATCAGAGAAAGAGCAACATTTGCTACATGATGGCGTATTTTTTTGCAACACAAATTAAAATTACAATCTATCGCAGCGTTATCAGGCACTTCTTCTTTCAGACAGAATTTATTGTCATTTGGAATACGTTTTTGCTTGGTGTTTAGCGAAGAAATTTAAGAAAAGCTTTAATGCCATGGAGTTACAAAAAAAATCTGAAGTGCTTTTAATCTGATATTTACCCTGTTTTCTCTCCAGCTCTTGAAGATATTTTTCATAGCTGGCTGGTCGACTTGAGTTTGTAAAATCTGGACTTGTGGATTCTACAAGGGCAAACAAAAGCGACGATAGTTTCCTAATAATAAAGTAAAATGTCACATAGAAGTCAGGACCTTACATTTCCTCTTTTTTCAGGAAGGTCACTCAACCTGTGACAGTTCCTTTGCTAGTGCTTTCTCATAAACTTTCTCAGACAAAAAAACAATACCTCTGTTTCCCTTTCTTTTTAAATTGAAATCTGCTCAATAGTGCGCAGTCCGTTAAGAATCCACTCCACAGGAAGGGCAAAATGTACTTTACCTTCGAACTGCGGAATGTTCTGGTTTTCTATTTGAATGGAATTCAGCATCTGGTAAGACCTCGGTAGTTTGGCTGTCAGCAGCAGGCTCTCTCTTTGCTGAAGCAGGGTGAGGAAACTCGCAGCCAGGTCTTTATATAATAAATCTAACAACGGAATAGTAAAGTAGATGAGGTAAAAACCATTCCTTTCCTGAAGTCAAAAGTCATTTTAAACAGAAGAGTTTTATATCGGAGATAGATAAACCACCAATTGATAATAAAATCAGGATCAGGTCAGCATAACAGTCAAGGAGTTCGGGAATTTCATCTATGTTATAAGATGAGCCATAGAAGCCCCACCCTTTTATCGAAATTCTCCACTGGTATGGGTAATATGTTATTACAAAAATAAGATTATCAAGATTATTGACTTTTAATGTCGGCTATGGTTTAATTTACAGTTACAATTATGATTGATTCAAATGCATATGATGTCTGTTTACAAGGTCATTTCCTGGTTGTCTGCAGTCACAGGTGCCCCACATGAACTAAGTTGTTAGTTTTAAAGATTATGTCTAAGTCCATTATGGTTTTTAATGAGAAAATTGTGTTCATATTATGTTGCCCTGTCACTCTAACTCTATTGTTCAAAAATTCCAATTCCTTGTCTCAAGAAAAGCCTCCATTTCGTTGCAATAACTGATACAAAACTTCCAGCAGTTGATCATACTCTTTCTCAGGATGACCCATTTCAAAGAACCAAGGGCTTTTTAATGGGATGTCTGCAAGGAATCAGCCCCTTGTTTTGAAAAAGAACACCGCTGTCCTGAAAAAAGCTTATCTTTACCTGCAGACAAAAACTAGGCAAAAATGACATTCCAATAGCAGTAAACCAAATACATAATTTTTACAAAAATTTGAATTTAGTGGTCATCTTTCAGAGCTGAATGAATCATAACAATATTTCATCATTATTTTTATTGATGACAAAGAATGTTAATGCCAGGAAGCCAGGACTTCATTGATGTTTTTCTTGCTTCAGAGAAGACTTTGGTGTCTATAGCTGTGAGGTACCATAAATTATTATTGACATCAATATTGGTAATTGCCTCATTTTCATCCACATTAGCCTCATTTTCATCCACATCAGATGTGGATGAAAATGAGGCTAATGTGGATGAAAATGAGGCAATTGTGGATGTAATTTATGAAATCCCTGGTTAATCCTTGTGAAAGATATGAAAGGAGCACTGAATATTGTTTCACCTTACAATGCTACCTCAAACTGCAATGTTGAATATGCCTGAAGCCTTGATGACCATTTTGAAGGCAGCACACTCCCAACCTGCAGCCTGGTGATTGCCTGGGTCCTTAGGTAGATGTTACTTTTATCTTTCATATCTTTCACAAGGATTAACCAGAGATTTCATAAATTACATCAAAGACTTTATTCAATTATGATCTGTCATAGTTTGTAGGGTTAGCAATTTGCAGCTGTGTGGATTGCCGTTTTATTATATAGGAAATTCAAACTCATCTAATAAAACATGATGGCCTACCATTGCCGCGATAGTCATAATTATCTTAGAAAATTACTGTTTTTTACATTTTATTATGTTTCCCCTCTCTTAACAGCCAAAGGTAAAAGGGGAGATTATCCTAAGTCAATATTTGAATTTAACTTTGTAGAATTCGAAAATTTTAAAGTGCGTAATACCTGTAACATTCTGGTTATGAATCTGCGGCAGCGTTCCATGTCTGTCTATACTCCGACCATGCTGACTTGTGTCAGACCGTCCTGCAGGAGTCTGTCCTTGGCCGTCAGCAGCCCTAAGTCCAAAGAAAAACAAGGAACTCTCAAAGCTAATTAATTATATCAACCCAAGAAACCTTTGTTGGCTCCTCTGATTTTGTTCAATATTATTGCAAAGAATTAAAGTCTGCCCCTGCCATTGCCATCATATGCTCAATATAATTAACACAATTATCACTAAACATATCGTGGTTTGCAAAACACGGATTTATGATTGCAGTTGGGGAAAACATGAACAAATCCGGAAAATAATGGCGATTTAGGATGGGCTCGCCATCCTTCCCTCCGGTTATAATTGCCTGAATCTGAAAGGAGGAAATCTCTCAAATCCAGTAAAAAATTCGAGACTTTAACTGGGTCTCTAAGAATTTGGTAGAATTAGGGTTGATAAATGGGTTCGGGTAAGCTAAAGATTACATATTGTAAATGCCGATCACTATGGAATATCCCATGTCGCTTCTTATGGATTACCAGTAAATGAGGATAACATACTTTTCTATGATGGCGGGCATCTGTAGGTGCTCACAAAATGCCTCAGTTTTCTCATCCTTCATCTTTGACTTTAACATGTTCGTCTGCACCTTCTTCTCTGCCTCTAAAATCTTTCAAAATTGAAAACAAAAATTTCTAAATACATCACTATGACAGGTGTTGACATAAAATTATATCAGACCTGCTCACATTTAGCATATTGAACATTTGGGTACTACTTCAGCATGCTTCAGCTCTCTCATACTACCATTCAAGTAACTCGATTGGGCAAACATTGAAACACAGCATTGTAGTCATCTAGAAAAGAAATGACGCTTATAACCAACCACTCTGTGGAAGAAGTCAGTATCACGACTGAATGGACTTGGCTTCATCTCTATACTGATTGGTTGCACCTGTCTTGAATCTAGTCCCAGATTGGAGTTATTTGATGATGTTTTCCTGTTAGACCAATCGATTGGTTGTGTCATATAGTCAGCAGATTGCCACCATGCTGCCTCTTCAGCTATCTTCTTAGTCAGAAGCTGCTCACCCTCTATCAAGCTAGGGTCTCTCATACTAAAGCCTGTTATGTCTACATAAGAAAATGTTGTTGATTTAATTAAAACAATCCGCAGTCAACAAGTAAAGTTTTCAGTAAAACTTCATAATTATGATTAGCCCTGTACCTATGTAATTTGAATCATTTGACAGCCATGAAGATATTGTATACTTATTTGGTGGGCACTTTTATGTTTATCAAGCTTTCTTGTGTTTCAGTACTGAAGAACCTTCTATCTGCAGGGTCAACGATTTGTGACTAAAAGCTACCGTATTTGTTGCATCGGTTGTCATAAGCTAAAGTACATGACATTTTCTGCACACCAAGTTGAACCTTCGCAAACATTGCCACTGCAAGCTCTTTCAACAAGGTCAACGACTGGTTAGCAACAAAGAAAACAGTCAATCATGAAAGTTGTGCTCCTAATGTAGATAAAGAAGGAAATAGACATAGACATAGACTCCACTGATGACTCACTGCTGTTTTCTGATGTCCATGACTCTAAGTCTAACCCACATCTACTGCCTAGTCTCAGCCCCTTCTCATTCAAGCTAACCTTCTTCTGAATAATCTCCCTCCATTCTCGATAACGCTGTGGAGCAAGGGCCACGCCAGCAAAGGATGCTGGCTTGCTTTCTTTGTCAGCCGACAGCTTTTTTGAACCCTAATGACATTTGAAAAAAAAAGATTCACTGAGGTCACACTAAATAGATTCAAGGGTTTCGAACCTCACTATGAAGACATAAATGTTGAAGGCGTTTTAGCTTTCATTTGAGCCAAATTCTCAGAGGGTTCCATCTTATACTTTAAAGGTACTGAAAGTCTTAATAGTATGAGTTGACCATATACCGCTTGAGAACAGTGTGACGAATTGGGAGGTTGAAGGAATGACAATCAAATAACAATTAATTTATTTTGTGCAGCCTAATAGGAAGCGGCCGTGGCGCAATGGGTAAGGTATGGGTCTTTCAATCAAGAGGTCACGGTGGTGTCAGGAAGAGCATCCGGCCTCAAATGCTCCTGTGCCCCATCAGGATCCAGTCAGTAGACCCGTACTGACACCGGAAAAACAAAAATACCAAAGCACCATCATGGTTTCTCACACGGATCACAGGACGTGGACGTGAGTTAATAGGAATAGCTCGCTCGGATGGAGAGACTTTCCTCTTACCGTTGTATGGTTTCTCACTCTGCCAAAGAAAGTCTCCTACTCATGTTTGTGGCATTTTTCTATCACCAAACCGAAATACCCTCTCGCAATATCTCTGAAGATGGTACAGTTCTATCTATTCTTTATTCCCTGCCTACTTAAAACTTATGATAAGTTGTACCTTTGAACCTCCAGTCTTCCTGAATGATCCCCCAGCAGGGCTTGTCCTACGACTTTTGTCCGATCGACTGCCATTCTTTCTGGAATAGACTGATGGGATAGAGTCTGGTACCTGCAAAAGTGACTGCTTTTTAATTCCCGGGCGTGTTACAGTTGACCTTGACATTTTAGTGTCACATTTTCAGTGATGTCACTCAGTTTGCTGTTTCCTCATTTATGAGAAAAATGAGGAATCCCTGTATTTCATGCTTGTGAACATTTAAATAGTTTTCAACTTGTTGACCAACCAAAGGAAGCACATTTACCATATATTACAGATGAAATTTCGTCTCATCTGTCTAACAGATTCTAAATGGTTTATCTGCTTCAAAGTAGCAACATCATGGAGCTGCCTCGCTCACCAGAATGACATAAGATAAACATTGGAATTGAGCATGTTTCTCTTAATAGTCTAACTATTATCAGCCCAATAAACATTTTGGTACTACACTAGAACAAGCACCAGTGTTAGCAGCCAACTATTCAAATCAGTTGATGGTTCAATCACTCAAACATAGCATGTCGGACACTCTATTTCTCTGAAAACCGACCACTTTCTTGACGAGGTCAGTGGCGCGACTAATCGGAGATGGCATGGACTCTGTTTTAATTGGTGGCAGCGGTTTTGTATCTAGTCCTAGAACAGAGTGCTTTGGTGATGTTAGTTGTTTGTCTGTCTGTCTGTTGGACCAATCGACTGGTTCTGTCAAGTAGGTAGCAGATGCCCACCAGGCTGCTTCATCAGCAATCTTCTTATTCAGTATCTGTTCAGCCTCTCTTAATCTAGGGTCTCTGAGACAAAAATCTGCAAGAAATTTAATGTTATTGGTTTTGATTGACACAAACCAATCAAGTTTACCGTGTGTTCTGTTAAGTTTAAATGCTCAGGTTTGCGGTACTGCAAAACTATGCTGGTAATTGCATGCAGCACCCCAGTGTTCCACTACGGGCAAGCCTGCGACCTACAAACTTCAAGGCATTCACAGGGTCTATGTGTCTATGTGAAGTTATTGCATTTACTGCATAAGATAGAGAAAGCTAAAATTCACACCGATTTGAGAAGACATTCATGATGTATTTTATGCATACCGGATCAATCCCTTGCAAACAATGCAGGCAACAAGCTTTTTCAACAAGGTCAATGGTGCGTTGTGTCACAAACTGGTACCAGTAAGCCAAGGAGTTAGCTTTGATATAGCATTATTCATACCATTAAAAGCAGTCCTATGTTTATATGCTTACTTGTGGCTTGGTGATCAAGTAATAATCCACAACTAATTTCTTTTAATTACTGCAGTTTCCTTGTGATGTTGCAACATTTTTTCAATTTATGGAACCAATACACTCAGCAGATTAATTTCCGATTTTAATCGTAAAGATTGTTCAGAGTAAAACTTTTCAGCCTCAGTGACAACATATTATATTATTAACATATATAGGTTGTTGAACGTTTCTGCTTCATACCTGGATTAGTGTTGTGTTCAGAAAAGTAGTGATTAAAATTATGTATGTTTATGTTAGTTGTGCTACTTGTCCTAGAGATGAATGAAGCTAACAGAATCTTATTGGTCCACATGGGTTCAGGTTTCTTGGACCCGTACAACAATTATGCTCTTGATACAAAGAAAAAAGTAGGGTACCATCCCCTAAATATTCCTAACTGATAACTCACCACTGTCTTCTGATGCCCATGCCACAGAATCTAACTCACACCGACTGCCCAGCCATATGCCATCCTCATTCAAGCTATACTTCTTCTTTTTCTTCGGCTTCTTTATATTAGAAACCCCTTCCCATTCTAGATAACCTTGTGGAGGGAGTGGTAGTCCCACAAAGGACGCTGCCGAATTAGTAACTTTGTCTGCTTGCAGTTTCTTCAGACCCTAATGGCAAATGATGTTCAATCAAAATTATTACATCGTCTTGGTAACGTTAAGTTAATTTCACACAGGATGGAGGTGTTTAAGTATTTATCGTAGTCCAATCTTTCCTAAGAGGTTCAATCTTATTTTACATACTAGGAGGCTGACTACCAATTATAATTAAATAAGTATTCGTTTGATTCTATATTATATTCAAAGTGGATGCTAATCTTCTGTTTCGCGTAAATAACTGAGACGGAGGGCATGTTAACAAAATTAAATTATTTGTGTACCCTCTTTGTGAAAATAATTTTGCCTAGTAGTCGCTTAACGAAAGTAAATCTCCAACAGTTGTTCTAAGTTTTGCCAATGTTTCTGTGAATTTTTGCTCAACACACTCGGCTAGTTATATGTAGTGGTTATAATATTACGCCCAACATATTTAGGGATGGTGCAGTTCCGTCAATCATATTCAATTCTACGATCAATTGTACCTTCGATCCCCGTGCCTTCCTGGATGATCCCCGAGCAAGGTTTCTTCTACTATCTATTTCTGATTGACTGAAATTTCTTCCAGATTTTACCGATGTGAGGGAATCTGGTACTCTCCGATTACTAAGATTCCTAATTCCTGAGTGCGTTGCCTTAGACCTTGACATTTTAGTGTCACCTTTTCAATGATGTCACACGATTTGCTGGTACCTTGTTTATGCAACAGTGGAACATTCCTGCTAATGGCAGTTTCTAAAAGATGTTTTTTCACATTGCAACGACTTTGCTCAAGATTTTCCTCTATTTGGTACTCAATTACCAAAGTTACACTCAGTACAGCTTTTTAGCTGTTTATCTGATTTCGGCTGCCTATTCTTTAAGATACATATTTTTTGAATAACCTCCTACGATAATTTAAGTTGAAGTCGGCGTGATACAGTAACAAAAGCACAACTCAAGATCCAACCTCGTTGTGGCTCAAGGGCCTAATTCATCGCCCGCTATCATCGGATCAAATTCACAGCATAAATACGCCTAGGCAACAACTGTTTTTCACCCAATTAATTCATTACTTCTCTTGTATTTATCATTAATTGTATTTACAGCATTAATATATTATACTAAAGCAAAAAGAAATAAACATGGATGCTTTCACATATCATTATATATACAACTTTTTCAACTGAAATCTGCTATATATATAAAATATAGCATAATATATAATATATAAATAGTTAATTTTTGTTATTATAGGTTTCTATGGTGAAGATGATGTGGAAGATAACTATGAGGATGAGACAGCATTCGGAGATCCCTCTTCTAATATGGATTTCATGAACTCCCCATTCCAGGATGATGATCAAGTAGGTCTCCTTGTACTTTTAAATAAGCCAAGATATTGAACCCCACCACTAAGCCTACACACACTGATGACTTGCATGTATATCTGATTGATAGAGAGTGATCAAATTAACTCAGCACTAGTACCATCGCAATTAATTTTGTATGCCCCCCAAGTTCAATTCTATTAATTAGGGGCGGGTCATGTTAGGTAATCCTACTAAATTGACTCTAACGATCAGATATACACATGATGATAGTGTGGTCTCGATGGCAGTGTGTAGCTTACATCTATCCTCTGATCAAGTAGTGGTGATGGATGCATTTCTCGTTGTTTAGATTTTGATTTTGATTGATGCCACATTTAGGGGTAAAAACTTTTATGCATATGTAATCATGTTGATGTTGGAAAGAGTTGGAGCGCCATTGCTTATAATACTAGACGCTAATTCCTATTGCCATTCTGTCAATCTTATTCTGGAATATCACACATTGAGAAGTAACAGTGAATCTGTTTCTGTTTATTTTAGGACAGTAGCTATGACTATAACTTCCGTGATACCCACTCTCCATCAGGTAGGAGTGTGACTCGCAGCCCCAATGGACCCCCATCTTATGATGATATACCTAGTAACAGACCACAGTCTATTAGCATGTCAGCAGCTCCCACATTGGACCTGAGAGGCGGAAGGAGAGATAGAATCAGTGAATATGACAGCGATGTC
This sequence comes from Membranipora membranacea, assembly GCA_914767715.1. Lineage (NCBI taxonomy): Eukaryota > Metazoa > Bryozoa > Gymnolaemata > Cheilostomatida > Membraniporidae > Membranipora > Membranipora membranacea. The sequence goes on from OU612074.1 coordinate 12,451,596, forward strand.
AGTATAGAAGTTTAGTCCTGCTTATGAGTGAGGGACCAGTAGTACATAACGAGTACTACAGTACGTCACGAGTACTAGTACATAAGAGTGCTAGTACATAACGAGTACTAGTAAATTACAGTTAATAGTACTATACTGTTACTAGTAATAATATTAGTACATATCCAGTAATCGTACCACCTAACCACTAGACCATTACTGGTAGTAGCGCTGCCGATCCGGCAGACAACTGAAACACTAAAACAATACTTGTACTTGTACATTACCCGTACTTTTACGGAGCCTAAGGCTTGACTTTTGGCATATATGTATCCTAAGATAATCTCATACAAGAAGTGACCAATTTGTTACTCTTTAGATTTTCGCATGTAATTTGTAATTAATAATTGTAGTTTGCATATTATATGAACTTTTATAATATTAATAGTAGAACCACTTTGAATGTTTTCGATGATAATGTTTTACTATCTAGCTTTAAATGTTTGAAAGTTTCTCTTGGACTAAACTGCTTTTCACACACAACTATTATATAGCCCTGGCTGCAGGCTGCAGGTGGTAGGCAGGACAGAAAAGTCTAAATTGTTATTGTTTTCTTCTTATTTTTCCTTATCGGCAGTTACATCTGATATCCATCCTTGATCATTCCAATATTATCGTTTTTCATAATACTATGTTAAAAAATAAAATTGATATGCCTCAAAAATACAGTTTCTCTGTCTTGCAAAGTATCTGAAGGCATTCCTAGTCTCTTAGCCTTCCATGGTGAAAGGCCGGACAGAAAAGTCTCACTTGATGTTGTTTCCTTCTTTTTTCCATATCAGCATTTTTTTGAGGATCAAAATCCAAACTACCTTCCAAAACAGGGAATGGTAGCTCCGATGAAAAGTACGGACCTCAAAGCTTATAATGCCCCCCCCCCCCCCCCCCAATAATATAATATCATCCTATTGAAATTTCACATTGTCACATTTTTTCAACAGCCAAGGAGTGATATTTTTTTGTGATAATGATGTGCTTCGTTTTCTGCTTTGAGGCCAAATAACAAAAACTAAGATCACTTACGCGTCCCTATCGATAATTAACCATGGATTACTGTTTGCGTAATGACTTAATCCACTAACAAATATTTCATATACTATTAGCTTGATCATGGCAAGAGAGGTCTTCTTTTTTACTAAATAACTTGAAACAGAGTGGTGAGGGATTTAAAAAAATGCCATCAAAAGTCAACATTAATCAGCGCTCATAAAGATTAATGTAGATTAGGCGCTGCTTTAATTCTCTGGTATCCTCAATGTAAGAACTAAGTGGTGACAGGCCGTGCCACTCCGAGCCAGCAGGGACTGGTGTAAACGGGTACGCTAATTTATGGCACATTAGAATGATTTAAGACATCGGTGTGTCGACGTTGAATTTAGCCACATCAAGACAACACCCATTTTTAAAGAGGAAACAATAATGTTTTCATCAGAAATTCTGAGAAATGAAATAAGGCTTACTGATGGAACCAAAAGCCTGCACAGGTGATATCGCTAAGAGATTCAGTTGTACTTGTACTTATCTTATGCTGTGTGCTGATACATATTGTTGAAAATTCATGTCATTCCAATATTAAGGAGAATCTGATAATACTAAAAAGGGCAAACAACATTGATGTTAGCCTACATATGTATCTGTAAAACAAAAATACTATGTTATGTCTAGAACTGAAATCATTGTACTTAAATTTAAGTTCCTAAACTATTTTCTTTTGAGATATTGAATCTCACTTGTTATGTTTGTCTAAACACATAAATGAAGTTCTGTTCTAATTCTAAGTTTGCAGAGCCAGACTCTCCATTCAAGTCTTTCTCATACAAAATTTATTCATTCTGATTATGCACCATGACACTTATATAATCAATGTTTGATCTTCTCAAGTTAGCTCATACTCTAATCCAACTGGAAGTAAATATTTTATCCGACCAATTATCCTTTATGGGTAGAGCTGCGACATTACTTCATTTTGCGAAAGTGACAGATTGTTCTCTGAGGAGACGTGAGAAAATTATGTACATTGCATTGGTTAAAAAAACCGAGATGGAAACAACCACAAATACACATACTGATTAGGCTGTTTCCCTAGCTAAAGGATCTGATGTTAGCAGCAATGATTAGATACGAATAATTCTGATTATTTTTCTTCTAACTGAAAAGTGAAAACAACAGATTCCATGTATGTCTTGTAAAAAGGTAATGCAAGTCGCAGTACCCTAACTGTCCCCTTTGATCGTTGCTGCATTTTAATAAATTGATTAAATTGATCTGCTGTTACATCTCTATGATTGTAACATCTCTAACGTTCCATCATGGTGTTGCAGTAATCTGTACGTTTACCCTGCCTATAAGGCCTAGTGCTCACCTTAAAGGATAGATTAACGGAGTATAAGCCTCCTAATGTCTCTAAACCCATATTAATTGGTTGTTTGACTGACGTCTGTGACTTGTTTGCATTATGATCTTATGATTATGCTATAGATGGTATATAATACACTGCTCAGCTTACAATTCTTCAGTACGTCTCCTGGAGAGAACCAAGCAACAGGTACTCATCAGACAACCTCAGCAGGAGCAGGTCTCCCAGCATCACAACCAACAACTATCGGTGCGTTATTATCGCTTTCAACAATATTTCAAAAATAATCTATTTTACAAGGATTATTTTCGCATCGAGACGGTGAATGTTTTCCATGCTTACTGCTATAACCATCAGTGTTCTGCTGACTTTACCTTTTGCTACCCTAGTTTCATCGCATCACTTTAATCTGTTGTTGCTTTTTATTCAAAGTCATTTTGTTTTCTTGACTTGGAAAAACAAAATGGTTGTAAACTAGCTACAGAAAAATACGCAATAGGATTTTATGTTTATACAATAAGTACAATAGACAAATTTCTTTTTTGCAGAATCCAAACATGGCTTTCAGCCGAGGAATCTTAGTAGCCGCCATAGTGTGCGCATTTATCTCCATTGAGATTATGGCTGCAGGCAATGGAAATGGCAATGGTGTCGGGAACAATGGAGCCACGGCAGGAAATGCTAACGGAAATAACAACACAGGTAATATATAATATAATAAATAATATATATTATATAATAAATAATAACAACAATAATAGTAAAAACACAGGTAATTTATAGGCCTATATACTCTTATTGGCATCCAAAGTCATCTCATTGACATTTTTTTGCACTCAGTGCAATAACATTAAATAGAAAACAAAAAAAGAAACAGAAAGGAAATTGAACAGAGTAATATTGATGATCCGCATTTTCTTTTATTATTTCACGACAATGCTAGTTTTTTTCATAAGCTAGTGATGCCCAAAGTCAAGCATTCTGAAATGTCTCTAGCAGGCTAGATCTGTAATCTAAAGTGCATGAGCAACCATGATCATCTGGTCTTCTCTAATTTAAGGAAGTGACAGTGGTAATGGTAACGGCTTAAACAACGGAGGAGGAGCATCTGGTAATAACAACGGTAACGGAAACTCTGGAAACCTCAACGGTAAATATTACACAATTGTCACAAAATAGTTTTTTTTAATTGAAATGAATTGAATTAATTAAATTAAATTGAATTAATTGAAGAGAAATATTAATGTTAGGTCCTGAGACAGAACGAGAGTCATAGTTGCTATCCTACCACCTGTTTGTACCGCTGTAGTTTGCGAATTGTTGCATGATGCATCCGAGATAAAAAAACCTACCACAGAGGTAGATCACATTTCCAAGTCTCACTGAGCCGTGCTTAAACATGAGTCGCTTTGTGTAGTCGTGCATGTAGCTATGTATTTTGCTCCCCGCTCACTCAAAATGCCAACTTTCGATGCCAAGTGTTAAACATTGTGATTAAGAAACATGGCTTTGTTTTAGGAAATGACAATGGTGTCAACAACACACTGGGATCAAATGGTGTCAGCAACGGAAACTTCAACTCAGGAGATGCCAACGGTAACTCCAACGGAATTGGTAACGTGTAAGTTATCAAACTGTATTGTATAAGTTATACGGCCCCAATGCAATGTAGGATTGTATTTTGAAAATCTGACCAAACCCATTCTATTGGGTTATCCTCCAAGTTGAAGCCAAGTACTTTCTTGACGCAGAACTATGACACCAAGTTCATCCACACCCATTTTTGTTAATTAAGAATCGAAGACAGTTGTTCAGTTTTTAATTTTTTGTTTCAATTATTAGAAATTCAACATCTGGATCATTCAACGGACAGGCCAATTCTGGTGATGGAAACGGAAATGGCAACGGTCTCGGAAACATCGATTCAACTGGTGGAAATAACAATGGTAATGATAAAATATATAATAATATAGTATAATAAATAATATTAGCATATACAATATGTGATTTTAGTTAAGGTGATGTGAAAGAAATAGCAGTTTAAGAGTTTAAACATATTTCTTCTATCATCTGTCTTTCAAAAACTGGATCTTCCAAAAATTCGACTTAGTGGGTAGTGATTAATAAATTATAAATTATCCACATCATCAAGACACCCTGGGGACAAACAAATCAAAAGTGCTTTTATAATTAACTACACACTAGTTGTTGTGGCTATGAGTCCTTCTCGGAGATCCATCTCCAAAACCGTTTACAAAGAAACAACATGTCTCCCCACTGAGAAATTTGAGAACAAACTAGACATCTATGATATTTGTAGGTCAGCTCAACTCTGGTGATGCTAACGGCAACGACAATGGACAAGGCAACGCCAACTCAAACGCTGGAAATGATAACGGTATGATAAAATATTCAATTTGAATTTTAAAATTGTTCTGAAGATTAGAATAGTAATGTAGCATGGTAGGCCCTATAGCTATTAAATTCAAGATTCTAATGGTTGAGAACGAGTTTGAAAACTCAATTTCACTGTTCTCAATAATGCTATGTTGTAAAGATGGAAACAAAACTGAGGTTTGATTTGCGAATCATTGATCCTGAATACCTTGTTTTATATCACCCAGACTGGTATAGTAAATTATCCTCTATCACTTAACAGGTAACGAGAATGAAGAGAGCCTTAATGGTAACTTCAACGGATTGAACAACGCTGACTCAAACGCTGGAAATGGCAACGGCAATGGAAACACAGTAACAACTGTCCCTACAGCCCAATTTGGTTTCTTAGAGGCAGATGCGCCGCAAGAAGAAACTGTACAAGAGGTTATCAATGAGCCAACGCAACCAGCTGCGCCAGAGACACCAGCTCCTACAGAAGTGGCAACAGCACCTCCTGCACCTCCTGCACCTCCTGCACCTGTGGCTGTTGTAAATGCTCAAGTACGAACTGGTTCAACAGCTCAACTTCTAGCTCCTACACAAAATGTAGTAGACAATTCGCCAGTAGTGGTAGAGGTAAGCAGTTTATGGAATGATTTGATACGCTATTTGAAAGTCTAGAGATTGCTGAATCCCTCGTTAAGCTGTGTGGTTTATCCCGTATGAGATAGATTGATAATGACAACATCTACTGTTTTCAGATATGAAAGATTAAGATTTGAAATTCTTCATTCTGCCATTTATCTCCTGCTGCAATTCTCAGCTATGCAATGTTCTTAACTCTTGCCATCTTGTTTTATAGCTCACCCCAAAAGAGCGCCGGAAGCAGAGGCAGCTAGTCAGAAAAGCTAGGAGAAATCGTGGAGGAAGAAGAAGAAACAGAAACAAAGGTCGTAACCAAGGTCGTAAAGTCGGGCGGAGGAGAGAAAATACTGATGGTTTCGTGGGACGACCTCTGAACACTAGAAATGCCAGTGGATAGCAAGCGGATTAAGAGCCTTGAAAGAACCTTCACAACCCTTTGCAGATAAACATTGGGCATCCATTACAACTATGGTCCTTTTTTTACCAGACATCAAGGCACAACATGAAATGCTTGGTAACGGGATTATTCATAGAAATTTATCATTTTTATGGGATATGAAGCGTATTACGGACCGTGCTTTTGAATCAATACTCTGACTAGTTTAGCTATTTTCATATGACTTCGACCAATACATGTACAACTCTATAACCGCTTTTATTATCTTTAACATCTAGTTTACAACAACAGTATTCAAAATAAACTATTCTCCTAGAAAATGAGTAAAAGACTATACAGTCACGATACGATATCTTGCATCTTATGTTGAGACAACGTAAAAGTCTTTTCTGTGGAGGACGTCCATAATATTGTCGGAAAGAGGCATAGCGTCAACAGCTCTCATCCAGTGGTTGCATCATCAGCTGGACCTAGATTGTACAGTATCACCTTTTTGTGATAATTTGTATTTGTTCCGCTGATGTATGGTGTAAATATGCTTGATTTAAAATTGGTATGTCTAAGTTCCGGCAATACTTAGAATTCGGTATTAACACTCAATACCAGCTTGATAAGTCTGACTGACGTGCTTAATCTTGGGAGATTAGACCATGATAATCTGAACATTGATACTTCTTTATGAAGTTGTTTAATTAATTGGTTACCAGGTAGCGGTCTCTTAACATGAGTCTAATTACTACTCAACTAGTTTCTGGAAAGAGATAATCCAACCAATAAATATAATATATTATCGTGGGATTGGTACACCCTGGCACAAGGGAATCCATAAATTGCAAGCTGTCATCCCTTATATGATAACATAATTCATGTTTATTTTGTTAACCATAAAACCAGCTGATGTATACTTTTGATTTGTAAACTCGTTTAGTTTATCTACAAGTTTCGTGGATTTTAATGCTGATCTCTTTTATCTGTGCCTATCTAACCAATCCAATAGTTCTATAGTTCCCTACATCAGCTTTGATTCAGTGCACACATGAGAAGTGGCATGTTTAAATTAGTTTGATTTTCGTGGTTCGTGGAAACGATGAGAGATAAAAAAAGAACTTACTGAAACTCTCGCAGAAACCATGAGGTTTATAATGGAGTAGTTTTAAATCAATTAAAGGAAAAAATTCAAAATTGTAGTGTGACACAAAAACTCAATAGCCTATTTTACAAATAAGCTATTGGCGTACTTCGCGGTACAGCACTTAGGCACACAGCTCTTACATGAGAAACATAATTTGACTAATCACCTTCACCCTGGCCTCAGTAAGGTTAGGTGCAGGGTATATGGCATTGAAAACAAAGAGGTTAAGAATGTTACTGTGTAGTTAAAAGACAAGCATCAAGTTACGTCAATCATGGAGGAAATTAGTCGTAATGGAATTCTTAATTATTTTTCTCGTTATCACTTTCATCTTTACAATCATGGAGAAGTCACAGCCGTTCCATTTTGGTTTCAGTTTAACATAAATGGCGAAGTTTTGGGAAACATTTTCATTCAAATTTGCATGAAAAGAAGAGGGATAATGAAGCTTCATTTTACCTCTTCTAACTCACTATGGTCCCGTGCTTTGAATGAGTTGTATGTCCTGAGTCGAATGAAGAATTGTTACGATTTCCATGATGATGAAACTTTAAAAAAGATCTGCCACGGCCAGGATTCGAACCAGGGCATCCATCGAATCCGCAAACCCTCCATTGAACCCATGCCGAATTGAATCTTCACGTTCTCCAAAGCGAGTGAAGGCACACAAACCTATGCGAACAAAGGTTGACTTAAATCCTAATCCAATTTGTCGATTACCCCTAAAATCGATGTGACTTTGACATATATAACCATAATGATTGACAGAATCGACAACGATATGTCAATATAAATGACTAGAGGCGTGAATATCTGAGAATGTTGATCAGGGTGATGATTTGTTTGACTGATAACATTTTTTTTGTGGGGTGTAGTGTAATCACCAAAGAGGCTGCAAAAGCATGTGGTTTGTCAGCTGTCAGATTTTATGCTAGGATGACTGTTAGAAACTGCTTAGGACTAATGTGATTTATAGAATACATAAGATATTTTATGTGTTTTGTAATGTTGGATTAACGTATTACGGCTCCACCCTGAATCTCAGCTCATCTGAGTTAATCTTTTAATCTAGCCTTAATTTGAATTGCTGCAATTTGAGGGAATTAAGAACCAGACAGATTAATTAATGAAAGAGGTTAATAAAATTCTGTGTAAATTGTAAAGTCCCCTTTTAGAAATTAGCTTCCACTTTTGATGACTGTGGAAAATATCCAAAGCAAAATAAAAAGATTCATGAACAGGCCTGATTGGTCCTGCACCCAACTCTTTACATCATCACCATTATAAAATCTCTATCTGGGTTGTTCGCCGATATTTACGTTCTTTTTCTTTGCATCGCTTGCCAAAAAAAAATCAAGTCATGAAAAAGTCAGAGTGAGAGTGAAGGCAGTTAGAATTGACCAATGAACGACCAGGAAGCCTATACAACCAGCACAATCACAAAGTATTTTATATCCTGAATGTTGGTCATTGCAGATTCCCAAGTTTCCTGTAACCATAACCTAATCATTGTCAATTTCAATATCTAATGTATTACTTTATATCCAACGAAAAAGAACCAATGCCTGTTAACACACAATAACCATGAATAAATAATTAATCTTAGACAATAATCAAAATAATACTGTACTGTAATGGTCTATCGATCACATTATCACTGGACAGGCTGGTAGAAAAAGTAACTAATATGTCGCATATCCCACTTTACTTTGAAAGCTTATCTAAGATTTCCTAGGATTTTCTCTCTGAATGAGTTAGGGTTCGGTGTTGGCTTGGTCCTGTTTGGTCTCTGTGTTCTTGGACGCCTTGGTCGCCTTGTTGGTCTTGGTCTTGGTCGTCGTCGCATGGGAGTAGGACAGTCATTGAATCTCCTGCAGCCCCTTCCATTGGGTTTCCTTTGACATCTTTTGGGACAAGGCTGGAAAAGATTATTTGATGATCAAATTATTCAATGATATATAGGCGTAGATACGTTATGCTCTATTTGTGAGGGCTGTTTCAAACTTACAATAGAGTATAATAACAATCACAATCAGTTTAGGTTTTTTTAGTTAGCTACCATGTGTTTCAAGGAAACTTCTAAAATCAAAATCATGCTGGTCTCGAATCATTGCATCCGTATTGAAGAGATATTGATGGGAGACTTACATGTTGAGTTCGTGGCCTTGTAGTTGTTGTAGTAGTTGTAGTAGTTGTGGTAGTCGTTGTTGTTGGGATTCTAGGGGCTGTTGGTGGATTGGTAGGAGCAGGCGGGGCTGTGACAAGTATTGTGGTTGTTGGTAGGGTTGTTGTAGTAGTTGTAGTCGTTGTTGTGGTGGTTGTTGTAGTTGTTGGCGGTATGGGTTCATGGTTTCCTACTCCGTTGCCATTACCAGCTGTTGAGTTGAAATTGTTCAAACCGTTGAACTGTCCGTTACTGTTACTTCCCAGATTAGCTCCTCCTGTTGTTACAAACAAGTAAATGAAGACAACTTGGAGCAATAGCAAGAATTAACATGAATTCATATTTGTAATAAATACTTGAATACTGTACGACGTTGATCACTGCTGGTGATGCAATGTATGTTATTCTACATAATAAATATGACTGGTTGTTCCCCAATATTTGACTGCTTTACAAGTGTTAAAGAGCAGCATAATCGATGGCAATACACAAAAAAACTAGCTGGATGAAACATTTACTACTTTGGTCACACCAATCATATATTCTTATTCCACGTATGAAATATGTGTGATTTAGCGACATTAATTATTAGTTCTCTCTGAGAGTAGCGGCCATATGGGTAATTTCGTCGGAGAGAATTATTCAAGTTTTATTGTTACTGCTACAGGAAATCACAATCTCTTCTATAGGGATTACACTGTAACAGAAAAAATGGCCGATTCTGTGAACTCATTTGGGATATTATGATATAATTTTACATACCATTGTCATTTCCTGCAATGCTCAGTATGTTGTTGACACCGTTGCCGATACCGTTAAAGTCGCCTGTATTTGCTTGCCCATTTCCGTTACCAGCTGTGGAATTCCTTCAAAGTAAACACAACTTTATTATCAGTATGTGGCAATTGCCCTGTCTCCTCAGCGCTGTCTTCCTACTGATTTGTCTTGGACATAAAATTTTAATTTCAGTATAACTGGTGACTGATGTCAAAATTGTAAGCGCAATGTATAAATCGCTAAGCTTCATTCCTTTGCCATGCTCTACCATGTCTAGCATCTAGAGAAATGTGTGTGTTTTGATTCAAGGGGGGAGGGTTTGGAACTATATTTGCTACTCTATTACTAGCTGAGTTACGATCTATCTACAGGGTTCTTAATCATTGCAATAGAATGGAACGAAAGCTTCAACCTGCTTCATTTATCACTGTTAATAGTTTTAAAACTTACTGATTGTTATTGCCATTCAGCACACCGTTACCATCTCCAATATTGCGATTTCCATTGTCATTACCTGCTGCTCCCTTTTGATAGAAAGATAGGGAATTATGTATTTTAATAACATAAACAAAAATGTTTTACTTTGTTACATTGCCGTTTTTTAAAAATCATTGAAACTTTATTGTCTGGCGTGCCTTATTAGTCAGTTAATAATTATCCTAAATTAATTAAAGTGCACTCGAACCCTGACAATTTTCCCTCGGTCTATGGGATCGAGATCAAGAGGGTGGCTGATGACATAGGCAAGCTTGGTTGCAGCCACACACATTTGCACAAGCTTAGGTCTTGGCCGTTTAGGAGGTTTAGGATCTAAAGGACCTGAACACATTATAATTACCAATGGCTTTGTTATTGCATTATTACTGATTTCCAATAATAATCTTTTTGACCACAACTGATTTAGTCTGAGCCCCCCAGACTTTTGCCCCTCGTCCGACGGCCCCCGGGCGAGAGAAAGTCTGAGAACAATGCAGGATCTTGCTGGAGTTGTCTGCCCTTGAGTGTTATAAGTTAATCAAGGGGAGCACTAAAACTGCAATATCTATTGATTTCTATTCATGCCACCTACTATATTGCTCCAGGTATGAGAGTTTTCCAGTCAGACTCTGGGAAAAATAGCCTCATGTTTGGGAAATACCAATGAGCAGAGATATTCACTGCCAAGTAGTGAAGAAAATGTCAGCCAGAATTTCTTTCATTTTGAATAAGGTCGGTCATTCATGACATTGACAAAAGGTCATATAATGTGTATTATTGGACCCTAGGCTATATGAAGTAAGATTAATGTAGAAGTAATGAGAGGAAAAATCCAAGCATATCCTGCAAAGTGCATAGACTACAACTGATTAAAAATCAGATGTTTTGTCACACTCCACATCTCGAAGCATGGGCGGCAAAATTCTGGTGGTGGTGGGGCCGCAATATCTGTGCCTGGTTGCTCTCTGTTTGCAGGCCGATCAGCGCACACCTGGGGGCCAACCAAACCCGAGTAGGCGATGGACAACAGTGGGATTCGAACCCTCAATCTTCAGCGTTTGCATGCTGAAGGCACGGCGCTCTAACCAACTGAGCCACCTCCTACTCCTACAACTGGTCACATTCACCTAACAAAGTAACAGGTTCAGTAATATGTTGTGATATATGCTGTATACCATATCAACTAGACCAAATTTGGTCCATTTGCCTGCATTCTGAGTTGCTCCTGATCCACTGGTCATGCCTGGAAGGGAGCAATCGGATAAAACTTGATCTGCATGCAAACTGTGATTGATTGATGATTACTTTATTAATCAATCTGAATACATTGAAAATATATATAATTGATCTGATCTACATAATAAAAATTTGGTGTTGTCATCAAAATCAATTATAAAATTCATTAAAAATCATCAAAACCCTTCATTCTTCTGTTGACATGGTCTGATTTGTCTGATATGGACATTGATCGGTCAAAATAAAGTTAAATGCAAAAAAAAATCATTAAAACTTGATCTGCATGTGAACTGACCTGTGTATTGTTGTTTCCGTTCTGTACCCCGTTCAGGTCTCCTATGTTACCGTTACCGTTTCCATTTCCAAAGAATCCTTGACTGTTACTGTTCCCATTGTCATTACCATTATCACTTCCTGTTAGGATAGGGAAACAATTAACAGACAGTCTCAGAGTAATGGATTGAAAATCCATATCGCTGCCCTATCTAATATCGCTGCCCTATCTAATATCGCTGCCCTATCTATCGAATATCTATATTACTACCTTACTTTAGACTTGTTCCCATCGTTGTCTCATGAAAATTATCATTGATGCCAAAATACAGACCATTCTATGGTTCAATTAAGAGAATTGATAGCGGCGAGGGTAATATTCAGTTTTGAAGCAATATCACATAGCTTACCAAATCTACGGTAACGACCCAATATCACATAGCTTACCAAATCTACTGTAACGACCCAATATCACATAGCTTACCAAATCTACTGTAACAACCCAATATCACATAGCTTACCAAATCTACTGTAACAACCCAATATCACATAGCTTACCAAATCTACTGTAACAACCCAATATCACATAGCTTACCAAATCTACTGTAACGACCCAATATCACATAGCTTACCAAATCTACGGTAACGACCCAATATCACATAGCTTACCAAATCTACTGTAACAACCCAATATCACATAGCTTACCAAATCTACTGTAACAACCCAATATCACATAGCTTACCAAATCTACTGTAACGACCCAATATCACATAGCTTACCAAATCTACTGTAACGACCCAACATCATTCAATTTCTGGAAACAATCTTGCACTGTTATATATATTATGTAATCTGAACTTCAGTAGGGCCGCTTGTTGCCCTGCTAGTTCAACTTATAGTGACTGGTGATCTGCACAGACATACCACTAACCTGTGTTGTTGTTGCCATTTTGATTACCAAATGTTCCTTCAACGTTCATTATCCCATTGCCATTACCATTTCCCTGAGCAACGACACCTGTACAAAACACAGAAACACACTGCGATGGAGAGCTTTGCAGGCAATTGGTTACCGTCCATGACAGTTCAGAACGCTTATCCCTCAAACTTTATTGTTTATTCCCATACACCATGTCCATGATTTCACAGGGTATAGAGAAAAAGATCGATGATTTTAAAGAAAAAGACACAAATTACTACTGCCTTCTGCAGGTCTAGGTTGGGCTCTATTAACCACATTCCTGTCACATGACCTCTCTGTTGAGAGGAGGGAAGTAAATACCTTGGTATACTGCCAGCAGTAAGATCCCAAGCACCGCCAATTGCATTGTGCTCATACATCTTGCCATCTTCCTGCGATAAATAAAATACTCTAGCTTGATGAACTTATAGAGTGACAATGCTCCATATAGTAATTACTAATTTCATGCCTCTTCAGTATAAATACAAAAGAAAAATCAGCAATACCCGTACTTAAAGAGGTAAAAAATTATCAAATCAGAAAAAAATGCAATTATTTCTGTTGTCTATGACTTACAAATAAAACATTGTATACTGTTAGTAAATTGCTATGATACTGTTTCAAAGATAGTGCTGCATAATGAATTTTCACTGGTCCATGTTATGTGAGACAGCAGCTAAGCTTCAACTGTTGTGTATATGTATATATATATTTGTATATATGTCCGTATGCTACAACAGCTGATGTTTATTTATAAAGCATCATTATGTCAATGTTCTAACTGTATATGATGTTTTATTTACAAGTCTAGCCAACAGAAATGGTTACAAAAACATGATATTGCTTCTTTTACTTTTCATTTGTATATGCACCTATATATCAAGTAAGTATGTCAAAATAAGCAAGCACGGATATGTAGACAACTTACTTCCAAAATATACGGATGCTGGATAAAAGAAATGACGATGTGGAAGGAGACCAGCTCCGATAGACAACCTGCAGTCTTGTGACTCTATCCTCAAGTTCTTCTAAAATTCAGTTCTCAAACTCAATACCAACAAGACTCTTTACCCGTCACACAATGATACTCAATGATAAATGACATCATTAAGGGCATTAAATGTCATTAACATCAATAATCTCAGAGGATATGAATAAAAAACATGTGAATCTGATAATTCTCGAGATTTAAACCAAAAAGGGGCTAATCTATGGTTTTATGAGCAAGATAAGCTTGTGGTTGAGATAGTTTTAATTACTGTTTTGGACCTCAATTTATTGATTTGTTATGATTTAATTCAATTATTTTGCATAGAGTCATCCTGTCAGTAAAGGATACGCCCTTATTACATGAATGCAATATTTTGGAAAATTACATGTTGAAAAGTTTTGCGGCCATCGGTGGCAGATTAAAACTGTGTTCTAATCTCTGTAATCCTGAAATGATAACTCTAATCTGCCCATAAAAAACAGCTGTTTTAGGGCATGAAACATAAAAATGTAACAATCCAGGCCGCACCATAAACCAAAATGTGCATTTAAGACTTGAATATGTACGTCAATGTTCTACTCAAATGTCTCCCAGCTCCCTTTTTCTAGCGAGGGATCAAAAATCCGCATAAAAATTTCCGCTACAGATAATTATGAGACAAGCTATCTGAAGAACTTTTTGCTTTTGAGGGACTTGATTTCATTACCACAGACGCACAGACCAGTTTTTATTGACTTGGTATCACAATTTTTAAAATTTCTCTGTATCCGTTCCCAAAAAACGAGGGCAAGAAAATTGACACCATCCATTTGGGCTTGATACTATATAATCACATGATGATAGTTAGATTTCTCATTGCAGATAAGCTAGAGTGTTGTTTGATCAGAAGTGAAAGAACTCAACATCAATTTTGGTTGTGTCAAGAAGAACCACCTCCATAGGGCTGCTTCCTGGATCGGAGATCCCTGTTTCTGGTGCTGAAAACATTACCCATGCCTATGCATCATGGCAGAATTTCAGAACCCTTTCTCTCGAGGTAGAATGTTGAGACAAAAAAACCAAGGCAAGATATCTGTAAAATAAGATAAGATTTATTTCACCCTCACATAAAGCATTGAATAAATGTTCTAAAATGGAAGTAGTTTGAAATTCTGTGGCAATTAACTTATGACAACACTTCCATAAAAAAATAATTCAGAACAAATAAAGGACAAAGCATTGGAAAGTATACTTGATGTAAAGCGATTCAATTATGTGTAATGGCAGGCTTACACAGTCATGTCACAAACGGCTGTCACACTCGATGTTACGGTGAAGACAAATCCCAAGTATGTTGCAGCAATGCATATTCGCAGCAGGGAGTTTGGTCCCAAACCCCCTGTTCGCAGGCAGACAGATAAGCGGATTTGTTGTATTCTTCTCTTGTTACAGAGTAAGACAACTATCTTTTGGACCTTTACCCAAAAGGAAGAATCACCTTTTTCACTGGTTTAAAAGCTCCGCTGTTCCGCAAATATATAAATAATGAACAAAAATACTTATGCTTATCTGTGCAAAGTAATTAGCAAAAATTTTTTATCTTTAACCAACCTGCTAATTCAAAAATATTGACAAATTCAACTTAACCTACATCTTTGATTGAAAATCAAATAAAATAGCTGGGAAAAATTTCAACCGCCTCCGTTTACATTTCTATTTTTCAATCATATATATGCTATCCCCAAATGGACACACTAAGGAGGAGGAAAATGTAACATTTCAGACAGAATATTGGTCCTTTCAGCCAAATCCAAATGCATCATGCTGCAACCTAATTCGGACTTTCCGTAATAAGGACAAATGTTCAATAAACTTCAAAGGTGTGAATTAGGTGCACTGACCCTTTAGACAAATTACAGTAAGTGTGCATGCAGCTAAAGCTACAACTGTCCAAGAATATAACTTGATTATACTTCAATGGCTATTGCTGCCATGAGTGCTGCTGCCTCTATTTCCACGTTCTATGATTTTAGGATTAATATCAGATTCAGAAGCAATGTTGTGTCATCCGATGGCTGCCAACTTAATCCTTGATTCTGCGATTGACATTGAGTGAAATTATTATTGATGTACAAAATATTGCCAGGGTTGTAAGGACAATGTTTGAACAAGACAAGCCCTTCCAACCTTAAGATGAAGAGATGCAAAAGGATCAATTAGCTTCAAAGTGTATTTGGTAAATACTAATGAATGCAATGGGGTTTTTCGGAGTAATCTCCCTTGATTATTTAAAGATGAGACAATACTTTTGCAAAGTTTTATATAAGCCATAAAGGAAGCAGATGAGACCTTTTGCTGTAAAAGCTCCTCGGTTACTGCCAACTACAATTGATATTTTTATTCGGTAATCCAAAAATCTGATCTATATGCTGAAGTAAAAAAGATCAGAAAATCTTAATTTTTAATACAATTAAAATTAAATAATAATACATTGAATTATAAAAACCTGATCAATCACAATGAAATTCAGTGTCAGGAAGGGAAGGTAGGGGTCATGAAATATACAGCTAAATTTTTTTTGCAAAAAAAGTCTATATAAATATTAAGTTATTGTATTAAATATAGAATTGTTTTGTATTACAATAACATAAAATATATATATGTGATACTGAATTTTTTTTCTGCAATCAATGCATTCAGGATGGATTTATATAATATTCAAAATTCATAGCTGGAATATTATTATTTCCCTTTATTTTAATGATATATTATTTATTATATTATATAATATAATAAATATCAAATTATATTCGCAGTCAATTTTTGTCTCATAAAGTGGGTCAGCATACTCCGCCTATGAAATTACCCTCATTTTGTTTCTTTCTTAATTTCCCTGGCTGCCAGACCAAAAAGTGTGATCTGCTCCAATGATAGCTTATATAAAAAAGTGCAAATTTATGGTCTCATCTGTTTAGCGCCCCCTATAATAAAGGACAACTCCTGACACAACCCCATTGTTTAATACTGAGATTACATTATTTTCTGACTAAAAGAAAACAATTCTATTGTTGCGACCATTGTTTTGTCCATTGCGACCATTGTTTTGTCCGTTGAGACCACTGTTTTGTCCGTTGCGGCCATTGTTTTGTCTGTTGCGACCGTTAATGCGTCTGTTGTTGCGTCCATTGTTGCGTCCGTTGTTGCGTCCTACTGGACAGCCCAATCTCCTGCACCCTCTTGCATTACGATTCCTGTTGCATCTTCTTGGACATGTCTACAAGTGCAGCATGGGAGTTAATAAAAATTTGCAGTGACACAACACGCAACATACATAGCATTGAATGCTCACATTAATATAATCCAGCAGTTTGTCAAGCGGCATGTGTAAATATGGTTCTTCCACGAAGCATCCAAACAAAGCCACTACTATGTCTATAGTCTATATGTGACCGCTTGCTTGAGCGCAAAAAAAATGACCATGTGGTTGTCTTAGATGAGTGTCATAGGGTTGTAGCATCTGGTACAAGATAATAATATTGGTGTCGTGGCATCAGAACTGAGTAGAAGATTGGATGCAATTCACAACAGATATTCGATCTGTACTTATTTTCAGTGTGGGTTCATGTATATGATGCTGGCTAATTAGGCATAACTTTGCCATGAATTACGAACAAACTCAGATTTAGAATCCTGAGAGCTATCACATGAAAAGACTCAATGATGGTCGACAGAGATTGGAGACGTATGTATTATGACTTACAAATCTAGTAGTGACAACAGGTGCAGCCGTAGTTGGTGGGTTAGTTGGTGGTGCTGGTGGTGTAAATGTAACAGCTGCTGTTGATACTGTTATTGTTTGTGTTGTTGTTGTTGGAGTCGTTGTTGTTGTTGTTGTTGTTGTGGTAGTATCCTTATTACCTTGACCGTTACCATTGCCAGCATTGGAGTCATAATTATCTACACCATTGCCGTTGCCATTCAAATCATTGCTGTTCAAGATACCTGATAAAAATAGACAATTGACATTGGACACTCATCATATTCTTCATATTAAAATCTTGAAATTACACAGTGGTGAGGCCACAACTCCAAACTGTTAGGTGTTGCATAAATATTGCATGTGTGCATCGCTTCTCGGCCTATTGGCTAAGATCAAAGTGTCACTGCCGATGGCCGATTAGTGCCAGTTCAGTTTTGGCAGCTTGCTGCGCACTTATGATTAGGAGGTCCTCTATGGCCTCACCTCTAGGATGCATTCTAGTTTTCTAGAATGTATCACATTCTCCGTATGAGGATTAGGGCAGCCCAATCTTCAGTTTCTTAACAAACAGCAATATTGCATGTGTGCATTATAAAATCAGGCCCTCAGGCAGCTACTCATAATGAACGACACCTTGTGAAGAGTGGAGGTGAAACATTTACATAGCCATGGTCCTATATTTCTTATATTCAAAATGCTTCATTAATCAAAACTTTTTTGAAGAATTTGAAATGATAACATGACACCACTTCTCACTCACCATTCTCGTTTCCTGCGAAGCTTCCTCCAGTGTTACCCACACCATTACCGTTACCATTCTCACTGCCCTCATTTCCTGAGCCGTTGTTGTTTCCTGCAGTAGACTCCCTTGATAAGAGCAAAAAACAGGTGGAGATAATTACTAGAAACATTTTTAATGTTTTATTGTTTTATAATTATCCATTTTTAGAACTTATCTTTTTCTGCAAATCACTGATTCAGTTTTCAGCTTGCAAATTGTTGAAAGTGACATCTGAATAGCATCGACCATTGTTCATAGTTCTATAGGAAGTCTCATATTCCTACTTATCCTACTTACTGTGTAGTATGTACCACCTTACACTTATAATAACTTTTTTATTCAAGTCATTTTTCTTTATCTATTTCAATATATGTGAGGTCAACAAGTTAACCTTTAAATTACTTTATTTATAAACTTTCAGAAAACCTCTATAAACGAATAAAAAAGTCAACCATTCAGATCAGGTTCAAAGTACAGTACTAAGTAAGCTCTTACTTGTTATCGCGCCCGTTTGCAAGGCCGTTGTTACTGCCTGAGTTGATATTACCATTGTCGTTACCAGCTAGAGAATCCATGTTATTCACTCCGTTAAAGTTACCATTATTAGATCCAGTGTTATCGTTTCCGTTATCGAGACCTGCAGAGCCTCCGTCGTTACCTGACCCATTCTCATTGCCATTGCCAGCACCTGAGAAATAGATGAATTGAAATGTTTTATCAGGGATACCTCAGTGGTGGAAGCGCCTTATTTGGGTTCACAAGTCCTGGTCTAGTACCACATGATTTGGCTGTTATGGGCCATTCACCCTAGCTGACCTGGAATGATAATTGGATAATGGGCCGGCACATTTTCAAAGCCTACAAATCTGAAATAGGGAATTAGAAGGTACGGAACGAAACAAACTAGTTACAAAAGACCTACAGATTGCAGTGCAAAACAAAGGTAAGCCAGTATTACTTATTCTGAATCAAACTTTGTCAGTTCTTTCTAAAAAAGTGGAAATGACTTGACAGTTTTTGTTTGTGTCATCACATACACTTGCACATCGGTAGTGCAGCCATGGTAATCCTATGTCCTTTTTTGTTTCTGATCTTGGTTAGGCACTTAATAATCCATCAACACAAACAGAGAGGCGGGATTAGCATTCACTTGGCATGCTTATGCTAATCAAAACCTACCACTCACAGCAGAAAATGCCAACAAAATTCTCATGACCATATTCACATATCTTTATCATAGTTATTGTATAATTTGCCAGAGTATAAATTTATTCTGGTCATTATCACAAGTCCAAGGACACCAACAATGAACTGCAAGGATTTGAAAAGGAAAACTGTGAATATACAATATGTATGAACTTACAATCCAGGCCCGTAGTTCTAAGGGCGGCAGGGAGGCACTGCCTTCGCCAGAATGAGAAATAAAGTGGCCTTTAATCGCTATAATTCAATAATCCATGTCAGAATCAACTCATCTGGAAATTCCTTGGCCCCCAGGATGAGCTTACAACATCACACCTGGCGTATATAATTCGTACCCACAAGGATTTTTGCCTGATCAATTCCCTGGTTATTCTTGTTGGTTTAAAAAAAAACATATTAAGTATACGGATGGCTGTTATATTGTGTCTCATTTGATGCCTTACCTAAGTTTTTGTTGCCATTGTTATTACCAAATGTTCCGTCTTTGTTATCATGGCCATTTTCATTTCCATTTCCTTGAGCAACAATTCCTGCAAAGATATGTCGAATTATTTAGACAATTTTTCGGCATAAGAATGAGATTGATCATAAATTATTTAACTTGTAATCTGTCAAGATGAATGTTGTTGGGTGTTTCTACTCAAGTTCAAAACAGTCCAAAATAAGTGAAAACACATTTGAATCATCAAGACAAGGAAAAAAGGATTGATCCGAAACCGGACAATAACGTTTGCTGTGACAAGCACGCCAGTCTTTTTTCCGTATCCCTATGCTATTCACATTTCATTTAACCACCAGCATTCCTGCAGCTGTTTGGAGAATCTGAAGAGAATGTACAATGGCATACCCGTAGAAAGAACCAGTGCTATGAATCCAAGTGTAATAAACATCCTCTGCCTCATTGTCTCCTCTTTCCTGCCATTAAATAGGAGTAACCATTCGTCAAAGATATTACGTATGATGGCAAGATGATGAACTGTTAAGATTAATTATGAAAGAATTCCACACAGACTTTGTCTGCTTTGCTGACACACTTGATTTGAGTTGGCAGATTCGTACTAAAAGATTTGAGCAAATAACATCCAAACAAAAATAAAACCAATCGATGGCTGAAGCGGAGAGGTTTTTTTCTGATTTCATTCTAAGGCTCCTAATTGCACCCAAAGAAAGTGAATTTAATTTGGGACCTTCAAATAACAAATTGTCATATGTATAAGATTCCTATACTTGCAACTGACCTGTAACTGTAGAAAGTTCAAATGCCTTGATTTTGAGTTTGGAGACCAGCTCCTGAAAAGCAGAACAGCAAGAGGCACGAACAGGAATCAACCACCAACTACTGGGTAAATCTGTGAATATCGATTTATAAGCTGTTTTCTTGGTGTCAGGCTGCGTCTCAATCTAATAGAGATTAGACCATTTCCAATCATTCTCCCTCTGCCACAGGAATAAAAAAATCGATATGTAATGACTTAATCTTGTGTGGGTATTTACGTTAGGAGATCCTAGCGTCTGGATTATGCTAAAACAAGAATAAGATGGCAAAATCAGCATAAAACAGTTTCATTTCAAGGTGGCAGTCATATTTTAAGGTACAGGATGGTGTGGTGCAGTAGAAATAGAAAATGATTATGACACACTCAAGATATTTCAGTTTAGTTTTGATTTTGGTTCAAAATCTTTGTAACCTTTAACCAGTTCAGGATAGAATGGGTCTTTAAGAATCCAGCTATACGTGTGGTTATGATCAGTGCAAATAATGTCCAACCCAAAATCAAAAACTCATTATCTGTTAATACTACCGCTAATCTGAAAGAGTGATCACCATCACTGGCATGATCACTATGTTGACACTCTTATGAATAACAAATTCAAATTATCGGTAGATTTCTAGCACATGTATTATAGGAAAGGGTAAACTAAGCTGTTAGTGATCGAATTATTCGGTGATTTCGTGTTCAGGTAGTGAATAGAATCATTTTGCAGTAAATATCTTCCTTATTATTATTAGAGGTAACTGTCCCAT
Source organism: Membranipora membranacea (assembly GCA_914767715.1). Taxonomy (NCBI): domain Eukaryota; kingdom Metazoa; phylum Bryozoa; class Gymnolaemata; order Cheilostomatida; family Membraniporidae; genus Membranipora; species Membranipora membranacea. Next base: position 12,473,173 of record OU612074.1, read on the forward strand.
AAACACAAAGGAATGAACGAAAGCCATTGAAATGGGGTTGAAATAGCAAATCTGTCTCTGTCCAAAAAAGAGCCCTCTAACCAACTGAGCTACCTCCTTCTACCAGATATCGTCAAATGGTCACATAATTCTCGTGCCAATCAGTAAGTTTACCAGGCTTGCTGTACCATGAGATAGTACAGCAGTTGCCTTCTTTCATGTAATGGCGGGGGTAACAACAAAGCAAACGTTATGCTGTATAAATCTACGGATAGAGCCAACTTAGTTAGTAGACATTGATTGGAGTTGAGTGGCCCCAGCTGATTTTAGTCTACTGTTAAGTCTCAGGTGGAACTGAGGGGAAAAACCAGTGAGTGATAGGATATGGGCTGTTGTTTTGGTTGTGAGTACTGTAGCATCATCGTAGTATTGATTGCAGTAATTATTATTATCATCTTTATTCTGACTAGTTATTTTCACACAGAGTGTTAAACCTTTAAAGGCCCGTTACATAAAAAGTGACACCTTGTATTAAAAATATCATATTTTAAAATGTAGTAAAATTTAAAAGAGTAAAAGTCTATTCTTCATAAGATATGATATCCTGGTTAGCATATGACAGTAACAATATCTTTTTGCGCAATTTGGTTCTGCAGTTGGTGGCTGCCCTGGGCTTACATTAGTAGTATCATAGAGATGTTAATAGTAGAATTGTAGTATCCTAATAGTATAAAGATTGCAAATTAGTATAAAGATAATGAGAGAACAGTCATCACCTATCAGTAGTTCACAGTGATGTTGTGTTGGTGAAATAGCCAAAGGGTAGTCTGTCCTGTGTGGTGAAACGGTTTTATTTCCGCAAAGAGTTAGACTTCTGACTTCCCTGATGATAAAAAGGGCATGCACGGGGAACATAGTCTTCTAGGTATATTAGCAGTTTGAAATCCCGTAAAGTGATTGAAATCGCTCTATGGTGTTCTCTAAAGGGGGTAACTCACAAATACAATGCCGCAAGAATAATTGTCAACAATTTGATAAACTGGCTACAATGCTATTTTATAAATACTTCTAACAACCCTAATATCTCGAGGCCAAACTGATTTTAATTTTCATACAACAGGGCCTCATCATGTTGACAACGAGAAGGTGTAAATAGCAGTCATTTGTTTGTTTTTTGATAAACAAGCTTTTTTTTGTAAATTTATCTTTTTTATTTTTCCATGTGACATTAAATACTTGATTTTAGAATCGGTAGGTGTATCATATAAATGAGCCGGATATCTAAATATTTGTGCAGACATTATTAATGTTTTGATGTTCAATGCCATTTCTTTTGATGATAATGCCAGCAGAAAAGCCTGATCCGAACCCAGGACAGCTCTACCCTGGCCAAGGCTCAGGACCTAGCAGAGCTGTAGATCCCTATGGTAGGCCTGCGATGCCACCCCCTCCACCAGGCTATGCATATGGTCAACCAGCCACTGAGAATAATGATTCAGGGAAACTGGGACTTATAGGAGGTAAAACTATTATGAATGATCCTTGTGTCAGTTTCCGCTATTGGCTGCCCGATGTGTTGGCTCTGATCTGATTGGCTGATGGGCTGAAAAGAGCCAATACCAGGTCACTAAAAGTACCCAGTGAGATTATTGTTGAAAGTGAAATGAATTACTTTCGCATTCTCTAATATCATAAGTTACTCTCAGGAAAGTATCATCTGGACCTCTCCCACTCTCCAGCCAATAAGAGACAACATATTGGCTAACTATGGATCGCCATCATTTTTATTACCTCCTATTGACTTTCTGAGCTTTACGGCGGGTGACCATTTCACCTTTATCTTTACCTTTATCTTACAGGTGTTGCTCTTGGCCAAGCTCTTTTCGGAGGGGGAGGCGGACAAAGTATTGCTGGAGGATTTGGCCATTTAGGACCAAGACTTGATTTAATTTGAAAGTTGTAAGCAAAGTACTATGTCTTTTCTAAGCAGTATATGTTTGTCACTTAAATAAATATTCTAATCTCCTATGAGCCTTGGTGAGGTTTTGTTGGAGTTTTTAAGCTGACTTGACAAAATTTATTTTGAATTATATTAATTTGAAACTAATAATGATTTGACAAAAATATGACAATGTTGATCCGTGGATATGAAGGCGGGGCCTAACAAGATACTATCCATCGCATTCCGCATGGATTAATGCAAATCCAACAAAGAACAGTCCCATACGGCTTGATCATATTATATTTTTATTTGCAGGTCCTCATTTTGCGTTATCTTAGGAGGCTGATCCGTCCACCATGCCTTAATTATTGATTAACAACCATACAAGAACGCTCCTGTTACTTTTGTTACACATGTGACGCAATATGGTGCAACATGTTGGCCAAGGAGCTAATCAGAAATAGCATAATCCCAATAGGTTTAAGGGTCAAGCAAAACCGTATATATTAAGGCCACAGCTGCCAAATCCTCGGTATGTTTAAGGGTACAAACATTATTTAAAATCTCCCTTCGTTGTAGATGTAACATGCTTCAAAATACAGCATGTTTTGGAATTTTGGCATTTAAAAAATTACTGGTCCACTAAAGATGTTGATTTCAAATATTGACAAGCATTAAGTGGCAGTATTGCCCAACCACCCCTCTAAAAATCAGACGGTAACATCTTATTATGGCAGTGGAGGGATAAAAGTTTAAATTTGCTCTCAGTTCAGATCAAATCACACCGAAGGAACCTCGGTTGTCAGTGAACTACGGTGGGATACACGCCTGTTTACTTAAACACGTTCATGCTGAAGGACAGTGCTTTGAACAGCCACTGGAGTCAGTTAGTAAAAAATGACTTGCTTGGTAAAAATCTGAGAATCCTTATGCTGTCAGAAACTTGAACTACATATTAGCAGCAGTTTTTTCATTCATTGTTCTGATTCTATACTGTAACTAAAAAGGATTTTTTCAAGGTTATTTTTTTGCCTGGTAACAAAATTATATAATATTTACCTGAATTCCTTCGACTGATTTTTTGCCAGGTACACAAGAGAACACTGTTCATTATTGAGAGTTTATTAATATTACTTTGATATTGCGAGCTCAATTGCGATTAATTGACACGCCCAGATTTGTCCTGAGATTAACAATGCCACAAGCCTAATTGATAATCCTAGGATTGTAGAAAGCAAGATGAGGAAATCATAGGACTATGAGTTACAAATGGCTTTATAGTGAGGCCATATCAGGTTACAACCCTTCCTGCCTTGATCTCATTCTGCGTATCAAACAGCAACAGGATATACTACAGGTAGATATATTGGACTAAGTATTATGAATTGACACAGATCAATTTACAAAGATCACCGATCAAAAAAATGCAGAGTCACGCTCAAAGATTAAACTGAATGTTAATTTCAGGTCATGTCAGCAGAAGACTCGTGTAACTTTTGGAGAAATGCTAGCAAGTGGGATTGGCAGTTTCACGATCCAACTGTAGCAAGATGGTAAAAACCTGCTGCAAAGTAATTCTAAAATTACTGTAGCAAAGCAGTTTCGAGTTTCGAATCGGGATCATAAAACAGGAGGGCTACTGCATGTAGCAAGTTATGGAGGGCAAAGATGTAGGGTCATTACCCTCGTGATCATCTAGTTTAAGGGGGTTGTGCACTTGGACCTTAGTATTCAAAGAAAGAAATTGACAACTAGACCAAATTCGTGTGCAGTGGTAACGAGTAAGAGGTAGCTCAGTTGGTTAGGGCGCCTTCCCTCTAATAGGCAAGTGTTTGACTTCTTGCTCAATTGATGCCCCTGGTGTGCTCTGACCTGCCTAAAACTGAGAGCATCTTGGCGCCAAATACGGCTGTTGCACGCTTAAGGCAACTTATTTCTCAGTCTTCGGACAGAGACCGAACTTAAAAATTTAACAAACATTTCCTTTAAATTGGGTTTTCCCAAACTCTTCCTTTGCCATACTCTGGTACTCAAGTCATAACTCTTTGTATGGCATTAGTTTCCCTACTACACTTTTCTATGAACACAGTCATCCCTGCATCTTATCTATGGCTAGGATAGTTAATCATAATGCATGAAACCCAACCATACCAATACCATGTAAAGTTATTAGATCTTTGTTCAAGGGCAGACAACTTAAGATTATCTGCCAATATCTCAATACCTAACTAAAAGGTGACTGCAGACATGTTACTAATTTTCCTACAATCTATGACGAGTGTATGATCACAACAACCTCACATCCATCAGCTCTATACAGAAAGATTAAAGGTAGGAACATGATATAATATAATATAAATATAATTAATGCTGTACCTCTGAGGATATGGCAGAGGGATAAGATCGCGGCTCAGTGAGTAACGACAACAAGCCCTGTTTATGACAAAACAGAGGGTGGGCTGCCCCTAAAGAGCCAGAGTCCTCATACTGAGAGTGTGATACATCCTAGCAAGCTAGAATGCATCCTAGAGGTGAGGCCATGGTGGACCTCCTAATTGTGAGTGTGCAGCAAGCTACCAGAAACTGAAATAGGCACTAATCAGCCATTAGCCATGACACTTTGATCTTAGCCAATAGGCTGAGAAGCTGAAAATGAGACAATACGTCTCCGTACAGGACCAATATCTATCGGTGTCATGAAAGCACTCTTACACCCACAATGATGTCATATTTATAGAGCGGTCACTCCGGTAGCTGGAAAATCTTATCAGAGGTCGAGCAAAATAAAGGGAAGTGTTGTGAACTTAGCACATCATTATATATGTTTTTGTTAACTTATTCAGCGTCAACAAAGAGTATAGGAGTGCTTTGTGATCAGTAGCCTATCCTATCCTTTTTTGTTATCTGATTGATCAGGGGAGGCTAACTCCTAAATAAAAGACACTTGAAAATCTGATGATTTTTCTCTGATTCACAATTTTCGCTTTGTTATTGGTTTTTATTCAATATCAATTAGTTAACATTATAAATGTTGTAAAGAACTGATGTCAAAGGGAGCATTTCATTACTCTCAGGCAGTGCACTTGCAGGTCAAAATATCATCTTGTCACCTTCTACATCACAGATTTAGTTGCACAAATGTTTGAGGATCATACAAAGGTAGTACTCTTGTGTTGGTGATTCCGATTCAGAAAAGAGAGCTTCAATACCTAAAAAAGAAGAAAAGTCTACTAAAGCTTTTATGACAGGTCATATCGGACAGGTAACTGTTCTGCAGGCTTCTCAAAGGAATTGCTGGTTATATCGACAGGATACACAGAGTTAAGGTAGTGAAACAGGACTTGCTAAATTTTTTTTTCTATGCACAGGTCTTATTTGACCGCCCTATTTAACAGGCCCCCTTAAGCGCAGGTAGCTTGTGTGGGGTAGTACCCTATACCCTTGCTCGCCACTGCCGGCTACTCTTTTTCGAAGAGGCAGAGGGGGATCTTTATACTGCGTGCAAGCACACAGTAGACCTCCTGTATTTATGGTCCTATCCGAACAGACCTGGCAAGGATAAATGGCTTGCCAGTGCCAAATCAGAAATGACAGCCGATGTGGGGAATCAAACCTGGATAATAAGATCACAAGTCCTTACCCTTAACCGTCAGACCACTCCTGACTTTCTATAAATGGTTGGAAAGCTGTCGAGCTACTGAAGGTTAACAGCCAGACAAAAATCTGATTTGATGGCATCACACATTTTTTCAAAAAAGTAAAGACGCAAAGGTTGATTTTGTCCAAGCGGATGGTGAAGTCAAATTGATGGCAAGATATTTCAAAACAGGCGGTATTTTTGAAAATATCGCCATAATATTAAGATTAAGGTTTAAGCTTGTATATATTACTATGACCATATATAGACCATCGGCACAAGAGTTTTTTGGAAGTTCTCATAATACAGAGCCCATTTTTATTAATCATGGTGCACACAATTGACCTTTGGGCATTAGGTTGCGTACAAACCAGCTACACAGTGCACAGTTCTGTAGAACTTTCCTATGTACACCATGTTTATTAAAAGAGTGAAAACATCCGACATGATATTGTGTGGCCACATTAATGGTCTTGTACACAGCATGTCTGACATTATGCGAAAGTGACAAAATGAAGCTGCCTTTGATGATCTATGGTTATGGTAAATGTGATATATACAAGCTTAATTATTAATTTTACTCAAAAGCCTTTGATCTGTTCAAAAACCGTTGAAAATAACCCTGCATATTCAAACCAATTAACAAGACTTGGCCGGTCAAATCCGCATCATCTGTTTTAAAAATTTTCGCAATAATTGTAGCAATTTAGGCGAACATACCTACAGAAAACATTGCTCTGTCACACATTACTGTGTTTACAGAGGGGCAAAGCTAAACACAATTTTTGATTCACTTTCTAAAAAGAATTACAGTTTTACAGTTTTGTTGTGCTCTTCAAAATTGCTAACGCCACTTTAATTGAGGACAAACTCCATCATGTCCATTTTTAGTCTCAAAACCCTGTGATACCGTGTGAGAAACCTTAATATTGCTTGGGTTTTTGTTTCCGGCATCAGTACAGGTCTACGGACTGTATCCTTATGTGGCACAAGAGCATTCTAGGTCAGATGCCCTTCCTGACACCACCGTGATCCTCAGGAAATTGAACACAGGACATGTCGATGAAAGACTCATGTCCTATCCACTATATGTGAGGACAGGTCTGATCATTAATCACTCTTAGAGAGTTCAAGGTTTTATTATTTAGGTTACTGATACACTTTGTATTTAAATGAGTGTCCTAATTCTCCCTCATCAGATTTAATTCATTTACACCGTGACACTAGAATCCTTACCGACAATAGAAGTTAGAGTTATCAGTACAGCAAGGAGTACACAGCTGGCCTCCATGTTGAATCTGTCAGAAGAGAAAAAAGATTTAATCTCTCACTAGAATTGGCTTTATGCATACTGATCATAATATGATATTCTATTGCATATATCTCTGATTGATATAGAGTGAATTAATTCATTTTGGATGATCACCATCAAAAGGAATTCGGTGTGACGACCCGCAGTAAATTTTAGTAATTAGCGGCAGGTGCTTGTCAGGTACTCATACCCAATAGACTCTAACGATCGGTGTTACACATGTTAACAGTGTAGTCTCGATGTCTGTGTGCGAGTGATATACTTTGATTCTTTTTTTTTAAAGCAGGCAAAGAAATGCAAGCTGTGTTGTAAACTAAATTGGTAGCATGGCTCGATTACAGTAATGTTCAAAACTTACCTTACAAGCTGGGAGAGAAAGTGAGATATTGATTATTTCATGATCAGGTGTCTGAATAAATGGTGTAAATATCTCTAGCCGAGATCTGAGTTTATAGCCGATACAACCTCGTGGTAACTTTTTGTCTCATTCAATTTTAATTGGTTGTACCGTGATTCTGAGAAATCAAGTTATTTTCAACAAATAAAGCTGAAGCCATTATCATACAGTGGATTTTATGTGATTGCTTAATTATTCCTTTTTATAACTGTACCACCATAACTGTGGACTTGGTCAAATTGTTCTCTTCACTGGAATGTGGGTTTTACCTCAGCTTCCAAACGTCCAAACCAGCGGAGCAATTTTTGTGGCCGGATATTGTCGGGGACAAATCATCCTTTTTTAAGCCCATTGTTATTATTACCGGTATGTTTGGGTAAGGAAAAGGTTGTATTGAAATAAAGAAATCTTTTAATGACTCCTAATAATACCACTGCATGTCATCATATGACTGGTACTATCAATACATCAAGCTCAACAAAATTTGAGGTTTCTTTCAACCTGTAATTTTTAAGGTATTTACTAGAAAACTGGGCCATTCTTGCCAGCTCAATACCTAATTCAAATAACAAACTTGTGCACAGGTTGGCAGGTGTATTTTGGGCTAACATACTCCACTTCTGTGTTGCTGCTGTCCCTGTCTGGTTGCTATTGGTTGATTAATACTTATTGGAAGTTTGGAAGGTTGCAACAGCAACCGTGAGATTAGCCTGTTGTCATCACTTTGTACCTCGCTGAAATGATTGGGTCAAGGATTATCAGCCTTAGAAAAAGTTTTATGCTCTCTTTTTTCACTAATTAATAAATTAGAAAAACATTGATCTATCATGCTGACTATGATAACGAAGCCTATAATTATGATGTCAGGTCATAGTGGTCGGCTGCAAGGTGCCTGCCATGTTATTGTAGTCGTAGTTCAAGTTTATAAGTTGGATACAAGAAGTGATCTCTTTGAAAATTTCTCAGGTTGTCAGGTTGTTAGGTTGTCAGGTTGTCAGGTTGCCCGTGACACTTTGACATAGAGGAATCATAATATGATTTGGTCTCATTACAAAAAGTTTCGGCTTTGTCATTCTGGTGCAACAGATCTTTTGATTGTCACAGGTTGAAAGAATTTGGCAGGCAAATCATTTAATCAAATCATTAGAAGTTTTCTGCTCACTAAACATGGGCAAACGACTCACGTTCTTCACATCCCACCAACCAGACAAAAGAATCATTACAATTATATCAAAGGTTCAAATAGGTATCTATAATGTGAAGTTAAGAAAATATAGGATCTTATTACAAAATAACACTTAATTTGAGTCATAAAAATCAATGTACTACTCTGAATGAAAATAAAATTTTTTTTTATCTGCTGACAGAAAATATCACAGTACATATTATATCAGTGCCCGATTAACAGGGTTTCTGAAATCTATGGGCGTCAATCACCTGTTAGCTGGGGAGTACAGTTTTATACCCCTTATACCCTGCACCTAAAAGACTTTGTATGTGCTTATTACGGGAAAGACTTGTGAAAAATTGGTCACAAGCTTGTTAAGTTGTTCAATCCGCCATTGTATCCGATGTGTCCTTTGAACTAGAGTGGAACTGTTTAGGTGGACCTATTTTGTCATCCGACTGTTGGGGCAGACGGTATGTCAATGCCTTTGTACCTTTGACAAGTTGTTTCAATGCCTTAAAAACGGAAGCACTCACAAGAAAACCAAACAACATGAGAACGCCAGATTGTGGATTCACAAATATGAATATGCAAGGCTGCAACCTCAGGAAATGCAGCACTGAGGAATCCGAAAATCCACAACATTCCAAATGCAAAGAACAGCTTGACACTTAGAGTTATCTTCTCCCGATGATCATTTCTAACAGCTCTGGATTGAAAAGCAAGTACACTGAACTTCACAATGACAATCATGTAGGCTGTAAGATAAGCCAGAAACATAGCAGCTAAAGGTAATAGAAAGTAGATGTACAATCCATAGCTTGAGTTGAGCCAGCATTGCGGCAGCCCATACATCGGGGCTAGGTTTGAGTCAGCGTTGGTTTGGTCGATAACTAGAGCTATAACAACAGGAATCGCTGGTACACTCCATCCTACCGCTGAGTACCAACGAAGAGCCATTATATGTATGCTTATGTCACCAGAGCCAAATAGATACACATCATGGTTCCAGGTGATGACAGTCTTGCTGTTACTGGTGCTAGAACCAAGTCTCACCAATTGAACCTGAGTTTCCCAAGGCAACCTGGTCAGACAGCTCTGGCAATAAGTTTATCCTGGGAGTGAAAATCAAGGACGCTTACAATCGGTGCTTATGAGCAACCTCGCATTTTGACATCAATCAAGAACAGGGGTGAGGTCTACCATAACACAAAATAGTTAATGTTTCAAACACAAGGCTTGTGATTACTGAAGAACTAAACCCCTCTGATATTTCCCTACATGACCCTATGCCCTAAATAATACTTTGGCATAACATATATCATATGCATTTTGTTTGAGCAGTTGTAACTTACTTGACAAGTTTGGACTAAGATTTCTGATTGACAGCATACATAGATTTGATTGTTGTGATTATCTCGACGGCGAAGAGTACAGACCAAAAGTAGCCAGCCAGGAAGAAGTAGTGAGTCAGTACTGAAGCAATATAACAACTGATCGCTGCCTTCTCTGCTGGCACTCCGAGAAGGAAGAATACACATCTAGTCAATATGGCTATGACCTGCAATAAATAGAGTACGAGAGGTATGCACCCGAGGGTGCTGGGGGCTGGAACAATCAACATTGAAAGCTCCCCCTGGTGGGATTCGAACCCACAACTCCTACAGCACAAATCTTCTGACAGCGAATAGCAAGCGGGCTGACTGATTGACTGCGCCATCTCACCATCCCCAAAAAAGAATGGGTTGATGGCTTGTAGTGAGTCTTTCCAGCTTGTCCGCATGTCTTTCCATGCTGTCAGTCAGAAGATGAGTAAATGAGTAGATGAGAAATTGTCACAAGTTCATTATTGTAACGTTTTCTCCTCCCGCTAATTTTCCATGAATATTATAAAAATGATTCTGATGGTTGAATATGTTTGATGGTATTATTATTATAGAAAGTTTTTATGGTAGACAATATCATCCTGGTTGGATGTCTACATACTGTGCCAAAGAATAAATTACTACAAAAGTTAGTGGAATAAAGGGCTGAACAATTACGTTATAAACATGTATTGTGGCGGTCAGCTCACCTTACTGAGTACAATGTATCCCAGTACATTGTGGAGAATCGGCAGCATACTGTTCACCATAACCATCAAGAACAGACAGAATATAGAGATACAAAGCATGACAATGGTCACCAAATTCTCAACGCGGAGGCAGATGTTACCGAGCAGAGTCATATCCACAGTTGAGTCACTTTCTTTACACATAGCTACCGATTGGTTGTCCCTCCATAGGACAAATGGTTCCATGAAAGTTTCACCATCCTCTAAGAGCCTCTCTGCTTTTAGATCCTCAAATTCCTGTTGCTGATAAATTTGCCAAAAGCAGTCCACACAAAAACTTTCAGAGGAGTTTGACAGTATTTCTCTCAGTTTGTCATCACTGTGCCGTACGCTAAAGTCTGATTTGGTAGCAAGTCTTATCTTGAGACTGGAGTGGTTTAACTGTGAGCAGTTGCGGTCACCAGTGGTGTTTAAAGGCAGCGAAAAATTAGGGAGTGAGAATAATGGATCTTCTTCCATAGGAAGCCCACACTCTCCGTCAACCCATTGAAGCGACTCGCCACATATCGAAGCGCATTGCTGTTTAGTCCAGTCATAAATCTCATGTTTTTGGCAGCTTGTCAGCACTCGGTCGAGGGATGAACAACCGGGTTCAGTTTTTCTTTTTCCGCCTGCATACTCTGTACAATCATATCCGAAGGGCTGAACTAAGACAAGTATTGAAGTCCATACTATGTTCTCTACAATGGACCCAACAGAATAAGCACAGTTTTGGCATAGGTCACATGACTTGCCCAGTTCACAAAACTCCACCAGGTCATGACAAAACATATTCATGATATTATGGGAGTCTCTAGCTGCCATGTTGAAAAAGATTTTTGTTATAGTGAGACATAAGAACAATTTGGGAAGTAAATATCTCTCACCAATCGATATACATGAATTCTGAGTATAATTTTAATAGCTTCAGCCTTCAACCATCACTTTTAACCTAGAAAACGCCTGTTTTTTGTAATGAAGGGAATTTCTATATCCTGTTGATTTGGTTGCATAGGGCCAAGAAAAGATTGGCCCGTGAATTTTATTATTGAGAGGCTATGTCAACTATCAATTTTGCCATAAGATCAACAAGAAAAACATTCAATACATACCCGTTGGACGTCGGCAGTTCAGGTGACTTATATCAATGCCATAACATAAAGCGCAGTAAATGTTTTTGAACCACATTTTACGAGGCGTATAACTTCCTGTGTTAACTATGGCCTGAGCCCCAATCTCACATTGCTGTCTAATTGATGAATTGGTATAATCAGCTGGACAGGTGTGTAAAAGCCCTGCCACTAAACATTGGTTCTTCTTTAAGGATTCTGGCTCTTTGAAATATACTTTGCAGTTTCTGAAAAGAGAAATTAAATGGACAGCATAATTGCCAAACAAGAATTCACTCTTTATTTGTTACGATACTTTTTATTTATATACTTTTTGTTTATCTTTATCTTATATTAATATTATTTCTTAAACATTTTTGAGACTCTGCATTTATATTATTGTATTATTAGCGAATTGGATGAGAATAAACTGTAAATCCACTAACGGCATAATCAACAATTATTTATTTTGGGATGCTCCCAGGGACAGCATGACGTGGGGATTATTTGAAAACTAAATTAGATCCATAGTACTAAACTTTCAAGAATTATGCTTGCATACTTACTTGCTCAAATTAGAATTTCAGGTACCTTCAAGTCAACGCTTGTTATGACACTATTAATGATAACTCACTGGTAATAGTAGCTGAGTTGGCTAGCAGTTGATGGTGTTGTAGACCGAGGCGATGAGGTCACAGGAGGTGAAGGACAATGCAGCTCCACCGTCCAAAATAGAAGATCATCTACAGACTCGCCATTGCACAAAGCACAGTATATATTCCTGTATGTGTAATTAGTCAATACTGATTGGGCCGCCCAATGAAGTAGATCGGTAACAAGCGAAAGTCTTAACAACAAACTGTCTGACATTTGTAAGAGGTTAGATAGCTCCATCGATGTCTAGAAGTATCACCACTGGATAGGTTGATGAGTTCAAGCGGACATGTTCTTTAACATCATTGTGAGATTATGGTATGCGAACACTGCTCTTAACTATGTCTGCAGCTAGATAGTCATAAGCTATTGGTGGTGGTATCTGATACATGTTATAGCAGCCATATCTTATCAACTGATACTCCATTTATACTTTAGAATAAGTACCACAGCATTATCTTTATTACCAACCTAGCCAAGGCAACAAAACTTTTTTTGATTTAAAAAACTTCACTCTGATTCGATGTTATGTAGCTGAGTAACAGCAATGTCTGAAAGCCGATTCTATTCAGCTCATATTTGTTGATAAGCCACCATCCTCACAGCTCAACCAAACAGCAAATCAGTGTCAAAAGTGCTGGCCAATTAATATGATGAACCTAACAACAGCCGGTCAGACATTAGCAAGCTGAACTCGAACTACTATAATCTACTCATTAGCCAGAAACATTTTTCAAGCGATCTTATCATAATCTTATACAGTCTGATTTAACTGTTTTGTCTTGTTTATTGCTTATTCATCTGAACGAAAATTGATAATGAGACGAGACCATGCAGATAAGACTTCCTTTGAAGTCGATATTGCGGTTATCTGTCACCCAATTATGCGAAAAATAATCAGAAAAAAATTCAGAAAAAAACGAAATCATTTTATGACTCCTAAAAATACAACTACTGCATGCCATTTTATGACTGGTATTGCTTTGGTTGTGGCTCTACAAAACCGTCTCTAGCTAGCTTAAAGTTTGAAGTGTACGAAACTGTTATTTTATCACTAGCTCAGTACTTGGTTTCAAACTGCCATGTCGCACCGACGTTATGTCGATGCTGTCTCTGTCTAGATTCACCTGCTGCTGGGTTGACATGGTAGGATTGTTCCGTCGCAGAAGTAGAACTCCTATTGTCAGTATTAACCTCCTCTGACATCCCCCTCTACAAACAAAGCATCACTCAGATACACAAGTTAAATACGACCAAAGTTGATTACAAAAATTGTTGATTAATATCAAGTTGTCATATCACACGCCACATCCCAAGGTACGGGCGTCAAAGTATTAGTTGCATTATGAGCTAGGACGCAATATATGCGCAATGTTGCCCTCTGTTTGCAGGCAGGTCGGAGCCAACCAAACCCCAGTAGTCAATGGACTGCAGTGGGATTCTTACTCACGATTTTCAACATTTGCATGCTAAAGGGACGGCGCTCTAACCAACTGGGCCAACTGAGCCACTCCTTACACCTTACCGTTGTTCAGCGTTAATGCGTTCATTGGGGTTTTAATTTGTTTGATAATGCTCATTTTATATTTGGCCTCATTTTGTATTTTCTACAATTTTCCTCGGCTGTTTGTTCTCAGCTTACTATAATTTCTTATTTTGATATAATATCATTGCTGATTTATTCAGCTAAAATTAATCTTTTGATGAATGTGTGAAGCTTGCTAATTCAGTATTTTACGTGGCACTTCATAAGCTGAGATTGGGTAAGCAATGACTTTTTGTAATCAGCTTTTCGCGCAAAAAGTTTGCTAAACCAAATCTAAGCGAATTGTGATTGAGATGAAAAAAATGCACCTTTATTAACAACCTTAAAACTTCAAACACGTCATTTTTCTCCGGCTTAGTGCAGCGTCATCACAGGTCTGTTTTTTGACATGAATTGGTGCTTATATGTTAACATCCAAACAAAAGTAATTCTCCCAGAGATGTACCCCCTCCTAGATTTAAAGAGGAAAATCCACCCCTGGATAGATAAATTGTTTAACCATGTAGAGAAGGTTCGGAAATGTAATATACTTACATCTTTGTTATAGGGGTTGACAAGAAGATTCATCTTCTTTGGCCAGACCTGTCCGACAGTCTGTTTGGGTATGAAGTAAGGGTCAAGCTGTTGCTCAGACACTAATTCTTTGCCCACACTTGTCTGTGTGAGGTGATCCATGTATGACATCGGCTGACGTATTCTAAACGAATATTTTTGTTTTGTCAACAAGTTACTAATTAATTCCATAGCACTGTTAATAAATTTATTCTTCAACATTTATCGTACAATAATGACGATTTTGTTTTGATTAAAATGTTCGGCTGAACTCTAATGTTTTGACTACTGCCTCATTTATAGTCGCACTTCTATTTCCAGCACATCTATATCATTGGTTCGAACTATAAATTATCCGTAAAAAGTGCAGCTAACATCCACGCCAATTAATCTGTAAAACGCTTGATAGCTTATTATAATTTTACTGTAGCTTATTTTTTCCTTACTTTTTGTCAAGCCTCGCTAGTTTGGTCCTGTAACTTTGTTGTATTGGTATGAACTCTCGACCTATGCTTGTGGCATCGGTTGTCATAGTACGGGCTTGTCTAGGTCTGTATCGCCTCACTGCAGAAGGTTTCCTAGCAGTCTAAAGAAAAAATCATCAACAACTTGTTGATAGACACACACCATGACAATTTTTTCAGTCAGATGGACTAACCCGTGACTAGACATCCATTCTTGGAGAACCATCACAGGTATATTATTATATTATTCTGGAATAGAATATAATATAACTGTTCGATGGTAGAGAAATGTAGGACAATAGTCTAGGTGTGAAGTAATTAGGGTTTTGTTTGCGTTTGATTAAAATGTCTTGTTCTGGGATGAGTTTTTTCACTGCCATTTACCCAGATCTTGTATGGGTGTATCCCTTGAAGTATAATTATAGCTTTTTCGGCTTGATAGTTCATATCAAAGGTATTTCTTCATGATCTATACATTTGGTAAGAGGATTTCATACGTTGTTCCACTTCCTCACCAGCTGGGATAATGTGCTCAAAATTTACACTCCTTAATATATGTATTCCATTTTTATTGGGGAGTAAAACAAGTTTTTAGGATTTGTTCCCAAATTTTCTGCCCCTGCTGTCATGGATAAATCCCACAATGCCTCAGCGTGTTTCCTCTTACCAGTTCTTGTTTGTGGAGTTCTGCAGATTCAGGCATACTATAAGGATCATCAAAGAATCTCTGTCCCTTTACAAACTGTCGGTTCAGTTCTACATCTGGCCTCCTCTCTGTCCGCCTAAGCTGTGTGGATTTCTCCCTGGAAGATGAAATGTAATGATTTCAATTTGCCAACCAGGCAGAAAACAAGTCAGCCGGTCAGCCATCCTGACAACCAACCAGCAAAAAAAACCAGCAAACCAGTTAGCAAACAAGCCATCCAGTCAGGAAGTGAGAGTTCTTGTACTTAATTGGATTTATTTTCATATTGTGAAAAAACCAGGCGAAAAGTCATCACCAAAAAGTCCAAGACCAAGTACCCGTATAATCTGTGCACCCTGTTTTTTTTATCCTATTCACCGTCCAATGTATCATTACAAATGAGGCTGTGTGAAAAAAAAAGGAATGGAATTAAATAATTTATTTTCAAAAAGCAGTTTATCAAACAATGCTGTCTGACCAACTTTCTTTGTTTGGAAGGATTCCCTATTGGCGAACAGCATTTTATTTTGAAATATACTTACATCATAGCGGTGCCAGAGGGAGTTACATGATAATCGTGTACTTTAGGTTGATATCGGCGTTGTTTAGGTACGCCTGGTCCTGTGTATTTTGGCTCTATCATCTCTATCTTATCGGCTGTGTGCTGTGGCTCCCCTATGTATCTCTTGGCTGAGGTTAGAAAAAACATAAATTGAGTTGCACATTCATTTTGACAAATGGCATGGCTTTTGATGTTGCAAGTACAAAAGTCAACTCGCCACACGAGAACCTTCATTTAGTAGAATTAGGAATAGCTGAGACGATTGAAGATTTTGAGTCGTAAATTGATATTCAGTTTTATTCATATCAGAGATTTGGTGAGGTGGAATCTGATTTTATAACCTTAACTTAGATTCCTAGGCACAGCGTTAAGCAATTAAGTAAGAACATGAGATCAATACAAAGCTATCCTGATTCCGTAACATGGATGATGATGCTGTCTCTATATCTCTCAAAGACACCGTTCCAGATTGTTATCAGAGGTACTCCCTGTCAACCTCATATCAATGACGTGAGTTTGCGCTGAGAACACCATCAACTTACGCATAAGCCTGACGCGCTGTATTTTCTTGATTCTACCCTGGTCTGGTATTCCTGTTGGTGACCAGTGTACGCCATCAGCTCCGCTCCTCAACTCCTCTGTGAATGGTCGCCCCTGTGTCCTGCCTATGGCTGCAATCAACATTCATAATTGCCAATTAACATGAAAATACTGTTTGGGGTTGTGCAGACTTCTCGCCTCTCATATTCAAAGTCAGTAATAGCCAGGTTATCAAAACCATTTGTATGTATGTGTAAGGAGGTGGGGAAAGGAAGGCAAAACGCATAATGCTGCCTTTGCTCACAAACTGTTTTCCCTTTTGTGCTCTATTTTTCCAATTTAGACACACACAAACATGCGAACTGACCACACAGATTTACATTATGATAATAATATTGTTGTTCTCTGCTAACTTGATCACTTGCATGAGACCATGGTTTTGATATCTATTTATTGCTTTGATGATGTAATATTGCAAGCATTACCTATTCTGGGTTTGTGAGGACTGTGTTCATCTGGAGTTATCATGACACGGTCGGGAGAAGTGAACATGTAATCATAATATCGAGTGGGTGAGGTAGAGTCTAACCTCACTGCAGCTAGTCCTGGCTTCTGTTAGGGTAAGATATGATAAAGTATGTAAGCGACATAATTTCTCATTAGCCAGGGTTGGCTGTGTACTGTTTGAACCCAGGGACTGGGCGGTGCTGATGTAGTGCAAAACCTCTTAGAAACGCCCATTGTGGGTTACGTTAAGCGGTATGTAAATAAACCCACAACTTATAAACTCTTAACTTATAACATGTTATGGTTAGGCTATTAAGTTCCAGGTGTCATTTTTCTAAACTTTCTAAATAAGCTAGGATGAGAGGCTGATGACGTGATTTCCGATGCCTCATTTAGATTAACATTAATGCCTTTTAGGCCAGCAGCGGATATACAAAAAAGGCTCTAAAAATTACATCCGTGTAAGTGTCTTGAACAGAAAAAATTGAAGACTGTATCTGGTGTAGTTTTTTATGGTCGTTCTGATGACGCATATGTACTATTTCACAAATGCAGCAAAAAGGGGCGAATCCGAATTAATTTTTATCGACTGGAATAAATCATACATGAAAGCTCCATGTGGAGACATTTAGTTATTTCCAAAAAAATGTTGTAGCAGTTACATTTATTCCCAGGGTTACCCTTCCAGATAATAATATACTGGATAGGTTTGAACCCAAGGGAGCTGTGGCAGGAAAAATCAACCATGAAAGCTCCCCCAGTGGGAGTCAAACCCAAACCTCCTGCGGCAGTAACACTGGCAGTGAACAGCAAGAGCGCTAACCGATTGCGCCATCTCACTGTCTCCAAAAAGAATAGGTTGATACTTATCAGCATACCCGCTAGTCAATACCCAGAGCTGTGTTTTCTCATCTCACGGCATGGCACATTCTAGTCTCAGTTAAATCAAATTATCATACTGATGGTTTAAATCACTGCAAGTTAACCTACCTTTGGTAGTCTCTTTCGTTTTTCATATATGGTCCTGCTGAGATGCTGACTTAAATCTCTCTCTACCTCTTTGTGTCTAACAAGCCTTATGTCGGCAGCTCTTATAGCCACATTACCATCAGCTGTGTCTATGATCCAATGCTGCAACAAACATAGTCATGATATGTAGGTATAGTATTATATGACATTACTCATGTTCTGAAATCATAATCAGAACATTGTGTCAATATAATTTAACTATCCCTTTTGTCAATAATCTCTTTTTTGAAGACAACTCATTCGATACTCCCCATTCGATGCATGGAGCCATACTGCTTATTTTGTTTATCACTCAAGGATGCCGATTTATCATCCTTGTGTTAACAATCTTGTGTTAAACAATGATCACCTCCACAAAACTATGAGTCAGTTATCGATTAGAGCAAGAGGCTCATTTTCTGCTTCAACCAATCGAAATAATAAAAATAAACAAATTCACATTCAGGAGTAGCCCTTTATCATTTCAACTTACATTTGTAGTAGAGTCATACCATCCACCATATATCTCCTCTTCGACTGGTAAATCCCTAAGAACAGCTCTGATTGTCACAGTGTCAGGTAACTCATTGATATCTGTCTGTGTGCCGATTGGTGCTGCAGGCCAATCGTTGGGAATATACTTCTTGGTATACTTGTACAGCTCCGGCGTAGTTGATTCGTTGATTACGTTCACTGGAGAAGCCTTTAATATTAAATAATTCAGTAAAAAAGAAATTTATATGCACATGAGAAAATCATAACGTAGGCTGTCATCAACATGTTGATGTGGGGAGCGAGGTTAGAAAAAGGACGGCCAAACCAAAATGATTCATGTTTTCTTCAAAGTAAAAGTGTGATACTGTATCATGATGTTTATCGGTTGGACAAACTGAGTTCTAAATCAACTTACGGTGTCCTGGTCAGGATTTTCTGCATATAGATGCTGAACATTACGAGATATGGAATACCCATCGAATAAATGGTCAGTCACATCTGGCTGATATAGGTCTGTAGGCTGTAGGGATGGTCCTATCTGACTAAGAGGCACAGTCTCCACTCTAAATAAGAGAAGTAAAGTTTCACCAATTAATGCTTGTACCTGTGTCGTTTTTCTCTTATCTGGAGTGAGATTTCTGTATCAACGCTCTGAACATATGAATGTTCAGCAGAGAAGGCCAGGGCTGTTGGAACCATCACACATTTTAGCTCTAAAATGACTGTTTCCTTTCATAGAAATTTCAGCTTTCAAATATCAAAGACATATCACTGATGTCTTTCTCCACATAGGTACACACACCATTCAGTTGAGTTTAGTGGTGCAAAGGATTCAAACAATTGCAACAATCATCTCACTCAGAATATTTAAGTCCTATTCGCATTCAGCATTATAATATTATTTTGTAGAGTGAGGTGAATGCATTCATTTTAATCTAGTCTGGAAAAAACGTGCAGAATGATGGTTGATAAAAAAATTTGATCAAAAGCAAGTTGTCTTTTCACACACCATATCCTGAAACACATGGATTCAACTGAAGGTACTCCACAATATAACCAAAAATTAACCAAATATAACAAAAATAAAAATATAAATAAAATAGAGCGTACTTGTCAGCATGCTGTATAAATTGTTGAGTCAGCTCCATGTCATGTGTGATATCAGGTGTGTATGTGAACGGTTCCTCTGCTATATATGCCTCCACATACTCTTTCCTTACTCGGGAGGTTTGTTGCCCCACCTGCTTCCTTAAAGGCTTGGTGTTCTTGTAGCCAATTCTCTCAGTCTATGATATGAAAAATGAAGGATAAACCAACTTTAGAAGAGAGTCATAATTGCTTGTTTGAAAGTTTCAGCTATCAGTTAAAAAAATGATTCATATGCAACAGCTGACCATAATGGTGGGGAGAGGTGTTAACCTTTGTTCAAATCATTCTCTCCATAAATATCAATGCAGGCTTGCACAAAAGGCATCATGTTCAGCCCGATTTTTTGTTATGCATCGAGAGGCAAATGTTGATGGGAAAACTTTATATGTCACATACATACCATTAAGTTATAGCTTCCTGCGTCGCCAGTCCACTCTTCTGGCTCCATCTCATACCTCTCATGGCTAAGCAGTCCACCCCCATAGATATACTTCTCTACATCTGGAGATCTGAGGCTAAGATCAGGCGGATGCTCCTCAGCTATCTCCTCCAGTGTAGGATTGTACTTCAGTGCTGACTTCAAATCTATGAATACAAGTATAAACAGATCACATATAAGGAAAAAGCTCCATAAGGTGCTAGATACCCATATATGACCATGTTTCTATAAGGGACTTGAAGGTGAAAAAAAAATTGATTAGTTCTCACAAATAATTTTTCTTTATCATCCTAAAAAAATTGTCTAGACAAACTTAATTCACACGAGATTACCCTGGCAATGGTGACTTAAATGCTGCGAAATCATTTGAGTAGCTCCATGTAATGGTTAGGTATGTAATGAAACTGTCTTTACTTACAGGGTCCCCTTACTTTCTTCGCTTTGATTTTTTTCGTATAATATGGCTCATTTGTTTGTACGGCCTCATTGATGGGTGTCCATTCAGTTCCTGGTGATTGTCGCATAGTCTATAATTAGGATCAAAGTGTAAGTCACATAATTTGTGCAGAGTTATAGCGGAGTTATGGCTTTAGAACATGTTTTGGTGGTTTGTGAACATATTATAATATTATTTCTGTATAAGGAAATAGTAAAATGTACTTAAAATAAGAAACTGCTGTTTCACTTCTTTCGACTGGAACTCCCTTAAACCGGGAATAAATGCAAAATCAGAATTAAGACTACAGGTTTGGAATCAGTATTCCCTAAAATCTGCTTCCCGGGCTGAGTAACGAGTAAACATGTATTAAAGATACAAATTACTGTGTGGTTACATTGAATCATAGATAATTGACTTAGCAGAAAAATATCAGGACTAAATTGTACAGTGTACAGTAAAGCTCCCTAGCCCGAGAAAAGATCCCTATCCAGGCTGACAAAGGTCTATTATATTATATATATCATCATGGGAATCGTATGAGAGCATTCGTTCAGAGTATATATAAAATACCCACTTGTAGGACACAGGCGACATTAGCTGTCTGATATTCTAATTTGCAGTGTACTGTAGTATCATGGATATGGAATTGTGCTACCACGCCATAATCTAGGCATAACTAACGCAAGTTAACTGATGGTTCCAAATTACAATCATAATTACCTGCATAACTTTCTTGGCTTTGATGCGTTTGTGCACAGGAACTCTTTCGATGTCTCCCGCAGTTCCGGCCACTACGTATTCTTGGTGTGTGTTCTTAGTGAAATCCAGTTCATGATGTCTACCTGATTGTTCGTGAGGTACACTATCCAAAAAGACTTTCTACAAATATAAACAAATACACCTCAACTTCAAAGAAAAAAACGATACATCATATCGCTGACCGGTTTGTGTATGTATTTTTATCACTTTTTAACCAACCTTTGGTACTCCATACAATAGCATGCATGTATACAATGATCTTATTTGCTTTTGGGTACTGATCAGTTTAGTGTTAATAAAGTGAATAAAATTGATAATGTGATATATTATTTCAAATTTTTACTATTAACATCTTAGGGGAATCAGGTAATTGATAACATTAGAAGAGGTAGGCTACGTCTTCTTGAGAATCCGAGGCTATTGAATTCTAAATCTGTCACCAAATTCATTTGTAAGTGTATATTACCTGAGGTTTGGATGGGTCTATGGTCTCCCTAGTAACTATCGCTGACTTCTCGGCAGCATTCTTCTGTGATTCGTGAATCAGTACTTTGGGCCCACTAACAACATTCACTGAGTCTACAAACAAGCAAATAAGGTTAATTTCTGACTACACACCATATACCATTTAACATATGTTGGTATGCTTTTTTATCCTTACCCTAGTAAATTAGAATATTGTTCAAAATAAAGCGGTCTCAATACTTGCTGCTGACAAACACCCATGATTGGTGATTGATGTCAGTATTTTACCAAAAACCATACACCAATGTAAGCTGGTTAATTCAAACTTTATAATTCAAAACTCTTGTTAATTCAGACACGGAAAATTGGTCCCTTCAGCCAGATCTCAATGCATTCTTATGTCACATAATTCAAACTCTGCTTAATTAGAACAAATTTTTGTGGTCCCAGAGGTTTGAATTAAGTGAACTGCACTGTATGTATACAACCAAGCCCTCAGGATATTGAACAATAGGGTATTTTAGATTGTTGGTGAAATACCATCACATTTAATTTTAAGGTGATTTTGATAGATGTTAGAAAAAATATTTGTTTGGTTTGCCCTTTCTCCAAGCCAAGACATGGACAATCCTGTGAAGACTCAGGTTAATTGCCATCCAACTATGATAAAGACAAGGGCTTATAGTTCCTTAATGGGGGCTGTCATACCTATTGCTTCATTATCTCCGGTACCCAGTGCTGACTGTGCAGATTCAAGCATTGCTCTGTTCCCACTTTCTCTGTGGTCATATCCGGCCACTTGTTTCACTGGCACCTCATCTATATACTACAAAACAAACAATTTTTTCCCTGATACAATGAAAGCAAATTGATGTACTTCTAACATCATTTATTTCTGTATTACGACTAATCAAGAATCGCCTCAGGGTGAGAGCGGTCCTATAATTAAATCTGCATGTACACACCAAACTTCAGCAATCAATCAAATTTACAAAGCACTAGGCTAGGTCACCCTGACATTGAGACTACACTGTTAAAATGTGTGTCTCTGATCGCTAGAGCCAATTTAGTGTAAGTACCTAACATGTTTCCAACCCTGATTGCTGATGTTATATACGTTAAGTGAATTAATTCACTATTAAGCGATCAGAAATATACATGCATTAGTATATCACATATCAGTGTGAGGCTAGGCTTCATAATTTAAGATACGCCTGAAAATGACTCACCACATTTTTATAAAGCCCATACTCATCCATTTCTGTGTAAGGAGCTGCCGATGGTATCTGAGAAAGGACCTGATATTTGAATGACTTTGGTCTCAAGGCTATGAGGTCAATAGGTCGTAGCTTCTCGTTGTGGTGATCAGCATATTCGTCTTTTAATCGTCTTTTATGTCTGGCAGCGTAATATCTACAAACATATTAATTTGAAATGTAAAAGTTTGATTAATGATAATTATTGATGTTTGGGCACGTGAATAATTCAGGTTGAAATGCAAAAACTATTTGTGTAGTTTTGTGTATTTAACAGAGAAGATCCGTGTTACATGTATTTCAGAGTATTACACCCTCTCTCTCCTCATCTGTGACACTAGCCAAGGTAGCAATGAAGAGATTTGAGTTGTGAATGCTTTAAAATAACTCATATAACAGTATAACAGTATCATCCCCCCTCCATACCAATAGAGCAATCTTCATTGATGAGGGCTGTATTGTGAGTGATTTTGAGATACTTTGAATGACAATTCCTGTTTAAGATTCCTATCCACAGCCTACCAAATGGAACAACTACATACCTTCTCATATTACGCCGTTTCTGCGCCTTGGCTTTTTGTGGAGCATAGGCATCATTAGCAGGTTCTGGATCGTTTGCTGCCATATACTCAGCCATAATAGGTAAATCCTGCAATGGCCAGCAATTATTAAAACACACTTCTCATACTTACAAGAAGAGTGAGATACTTCATGAAGAGTGTCGAATTGGGGCGTCTTAGGTCAAATGCACTTTGCAGATTAACCTGAGCCAAAGATATGAGCAGTGATTTTGACAACATCACAAGAATAAAATTCAGACTTCAAATGATCTTTGGAAGATTGACTTTTTATTACTGAAGAATGAGTATAAAGTTCAGAGTAATATTCACCTTTATCTAATTTGACTATAGATAAAACTGAAAAACTAACTACTATGCATTAGAGGAATATCTGCAGATTAATAGTAGAACAGCCTGGAGGCTAGCCAATTTCTTGGCTATGATTGGCTGGTGAGAAGGAGAGAGCCAATGCCAGGTCAGATGGTACTTTCCTGAATAACTTGATTTATAGTCAATATGAAAGTCATACAGTCTCACTTTCAAAATATCTAAATTTGTACTTTCAGTGACCTAGCATTGGCTCTTTATCCCACCCACCCACCCACCCACCCACCCACCCACCCAACAACCGATCTGATTAGAGCAAACACATCGGCTACCTGGAGACTATACTATCTAATCTTACATTTGGGAATGTGTTGAAGTACTCCTCCAATCTCTCTGTGATTGGGTCATAGACATATCTCTCTGTGTAATTCTCTAAGGGATGCTGCCACTGCTGGCCCAGCTGACGTGGCTTAGTCAGAATCTTCCTACCTCTCAACCTCTTCATGGAAAATTGCTCATTGGTCTTCAAGATAAAACATAGGCAGTATAAGAAACACATAGAATAATATCTAACCAATTAAAGTTAAGTCTTTGTTAGACTCAACTGAACACAATTATTTGCTGTAGTCAGCATCATCAGAATCAAATCTGTTAAAATTAAATTTAAAGACTCTGAGTCGTTCTCCCTCTATAACAAGGGAAAATTGAAAACTTGGGTGTTAATGGAGGAAAGAAAGGTATGTTAATTGCCTGGATAAGTGACATTGCAAAATTTCCAACCTGTTCTGCCAGCTCCTCAACCAGCAACTCTTCCAGTTCAGCAGCTTGGCGACCCTTCTGCGCAATCTTCACTTTCCTAGGCTTGGTTCTAGCTACTTTAAGCACCTTCTGTTGATCGGTATATTCAAATGGTGATGCTACGTAATTAGATATTGGGGCTTCGTCTAAGTAGTCATCAATTCTTGTAATTTCCTGGTCTTTGGAAACTTGAACATGACCTGGTAATAGAAAGAGATATCAATGAGCATTTGCCAGAGTATGTGCATTGTATTTGTATGTATTGGGCTCCTCGCCTCTTTTACTAAATATTGAAGATAGGGTGTTTCAAAGTTGAAGAAAAGACTTGGTCAGTTTGAATGAGTCTTGAAGAGGAGATTTTCCCATTTCGGGGTAAAATAGAAGATCGCCTTTATTTACTATTGGCTCAATACAGGCTCAGTTCCACAGATTTAGGTTTGGATAGTCATTCAGTCGATTGTTTTTGAAGAATTTATTCTGAAGACGACAGCTTTAAGAATTAATAAGTAAGTTCCTTCATTGGATATACAGCGAGAAATGTGCTTACCAAGCTGCTGAATCTGGCCCTCAGGGAGCCACCTTGAGATCTCCCCGGTCGTGGTTCCAACATCTTCAAACTCCAGAGGTACTGTTTTTACTCGGGTTTTAGGTATTCTCACCCTACGGCGACCCCTCTTGGAGCCATAGTTGTGTATCTCCACAAAGTCAGTATGATCCATAAGCTTTGGGAGCTCTTTCTGGAACCTTCTTTTAACTGCAGGCTAAAAGAGTAATCATATCAGGCATGCTTACTATTAGTATTATTACTATTATTCGTTTTTTATACATAGTCATAAGTAACTGAGTCGGCCAAAAACAAAGAAACCGCTGTAATCAAATGAATTAATAACACTTATGGTAAATGAGAGAAAACGTTCAAATGCTGTCCACAAGATGATAGCGCATCTATCCATTTTTTTGAGATTAGAATTAATAGGCGAGC
Source organism: Membranipora membranacea (assembly GCA_914767715.1). Lineage (NCBI taxonomy): Eukaryota > Metazoa > Bryozoa > Gymnolaemata > Cheilostomatida > Membraniporidae > Membranipora > Membranipora membranacea. The sequence continues at coordinate 12,498,996 of OU612074.1, forward strand.
GTTTTTCACTGACCAATGAAAAATCTTGTTTTTGAGTGAAGTGTACAATATCGTCTGTTTGAACTTATAATGTTTGGGAGTTGTATTTTCATAAGAAGTTCAAAACACTTTGCTGTGTCGCTTCCTTTCTGCAACATAATCGAATGATTGTATTTATTTGGATGGCTGCACAAACCATTTGGCCAAAAATAACAAGCACGACAATTTGCTAGCTCGCTATCCACTTCTCAGATTCGTGTGCTCACATATCATTCAACTTATACCATTATACCACTGACCTTAGCCTGGGCAGGCTGTCTGGGGATGTGGGCAGTTGGGGGCACAGCCCGGGATAACCCTTTCGACAAAAGGGGACAACTAGAAGTTGGCACTTTAAATGTAAAATGATAATAAGGTCTGTGTCCTCACCTTAACGGGGTCGCAACAGATTTACCCAGGCTGTCCCCCCCAACAACTTACCCACCGTAGACAACCTGCCCTGGCTACATTGACTCGTCAGCATGTCTGTCCACGAGTCAGTGAGAAGTAAACACACACAAGAATAAAAGCATGTGAGGGTGTTTAGTGCTGATAAAAATCAAATGACTACTGCTTCTCCAATATGACTTGATTCATAGTGTTGTCCATGTGGCTAGATTTTATGTTGCGTTTGTTTTATAATTTAATGTATTATAATACTCACTGTTTTAGTGTTAACATAGCTCAAAGTATCTGCCCCTTCTAGCTGGTCGTAAACTTTGTTAGTTGCTGAATCAAATAGTGGGCCGTGTTTTTGTTTTGATCTAACAAGAAACAGAGAACAAGAACAGTTTAATAAGAACAGGGAACAGAGAACACAACATGTCAACAAGGGATCAAGTTAAACTACAGAGGTTATTTTTCTTATGCATTCTTATTTTATAGTTGATTACATAATGCGAAATACAATACATTTATAAACATTTATGACAAGATATGAGAGACCAAAATTGAACAGAAATAGATATCGAAAAACTGTTCAATAATACTCATAGATGGGAGAGAAATGTCTATGCGGGCTTTTACTCCTTGCACCAGACCTACTCTCCCCATCACTCAATACACTAGTGTTGTTGTTCTGAGCTCCAATCATGTTCATATAATACGCCATTTCTTCTTCTAATTTACCCAGCCTATCAGTATACTGTTCATCTAACCTTATAAGGCGCTTATCAGCTGTGGGTACTGATAAGTCTGGTATGTGTTCTGGATTGTAGGCTTTGGTCATAGTAGATATTCTGGGGTACTGTGCAGGTCGTGTCGGTGCCTGCCAGGTTGGAACTTTTCGTGGACTTCCTCTGTCAACCATACTCCTAGGTATGATAATGATCTGAAAAGGGGAAGAATAGCAGCTCATGTGGAAGTAGCCTGAAAGCAACGCTGATGTACATTTCAGACAAGACTGATTGTCAGAATGTTGGTTGCGCCATAATCACAGTATCATATGCGATTATCAACTTAAGTTTTTAGCTCAAAATGCAGACTACTTTTATTGCCAAAACCTCAAATCTATTATGTCAATTTCTTTAACAGGCTGTCCCCCATTTTTCTATGAGCGACCTTCCAAGAAACCCCCTTGTGATGGTTGTTTACATAGCATAAAAAATAATATACTTTTATTAGACAGTGTATGAAAATCACCTTTTTCACTTTGAACATGGAATATGACCCAGGTTACCCAACTTTTCCAAACTTAATCCAATTAGACAGATTTAATCAGCGATTACATATCACACAATTATTTCACATCGGTCAAACTTACCTGATCTGGACTATTTTTGCTTGCGTATATATGCCTCATGTAGAAAGGCTCATTGATATTAGCCTCTTTGACAACTTTGTCCAGTGCTTCTCTTAGCAGGCCAGCAGAACCTTGTGGTAATGTATACGGCAAAACTATCTGTAACAACCAAAGTTTTAAACTTCAAATTGTAACTCATAGGGTTCCTGATTTAATGCCCTGTGGCGAATTTTACTATTAACTTCCTGAACAAAATAGCTTGTTGATGGGAAAGTTGACTGTTTAATGTTTGCGATCATCTGAGTCGATGTTTGTTGGCTTAGTAGCCATCCATCCAGCTTACTGCAGACGGTCTATTTACGTAACTTGAAGTTATGCTCCCATGCGCAGAAGTAGGACAACTAGGGATAATATTATTACTGATGGATATATCTACCAAAATAAGTATTGGCTTGCCTGTCAAAACAACAGACACATCCACATTGGCGCCGCTCAATTTTTGTGCCAGTTTCATACCTTTTAGCAATGCATCTGTTAGCCACATAAGTTGATGGTACGCTTTATTTCATTCACAATCACACTTACCTTATATTCCCCGGCCACGTCGACGATAGTTTTATTGATTGACTTTGTGTCAGCATTCTCATATATCATTCTGTCTGACAGGGGTGCTGATTTAAAGTTATATGGTCTGTGAGGCTTGAAGGCTGTTGTCTTTCTATCAACAACCTGAAAAAAAACAGCGATCAGAATATATGTGCTAACTTATTATTGTACGATTGTTGCTGAAGTTAATGTTGCCCAGGGCTTGTCAATAGGACAAATATACTCAACAGAGAGAACAGGATGTGGCGTGTACCACAAATTCAAAACTTGATCCAACATTGATATTGGTTAGACTTAATCAAGATAATGAGGTTGCTTGGTCAGAACACCTGGCCTCTAATACGCAAGTGCTGACTTATTGGCTCTGCTGATTCCCAGAAATTTATTTCCCAATGGTTGGACTGAGGCAGGCCTCGCAATTTTTAATCATCATACAGTAAACTCTGCTTGAAAAACCTGCCGTTGTGCAAAAGTTGCAATAATGTACATGTAGATCTTTCAGGAGCTTTATTTGTGTTGAGTAGAAAGTGATTGATTATAATGCTGACATCATCGTATCATAATAGAAGGTCACAAACCTGAATCTTCACACCATCAATTTCTTCTTCTACTTCCCAACGTCTTGCGATGGCGGTCTTCAGTATGTGTTGATGTGTGGTGACTATCGGTAGTAACTTACGAATCATGTAGGGAGCCACCTGTTTACAGATACCATTTGGAATGAATCATTTCACTAGTGGTATAATTATGATATCAATGTTTTTAGGATAGCACATTATAGTTCTTACATATTTAAATAACAGACCCAAACTTCATTCAGCTTAGGCAGTCAAACTATCATCATATTTTTAGACCTAGTGCCAAACAAGAAGATCCAATTTTTAAGTCCTTATAACCACATCATGGGGCTATTGAATTGATGCCAAACTTGATTTTTATGTTTGATATACAGCCAGGAATTCCTATTTCCTGACAGATGTAGGCTATTGGGCTACAATGCAAAGTAGTCAAGCGGTGATCGGTGTTGTGACTGGCTGAGTAAAGATGGAGCGGATAAAAAGCTACAGAAAATTAAACCCTGATTTTGTTCGGTCACAATTGTGGTGGTCTGATCACAGTACGAGACTAACATGGTATACTCTTCCATGTATGTCAATGATCCGCAGAACATGAATCAATGTTTGTAGCTCAAATACCTTTAGAAGGGTTATGGTCTGGCTGTGGTAAATTTCTGGTATAAGGAGAAGGTATACACAAGAAACTCGGACTCCATTGATAGAGCAGAGAAATACATGATTATATTCTAATATTGATGTCAGTGTATCTACCTCCTGGTTAAGCTGTTGAGTAAGTAACTCTTTGTGTACAGCCACATAGTGGAATACAAACACAGTCAACATGATAGCTTTCTTCTGATAAAGTAGTGGGTTCTCATAAATCTCAACCTCCTCTTCGGCGGTAAAGCCCACCTTGACAACCGTGGACAGCAGTCTTTCATTTATTGTCCTGTAAAAAAACAAGTTGACCTATGCATGTACAATCATTTGTTACAACTGCTAGCTTAGTCAGTAGCTAGTAGGAATCTGTTGACATTCAAATCTCCCACAAAGTATCACAGTGTACATAGAAAAAAGTTGACGATAACTGGATGGTTTAATGGAATTTCGCAAGACCCAATACATCTGATTTACGTATATAAGGGTTTGGATGAAACAAAGGGTAAACTCTGCACATTGCCTTGCTTATTCACTGATGAGTTAGTAGAGGAAAAGAGTATGATATACCATTCTAAAGGTACTTACATGAGAGCACGGCGTGGTACAAAGATGTGCGGTTTGAAAGGCTCACAAAAACACTCAGTCATAAACGTGTACATGATGGCAGTGTGATATCTCATGAGATATTGGATGATGTTGGCTCGCTTTCTGCGTATGAGCTGAACATCGCAGTCGCTTGTCCAGTGAAGGTGATCGAATTCTCGGATGACTGAACACCATCCTCGTACAATAGAGAGAGACTGGAAATCGCTACCATGCTTTATACGAGGTAGCTGCCAGAAATAAAATAAGAATGTTTGTCGGAAAAAATGTGTCCCCATATTGTAATACCGAGATTCATTGTAGGCAAGAACCAATCACCACTGTTACTGTATCATTAACTCCTTAGATGGCAATCACCACTCATCACTATGGAACTGTTATATTAGGTGCGCTAACTAGAAAGACAAAATGGCTGTCCACTTATTGGAGCTATAAGTTTAAAAAGTTTTAGAAATTTGTTTGCATATATGTTCTATTCTAAGCATTGGGTGCCCTGACAAATAGGCCACATACTTTAATGGACCACAAGAAAAACGGACCACAACTAGACCTCAAGGTGATTTACTATAGCTAGAGGTCTGACACCTAACACACATAGTCAATGCAAGAAACTAGTTTAGTTCATTGGTCAATGGCATAGCTGGCACAACAAAAAAAATTGACAAGTGCCGGAAACTAAGTTTAATCTTACCTGATCTAATGGAATTACTCTTGGTTCAGCAATCTCCAGCTCCTGCAGTTCGACGCCAATGTTGGCCTCATTGGCCTGGATGTGTTTTATCTTATCCCCCATCCTGGTGAGCAGTCGAACGTCTATTGCATCATGATTCACACTGCAATGTATGGCAGCATCATGTATGTATAACAGTTGTATTACTAGGATGTTCGTTAGTAAGTTACGAAATTATGGGAAACAATTATAGACAGTAGAGTAAAAAGAACAATGCATAGCAAGCGTGAAGTGAAAAATAGTTTAGTTTTGATTAAAGAGATGATGAATGAAATCACAACCACAAAAAATTACTCAACATGTGACTGTGGTAAATTTTTATTGCATTTTATATCTTTTAAATAAATACTAGCTCACGTTTCAGAGCTTATTTATAACTTCTGCACCAGCACAACTTTTTTTGTATTCCTACCATACGAAAATTAAACACACCATTATTCATAAACCAACAGCAGGTTGTGATAAAACCTATCTAGATATGTACAGTGTGAGCTGGTTAATTCAAACTTTATTATTCAAAACTGCTGTTAATGCAGACAAGGAAAGTTGGTCCCTTCAGCCGGATCTCAAAGACTTCTAATGTCACTTTATTCAGACTCTGCTGAATTAGTACACATTTTTGTGGTCTCCTGAAGTTTGAATTAAGTGAAATGCACTGCATTATATCTAGTGTTACTTTCCTTCACACACAAAAGGAGCAGCTACCCAATTTAAATGACTTCAATCGCGTGTGGGTTCATGGGAATATTTAGGAACTAGATATCCTGCAAATGTTTTAACCTTTGTAAATTGAAACAATGTTTAATTCAATTCTCATTTTTATAGATCGACTTACTAGACAATTATTCACATTCTCAGCCTTTTCCTACACCTTCCCTCCCTTTAACGGGTACATTATACTTGGTATGCTATAGGGTACAGACCAAAACAATCATATTGTCTACAATATAGTTACTATAAAATAATACCATACTATTATATTATGTCTACGGTTGTTACTCACAGGTTGAGAGCAGAAGAGAAGCTCCCTATTCTGCTTATCTCTACAGGTCTTATGACTCTGTGTGTTTGAGGTTTTCTGACCAGCTGAGTATACACATTTAGTACACAATGTGATACTAGGTTCATCTCTGAGTCGAAGCTGTTGGTACGAGGTAATCTTTTTGGTTGTAAGATCCTAGAAAATAGATATTTTTTGTTTTGAAAGTTTCAGGCTCAGCTTATCAAATTTAAAGCAGGCTCATTTTCTTTCTATGCACATGGCAAGGAATATAAATACATAAACTACAACTATGAATATGACTGTAAATTAACACCATTTTTAAATGTAATATACAAATAGTATGCAATCAAAAAAAAATTGATTGCATACAATTTACAGAAAATAAAACCGACGCCAATTCATTTATTGATCATCAATGAAAGCACGAAAAATTCAAAATACATTATTATAACCGAATGTTTGGCCACCCTGTGTAAGAAACGATTTTGGATTGAATATGCTGCTTTAACAACAGAATAGCCTATTATGAAAAGAGAGAATTCTTACTGATTAATTGTCGGCCATCTTATGAGTCTCAATGTATTGATAGCATCATGGGCTACGAGAAGGAAGGGGAAGGTGATGCTATCTGTCTCTGATACTTCTTTAGCTTGAGATCTTCGCTCGATATCAGACTGCCTCATTAGATTGCGGTTGTCCACTGCATCGTCCGCAACCAAGTTGTAGTGGGCTGTTATACTTGATCGCTCTGAGGCTATTTTAGGCTGTATCCTTTTTCCAGCATCCGACTTTCTCATGAATAACCTATTGTCTACAGCGTTGTGAGGTATCAGTTCGAAGGGTGATGTCACGCTACCCCGCTCTGACAATCGAGTAGGCTGTATTCTGTAGAAGCAAAATGGGTAGAAGATGATTCACATCATATTTTATCCTTTGAAAACCAGCGATGTAACTTGCCTTTTAGAATGTTAATAAGACTCATAAGATTAAAAGTATCTGTGATCATGTTAAATAAGCAGCCTGTGATAATGTCCTCAATGCTGACTGATTGAAGACCTCATTTGGTCATCACACTGATTAATTTGCAGAAAATACAATTTATATGCTCACTGCCTATATTCACACACCCCTCCTTTGTTACCTTGGCTGGCGGAAATAAACTATGCGGGATTTTAGTTTTTACAGGAAAAATGGAAATAAACTGATACTCAACCCTTCTTTGATCGCGGTTTTACTCCCTGAATTTTGGATTTTGTAACAAAGAGACAGGCCAGGCAAATTCAGAAAACTTGCACGAAATGAAAGAAGTTAGGAAGCTATTTACCTTTTGTCTATGGTGGGTCTCCTGGTTAGAAGTCTGGTATCCTCCGCATCGTGTGGGGTGAGCTCAAATGGTGATGTGACACTACCACGCTCTGACATTCGTTTAGGCTGTATTCTGAAGAAATCATTAATAAAAGATCATTATTGCCATGACACTGTATTTCCTGAAGAAAAAGGTTCGATGCTATATATTAAGTTTGGTCCAAGCATGTCTTGACAATCTGTCAAGACAAGCTATAGTCATACCTGACAGCACAACCTTATGCTGTCTTGTAGCATATAGCAAAGTATTTGGTCCAGATTTTATCAAATATAGGCTCACGAAATATGCTGGTACCCATCGTTCAAACACATTATTACGAAACTAAAACCCTATTTACCTTTTGTCTATGGTGGGTATCCTAGTATGTAGCCTGGTATCATCAGCATCATGTGGAGTGAGCTCATACGGGGAGCTCACACTCCCCCGATTAGATAACTCCTTTGGCTGAATCCTGATGAAAAATTTGGAGATCAATGTTTAATATCTAATTTTGTATTTCTGCTAAGATATTCTCTCCAAATGAGCGGACTATTATCAAATTGCATTTGTATAAAAACAGTTAGAGTTAGAGAGCCATTTACCTTTTATCTACTGTGGGTTGCCTAGTTAGTAGCCTGGTATCCTCTGCATCATGTGGGGTAAGCTCAAAGGGTGATGTCACACTCCCTCGACCAGATAACTCCTTTGGCTGGAGTCTGAAGTAATATTATGATACGCTCATTTTATATTCATTTTTGTTGAGATATGCTTTACTTTTTGGCAGAAGTGCACTGTTAATGAAGACTTATGTCAAAACTTTTCAACATCAATGTTACACCGTTATCAATACTAGAACTAGGGGCGGGCACAAATGGGATATTCAGACTAAAATGACCAACGATCAGAGATACACCACCGATTGTGTTGTCTTGATGTTGGTGCAATATCAAACTAAAGAGCATGTATGGATGATTAGAAGTTTGAGAGCAGTTTACCTTTTCTCTACTGTGGGCCTCCTAGTTAGTAGTCTGGTATCCTCTGCGTTGTGTGGAGTGAGCTCAAATGGGGAGGTCACACTGCCTCGATTGGACAATTCCTTTGGTTGAAGTCTGAAGAAAGAATATTATTATTATTATAATCAACTTCATAGAGTTATGATGTCAAGATGAACAGAAGAAACCTCCACATGCTTTCTTGATGCAGACAGTTGAGGATCGCCTGACAATGGCCACTCACCAACAGCAGGTTCTTATCAAACCTCATTGATCGCATGATTTATTATTGCATACATATCCCAGATCCATAGAACATGAACAAATTCATGCAGCTTCAGTACCTGTGGCTGGAATTTGGCGTGGCGGCTGACATCAATTACTAGAATAAAGGGCAGGCAGACATATGATACTCAGATGATAATGACTTAACATAGTCTCAAAGTCAGCACAGTACCAAATTTCAAACCAATTTACCTTTTGTCTACCGTGGGTCTCCTAGTATGTAGCCTGGTATCATCAGCATCGTGTGGGGTGAGCTCGAAGGGTGATGTCATGCTCCCCCGATCAGACAACTCTTTCGGCTGAATTCTGTAGAGATAATTTGTGATAAAATTTGCATATTTAATATAGTTATACTGTGGAGCAATGTCCCCATAATAGTGGTAGCACTTCATAAGGTATGCTGAAGTTGAGAAAATTGGGCCTTAATTTGACTGCATTGTAAATACTCCCACCAAGCAAGAAACATCATTATTATCAAAAACTATACCGTTTGTCTACTGTCGGTCTCCGAGTAAGTATTCTGGTGTCCTCTGCATCATGAGGGGTCAGCTCGTAAGGTGATGTCACACTACCACGCTCAGTGGATTTCTTCGGCTGCATTCTAGAACAATTGATATGAGTCAATAGATATCCAATAAATGTCTAATTTCAGGAGCTTGTGCCTCTACTATAACAATACCCATAGCCCATCCTGTCCAACCCAATAATCTATCCCTGTCACGTTGCCATGCATCTCTTAACGTTCTTTGAGGTGCATCACTCGGAACAAGACAAGTGGTGGCCCTTTTTCTCTTGATGTACTGGTTAGGAGGAGGGGACAATGAGCAATCGAATGGAAACAACCTTATTTGTTGATGAGTTGAAACACACTCCAGCAAAGTTTTACCTTGTTGTGATATCAGGTTGCTGCTGTAAATCTCTTGTATCTTCAGCATCATGTGATATAAGTTCAAAGGTTGCTGTCACACTGCCTCTGAATGAAGCATTCTTAGGCTGCAGTCTCTTATCTACTGTTGACTTTCGATGAAATAGCCTTTGATCTGTAGCATCATGAGGCGCCAGTTCAAAGGGAGAAGACCACCCACCAACATCTGATGCCCTCTTTGGAAGAAGAATCCTGTCCAAATTGCCCAGATGTCTCAGTAGGTTTCTTGTGTCTACTTGATCATGTGATATAAGTTCATATGTTACAGTAATGCTATTACGCTGTGAAGAAAATTTTGGCTGAAAGATAAATAAACAGTTAAATATTAGTTTTGCTAGATGGTGACTCAAATGGTTACAGGGTCAGAGTATGGAGGTTGCTGAGACAAAGGACAGCTCCAATGCAAGCAAAGACATTATTATCATGTAAATAAGACTTACATTGGACTGTTATATTTCCAGTAAGTGAGATCGGAAGTTTACACACTTCCTAAAGGGAAACATCATGATTCATATTGAAAAGAACATTGAGCTTACAACTTAAAACTATTGGCTCTACAAATAAAACAAACTTTTTTAGTCAGAGCTCTACATACCTGTACACAAGTATTTATAGCAGGTTTGTTCATTAAGTCTCTTGTGTCCACCTGATTGTGGGCTACTAAAGAAAAAGGTTCTGTTACACTGTGTCTATCAGACGACTCTTTGGGCTGTACACGTCTGAAACAGCAATGTTGGTTAAATGCTTTTGGTTAAAATTGCAAGTTTTTGTCTCTGTCCGAAGACTGAGAAATAGAGGTACCAAGTTGCCCTCAGTTTGTATGAAGGTCAGAGCACCTGGGGCACAGTGCTCAGTAGTCAGTATGACTGCAGTAGAACCCAGAACCACCAACATTTGCGTGCTTGAGGCCCGCCGCTCTAACCAACTGAGTTAATCCTGGCAAACGAATGAGACAATAATATCATCAAACTTTACGATAAGGCCAAGAATTTATCAGCATGCCTGACTCTTGATCAGCAGCTTTCGGAATAAAGTATTCCCCGAATCAAGTATCTGTTAGCAATAACTGAAGCAAAATATCCAGTCACCGAAATGTGATCTTATTATATCTAATATCCATCTAAGAACATACCTTGTTATCAATGGAAGTTGTTTGAAATTTTCAGTATTTGGGGCCTTATCGTCAGGTAATCTGAATGGTACCAGTGTATCAGTGTTTGGTACTCCAGCAGGCCTTCTTATTCTACAGCAAATAACAGTCAAAAGGTCTTGTTCACAGAATTCCCACAATGTAAATCAATGTTTAACATTCCAAGATAGACTACATCCTATCACCGACCTGGTCCAACAGGGAATTTCATAAAGTAGCCTATTGTGGGGTACTCATCATTAGAGAGGTTGCCAAGTCTGAGAGAAATGACAACCTCATGGGCACAAGATTAGATTATGTTTCATGCGAAATTTGGTATGACAATCTATGTACCAAGCTACATTACAATCTATCATAAAAAGCGGTATGTTCTTTTGTCCGAGGGCCCAACTCGAAAGCAATCTCGAAATCCATCATTAATGTGCACATTGTACATTTTGTAGGAAGCCAATGAAAAGATTTCGCAACCGATCTTTTTGAGCTGAACAAAATACACTGAAATTGTGTATATTGAAGCTTTTACGCTAAATAGTTAGAAAAATAGAAAACAAAACCTACAGAAGTATTGGAGTTTTGGTTTTTAGTTTCTGAGGATTTATAGCATCGTGAGCTATCATCCTGAAGTGAATGTGACTGTCTCTCCTAGGTGATATCATGTGCTGTAGAAACTGGCTTTCATCATCCAACATCTTGCGTAGCTGCAACAAAGAATTACAATAAGATAGATGAGAACTCACTTGCACCATCTTGATTTCAAATTCCCTAACTAGGTTTAAAGTGATACTACCACAATCCCACATTTCTGGTTTACTAGCATTCTAGACATGGAGCTAATGTACCAAAACCGAAATAATGTTGTGAAAAAGATTGCTGTTTCGAAATAGTAAGAGTTTTCAGTATACACTTATCAGATATGCATCATGAAACGGCAATTTTTTTTTGCTATAGTTTAGTTTATTTGTATGTGATTGGTCACAAGAAGTTAGCTAAGAGCTTTAGGATGAGAATACACCCAATAAAATGTTGTTATCATTAATTGTAAATTTAGTGTATCTACCTTGTAGTCCTCGTCATCTATCAACGTCTTTTGTTCTATGAAATGAGATTTCTTATCACCAGAACTATTATCCAGTACCCGGTAGTAACGGCGGCGGATCATTTTACTCGGGTCCTGTCACAGATAATTACAATTTAATTTTATTATTTCAAGGATTCAATTAACTAGATTAATTGTTCGCTTTATTTGATCACAAAAGCATATAATAATGATAAATTCTTGTGATTCCCGTTTTCTATGTCAATAGACTGTGAACCTTAGTGAATATCCATCCAAACATTATAAATGGGTGGGACATACTACAATTGTTTGGACTATTCTTGAGTCCTGCTTAAAGGTTATAGTGACTAAATTGGACTAATTGACTCACATCAGTTCGCTCAGTTTTTTCAGCAATCTCCTCACAAAGTAGGGAATCTTGTTCTGTAAGTTTTACCTCTGGTCTAAAACAAGAAAGAGTATGTAGAGCAAAATTACACGATTCCTTTCTTAAGAGGATAGAGGGAGGTGCTGTTGTTTTGGTTGGACCATGTTCATTCATGAACAGACTGATGGATTGTGGGGAAGAGTATGCATAAATAATAATAATATTTTCTCTTACCGATATGTAAAGTGATATGGCTCGTCCATGTAGTAAACAGACTGTACATGGTCTTCTTGGCTTATCAGATCGAGTTGTACTCCCGGTTTCCACTTGACTGGATGATATCTTTTACCATGCTGAGTTTTGATGAATTCTTTAGTTTGGTCCTTTGGTGGTCTATGAATGAGTAGATAAAGGGCACGCAAGTGAGAGAGTGGTCAAGAAATCACTCAGTATGACAATTTATCAAAAGAAATCAATTTTGCAAACTGACTCAGCAGTTAAAATATAACATATTAGTATATTATATAAATATATTAATTTAATCATATCACACTGAATTAGATTCTTCTCTTAGAATGGAAATAGTATCATAGCGTTATACGGTTAGGACACTAAACACAGAGACCCATCTGACTGTTATCTGATTGGCTGTCCCTAGTAGCATGAATAATTAGCCTGAGAAATTGTCTTGTTTACAAAATTGCAAACAGTAATTATACCCCAACAGTGCATTCTGCGCATGCTCAGCTCTGGGCATGAGCTGATCTCTGCAAAATTGAGCCTCGGAATTCCGAAGCCATCTGATTGGCTACCTGCTCTGGTGGCACACTCTCAAATGCGTGCGGAATTGTTAGAAAGAGTTATCTTCTACTGTCACTTTTAGCTAAATTTGACTGGCAACTTATGCAGGGGGTGTCCTCTCTCCCTAGACCAAAATTGCAATTAGAACCCAGACTAAACTCATTGTTCTTGCACATGCGCAAATTCAAGTCACGCAGGATACATACTTAGCCTTACGACATTCTCTTTGTGGTAATGATAACCTAGTTTATCAGTGATCTACATGCCCAGTCAGATCACGAGAGTCAGTATGCCAACAGTGTCGATGATTAGGGCATTTCTAGATTGCTACTAGGGACTGGCTATTTTTGCAAGCCCTTTGTTTTGCAAAAGAAAGCTAATGATGCTATTCCAGATATGGAATTCAATGTCATATCATATAAAAACTCGCTACAAGGGGTCACAGCAATGGGCAACGGGGCATGTAGGCCAATAATCCTAACAAGTACGCTGTGTTGCAAAGGGTGACAACGGTGGGAGGAACTGTGATGAGGGATGAGAGAAAGTGGCTGTGAGTAATGAATAGCGGGATCACTAATTACTAAATAATCGACCATGTCTATTTTGGGGATGATAAGATGAAGGAACAACACAACCAGCAAGCGCCAATGCTATTCGCCGCAAGGTGACTGGTGCCAGAGAAGTCATGGGTTCCGGTCCCACTGGAGACCTTTCAAAGTTGATTGTTCCAACCCCTGTACCACTCCTCTTATCATAATGTATTGAATTCACTGATGGATAACGCATGTACTTCACTTGTCTTCAAAAGCATTTGGCTGTTATGTCCTGAGGGGGGCGGACAGACATAAGCTGAATTGATTTGAGGGATACATTTCCTATTGGCCTTATTCCGACGCACAAGCGAAGTAAACTAACCTTGTGTCAGCCTTCTTGACCTCTGGCTTCTTTTCTTTAGCAGCCATGGCAGCTTTGATCACACCCATTATTCCTGTATCTTTCTTCTTTGTAAGCCTTGCAGAGACAGCCTTCCAAGCAGCTGGCAGTTTGGATTGTATATCTTCAAAATTGAATTATCTTTTCATCAGTGTTTTGTTTTGTTACCAGGCTTACTGGCTACTTGATTGCTTGGGTGAGGTTCTTTTAGCCAATAGCAATAATCAGTGCTAACACAATGGCTATGGGCTTAGGGTTTGAATAATCCATAAAGCGTAACACTTAGCTTTGCTAAGCTTAGAGTTTGACACAATTAAGAAAACAATGAAGATGCAAGGCTAAACTTCCTCAGGTGATAGCTCATTAAAACGGTCTGTGTATTTACAATTCCAAATCTGAGGTATCTAAACCATTCTTGGCAAAGTGTGTGCTAGAAATGTTTACCAAACAGAAAAAACTGAGCAAGAAAATCATCATGAATGTTATGTTATGTTGTGTTATGTCTGACTGACTGATGCAACTTTATTATATCCAATTTGATACTGGCAAAGATGTCACTGATGCAAATGTATTATATACCAATCAAACTAGTGCTGATGTTATGCTTTTCACTTACAGTATAAATATTACATATTGCATTAACTATTGAGGCTACCCTCCTGTTCGAGGACAAAGTAATAGTGGGATTAGACATTATTAGTGTCAATTTTTGATCTTACATAGCAATTTGAGTCAGTTGTACAGTGAGGACTCTACATATTGGATCTGAGTTCGGATGTTTAGTTAGGAAAACTTACTTTCACCCTCAAACATTTCTGCCACTTCTCTGCCAACATTTGGGAGATGTGGCGTCTCGTCGACAGGGTTATATTTGTCATACTTTATCGTTGTCACATTCCAGTAAGTGGAGTTCTTTGATTTATCCTCCTCTTTTTTCTTGTCTGCTGCAATTTCAGCTGTTTTACCTCCTGCAACGGATCAGACAAAAAGATTATGTATAATTTATGGTATTTCTAGATCTAATTGATATTATTTCTTCCTACATGTTGATGATTACAGGGCTCTCTTGATGGAGCAAATCTTTAAAATGGCTGAATCAGAAACAGAACAGTGTTGGTGATTTCACTCTAGTATACAACAGCTTCATTTTTTGTAGCAAATTACTTCATGAAGACCATGTGATTTTCAATTTACAATTACAATTTATACTTTAACAGAGGTGTTTTCCTTATTCCACACCCACTCAGAATGACTTGCTCACCCGAGTGTCAGGTTTTGCAAAACACACCCTATACAATGTTATTCATACTCATATTTTTTTGTACCGTGGTGAATTCTTATGTATCATACAAACCTTCAGTTAGACTGCTATCTCGGTGCAAAAACCCTCCAGGAGCCACGCTGGCCACAGAGTCCATCCTGCTGAAATCTGAGCCTCCATGGGGTGCCATTGAATCAGTAGAGTCACGGCGCATATCACTGACATCATCGGCAACTGATGATTTAATTGAAAATAATATAGTCTGAATTGAGAATAATAGTTTCAACGAGGGTCAATACTATCAAATCAAATTTATTTTCACTTTAATTCTCATGCTATATCTTCCTTTTCCTCTTTTTTGGAGGCTATTCGGTAAACATTTCACTATTGAAATGAATTAGACTGCCATTGAAAGTGTAAAAAAATGAAGGCACATAAAAACAATTGCTATTATTAACAATAATTAACAGTGCACAGCATCAGATTATATGAGGGGCGATTAGTCTGCTTAAACAACAACTCACTTGACATAAGATCCTCATCTTTTTCAATATCTGGCTGATCTACGTTCAGAGTATATTTTTCTGCATCTGCAAGCATATAGATATGTATTATTATTGGTGTTATGTTTGACAAAGCAAGTTATGAAATTTTGGTGGCAAAAATAGATGACAGCTAACCCTGCACAATAGACTGATATAACTCGGTATTGTTGACGTCGCAATTATCAACTGATATAACATGCTCAATCATTCCTGTGGAAAATAAAAAATACTGTACTTCACTCAACGCAATGAATTGATCTGGAGAAGATTTTCCTATATTTATTCGTTTCAATTGTCTTTCTCTCCCATAACAATCTACGAGGACAGCTTATCACACTAAGAAATAGGATTGAAGGCAATTATTTTGCTACCCATTTTAAAGCAAAACTCACCTTTCCGGTGTTCAGGAAGTAAGTCATCTACATCATAGTTTGTAGCATTATCTTGTACTATAACCAGCGGTCGGAATGGTCTTGGTCTCAATTTCTTAATGCTTTGGATATGAATATATGAAATAATGCTATCACTGATCAACTCTTACTTGTAAGCATTATTGGTGCTGATGCATACTACTTTTCAACACCATGATCTAACTTTACAATGGAAAACAGGTACCGATATAACTGGGAGTTTTGTTAAATACCAAGTTTTTAAGATTTACCCAAACAATAAAATATACCATTAAAATTTCCCTCATACTATGTTATCAAGGCCTAGGCCAAAGAGAAGTCGTAGTGTGAGACACTCACTCATCAAATCCAACTTCGCTGGCTCTCCGCTTTCCTGTTGATCGTGGTTTGAATCTCTGTACAAAGCCTCCATACATGGTATTTACAAGATAGTGTGACTGAGATTACTGTTGATCGGTGGCACGAGTCACATTATCAGAGCTAGAAACTGCAAAGAGATGGTAGAGTATTCAGTGAAATGACTTGGGTTCAAACATGGCAAGGTTGATTTGTGAGTTGACATATATTTTGTTGTGCACAAGTTCCATACTATGTTAGGGTTTTTAGAGCTTGCTTCACTAATCGCTGGTACCTTTGCATACTCTGTTTAGCTTCCTTTGCAAGATGTCAACATATCTTTCCTTGAGTCAGCCAAATGACAAGCACAAACTTAGGAAGTTTAGGCCTATGCACCCGAGGATGCTAAAAACTTGAATATTGAATCGAGAAAGCTACCCTACTGGGACTCACACAACTCCTTATTTCGTTCCGCTGTGGTTCAAGCACAATTTCCAACAACATAATTGTAAGTAGCACTAAAATGAGGTCTCCCCTGTCATTGTGTGACCATTTTCACTCCAATCAAGGTGCAACGATGAAGAACTTACAAAATCATATTGTAGGTGCTTGTCACTCCTTTCGAATACAATGATTGGTGCAATGCCAGGCAATTATGAAGATGCTCATATATGTGAATTATATTTTTCGTCTCCAAATTTTGAGGATAATATTTGTGAAACAAAGCATCATCATTAGGTTGTGAAAAGCTAGTTAGTTTCAGTTTCAAAATAAACACACAAACTGATGATTTCATGGCTTCACATCGCCTCTCCAATTAATGACAACATTGCCAGGCAACAGTTACTCAATTTTTCCAGGCAATATGAATAAGGTTTGATGCATGTGACCAAAATAAACATGCTTCAGAGCAAGGACCTAACTCCTTGATCAGAGTTGGGAAACAATATAGCAAATAACACTTTAAACATTCCAGCAGTTCAAATATTGAGAAGCAGTATGGTGTTCTTCAGGTTGGATCAAATTCTAGTTTACTCGTAAATGATCACAATCATGCTCATGCATAAATTAATAGAGGAACTGACTATGCAAATCAGAACACCCTTTGCACAATAATTAACTACCACCAAACAATCAATCCTGTGATTACTTTGCCAATCCCAATGTTTGAGTTATTCTATCGTTTATTGTTATATGGTATAATGTTCCATTTCGGGTGTTGTGCTGAATTATGTTTTCTTTTTTATAGTGTTTATAAGGTGTCATAAGGTTTAGCAGTGCCAGATTTTAGCAGCTCTCTGATTGACCAATGGGCCATTGATCAAGCAAATTTGAATCAAGGCTGGTGCTAAACTTGTATGAATTATATTATTCCGAGCAAATCAAGTCAAATCAAGTGAACCACTGAGCAAAAAGATATTGAAGGAGCAGCGTGAATGATCAAATTATTATTTTGATAAATAAGTAGATTATTTTGAGTAGGGGTTCATGGTAATGTTCCATCAATAAAAACAATTGCTTTGAGAGGAGTGATCATAAAATAATCAGCTCGAGTTTTTATAATGTCATCTTTCAAGGCATTATTATCCATGAAATATACAGCTTGGACTTTAATTTGTTCAGCTGCAGTAGAAATTAAATCGTTTGTCCGACAAATAGCTATTCATTTGCAAGCTTTATTCTTATCACCTCAAGATCTGATCCAAAATTGGCAAACAAAATAACGCTAGTCAGTTTCCAAAGCATTTGTCAGCATCTTTGGAACTTAACCTATATCCAGCTCTTCAAAATAATATAATATGGTGCACGACTTTGCATTTTTCATTTCTGACGGCTTTGTATTTGCGTGCTCAGCTGTTTTTTATTTGCATGTCAGTCTATGAAAATCCACAATAATTCACTTTTGGCTGTTTCAGTCATCAACCTACACTGACATGAATTAATGACATTCCTTTTTTTAGATCAACTATTTTTGTTACGTTGTATCAGCACAAACCGAATCTTACAGCTCTACATCTACTGATCAAATTTGATTGCTTAGATTTTAGAGATGGTGGAACTCAAAGACTATGAAATGCTGGCATTGCATTTATTTATTATTGAGAGTTGAGCAGACAATAAGCAGAGTAATCATTGATAAAGCAATCATAAATTGATGCTGTTAGGCATTGTCAATAAGATATAAGCAAAGCAAAGGTATCAGTTTCAATGTTTAGGTTTAGGGTTCATAGGTCAAAGGTCAGAAGTAGTTTGGGGTTCATGTAGACCGACTGAAGTGACTAAGCTTGACTAGTAGTGTCACCAATTGGTCGAATTAGTTGACGAATACTGAATGTTCCATTGTTCCTTTGCAATCCACTGAGTTTGGCGCCCCAAAGCTTATATCCGATGCAAACACTAGTTTGCAAGAGCGGCTCGAGTATTTGATCCACACCTGCCACTATGTCATAATCGATCTAAAAAAGAAGGGAAAAGATGAATTAATTAAATAAAATAATGTGACTTTAGGAAGTGAAACTGGTGCCTTAACCATTCTCAACAATCCATACAAAATAGAACAATATTAATTCCAAATAAAATTTTTGAATTAAAACAGAAAGACTAAGATTAATTTCAATGTTCTTTTCAATTGAGAGTGAAAGGTAATTTTAGTTACTTGTATTTGAAGTTTATAATTTGTAATTTGATAATGTCTCTGCTTTCTTGCTGAATTCAATGAACACATCAGATAAATTTTAAGCCTGACATCTGTTAATACTAACCGATGAGGCCACACATGGGACATCACATGTTGCTGGAGTGGTTCCATTTGCTGGTGTAACCTCATAGTGGACTAATTCTCTCAACACATTGCCAATTGCTCCTTGAAGTCTTTCTCTCAGTTCGCACCCGGTACTATCATTCTGTATCTCGGTGCAGTTCAGTTCTACATTGGCAGCAGCTTCAGCAAACTCTATGTATATGTGAGAACTTATCGCACAATAGAAGGAGCAGAGGTCACTTTGCAGGTCAGCTTCAGTCTACAGCAGATGGTGTTAATAATCATAAAAAAACAATGATGACAGCATATTACATCAGGTCGATAGATGTTACAGAATAGATTTTCCTCCACTGAGAAAGAAATTGCTAGTCAAAGTTAAAAAACACTGTAGGAAGTTATGACGTTAACTAGCCCCTCCCCTCCCCAGCAAGTTTCAAGAGAATTTTCATATAGTTTAGTCAGCGGACCACATTGATTCCTTCAAATGCTCAACGGAACTTTTACTGTTCTCAGTGAGTGAGCGACACCTGTAAAGTTCTCGCACCCAAATTGCTCAGTCACTGATGGAACTTTCCTTCAAAGGAGCAATTCGGAAATTTGCCTAATTGAAATCCAAAGTGAGTGATCAATTTCAGCAATGTGACGGTAATAACTTGCATCGATCTTTCTAATTGAAAGTCCCCCCCCCCTGATAAAACATTCTCACCATTCAATCTTATCCTTAGGAATATCAGTACTCACCATACTAGCAGTGAAAGCTGTGCAATACTCATTTCCAGTTTTAGGCTGATATGTTGTTATACCCTTCCCATCTAAGTAGGCTGTATTCTTAGTCTGTCACAGAACAAAGTAGAATTAGGTGCTATGTAAGAGAATACGAGCTAACATCCAGCATTTTTACTTTCTTTAAATTCACACGGGGAGAGACCCCATTGACCTCAACAAAATAAGTATAGACAAGATTCTTGTGCAGTTAACTTTCATGTTCAAGGTTTTATATAGATGGGTCGATTGCTTTCCATTTGATCTTGATTTTCAAAATTTCAATAGATATAGCAGCTTGACTTGATAATAAAGTTTTATTAAGTCTAATTAAGTGCGTGAAATAAGTGCCTTAAAAACTCAAATTAAATTAGTGTAATTTCTACAGGGTGAAAAATCAAAGTGAGTCTGAGTTAGATCTAAGGTATTACAAACATAGGATTAAAAGCTTGGCCCTCGCATAAAAGGCAGAGAGAGAGAGAGAGAGCGAGACAGACGATCACTGTCAGACTTGTGTATGAGTTGTACTATGCTAGGTGTGGTGAATTTGAGTAGTGAACTATGGCACGAGGGGCGGGTGCCTTGACGATAGCGACTTTGCACCGATTAGTTGATGGAAAGCAAACCTCCCTGCACTGGTTTGGCATAGAGTATAAGCATGAGAGTGATGGGGCGAACATTGTTTGCACTGAAACAATGAAGAGTTGGCAGCCTCCCTGGTTGCACAACAGTGTAAACACACCAATTATGTCAAACCACCGAAACTTACAAAATGCACTGAGGGATCGATGAGATTGATTGAGATGCTCAGCAACACACAGGGATTGCTTCGTGCTGCTGGGGCCGGCCATGAGGAGGTTGTACTAGAGAAGGCCTTGAAACAGTGCTTGACTCATGGTTTCTAGCTGAAGACCAGTGTGTTGTGCAGTGGTACGCGCACCACTGTATGTTGTATCTATTGTTGTATCTCATCCTCAGCGCCTCAATGCTAATAAATATTCTATGGAGTGTCCTATCTAGGCGTTTTATTGTTTAGAAGATTGAAATCCCATATGAAGCCAAGGAAAGTATGTGATTTATACAGGGCAATATAGTGACTCACTCATCTATATAAAAAGAGGACACATCTGAACGTTACTGATATGAAATACTTACGTAGGCGTCTATCGCCAGGTCTGTCATATATGTCAGGTAACTTTTTAAAGTCATGATAAGTCTAAAGGTGACAGGATTATCCGCAAGTGTATTGAAAAACACTGGAACTGCGCTAAAACAAAAGATATGATCATATCAATAATCGAGTCAGAATAGAGTAAGAAAAATATATAAATGTCAATGTATGCCTGTCAGCTGCTGTCAGCTATGTCAGCCTGTGTGAGCATGTCTCTAATAGATGGCGATCAATATAAGAGATCAGCAAGATCGTTGTAGAGTTGCAGAATTGCACGACATATAAAAAGTTGATTTACCAGAACAATTATTTGTACACCACACAAGTTAGTTTGATATAATTGACAGTGAGTGGCTTATTCGGAAGCAGTTTACTAGATTACCTAAATATCAGAGTAGCTTACCTCTCGGCTGTATCTATCTGAGTGTACATCAGTACAGCAATCGTAACAAGCGCCAAGGAAGGAGTCATTATTGGAAACCCTGAAAGGAAATCAAATCCAATCAAATTGGAGTACAAATGAAAGGTGTTATGTTTACAGAAGTCAGTGTCGCATTTGTAGGGAAAAAAACCAATATTATATCATGTGCCAACGTAATTACGGTAAACTGCTTGTGCCAACCTCCGGATCTTCGTCTCTGTCTCATTCTCATATCCTTAGGTTTGTTTGCATTCAAAAAATTGACCATGGTTTCCAAAAAAGTAGGTGAACAGATTTTCTCACTGTCCAATAAAGAAAACAATGGTTCTAAGCGATAAAATTGCATTTGTATTGTCAATACTATTTGTACAAATAACTCACTCATCATGTAGATGTACATTCACTGAGATTGTGCTGGTATATTATCTCTATAACAGTTCTCTGAAGATCCTGTGAGTCTTTACCAGTTTGTGTCAGCTCTTATATACCTATTTAGCATGTTGGGCAACTATTATGTTGGATACGTTATTCCAAATCTATCCACCGAGAGAACTTTGTAACCATGGTAGCCGAAAGCTTTAAAGAGTTTTCGACACAAGCGCCTTTTTTGCTAGTTGAGATTGTTTATCTCCCGATCTCGTTTCTTTAGTTATGTTATCTTGCAAAACCTCCTCTGTCATGTTATTGCCAAAAAATGAATTTTGGTTGTCACATGAATGAAGCGATAGGGTGTAACCAGCATTATTTTTTAATCTTGCCTGGTCTCCTCTGAAATCAGGCTTTTCATAATTCAGTAACATACTCCACTAGAGGCAATATATTTTTACCTGATTGCAACTAAACAGTCTGTATTGAGCTTATATCCTGTTTTATGCCTCAAATGCAAAAAGAAAGTGGTCTATAATTTTCAATAACATAGGCTATCAATTCTAGGTTATATAGATACTGTTTCAAAATTCTTGATGCAAAGTACCTGATTTCCAATACACTAATAGAGCCTATATTTTTCTGGTATTAAATTTGCTGGCAACGTGATTGCTAAGTAGAATCAAATAATCATTGTTCAATGGTCAGGAATTTATACATCAACAGTATAGAAAATAATCATGGCTAAAAACAAAAGTCACAATGTATTGAACACTAACCATTATCTTATCAGTGCAGCACAGAAATTTTCCTATGCAAGTTTTACATCAAAATATTTGTTAGCAAAAAATTCCACAATGTATATCTGCCAAGTTTTTCTTTGTTTAGATTGCATCATAATGAAAATTTTTCATTAAACAGGCGCTCAAAAAAAAAACTACCAATGCTTTTTAAAAATTCGCTGTTATGCAACAGATTGCTTGCTTATATGCTTCAATTTGATTTTGCCTGTAGCATTGATAGTTTTTTGTTTGACATATTACACATAGAGGCAAATAGAAGTTGGGTTTCAGACTTTTGAGTGTCATACGATGCTAACATGACGGTTTCTAAACAAAAATGTCTACTATATATAATTACATTATTTTATGTCCGGAAGAAGAAACATCATGTATATGGGATATCACTTTTGTATGCCATTTTCCAGTTTAGGGACTTGCAAAGGGATACCTCAGTACCTTGCACAATAAGATTCTAAGTTGACCATACCATTGGTTGGAGACCAGCAGAGTTATGATTTGGGCGAACTAAATAAATCTTGATTCATTGTATCATATCATGTATAATTAAAGAAAAATTCAAATCAGTGTCTTATCACATGCTACTTCCCAAAGCACAGCGCCGAAATATTATTTGGCTTAGTGGGGATGCCGCAATAGATCTGTGCCAAGTTTGCTTTTTGTTTGCAGGAAGGTGGGCGCATACCTGGGAGACAATCAAACCCCAGTAGTCGACGGACTGCATGGTTTCAAAACCACAACCTTCAACATTTGCATGCTAAAGGAACGGCGCTCTAACCAACCGAGTCACCTCCTACTCCTAATAATGGTGTTTCAACCCTTTCTTGGATGCTGATTTGTCTAACTTATGTTCGTAGCTATGTCTAGATCTACAAAATTTCAAGATTTTAAAACCTTTTTCTACCATGTAACACTCTCAAAAGTTGGATAAGATTTGATATATATTGTAGAAAAATATATAGTTATTTTATTCATAAAATTTGTTGAGAGGTTGAGCTCAATAATGAGTCACTTATGACAACTATTACACTTAGAGTCTTTTTTGTCTCTGATGAGTACATTATCATTTTTTATCTGTACAAGTAAGCCCCACCCTTGAACCTAAGGGGATGCTGTGGTTTGTGGTAACGATTGCAAACTTTTCGTCAGTCAATTCAATGCAAAAAAATTGAGATACTGCCCATCACTAATTCAAACTCTAAACATTACAATTGTATTGTCTAAAAACAAGCTTACACAAAAAGAGTAGAGTAAGTAATACCTGTTACCAAGGTGATTCATAATTCTGTTTATGCTACTACTGCTGAGGTTACTTATTTCCTACCAAGAATTCTTATTGAAGTGTTTTGGGAATACTATCTCTTAATGATGATCGATTTATTTGCCACAAAGCTGCTCTGGAAGCCCGTCCTTTATCTATGCTGTCAAATCTTCAAATTTAAAAAAGATTTCCTTTGGGCTTTCCTAACATCTGCTCAAAAATTTCAACATATTTAAATTTGAAAATTCCATATATTAATACTTATTTATTGACATACTATTTGTCGCAGGTCATCCAGAGGCATCACTCTGCTAACAGACAAACAACATATTGAATTGAGCTAAGACTCTAAGTACCACCAGCGCTGCAAAAATATGAAACATGTAATAGTAGTCCGATATTTAGGCTACCCACTGCAGGCCAGGGTCTGTATGCTCTGGATAACATAATTTTTTTTCTGTTATCACTATCAGCGCATACAAACTTGCTTGCCATCACCCTTTGTAAAACCATGAGTGTTGTTTGCATCCTGTCCCGTTTTCAGCAGTTTTCCAGTATAAGCCCCAAAAAAGAGCTCGCTCATGCACTATTCTGCTAGGACGCCCTTGTCTTTCCACCGATACAACAAAAACAGATGTCTGAATGAATCATACATCGATAAGGTATACAGGCTGATAATATGACTTGCGATTCATTGTACCGGATTTATAGATTATCGACATTGAAAACTTTTTTTTTATATTGCGATTGTTTTAAAGAATTGTGATGCAACTATCGAGGCACCCCTGCTGAAGCCATATTCAATGGGCATTGCAAACGTCTAACAACTAAAAAAAATTCGAAGCTAGTCAAGTAAAGCATTGTCAATCTTATGAAATCAAAAGGCGATCGCCAATCCAGGGGCCTTGAACCAAAGGGGGAGCTGATGTGAGATAAAACTCTTAAAGACTTGCACACAAAGGGGTGTAGGGCTGATAAATATCATTATATGTTATTTTCACATACACATAACATCATGGTATGGAAATGAGGCTGAACAAAAACTTAATTTGATGATGCTGCGTAATTTTATTGTAAGAATAGAGTAAAAATCGCAGTTTTTGTCAGCGCAGATGGAAGAGCCACATTGATTGCAAGAGATTCCATATAAGTGACTAATCTACAGTGACTTTTTATGTCACAGCATATAAAAAAGGAGAAAATTTTGGAATTGGTGAAAATATGCAAAATCTTAATCAATGATTAGGAACGAATTGATAGCTTTTTGAGCAAATTTATTTACGACTTTTCATGACGTGACGAATGGCATACACTCCAAATTTTAATAATGCTTGGTTGTCCCAAAGACCATAAAACATCGAAGGCAGCTGATTTTTACATCACCCTCGCATAATGTCAAATATCATGTCTAGTGATGGCAATGTCTCGGTACCGGTCTCGTGAGACTTGTCTCCTAGAGACACTGTCTCGTCTCGACGAAACAAACACATGACGATACTTGTTCATTATTAATATTGTTATGAGGATTACCATACGTACAGTCAACACCTAACCATACTGTATTATGATTTATTATCGTGACCATTGATCATCCAAAATGTTAATTTATGATCAGAACACCAAACTGATGTAATATCCAAATTAAAGTGATTGTAAAGGATCAGGGTTTTTGGTATCATTCTAGAGATCTCAGTCTAGTTTAGAACATTATTCTATGTTCAAAAGCAGCCTGTGGCCCAGTTAAGACTTATTTGCCCTCAAAGGTGGGATGAGATGGTACTAAAAAGGTACTATTTTTTTCATTTGGAGTTGTGATCACTTGTTGAAAATAGTACCTTTTTAGTACCTCAGATTATAATGGGAATATACAGTACTTTGTAACTAAGGCGTATTGTTATGACACAGTGGTTTTGATATTCTGCATGTGATATCAAAACACACAGAATTTATCTATTGGATGAATGAGTGAATACAAGGCATTATTTATCTGTCCCATGTGGTTTAGCTGGTAAAATGGGATAGTATATGGCATTTCATAATACAGTGACAAAGCTAACGATCTAAATCGAACATGGCAAAAAATTACAGCTCTAGCTCATCCGACAGTGAGAATGAAAATTACAGGGAGATTAACAGCTCTAGTGAGAGCAAGATTGAATATCATTTAGGAGGCATTTGTAGCCAATCGACGTCGAGTCCATGTGATTATCAGAGGGAAAATATCTCTGAGGTAGTCACACCACTCAAGTTTAAACCCGTATGATTTCGGCCACTGGAAATAACCCACAGTGCTTTGGCAGATACAACATTTTCTGTTAACCATGGTTACTGCTCGAGATAGAAATTGGCAATGTAAAGGCAGATCAATACATCGCTAAGTATTTCAAGGTTCTGTTTACATTAATATGATGAATAAATGAGATTGTGGCTATGACATTCCAATCAAACTCCGTCTTTAGCCCGCATGGAAACCAGTGATATGCTTCAATTATTAGCTTCATGAATAGCGGCTCTCAATAGAATTTCAATGGAAGATACAAAATTTACACAGGTAGATTGTGTGTTTTTCTTGAAAATATGTATTTCCAAATCGCACAGAAATCTAAAATATATTCTTTGTAAATCTCGACACCACATTTCAGGCATTAGGATGATGTTAAAATCCAAAGCATGCGATGATTGATCAAGGAGTATCTCCCTGGATTAATACTGAGTGATTTGAGGTTTTGACAATCTTTTCAACAATTTTTGCAAATATTCTGATGTTTAAACACTCAAGGTTTTTTTGGATAAACTGTGTTGTTTACATTGTTTAAAAACGGAGCATGACAAGGCAAAACTAGAGAAGTTACAGAAAACTAGTAGTAAAATTGTTTTAACCGAGGTTGATGATTATTTTTCTAGATTAGATCAGCTTAATCTTCCAAAGACTGACGAGTTTTTATTTTCCGTCTGTGCTCACTATTTTAGTAAAGTTTCTGAGGACCCGAGCCATTCTCTTTTTGATAGAATCAAGATCAATAATTTTAAAACATCCTCTCGTAAACCTGTAATATCAAAATACCATCCTGAGAAGTGTCGAACTGAGAAGCGAAAGAAGAGTTTTTTTCAGTTTTTCATGTGGCATTATAATGCATGAAATACTTTTTTTCTATAACCAACCTAGTTTTATCATTTCTTTCACTGGAAAATGATATTTTGGTTGTGAAATAAACACATTACATACACTAAAATTACAAGTCACAAAGTAAATTCAACTCAACAAATTTGTCATCTAGTTGTTTCGGACTTCAGGGTGATGTAAAATGTAAATGAATTTGACTGCCTCCTAAAGAGGAGTATTGATAATCGTGTTAGCAGTGGGATACCTGGAGAAACTTTCTATTTTTTCATTAGATCTTGTCCATCTGTGTGCATCACAGATACTCAGCACATCTTAACATAGACTATCAATATTACTGACTGAGTGCAGCAGGTCTTATGAGAGCACATGACACTGCACACATCAGTCACTTAGGAAATTAATTTGTCGAGTTTTTGAGTTATTTCGTCAGTATGGGTCTGATTTGGGAGGCTAGTGTTGGGTAAATTGCAAGATTTGGTACAAACTATAAAGCATTGCATGGACCATTTTTGGGTGAATCTGAAATAAGCAAGGCTTTGTCAGCAGGAAGAATCAATTGCTCCATCATAATCTTATTTTAACAGAGCAAACAAGCGTATCGGTCTGAAACGAAAATGACTCATTTTCATGCTTGAAAAACAGCGGACAGGGAATGCGTCAAAGTCATAGTCGTTGATTGTAATGTGCAGTGGTTCTTCTAATCTTTTCTTTGACATGGGCTCATAACAGATATAAAGGTTGTTTTGATTAGCGGTCTCAACTCATCAAATAGTGTGTATACAAATTTTATAACTTGCTTTTGCACAAGTCTGTCATCAGACAGACTTGTGAGTGACTTTGTCATTTATTTGCAAAAGTTGTTATCTAACCACAATAGTCACTAATATTACAGTATTTCCCCAATAACAGGCTCATCACAAATCGCCTGGACTAGTTGGGCGGTGCATGAGTAGGCAACTCAATGTTGTTAACTTATAACCCCAAAACCTACCAGACCAAATAACCCTGATGACTAATTTTATATGCAAATGCATGTGTGATAGCTGTCTTAATCTGATTTCAAGCTCAAAAATGATACCAAGAAACCTGTTCCTTTACAAACACTTTAATAAAGTCATTTCTGTACAATATTCAGTTTCCAGATGCCAATTTTTTTAACGGCATCGTTATATCATGTCTCATGTCCAATAGAAAGTTATTGTGTCAACACAGAATCTTTAATGTAAGTTCTCACACGCAAACCAGCTTTTATTAACCATTATGCACACAGGTAATCCCAGCGATATTCGGCTCTGCATATCCAGTCTTCCTGCATTTTACACAACATTATGCTGAGAAGCATAGAAGCAAAATTGAATCTTAGTCCGACCCCTATTTCTCAAGCAGATATGTGTGCTCATCACTTAGGAAACTTTAGCAAAGTGTGAGGATTTTAAATGCCTGATGATGTTTATGTTTATATTTGTTTATATTTATATTTGGTCTCAATCTCTGAGAAATAAAACTGTCTCTGTAGGGTGCTGTGTAAAAATTATTAAAACTGTTGATTCTGTAAAAGTAAATAAAATGATAAGACCATAAAAAAAATACTATTACTTTTTGAAGACACTATTTAGGTATTTGATACATTCTGCTCTAAAACATTTGGCACGGATCTGCACGCGGAACTTGACTGACTGATATCTGCCTGACGGCAGCTGGTTAAGACGGAGTAGTGGTTCATCTTCGGTGGCAATCATACGGAGGCTCTTTACTTTCAGTATATTAGAGTAAAGGTCGTCTATGGGTGTGAACGTAAGTTCGCCTGATAGGTAACCTGCAGTTTTTCTTAGAGTCTGCGCTCAGATGACTATATAGCACAACCAGGTGGTAGGTGATTACTGACTCTATGAAGGACTAGTAGCAGGTCGTTATTAGTTTCTCAGTGACACCGAGATGGTATAGCTTGGCGATTATATGTAGCCTTTGGCGAGCTTTCGTTGTAGTTTTCAAGGTGTTCAGAGTAAAATCCAGTTTGTTGGTAATAATGGTGCCTAAGTATGTAAATTGTTCTACCTGCCCAATTGAAGTATTGTTTACAAGCAGTTGTGGGTAGCTTGGGTTATCCCTTGCATTGCACATGACCATGTCTTTTGTTTTCTTTGCATTGAGTATTAGGGCATTATCAGCGCACCATGAGTTGATGGTATTAGTCATTGTTTGAAGTTCAGATGGCTGGTTTTCTGTCAACAATTCAATGATCACAGTGTCGTCGGCATATTTTACTAGTTTGATGTTGCTTGTTGATGGCATATCGACAACATAAAAGGAGAATAGCAGTGGGCTGATGTCGCATCCCTGAGGGCTTCCAGTTGAAGTGCTCAATGATTTTGACGTGTTGAGTGATGTAATAACTCGCTGTACTCCCCGTATTTGTAAGGAAGTTATATAGCCAGTTGATGATGTTAGGATTGATGTTGTAGCTATCGAGTTTGCTGATTATTGTGGCAGGATTGATGGTGTTAAAAGCACTAGAAAAGTCTATAAAAAGAGCTCGGACCCGATTTTTAGCATTGCTGTCAAGATGTTCAGTTACCGAGTCTATCAGAGTGATTAGAGCATCTTCAGTAGACCTACCAGACTTATACGCAAACTGGGTGGGGTCGTCTAGTAATGGTGAGAGTCGTTTCATAACCAGACGCTCGAGACATTTGCCCACGATGGAGGTGAGGGCTATCAGCCTAAAATCTTTAGGATCTGATGCCCCTGCACACTTAGAAATAGGTTTGATAATTGCTGTTTTCCAAACTTTAGGCATAACCCTTCTTGAAGTGATCGATTAAAAAGCAGTGTCAGGGGTTGTGCTAGGGTGGATGAAGCACATTTGAGCATTTTTGCGGTGATGTTGTCTGGACCCGGGCTCTTATACATTTGTACATTACATAGAGTTGCATAAACTTCCTCAAAAGAAAAATCATCAAAAATAGGTTCAAGAGATGGTAAGTCTGGACACTCACTCTGTTTATCAAAACGATTGAAAAAAGCATTCAATACATCAGAACCAAGAGAGCACCCTTTTGCATTATCTTTTAATTTCAAGATTGACTTCAACTGACTCCTTGCTAGTCTACTATTACATTGCATTCTAGTCTCAATGTCTGAGGCATGATTATGCATTGCCTCTCTTATGGCTTTCTGGACTTGCCCTTTTAATATGCGGTGTTCAGCTGAGTTACTTTGGTAAGCCTGGGTTCTCTCACCAATCAGCCGGCTGATTCTAGGAGTCATCCACGTTTTGTTGTTGGCTGGTATGACTAATCGCTTGGTTGGTATACATGTTTCCATTGAGAAGTTCAGGTAGTCTACAAATGTGTCAGCGGCTTCATTTGCATCAGGAGCAGTAAGCAGTTCATCCCAGATGGTATCAACTAGACAGCTTAGTAGCTTATTCATGTTGTCTTCATTCCATATCTGCTTAGCGACTGTAACAGGCTGACTGACCAATGCCCTGTGTTTATATGTTGGAAGAAGATAGACACATGCATGGTCTGAGTTTCCTAGCTCTGGGAGCTTGATAGATTTGTAACTGTTCTTGATATTCAGGTAGCATTTATCAAGGATTTTGTTACCTCTGGTGGAACAGGTAACTTGCTATTTGAAGTGTGGGAGCTGTACATAGGCGCTATTGAAGTCCCCCAGAGCATAGATTGTAGCTGAGGGATTTCCCCTTTCTAATGTTTTTATTGTATCATGGAATTTCTTAACAGTCTCCTTGACAACGCCACTAGAGGGCGGCCAAACAGTGTACAGTAAACCATTAACACAATAATGCAGGGGATTTCCCTTGGCAACCAGTAGGGTCTTAGTCTGACTGCCATCATCTCCAGGGTGCGCTCTGAATGTTAGATAAGTTAGATAAAAATGATATGGCCACAGAGTAAGGATATATCCTTACTCTGTGATATGGCAATGTCCTGTTGAATCTTTTTTAATCTCATCTGTTATTTAGATGTGAAAAGGTATTTTGTTTGCAAGCACAATCTGGAAGACTTGTTTTCAGTGTTAAATTTGTTGTATTCGATAATCAAAATAAAGTTATTCAAAAATGAGAACTTGTAATAGTATCGAATTTTTTTCATAAACTGGCTGGAATTGTGATATCATGACGGGTCTTGCATCATTACATCTATGTATAAAACAGAAATAATAATTGAAAACTATTAAAATGTGGAATTGAGCAGTAATAGAAGCTCCTAGATCGCATTGTTTGGGTCACAGCCAGCCCTTAAAAGCATTCGGGATGGCGATCGCGGCCGTGGGCGTTCGTTAAGGGGGTGGCACCCAACCCCTTAACGACCGCCTACGATTGCGATTGGGTTGGGTTTGGGTGAAACGCTCTTCGGTGCCAATTAAGGTTAGGAATCAATCTAGGAGCACAGCCAGCCCTTAAAAGCGTTTTGGCTGGCTGGCTTTGTCTAGGAGCACTTGTCCGTGAGACATTACTACCACTCAATAAATTATTCTCATTCAGAAAAAGTAGGTGCCAGATAGCATTTTCTCTTTAGATTGTAAATATCATGAATAATTGAGGTTTGTCCCCTCTCAGAAGATGGCAAGACAGCTTTAGCCTAAAATCATCCAGAGCACAAAAAGGTCAAAAAATCTGAATAAAAGCAGGATTACACAATGCATTGGATTCCATTGTTTTTCTAATCATTGTCATTGTATTTCTGCAAATGGCTTTCCTATGTGATTCTTTAATTTATCAGGTGGACTTTTGGTGTTTGTGCTGTGTTCTTTTTTTGCAAAGTTTTCACTTTACATTGCTGGAATGGTCTTTGACTATTGTTAACGCGGTCACCATTTAAGTTTTCTAAAGCATATAGTCTAATGGTGCTCTAGTAAAACATGCAAATACAAATATAAATATATATAAATATCACACTGGTAGATTAGGAAAATCTGTCTGTATGACAGTCGCTATAAAACAGCCTGTGATAAATATTGTGAATCAAACCATTGGTTCCTATTGGTAGCAAAGATGTGAAAAACCAAGTTATAGGTGAAAAATTGTTTACACATCACGCACAGATTCAACATAAAAACACAGAGGAGTACTACCATGCGGGGTTTTTTTTCCACTTTTGGAATAATGCAAGTCTAGTTGTCAGCCAGTTTCACAAACTATAAAAGTTACAATGGATGTGTGTCATGCAGACATACCTATCTATGATCGACCATAATTCCTTTGATACTTAACATAAGACTGACTTTCAACTTTCTTGAAATTAACAACCTTCCAGTTATACAGAGTTTAGTATTGTGACTTGTCCCAGGATACAAGGGATGAGGGTTACCTTGGTGATTTGCTATCAGTTGTCACACACAAGTCTATATGACACAAAACACCCATCACTAAATATGGTATAAAGCTTGTCGCCTCAACATTTCAAAATATAGAGTTAATTAGCCACTCAAAGATAGGCATGTTTATAAGAAAATACCATTGCAACACAAAAAGATAATGAGCTTTTGGCATCCAGCTGTGCATGATTTTGCCCCAAGTGAATCAAAAACCGCGGGCACTACAATTATCATTGAAGCGTCCATTTGTATATTCTTACTCCATGATATTAATAAATTTCAGAAATCTTTTAGGAAATTGATATCGCAGACCTAGATGCTGGTAAAGTAAAAACTGCTTTTAATGGAGACTCATGTTAAATCGAAGAATTATTGGCTGTGAAAAGAAATTCCTGGGCCATCACTAATATCTCCTGGCCAACCAAAGACAAATGAGGAATTATTTGGATTACAACTGGTTGTGCAATATCATACCATTCCTTGGATAAAGGAGGAAAACTATGAATCACTAAAATGTCAATTATATTGAGATGTATAGAGTGAGGGTGGCCCATTGCTAATGTGATTAAGTAAGCCATCCTCTTTCCCTGTACAGTTCTTCTTGCGTTAGGTGTCGTATATCATTTCCTTATTTCCTTGAACTTTCTTGGCTGAGTTTTCCTGATCACCATGGTTACATCTCAGAAATGACAGGCACCAGTACGAGACTGATGTAATGTTTTGAAAGAGGAAATCAAGAAAACATGTGACAAAATAAAGTTTACAGTCTACCTCAACACCGAATTAAAATGACACTGTGGTTGGCAGAAGTCATATTCAAACAAGGACTATCAGAACGTTTAGGCGACAGCAGTACAAATTTTTCAGTACACCAAACAGTTCGTAATTTGAGACCTAAAATATGGATCATCAGAATGTTTCCAGCATAAACTTGACAGAGACAGATTCTGAGACAAGTGATAATGAACAAAACTCTCCCGAGATGTTTGCTGGTGCTGTGGTATGCGTTCTTGGATTGGTGGTGAACATAGGAGCAATTTTCTCAATATGTTGCATGAGGTAGGACAAGTAGAAAATATCTCATAGATGGTGTCTAAGCTACGATTGTCAATTATATCCACAGCCTTTGACATTTATTCAAGAACATAAACCAAATGTGTAAACAAACAAAACTCTTCTCCAACATATCATAACAGATATTTTATAATTATTTGTACACTGTTTCCCACAATGCTTGTGCTCTGGAAACAGACCTCCAAAAAACTAAAATTTTACTGTGAGGCTAGCATCTATTTTTCTGACCACATTACATCAATGATGTACATGACACTCTCTCCACCTTGCACCAGTTGAGAGCACACAAATTGGCTGATATCCAGTTGTTTATCATTGAATGTGAGAAATATTAACGACGTAAATTGCCTGTTGATCGGTTGCCACAGTGTGCCGAAAAACCCGACGCAAGAGTTCCCCCCAGTTTAGTGAACAAAAAATGTAAGCCATTCAACTGTGGACCCACATACGCTCAATTTACAATTAGAGATGGTCATACAGTTTTGATCATGTCGTCTTTACAAAATTATTTGCTGCTTCAGCTCCTATAAAGACAGCCTCAACAAAAACTTGTCATGAGGATTCTCTATCTGCATGATGATAATGATCATCTATTTTTTTAGAACAAAGAGGCCAATGAGGTCTCATACACGATTTCTGCTGAATGTCATTATCAGTGATGCTTGGATATCTACATGGGGCGGCTTGATTTTCATTTTGTGGTTCTTCCAGGGTACACTGTTCCATGTCAGCATCAGACTGACATGCATCTATAAGTTCATTAGTTTGTGAGTATGCTTTTCTCTTCACAATATCGGAGGTCAGTTCAAAAGAAGTCCAATAAAAGCCCCAATCTCCCTCCCTCTATGGTGAAAAATCATTATTACCATTCTCTTGAGTACATATTTTTGAACTACAATTTATCATCATAAAATCTTTACATTGTAGAATATGGGTTATTGGACCTATAGCCAATCTTCTAGGACTGGTTCTCATGGCATTTGATATACTACTAGCCATCAGATGGCCGTTGAAACACCACATACTTCTAAATAGAAAAACCGCAATTATCATCATCATATGTGCCTGGGTGCTGGCAGTCATATTGAGCTTTGCGTATTGCAAATTTTATTACAAAACTTTGTTCCAGACTCTAGCTCATACTCATGAGTATGAAGGTGAGGTAAATAAACAAACATTTGATCTGTTTTGTGAAAGCTGGATGCTTATAATCACAACAGCATCAGGTGACGGAGAGTTGTTGCACAAGGTCTACAAAACCTACTTCACAGTATCATTCTTGATCATCGCAGTTGCTTTTCTTACCATTCTTCTAATGTACTGCTACATAATTGCTATTGCTATTCGAGCAAGAAAAACGAAACAGCACTACCAAGGACATTCCATTACATCACAAGGCAAGAATAGGTCAGCTCAGATGGCGCTGTCACAAACAAAAGCAGTTGGAACCACAATACTGCTCCTTTCAGCTTACATAATACTCTGGATGCCTCTGGTGGTCTACTTTGGGTTGATTCTCACTGAGAGTCGTATTTTACCGTCCGATCATCGCTGTCTTGAAACAATTGAAAGAATCCTTATGGTCTCAATTTGCTGTACAGCAATTGTTGACATAGGCATATATTTCATTAGATCAAAGGAAGCATTTAGGGTTTTGAAATGCTTCAATCCTAAAAAGATGGTGCAGGGGAGCTAGAAATATAGAACATTTAATAAATTAATTTCTACCAAAGCTCCCATCAGGAAGATACAGGAAATTAAATATCGGTCTTCTTGGGGGAAACACAGTTTTTACGCAACATGATTTTATCCCTCAATAAGATTATTTAAACCCAATCCACGATGAGATGTCAGCTTTTTTTTCACGCACTAGTATCAGTATAATTTTTTGTTCTTTGTGGACAGCAATGTATCAAACGACGAATTTCGCGACATACTTTTATGTGAGTGACAAATAAACCAATCAATCAATCAATCAATCAATCAATCAATCAATCAATCAATCAATCAATCAATCAATCAATCAATCAATCAATCAATCAATCAATCAATCAATCAATCAATCAATCAATCAATCAATCAATCAATCAATGTGTTGGACATGTCATGTCATCAAGCATATGGAAAACTGAATGGCCTTTTTCTGGACTTGTATCATATCAAGGCAAAATAACAATACTCATTTATTAGGTAAAGAAATGAAGAACCTAAATAGATATTCTCCTGGTTTAACTCTGCATCGCGTCAGTAGATATGCTATGGGAGTTGCTCGCTACTACTGGACAATTTCCCGTGAAAAGATGATGTATTGAGCTTTTCTTCGGCGTCTGAATCAGATTAGCTTCAAACCATACCTTTAAATGATCTTTACATGGGCACAGAAGGAATTGTTGGCAATTTCCCTGTTGTCACCACCACATCTGCCTTGTATCGCACACAGCTCTCTATTATGAAAGGCCTGTGCCTCATCAATTGAACAAGCAGTGGCAATAATGTATTATATTTAAATAAGTGTGAGCGTATTTCCTGTATGATGTCATCATCCCCATATTTTTCAGGCTCAATGGTTTTATATATCAATATGTAACATTCCTATCATAAAAAATCACTGTACAATGCAAATAAAGAAAGATGTTTATGCTAATGGCTATCTGAACATCTATCCTAACAGACTAAATGGGTTCAAAATATAGATGCCGGATATTCAATTAAAGGACCTCATACGGAATTGTATGTTGTCTTCTTTATGAAAAAAAGGATTGATCGCGTAATGAAATCTTTTTCAATATGACCTTGGTAATGCTTTTGATCAAATTATGAAGTTTTCCAAATATAATAAGGCGATATTAAAATTAATCAGGCTATATCGAGGCTAAAACAATGTTCAGTTCCTAATTTTGGCAAACTCAACTTCCTCAAAATGATAACAATTCTATGAAACTTATATTAACAGAATCACCTTCTTTCTTCAAAGTTTGAATCTTTATAGTAACCAAAATAGATTGGCATCCTCTCTTGTAGGGCTATATATTTATACAGTTTGGCATGTATCTCGGCATCAGGTATCTTTACTTGTGTTTGCGTTTCTTGTTCTTCTGAGCCAGTTTAGACTCAATGTTTCTCAATTCATCACGTAACCTGTAATAGAAGAAATCATGCTGAGTTGCAAAATTTGCTTTGCTCGTCGGCAACAACAACAGCATGGTCTGAAAGTTTTGGGAACTTTTTGGTTACATTCATAAAAATGGTACTCTTCGTTCAACTACTGTCTTACTCCATCACCTTCAATCATAGTCTCAAAATATGTACTGTTGAGGTTAATTAATGATGATACAATAATATACCAATATAGGCCTAAATAAACCGAACAATCTTCCTAATTAAGTAAATCTGCCTTCTTGCTGATTCCTTGCAAATCACAATAACGTCATCTAAGGTGAAAGCTGCAGTGAATTCAACTTAAAAACTCATATTATGACACTCAATAGGTACTAATCTACAGAATAATCATAAATGTTCTGATTTCCTTTGTTTACCATTATTGATCAGTTATCAGGTTAGCGGGTTGGATCATCGATCCGACGATGGGGTTTGATCCCCGCGTGTGGCTACCGGTGTTAACTGAGAAGCCCAGTTTGGTAGGTTGTTCCAATGGTAACCAGTGCTTTATGTGATGTAGGTCTCAATTTGCCGGGGTTGGCTATGGAATGTTTGGACCCAGTGACCAGACGGAAATGATGTAGTGCAAAAACTGTTTAGAAGTACCCATTGTGTCTTACATTAAGCAGTATATAAATAATCCATACAATCACATAATTCGATATAATACGTAATAATGATATAAACTATTGTATCAATCCATGTTATGCACTTTTCATTCAACAATCAAGAATTGATTTTCAACCACCAATGAAGATTTATGAACTGACTCTTGGGCTGCAGCCAGACTTGCAGGGTCATAGACGTACTGTACTTCGAAGTCACCGAGTCGCTCCGGTCCATGAGCGCTTAGTTGTGCTACTAGGGTCATTATTTCAATAGTTTGCTCTTTGCTCGGTAACATGTTTACCACATCTTTCTCTGTCAATTTTGCCTATAGCACAAATACTGCTGTTCATTCTCCTATGTTTTAAATATTTCTTAGCTATGACATCACATCATTTGCATAACCGTTGCTCCATAAAACTCCCCTTTTAGCTAAATGATTCTTCGGTGGCTAAAATTGTCTCCTCAACAATATCCAGAAACCAAACTGCATAATCTTTTATGACCTTGAAAAAAAGCACTGCCCTCATGATACCTTTGACCATTAATTATTCTTATTACTATGCCTTGCTTCTTGACGAATCTCTCCTCAGTGCAATTGGATTTTTGGGTATAAAGCCATATGAATCATACTGTTGGTAATTCACAGCTGCATGCTGGACAGTTGATATGAAGAAGAATGTGGTCACGATCTCAACCAGGTCATCTTTTCAACATGTATGTGTCATTCCCATGTTTCGCTGGCATACCCTGAAATCAAAACTAAATAATAAATCAACTTTCAGAAAGGCAGCAAATTTCATCACAAAAGACTGCGGTTAGGCAGCTCGCAGGGAAGGTAACTCCATGAAGTGCTTTTTCCTTGTATTGTATTTCCTTGAGACTGTGACATCATAATGCAGAGAATAAGAGTTACTTTCTTTTATGGGAGGCCTTTTTTCCACCATAAATAATCCATGCTAAGTAGAGAATTGAGTTTTTTTTACCATGCAAATCTGACACAACTTCATCATATTATGTATTTGTCTGAACATAACATGCATTGGTCTTTTGATAGTCTTTACGCAACACACCTTGATAACAGAATCGCAAACTAGCTCATTTATCCAGCCTTGCAGCTCATTGCCTTGAATGAGTCTCTCATCACCTTTGTTACCTTGACCTTCAACATAAAGACAACAAACATAACCCTCTATACTCGGGTCTGGATACTAAAATTACTCAAGTTTTTTGAGCAAACCATCTAAGGAACTATGAACTTTAACTACTTGTGCAAGACATTTGGGAGGAAAATTGGACTAGCCCAATAATAATTAGAATACAGGTCAATGGTTGCAGTGGTGATATGGGGGTTTTCACTAAGCATCTACCCATATTCACGTATTAAAAGCATGGTTGAGCATAGTTGGGTTGAAAGAGTAAAAATAAGAAAATTTACTGTGATCATGAGTCATAAGCTAAGTCTAACTGTAGTGGTTGAAAGACTTTATTTGGGATCTTAGGTGATAAATGGGAGACTGTTGAAAATAACCTCAATATTGTTGAGAAAAATATGAGTAAGGAGGTCTGATCATCTGAATTTGCCTACTAGAAAAATGACGTAAAGAAATAGCAAAAATATTTATTATAGCTTTATTTAGGTGCCAACTGATGTTATATATTATTGTATACATAAATTACAGTTTCAAAACATTCCTATCATACAAAATCACCCAGTAAAAATCATGCTAGGTGTTTATTCTATAGACAATCTGAAGATCTATTCTTACAGAAATAAATGAATTTAATGCCAGATATTCCATTTCAGGCCCTCATTTGGAATTGATTGTTAAAATCCCTCAAAAATAAATTGATCACAAAGTTTTGTTGGCATGACCCTGTCTATGTTGTTGTCAAATTATGTAGTTTTCAAAGTATTGTTAGCCTTACAATTATAAAAAGATAAAAGGAAAATTAATCAGGTGATAATCAGACTAATACAGCGTACAGCCACTAGGAGACTCATTTTGAGAAATTCCACATCCTAAAAGTGGTAACAGGTATTTTGAGACTCAGATTGACAGATTCGCCTTCTGTCTTCACAGTTGGTTAGATAGTGCCAGTATTTGACATTAAGTAATTGACTGCACCAACTAGAACGGCATCCACTCTCAAGGACTATATATTAATACAGTTTGGCATGTATCTCGGCATCAGGTATCTATACTTGTCTTTGCGTTTCTTGTTCTTCTGAGCCAGTTTAGACTCAATGTCTCTCAATTCATCACGCAGCCTGTAAGGGAAGAAAACCGTGCTTAGTTGCAAACTTTGTTTTTCTCCTCAGGAACCTTTGTAGGTAGAATTTTTT
Source organism: Membranipora membranacea (assembly GCA_914767715.1). Classification (NCBI taxonomy): domain Eukaryota; kingdom Metazoa; phylum Bryozoa; class Gymnolaemata; order Cheilostomatida; family Membraniporidae; genus Membranipora; species Membranipora membranacea. Next base: position 12,538,516 of record OU612074.1, read on the forward strand.
AACTAGCATAGTCTGAAAGCTTTGTGAACTTGGTATTACCTTTACAACTCTGAAACTTTTCGGTCGACCACTTTCAAACTCGGACATCATATCAATCAAAGTCACAAAATATGTACTGCAGAGGTCCGTAAATGATGATGCCATAATAATGAGGAAAATAAACAAAACAAACATGTCCTCCTTATTAAGTAAATTTTCATGTCTTGCTGATTCCTTACAATTAGTTATTGCATAATTTCATTTGAGGTTAAATATATTTTATCTGAGGTTCCAATATGTATTTCTCTTTGTTTGATTATCCATACAAATTATGTAATTTAGCGTAATAAGTATAATATGAACTATAGTATCAATCAGTGTTTTGCACTTTCCATTCAACAATCAAGAATGGATCATCAACCACCAATGAAGATTCAAGAACTCACTCTTGGGCTGCAGACAGACTTGCAGGGTCGTAGGCGTACTGCACTTCAAAGTCACCGAGTCGCTCAGGTCCATGAATGCTTAGCTGTGTTACTAGGGTCATTATTTTAATAGTTTGCTCTTTGCTTGGTAACATGTTTACCACATCTTTCTCTGTCAATTCTGCCTATAAAACAAACACAGCTATTTATTCTCCTTTGTTTTGAATATTTCTAAGCTCATGAGTGAATTATTGGCAGGAAGAAAACTTTTGTCTTTTGCTTGAAATATTAAAATGTATGGCAAGCTAACATTTGCACAACCGATACTCTGTGGAACTCCGCATTTAGCTGGTTAAGATTGGAGCTAACTGACATAAAGACGTCTCAAAACTAGCTAAACGATACTCTGGCTAATACAATCTCCTCAACAACATTCATAAACCAAACTACATGATCAATTATGGACTTGAAATAAAACAATGCCCTTATGATACGGTTTGACCATTATTTATCTTATTATCCTACCTTGCTTCTTGGCCAATCTCCCCTCAGTGCAATTGGATTGTTGGGTATAAAACCATATGAATCATACTGTTGGTAATTCACAGCTGCATGCTGGACAGTTGATACAAAGACAAAGGTGGTCACGATCTCAACCAGGTCATCTATCTTTTCAACGTAGTATGTGTCATTGCCATGTTTCACTGGCATACCCTGACATCAGTAATAAATAATAAATCGTAATAAATCAGCTTTCAAAAAGGCAGTAAATTTCAACACTTAAGACGCTTGTAGGGAAATTAGCTCTCATTCTCTGCTCTATGATGTCACTCTCTAGGAAGTGCTGTTTTCTTGTAATGCACTTGCTGGAGTCTGTGACATCATAATGCAGACAATGAGAGTCACTTTCATCTTTTGGAGGCACTTTTTCCACCATCAATAATTCATGCAAAGTAGAGTTTTTTACCATGAAAATCTGACGCAATTTATCATAGGTAACTGCCGGACTATAACATGCAGTGGTCTTTTGGGTAGTCTTTACGCAACTTACCTTGATAACAGAATCACAAACCAGCTCATTTATCCAGCCTTGCAGTTCATTATCTTGAAGAAGTCTCTCATTACCTTTGTTACCTTGACCTTCAGTACAAAGACAAATAATATAACCGATTGGATACCTAAGTTACTCACGAACTCATAAGATCTTACAGCTTTTTAAGCAAACTTTCTAGTGGCGTATACAAAGAATTACAAGAAGCTTATAATATGTGACAATAATTACATGTATCTAGAGAAGACAATAACAAAATTTTGTATCCTCTCGAAATGAGTGCAGATCATTGATCTCATGATCATGCTGGAGCAGTGAAAGGAAGTAATGAAATTTTTTGGTCACTAAGTTATCTATAGGACCAATCCCGCATCTGAACGTACCATAATAGCTACTAATACACTTCTGCACATATTTCTGTAGGGCGACCCACAACAGTTTTCCATCATCTCTGTAGTGATATCCCGGTAGAGTAGTGACGTTTTGTACACCTCTATACTTTAGATTCTTCATAAAATTTCCGTCGCTCTGCAGTGACCACTCACTATAGCGGTCTTTGATTATGTTCAACATACCGTTCCTTCCCATCCTCATTGTTTGATCAACATTTCCACCGACGTTAATTAAACTGTGGAGAGCCAGCCTTACATGAAAAAACATGATATGTCATCAGCATAATGTCTTGCAATTTACAGAATTTATCATAATGCTCTTCATAATTTACAATTAAATCATCCACATACCAACCAGACTACTGCGGTTAAAATCTTACCAGTTGACGTGCATTATATAGCGGAGATGAGGTGCTAAAACTCTGAACACGGGATGCGATTGGGAGAGCTGTCGATGAGTGGCTACGCCAACGGACTCGATGATCATATGAGTTAATCCTTGAAAGAAAAAGAAAATCAAACTTTCCTCAAGTTGATTTTTAAATTGAAATCAATCCGAAAGAAATGATCAAGTATCTCAAAGCATCTCCAATCTTCAGAGTCGTCTGGCATTCTCAATAAGCCCCAACAACTCAAGCATATTTTATAAAGTTACTGATCAGGCAACAATGAAGTCATGTGATCACTTGTACAGAATTGTGGGAAATTTAAACTCACCAATATTTTGCCTGTTAGCCTAGACAAGAGCCTGAACATTTTGAGTTATTTGGTGTGCTTTGGTCACATCTTAGCGCCAATATACATTGTGTTCAATATGAACAGGATCGATTGATTAATAAAAACAGGGAATCCATTTCAAGATGGACTACAATATTTTTTCAGTTACCCAGATGCGAGGCAGCTTGGTGGTGTGAGCCATCAGCATTATTGAACCACATTTTAGCAGCCATCCAAGTGTAGTGACTGTCTCGGGGTGTAAAAACCTAACAAAGAGTAATACCATAGTAATCAATATAATATTCAAAACAGTGTAAATGCTTGGATCGAGAGACATTCAAGCCTGAAGCAGTACTCCACAAATTTAATGGAGCAAAGAAAATTAATAATCATTTATTCACAAAAGTGTGTTCAGGAAATATTGCACCAATGCAATGGTTTAGGCATTATACATGTATAGTATAACATGAATGCTCACCGGAGAATCTTCTTCAGGGGTAAGCTGGATAGCTATTGGCATCAGATCTCCATTATCTGCTACATGGAAAAGTCCCACTGCACCTGGTATAGGCTCATCAGTCTCAACATTCGCCATGTAGCTCAAATCAATCATGTATACACGTTTATTTTTCACACTATCTGCGAATGTTGAACCATTTGGTAGGTTCTGCTCGATCTCTCCAATAGCTCTCTCCATACTTGAAATATAGAAAGAACACTCAACTTTACCAAGTTTTGATCAAGATAAGTCTACAACCAGTTAATCTGGTCGCTGCAGGAGGTTGAGCAAAGTTAATTTATAAGACCAAGTAGTTGATGGAAAGCTCTTGTTCATGGCATTTTTTTGAGAGGAATGTTATTTCAGCCGTAGTTCACCCTTCATTTACAATTTTCACCTATTTTGATAAAGAAATTTCCTACCGCCAACCTCATGAAACTAAGGAAGGAACAACCATATACACTACAGAGTGACCTATATTGATTCCTTCACCAAACTTCATTACAGTTGGAATTAAAAAGGAAGTATCATAGAGTGTGGAGGTCAGTTTGGATATTGGAATTATAATTGGTATCGAATGCATATGTATTGTGCAAATACTACTCACAGTTTAGGCAGCTTCGTACAAATTTTGATGAGAGACGGATTAACCCCTGTTAGTCTTTGACGTCCAAACTCAACATCCTCAGCCCAGTCTGTCATTCTCTGTATAAATATACAGTCATCTATTCATCAGGTATCTGTGTAGAGGCCAATAGACTTACAAGTTACAAAATTGATTGTTGTATATTTTTTATAGTTGGCCCTCCTTGATTTGGAGGCCCCTTCCTGATCTGTGAGTCGGTTATAGAGCACAGTCCATATAGACTGATATCTATAAATTGCCTTCTAAGTGTTGTATTTGGTCCTGATATTTTTTGCCAACCCACCAACATACATATTGAGGTGCAAATTTACCTTCCTTTAATTGCTCTCTGATCAAGGAAACAGTGGAACTCTGAATATTGAAAAACCTCCAGCCTTCCTTTATTACCACCTTACATGTCTTTACTCACATTTTGTTTTGTATAGTTGCAGATTGTATGGCAAAGTGTCATTGTGACACTATGTGGAGTCATAGACTCGTATTTTATGATGTGGAAACTAACGCTTATCCTGCTGGGGTGAGTCGGTGTTTACCAAAATGTCGCCATCATATTCTTTGCCAAAAGTTTTTATTCAAAATATATTTAGTCAAAAATGATAACCTGTTACTGAAATATTTATTGTGTTGTAGAAATAAATACCTGAATTATATAATGAAGTTGCAGCCTGCTGATTGATTGCGCAGCAATAATTGACAAATAAAATAACACATTACAATTTGAGGGCTCACTTGATCTCATGGCATGCTGCGAGGAAAAGAACATCATCCTTTGACTTTGACAATAACTGTCAACAGCTGAACAACTTTTTCTTCTTCCCAATTGGTTTTAGGGCAAATATAATGGAATAGTGCTCTCACCTCTGGGACATGAAAATAATCACCACGATATAACTGCTCTATATCTGACAGGCTCTCAAAGTGAGGCGTATTATTGGCAGCTGCACGTAATGCTCCGACAAATTGAGCTGTTTCCGAGAGAACATAATTCTACAAAATCAGATTGTTCAGCTTTTATGTAACCATATAGCACTGAACAAAGTATTCACAATGAGCATAAGTTGATAGTCTGGCGTGACAATGCTGAAGACCTAACAAATGCTGACAAGGTAATTTCATGAAACATGTTTGCATAGCGTGGCATCGACCAATAATTAAACAATATTTCTTACTAGAACTGATAAGATCAGAGACCACCGAAAAGGAGCAAAACTATTCGGCTCAGTTGGAAAGATCATAGCTTAGTTCACTCATGGCTCACTGGTCAGAGTGAGCAAATATACGATTTATTTGTCTGTATTCGGAGTTGCTCCCCTGTCCATTGGAGGAAAAACAACTCCGAATTTAGGCAAATGGATCAATATTGATCTAGAGCATGGGTGGGCAATCTTTTTCCAAAAAAATTCAACATTTTACACAGGCTCAACACAATTAGGCGCAACATATCTTTCAGGTAAAAAATCGGAACCGGAGTAACAACTATGTACAAACTAAAACAGATTTATTTGTAAAAGCCGTGGTATGTTGCAAGGAACTTCAGCCCAACAGAAATACTAATTTAAAAAATCTTGTGAAGTTTTGCATGTGTATGGAAAAGGGCAGGGTGGGTGTGGGAGGGGTGCTGGCACCCCTCCGCAACGGGGAAGTCTTTTTGTGAATGCCTGTAAAATTAGATGCAATCTGGAACATTTCAGCGATAAAGCAGGAGCATTTGTAACATGAAAACTTGTTGATACTCATCTGCATTTCTTGTTCAAGGTGACAGATTTGCTAAAAAAACTAATTACTATGATATTAACAAAAAATTTTATTCGAATTTCCAAAGGTCACCATTCTGGGTTATTTTGAAAATAAAGCACTTGAAAAAGGAGTTAACACCAATACAGTTAAGATGATTATGTCTAGAAACGGCTTTGGAAGCTACAAGCTTAATGCTGAATGGCCACTATTTCGAAATATATTGTGCCTACATACTTGAATATCAAGATTACAAATTGCGAGATGGGGATCGAAATTAATGTGTAATATATATCTTTTCAGGCATAAGGCCACAATCAGCCCGCAAAATATTGTTCATTAGGCCGCACTGGAAAATAGACCAGGTTGCCGACAGCTGATCTAGAGGTATGCAGGACTTTTACTTCCACCCAATAGGAATCAGCGGTGTAAAATTCTAAAATCCGACAATATCTCACAAACACAACTATGTCTGAGAATTAAACCCACAGCTTTTTTTGCGGCCCATTAGGTAATTGTTACTGAGACATAATTCATCTCATGTCATATATGCTGCCTGGTAAAAAAAGAACTGTGGCAAGCTTTTAACGAATAGGAATATCTATTATTGGTGTTAAACGTCACAAATACAACGACACAACAAATTATACAGGCGATTTGGTCTAGATAAAAAATTAACATAATAAGGAGATTGCAATTGCTGCTATCTGAACTTATGACAGGCCGTACATGGGCAGCTACTATAAGAGAACTGAATAATAGTATAATCTGTGACAAGTTTGCATGAATGAATGAAAATAATTAAGAAATCATAGCAATAGCTGCTGTTATTTAAACTCACATGGGAGAAGTGTAAAGCAAATTACATGACAATTATTTTATAAGATAACTCCTACGAGCACAGAGTTAAACAATGGGTATATCCAGGGCCGTATATTCTAAAAAATTTCACTCACTGACTTTTTAGAGATGAGCGTAATGATCGGGCGCAGCCTGATCCACACGCCGTAGGCGTGGCTGGGAGGGGCGCTTTGGCGGTATTTGGATGTATTTCAATAGCTCACTGAGCTGTTGGGTACTTGCAGAAAACAACTCAATAGCAGTAGAAGATTACGGTAAAAATGCTCCAGTTATAAAGCACCCATTTGGAAAAAAATCTGACCATGTTGGGACTTGAACCCACAACATTCTTAATAAACAGTGAACAAAAGAAAGATGCTCTACACACTGAGCTATTCAGCCTGGTCTATGTAAACTGTGCTTTGATATGCCCAGGTGCTTTAGTGATTAGCCTTTGAAACTTGGAAATTTCTATCAAAGCAGATGGCTTTGAACCATTGATACTACTATTAAAGCAGATTTTAAACGCTTTGACCAGGCACTAAGGCTTAAATGATTTGCTCAGGTATGACTGTTCTTTTAGATATTAGCCTATGAACCATAGAAATTTCTATTTGAGCAAATTTTAACCATCAACATTTCTATTGAAGCAGATTTTACACATTTTGCCCAGGCACTTAGGCTTTATTAAGTTGCACTGATGATTGAGGATTGCACATAGACAAAGCATTTTTATGCAACCTCATAGACATAGACAGAACTATGTCTATGGGATTGAATAAAAATGGCTAGAAAAAGCCAAAAAACCTGTGCTGGCTGTTGCAAGTTTTCTATGTCATAGCATCACCTGCTGTTTTTCATACTACTCCCAAAGAGAAGATCAGGTATGAATCTAGTTATCTTGACAATAATTGAGGATGGATAGGCAAAACTGTATGTGTTTATTGTGTGCAAAAATAGGGCTCAGCTGCCGCATAAGTTGTCAGAAGTCCCCTATGAGAGTTGCTTCATGGGCATTACCTTAATACCACCTCCAAACCTATCGGTTTTTCGGTGGGATAACCAAATAGCAAAGCAGTGTCGGGGCCTTAAAAAGAAATACAATTGCATACACAATAAAATCATTTGACATTAATTTTCCATGACTCACAGTTTACTTATCCTGATACTCACCATGTATTGCAAAGAAAACTTCTCATCTTCGGGCAGTACCTCCACCTAAATAAATATCAGCAACATGATGTCAATGGGTTAAAATCGCAAGTCTGTCTCTGTCAGAAAACTGGGGAATAACAGGGCCGTAAGGGCAATGGCCGCCATATTCAAGTGCACTCAGTTTGCTGGCAGATCGGAGCACACCTGAGGCGTCTATCGAGCCCAGTAGCCAGAAGACAGCAGTGGGATCTGAACCCGATACCTCAAATGCTTGCGCATTAGAAGGCAGACGTTCTAACGAACTGAGCTTCCTCCTACTCCTACTATAAGTATCATGTTATTACATAAATATTGCATTTGTCGATGTAAAAAGTGATATATGACTAAAATAAGCTGTACACTTGGTAGGTTATAAGAGCCTTTAATGGGAATTTCCTCCTCACTGATATGTGAATACAACTCCCGATCTATCCCTTCGGATTGCCAAAACCAAAACCTATCATCATCGTTTCCATGGCTACATAATGATCAGTGTCACTAAATACCACTCAATCCTGTACCAAATACCGACCCGGCCTTAGGTTCAACAATATTTTATGCAATTTTCACTCTGAAAAATTCAAAGCACTTCTTGGTAAAAATTATGTGCGGTGCGTATTCAGTGTGAAAACATTGCATTGACCAACCAAACAGTGATAAAATATGAACACAGACAAATGCAGCTGTCTAGACTGATCACATAATCAGGGCAGCAAACTCTGCGTATCCTCACGAAATTGATTCTAAAGCCATTCTGTACTTCTTTGTATGTGAGAGTTGCTGTTAAGTAAGAAACAAACGATTGGTGGGCTGCCCCTTAAGAAGGACACAAGGTGCCCATCCTAGAAAAAAAGAATGCATTTTAGATGGGAGGCCATTAAAGCTGCTACTAATCAGTCATTGGCAGTGACACCTTAGCCGATAGACCGGGAATTAATCATTTGAATGTGTGTGCTCAATATTCCAGTAACAGAAATCATACACATTGAATTTTCCTAACTTACCATTGGAGGTGCACCATGAACTTTTTCACTGTATCTGTACATTTCTCGCTTACGTCTCAGAGCTGCACTACGTTCTTCAGGATTTTCATCATCTTGTGGCAGAACTGAGTCATACTCGCTGATCGTAATTTCATCAGTGTGATGCAGCCAGCGATGTATGGGGAAATAACTTGAGTATATTATCAAGTCGTCATCTGCATCATTGTCAACATCTAGATAGTCAATTTTCACCAAATCTATAAACCTGAAATTGAGATGAGAGTATCATGAGTAACTAATGGTGTGGATGAGAAGGTTTAATAACAAGTTTCTTGTGATGGTGTCTAGGAAAATAATTATTTACCAATCTTGACTTTCGATGGCGTCTGTTCTTTTCACTGTTATTGATTTGATATACTCGACATCATGTAAAACCAGGGCATACTGTTCTGTCTGCCCTTTTCTCACACTTCTGTGATCAGCTACTAGGGACTGAATTCGGCTTTTTCTTCCTGTGCTGTCAGTCATCACAAGATCAAACTAGGAGAAAAAAACAGATAGACATAACCATGAGAAACACATAAAAAAAACAATAATGATGTGTGAAATATGAATAAGTGAGATTTTTTTACACTAAATGTTACGTTATGTGTATCCTTTTTAATACGATATGCCAACTAAATGCAAGTTCCATGCATTATATAATTTTGATATAATTATTGTACCAAAACCTGTAAGGGTGGCCACTTTTACATAGCATACATTGGTAGCATACCAATGGTTTGGAATGAAGATTATATTATTATTATATTATAGTCAATTCAGTTTGCCTAACTTAAAAAGATCTCACATCTCACATTAAAAATATTGTGATTATTTGTCTTTGTCTTCTACATTCAGAAGATTTCCCATAATAATTTGAAGCAAGAAAACCACATAGAATAGTAAAATTGTGCCGTTTTACCCTCAAAAGGGATCATGGTAAGGCTGAATAGGATTCCAGGCATCTATAATTGCATCAGTAATTATAGTAAAACAGTATCGGTCGAAGACAACCTAATTACTATACTGTTGTGTTAATCTGCTATGGGGGCGACAACACTCTCTTCAAAATCAAAATTTGAATCATTCATAAATTTCCCAGTGCTACTTTTTGTTCTTTTCTAAGGATTTCCTTGGTATGATTTTTGGTTGTTTTTGTTTTCCTAAAGTATTATAAGTATGTGTGGTTCGAGTGAAAAGTGGAAATTGATAAAATACATATTTTTTGCCTAAAATTCCCTCTAATCAACCTCATGTAGCCCCGTAACAACGGCCCAATTTTTGGGACTGCTGTGATATTGTGCAACATGAATTGATAAGCGTTTCGTAAACAATTACCAAGAAAGCAGTAAATCACCATTTGTGTAAATAAATTGACTCTGAAAATATCTCAGTTATACTTGCCCTCTTACTATATTCAATTCATAAACTATTTATAATACAAGAGATAGAAAGTATTAAGCTGTAGCTCCACGTAACGATGTAATCACAGGCCGATGGCATGTCTAGACATGCTAGGCCGATCTCACACTGCTACACAGGCCTATGAGTTAGTACTCGATGGTTTAGTGCAGGGGTGCCCAACCTTTTCTCTCACATGAGCCATTTAAAAAATCAATCACACCGAATGAGCTGACCACGTCGCATCACGTGTAGACAACATGGAAACAGTCAGTGATATATAAATGTATAATAGTCATTCATGTATAAGTGCTGGCAAAAATACCAAAGCAAAGTCACTGTGGGAGATTATGCTTGTAGCGCGAAAATTTGAGGCAATTTCTGGTCATATGAGGCGCCCTGGAGTTTTGTAAGCATTTTAAGCATTTTGCAAATTTTTATAAGCATTTTGGAAAATTTAGGTTGGCAAGTCTGCAAGAAGACAACTCTACACACATATGTACAATGCAGGCACCCAGTACAATGAACTTGTATACACTATACATACATTTAATGTACATTGTACATGCATGAATTGAATGCATGAAATTCCCGCCAAAAAGCGCGTGAAATTTGCAAATATTAAAATGAGCCACCCAAAAAGCCAAAATGAGCCGAGGTGGCTCATGAGCCATAGGTTGGGCACCCCTGGTTTAGTGAGTCATAGTGGGGTAATAAATCAGGTGCCTAGATTGACCACTTAACTCCCTCAGTTCAATCGATTGACCAATGATATTTAATGGGCGTGTTAACAAATGACCGGATTTGATGTCATATTAAATCCGGGTCTTTGTCACTTAGAATCTTCACCAAATAAAATTTTATTCTTCTGTAAAATTGATTTTCCTATGCTATACTATGGATGTCATGTCAGGACAGCTTCCATTTCCAAGTGATACAGCTATTACCTTCCATATTATCACTACAGCACCACTCCTATCTTTGTAGTTATGGTCTTTTTTATCATAAATAGGAGGATGTGATTTAACTACAGATATTATCAACTCCTCCATTTTTGATAGCCTGTCACGATTTGATAGATGACGTGTTTAACCGTGTAATTAAGCAAGCAATCAACAACCAATCAGCATAGAGGATCGTCTAGATCACTCGGGCAAAAGACCAACAGGTTTGATGTCCACTTAACACGAGTAATCACTCGTGCAGATCCACCGATTAACCACTCGTGACCCCAAATCGATGTAAAAATCGTTACGTGGAGCTACAGCTTTAGATGATTGAGATGCGAGGAAACAATTGCAAATTTACATCTCCGGAATATATAAGATGGTACAGATGCAAGGTAACAACAATTCATGAATGAATTGAAAATTTCGGTCTCTGGACTTAAACACTTATAGCGAGCAAGCACTTACATTGATCGATGACCAAGCTGCACCATTTGACTTCCTGTCTCCAGTGGTTATGTAGACTTTGTGAGTTGGGTTCTCATTACTAACAGCGCCAGCTACATTAATTAAAGTACAGAAATAAGTTGAGAACAGCAACACCGTCAGCAAGGAGCGACATGAGTTACGAGCAATCAGCGTTTGAAGTGCCCAGTTTGTTGAAGTCATTTTCGATTTTCCTTCTGCTTGATACAGCTACCTTGCCCTTCATGTGCTGTGTCACTTAAATGCAAATGAAGATAAATGGATACTAGGTGGCTAGAATAGCTTATATATGACCCTTGGGTTTAATTGCACCCATGATCACTAGGGCAGTTGGTTGCTAACGAAAATTATGTGATAATATACCAGTAGCAGGTTTTTTCATCCTGCAATAAAATTGTTTTGTAACAAATAACAAGTGTCAAACTAGTGAAGTCTGAGTACCATACCTCATATGAGTATATTGGGTTGATAGATATTACATTCAGTGATGATTGTACCACTGCACAACTCTCAATTCTTCAGCTAGAAACCACAAGCCATGCGCTGTTTTGAGGCCTTCTCTTGTACAACCTCCCAGTCCCAGCAGCATGAAGTCACCCCTGTGTGTTGATGCGCATATTACTCCATCACTTCCAGCCCTCAGTGCATATTGTTGGGTTAGGTCATCTTTAGTTCTAAAGTGCAAACTGCTAGCCTAATATTATCTTGACATACAATTCACTTCAATGTTTACAGTCCGACCACAACAGTGAGAACGCAATCTAATGAAGACTTTTGTTCCCTCTGAATATGGAAACTCAAAGTAAAACTCAATCATGGAACTATGATCATTAAAAAATTGCAAATATTGTTGACATTCAGATCTGGATTACACAAAATAATACCTACAACTGAAAAAAGTGTCCCCTGTACTCTCTTACTTTCTGCAAAGTATGTAATTAGATATAGCTTGCCATGTGCGATATTCTCACAACAAAAAGGGATCATCAATTAGTTTTTGAGTAGAGGAATTGGTGGCATCGGGCTTCAGTTGAGGCGCCTTTGATTTGCATTGGGGTAATAGTATAGACGCCTACAGTTGTATCACCAAGATATGTTGTTGATGTTGTTGTATAAATAAAAAGTAAGGTAATAAGAGACCAACCGCATATGCAAACACTGTAGAGATGAATTATTGGTATTAGATGGGTATATATGACAAGAATCACCAAACCTTCTAGTTATGAAATACGCACTTGGAACTGAAATTTTCTGTTTTTGAGAGGTGGACACCATGATTTGAGAGGAATAAATATCAACGGTCAACAACACATAATAGGCCTAATAAACTTCTTCATAGCTGTGTCTCTAACAATATGAAGTGTAAATGATTCTGATTAGACAGATATTTGAGAGTGGACATTGTCCTATGAATCAAAATAACAATCAATAAGTTCTTTGCTTCATCTTCAAACTAATGAATGTATGACATTGGCATGAAGCTGTCAATGCCCATGGTCATTGTGTGTTCCATCCAGTTACTGAGATCAAACCAGTGACAACATATGATTATGTATCTAACAACAGTAATCAATTTTCTCACAAAGCTGTTGGGCTTGCATTCCAAACCAGTCACAAGGTTAAAATACAAGTTGTGAAAGCAAGAGACCCCTATGCTTTATCCTGGAGCTGACAGGAAACCCTACCAATTACCAAATGTCATATGAGTGCATGAAGAGCCTGTGTGATGTATCGAATAGTGGTATAGCTAATAACAAAGTAGGTGCCATTTCATTTTATTGATGATATCAATAAACATTTGCGTGGCCCAAAAGGGCCTTTGCACTGCAGCTATGATTATAGGTACTATTGTCTTGCGATCTGCAGGGCACAAGTATTTACCATACCTCGGGGAGTGTGTTATATTCGTCCATGGAGCACCATAGTATATAATTTGATAATAATATAATAATATTGCTGTCTGTCAGGGTTGGCAATGACTGGCACTGATGTGCCGGCTTTGGAAAGGTTTTAATACTGAGGACTAGGTTTCCGAGTCATTAGTGCCACATTTCACCCACTGACAGCCTTAACCCAGTGTGAATCATTGAGCTACAAGGCTGGAGCTGCAGCGGTTGGTGACAGCCATCCTCCTGTACAGAGCCATACCATACAGGAAGGTTCTTTTATCTGCATGCACAATGTTGTTGTACATACCTCCATTAGTTTGAGTCCTGATCCGAAGGGACTATGTGATCAGTCAAAGTCAAAAAGACTTTGGGAACGAATGGGATTCGAACCCTCACCCAATTGGTCGACTGGCAGTAGCGCTTGCCCAGGGCTCTCAACCACTCAGATTTAGCCCGTGCTACTCAGGTTTTTGGGTTCAACTCAGGCAACTCAGGGGATTTTAGAGTATTAGCTAGAAACTCAGATTTTGCTTCATACTCACAAAAGTTGGGGAATTGCTCTTAGTGTGGTCTAGTTGTATGATTATAAAGAAACAACTTTATGTTGTGATATATGAAATACATTAGCCAGGATGAATTTTACAGTGATTCTATATGAATTATCTGCCAACAACTCTAAAAAACCATTATCATTCATATGCGGAGGCCTAAATTGCTCTCTAGGCTTTGGCGGTCGGGCCCATTTAGGAAGCTAACAGAGCTCTAAAACTCTGAGCTGTTTGTGTACAGGGTGTTTCAGGCCTTTGAAATGCCACCTGCAACACGGTATCGGCAAAACTCAGGTTTTGGATCCTCCCAGGTTGAGAGCCCTGGCTTGCCGCTGAACCAGGCTGACTGATACGATTGATGGATATTAGGTAAAAGCCTGAAGCAAATCAATTAAATTGTAACAGGGTTTATAAATGAAATACGAAATTTTGGGTTATGATAAATCACCAGGCAACCAATATATGTTTCTGTATGAATGGTTACGTGGGTTCAGGTCAACAAGTTAATTTTAAGTCCTCTTTTAGAAGGAGTGTGTCCAATGACCAAGACTTTCTATCAGATAAAAATTGTATAATTTGTAACAGTAATAATCTGAATTGAGTTGGGTGAATTTAATTGAATCTATAAATACAGGATGTACAAACTCATTACAAATGTACCCAAAGTTTAAATACATGTTATTAAAAAATTCCTCAGGTGTAAAAAATAAAGACATTGTATAACTAAAACTTTATATAACAGTGGGTAGAGGACGCCCAAATAGCAGATAAATTGGTATCCCAAACCTTTTATTACCTCTAAGACAGAACTTGACAGGGTTGGGCAGCTCTCAATTCATTCAGAAACCATAAGCTTTTGAACTTGAACCTGGTACTCCTCTAAAATTGTTTTTCTGGTTTAAAGGGAAACTGAAAGGTCCAGAGAGGAGAAGATGGCTTGTCATGTTAACATATTTCCAGACACTTGGTTTGAAAAAACAACCATTATCTTTGGCCTCGAAGCTTCCCCAGCAATATCTATCTTACTACAGAAATGTGGTATTCCATATAGAAATAGTAAAGAGAATTTGATCTAAATATCTGAATACGATGGATATATGCGACGATTCTCTCTCACCTATTTATACCGAGTACGACAACTCTCTATACCGAGTGCGACGACTCTACCTTACCTATATTTCTATCTACTGAGTATAACTAGGGAATGGCTATGAACTTTAATAACTTGTGCAAGATAGTTGGGAGAAAAATTGGACTAGCCCAATAATAATTAGAATACAGGTCAATGGTTGCAGTGGTGCTATGGGGGTTTTCATTAAGCTGAGTTGAGTGGAAAAAGTTAGAATAAGAAAATTTACCATAATCATTAGTCATCCCCGAAGGAAGCCAACCAACATAAAATATGGAAATGAAATAAAATTAATTTTTACTGTCTAGTTGACTGCGGTCGGTCAGTAAAGTTTTGTTTACTAGATCAGTTGCTATAGCTGTAGATTTGTGAGTGGACAGGAGCTAAGTCTAACTGTGGTAGTGGTTAGAAGACTTTATTTAGGATCTTACGTGTTGTGGGAGACTGTTGAAAACAACCTCAATATTGTTGAGAAAAATATCAACAAGGTGGTATGATCATCTGAATATGCCTACCAGAAAATGACGTGAAGAAATAACAAAAGTATTTATTATAGATATAATTAGGTGCCAACTGATGTTATATATTATTGTCTACATAAATTACAGTTTCAATACATTCCTATCATACAAAATCACCCAGTAAAAATCATGCTAGGTGTTTATTCTATAGACAATCTGAAGATATATCCTTACAGAAGTAAATTAATTTCATGCCAGATATTCCATTTGAGGCCCTCATTTGGAATTGATTGTTATCTTCCCTTAAAAGTAAATTGATCACAAAGTTTTATTGGCATGACCCTGTCTATGTTGTTATCAAATTATGAAGTTTTCAAAGTATTGTTAGCCTTACAATTATAAAAAGATAAAAGGAAAATTAATCAGGTCATAATCAGACTAATACAGCGTACAGCCAATATAGGAGACTAATTTTGGGAAATTCAACTTCCTATAAGTGGTAAGAGGTTTTTTGAGACTCAGATTGACAGATTCGCCTTCTCTCTTCAAAGTTTGTATTGTTATTGTATTGTATTTGACGCAAGTAATTGATTGCACCAACTAGAACCGCATCCACTCTCAGGGACTATATATTAATACAGTTTGGCATGTATCTTGGCATCAGGTATCTATACTTGTCCTTGCGTTTCTTGTTTTTCTGAGCCAGTTTAGATTCGATGTCTTTCAATTCATCACGCAGCCTGTAAGGGAAGAAAACCGTGCTTAGTTGCAACCTTTGCTTTGCTCCTCAGGAACCTTTGCAGGTTGAATAATTTTTTTCTTTCAATAATTCTAACATAGCTTGAAAAGTTTTGTGAACTTGGTATTACCTTTACAACTCTGTTACTCCCTGGTCAACTACTGTCAAACTCGGACATCATATCAATCAAAGACTCAAAATATATACTGTGGAGGTCTGTGAATGATGGACACAGTAATAATGAGGAAAATAAACAAAACAAACAAGTCCTCCTTATTAAGTAAATTTTCATGTCTTGCTAATTCCTTACAAGTCACACAATCAGTTATTCCGTAATTTCATTTGAGGTTAAAGATATTTTATCTAAGGTTCCAATATATATTTCCCTTTGTTTACCATCATTGATTATCCATACCATTTATGTAATAAATGTAATATCATCCATGTTATGCACTTGTTATTGAACAATCAAAAATTGACCATCAACCACCAATGAAGATACAAGAACTCACTCTTGGGCTGCAGAGAGACTTGCAGGGTCATAGGCGTACTGTACTTCAAAGTCACCAAGTCGCTCTGTTCCATGAATGCTGAGTTGTGTTACTAGAATCATTATTTTAATAGTTTGCTCTTTGCTTGGTAACATGTTTACCACATCTTTCTCTGTCAAATCTCCCTATAATACAAAATACTGCTATTTATTCTCCTTTGCTTTCAACAATTCTTGGCTATGACACAAGTAAATTATTTGCAGGACGAAAACTTCACCTTTCGTGTTGTGATTGCAGAAATTCTTCAATACGAAATCAGAATTATTTATTTACTATACCTTGCTTCTTGGCCAATCTCCCCTCAGTGCAATCGGATTGTTTGGGATAAAGCCATATGAATCATACTGTTGGTAATTCACAGCTGCATGCTGGACAGTTGATATAAAGACAAAGGTGGTCACGATCTCAACCAGGTCATCTATCTTTTCAACATAGTATGTGTCATTGCCATGTTTCACTGGCATACCCTGAAATGAGTAGTTTTCAAAATGAATTCAATAGGAAAAAGTAGTAAATGTCAACATGACGGACTCATTTTAGTCAGATAATAGTTATCAAAAAGAGGAGGAAAACCCACACAAATTGAATTCAAAATGGTAAGGCCTTATCATTTCTACATTGTCATAATGTGAATCGAAAAAACAATCAACATGGCATGTCATTGAAATATTAAACATCGATACAAAATCACTGCGTAGCATTATTCCATACATCTCTGCTAATACATGAATATCACCAAACAGCTTGTATCAATTCTACTGTTCCCCAAAAAGCCTTCTCAGCTGGTAATAACATTTTGTAATTATAAGCATTCTGACAGAGCAGGCAATTCCTAATATAATTGATACTAATGTTATTTATTAGTTGTGACATGTAGCATGGGGTGTCCCGCAATAAATAACTTGTCTTTTTTGCATGTGGTTTACATCACATTGGATCCTCATCCAATATACTAAAGCAACCTAAATGAGCTAATAACCAATGCATAAAAGATGATTTTCCATCTGGTGCGCAATGCAACAGGAGACAGAAATTGCCCCACATAGGTGCTTCAGAGTTTCTTGTAAATATTATCCAGTTGATATGAACCATTGTTTCTGCACCACATCGTTCTCAAAAATCCTCCTCAAAGCCGATTATCCTGCCTTTTATCAAAATAGCGCAACGCCATGACATGAGGTCATGCTGAAACCAATATTTTCAGAATCAGTGTTTAATTGCCTTTCCAACGATATATAAAATATATAAAAATCGGTCAACGCTGGTATCATAACCTTAAATACTTATTAGGCAGAGATGTAAGAAAAGAATACTAAGAGGTAGCTCAGTTGGTCGGATTGTCTGCCTTCTAGTGCACAAGCTTTCAATGCTTGGGTTCGAATCTCGCTGAAGTCTACCGACTACTGGGCTCAATTGATTCCCCAGGTTTGCTCTGACCTGCTTGCAAACTGAGAGCGACTTGGCGCTGAATACGACGGCCGCGCCCTTAGGGCACTGTTATTTCTCAGCCTTCGGACAGGGACAGACTTGCGATTTTAACCCCAAATTAATCTGCATCAAATCTCAACATCACATACTAGGAATTTCTGCAACTTAAGCAATATACCTTGATGACAGAATCGCTAACCAGCTCATTTATCCAGCCTTGCAGCTCATGGTCTTGAAGGAGTCTCTCATTCCCTTTGTTACCTTGACCTTCAGCATAAAGATAGATAACATTATGGTCTGGATACTACAGTTACTCCAGATAAAATCTTACAGTTTAGCAAACCAACAATAATTAGTGACATATGCAAAGAACTACAATTCATAATATCAACGTAAAACCTATGTCAAATTACAAAGAGCAATTACCAAAATCATAATTAGTGTTCTAAGCAAGATAGTTGGGAGATTGCGAATTCGCTTCTAGAAAATGAAAAAATATATAAGATATTTATGACAACTTTTCAGTCCAGAAAAGTCATAATGTATCAATATCAATACGGTACAACAACTTGTTTTTGTTCAGGTACTATTATCTTCTATAAGAGGTTGTCTTTCTAATGACTGATGAGTGTGTAACTCCAAATCAAGTTAATTTCAAAACTGACGTATAGCGTATATAGTGCGATGCGATGAAAATTTCGTAGGTGCAGTGAAAGGAAGTAATAAAATTATATGATCATCAAGTTATGGTTAGAAGCAATCCTACATCTGAACATACCATAATAGCTGCTGATACATTTCTGCACATATTTTTGTAGGGCGACCCACAAAAGTTTTCCATCTTCTCTGTAATGATATCCTGGCAGAGTAGTGACGTTTTGTACACCTCTATGCTTCAGATTCTTCATGAAATTTCCATCACTCTGCAGTGACCACTCTTCATAGCGGTCTTTGATTATGTTAAACATACCATTTCGTCCCATCCTCATAGTTTGATCAACCATTCCACCAGGGCGAAGCAAACTTACGACGCCCCGCCTTTTATGAAAACATGAAACATTTTATCAGCATAATATGTTTCAATGAGACAAAGTTCATTATATTCCTTTTCATAGTTTACAAGTTGAAGTTGAAGTGGATCAACTCAAAGTAATGTTCAAAACCAAAACCATTACTAGACATATACAGGGTCAAATATCGAAATTCCTGTTGCAACTCAGACGGCCACTTCTGTCATATGCTGTAAATACTATCACAGGTCATGGTCCATTCATAGAACCCTTAAGCAGAGTGAACATCGCTGACGAGTCATCCTGTCCTAAATGCGGTGCGATATCGGATTAAAATATTCTCTTTATTTTTGACTCCCCGATTTATTCAAAAATCAGGAAGAATACACTCAAAATAGATACAAATCAAAACCTTAAACACTACTTTGCATTAATGTGATGGATATGGCTGACTTTATAAAATTGTCTGACAGATTTACTACCAAATATGCTAAACCAAATTTGTCCGGCCCTCTGAAAATGATGGGTGCTATATATTGCCTGTATTCATACTGATTTATTCCATTCTATCCCAATCCCCCTCATAAGACAAGACAAATAAAATTATTGTTACACACTAAATCATAATTGTGCGGATTAGAACTTACCAATTTATGTGCATCACATAGCGGATGTGAGGTGCCAAAAATCTGAATACGGGATGCGATTGGGAGAGCTGCCGATGGGTGGCTACACCAACGGTTTCAATTAGCATATGAGTTAATCCTTGAAAGAAGAAAAGGTTTTAGGTTTAATGAAGTCAATTAAAGGACAAACTACAATTTATGTCAGCCCATAGCCTTCACTTCATTGCTAATAGGCACTGGTTATAAAAACCTATCGCACTAATGATGGTCTACACTACTTGAGAAGCATCAAATTTCAATAAACGAAGGAGAATATACGTCTTTCTCTTCTTATCATTCTGGTAGCAGCACAAGTTCAAGTACCATCGTTCAAAATAGATAGAAATATTGAGATACCACGAAATGGAATTAACTTACCTAGATGTGCCGCGGCTTGGTGATGTGAGCCGTCAGCGATATTGAACCACATCTTAGCAGCCATCCAAGTGTAGTGACTGTCTTTGGGTGTGAAAACCTAACAAAGAGTGATACCAGAGTAATCAATACAACTTTCAAACTAATATGTGTGCTTGAACTGAGATAGCATAAAAAAAGCAGCCAAAATCCCAATCTGATCCCTCACTCCAAAGAATGAGTGATATCTGGCAGGGTCAAGCTCAGAATCACAATCTGATCCCTCACTCCAAAGAATGAGTGATATCTGGTCGGGTCTCGCTCAGAAACCGCTCACTTATTGATTGAACTTTAAATATATTCTGAGTGAGCAATTTTGGAGCAATTTTTTCTGAATGAAAGACCAATGGATCGATTCTTTTGAGTGAGGTTATAATTTGCTTCAAGCGGTCCACACACCAGCTAGAAAACCTGAGCTAGTAAAAATAAAATAGAGCTTGAAATTCTAGCTTTGCTTATTATCTCCTCATTTTTCACTGCAGACACAAAGCGTGTTTACAAGCTGCGATATACTCATAAGGTTAGCTACCATAAACAAAGCCTTTTAATGATTCCCGTCATAAGCGTCATGAAAAAAACAACTCGCTAGCCTAAGATTGCCGTAGTATATTCTGCTGCAGACAGTTAAGCATGCCTGCTATTCACTGTCAGCTGATTTGAGTCACAGGAGTTGAGGGTTCCGCTGGGGGAGCTTTCAAGGTTGATTGTTCTAGCCTCCACTCAAGTATATAACTCTAAAAAAACTTTAAGTAATAGACAGTTTTCTGACCTCTGATTTAGGCCTCAATTCGGAGTTGTCCTCTCTCCAGTTTGTCACTTTTAACCCACGCCACATAGTAAAATCGTGCTGAAAAGAGGGTTATCTTGAAAACTGTCTATTGAAAGAACCCCCTGGTCAAGGGTTTGAAAGTGATTTAGTGTGATATATCACAACTGCTTACCGGAGCATCTTCTTCAGGGGTAAGCTGGATAGCTATTGGCATCAGATCTCCATTATCTGCTACATGGAAGAGTCCCACTGCACCTGGAATCGACTCAGCAGTCTCAACATTTGCCAAGTAGCTCAAATCAATCATGTATACACGTTTATTCTTCACACTATCTGCAAATGATGAGCCATTTGGTAGGTTCTGCTCGATATCTTCGATAGCTTTCTCCATACTTGAAATATAGTAAGATTAATCAGCTTTACCCAAAGATCAGGATAAATCTACAAACCTATTAATCTGATTGCTGCAGCACGTCGGGAAAAGTTCAATTTTAAGACCAGGTAATGGTAAGCTAACATTCTGGGGATTTTGTCCATTCTCTTATTGTTTTTGGTGGGAGTGATGTCAGCCATATTTCAGCGTTTATTCACCGTTAACATTTAGATAAAGGAAACTTCATTATATCGACACAGGAGTGTAGAGGGCAGTCTTGATATTGATATCATAACTAGTATTGCATTGCATGCTAGATGTAAACTCAGTGGTCTAAGTGGACTTTTTTCTTTGTGGGAACACTACTCTTTGGGTCAACAGCAGCCAAAACGGCTGTAATGCAGCTGTAGGGAGTTTTTTTGGAATATCTATGTCAAATTATGCAAATCCATTCTGTTGAGCATAAAATTTATGCAAAAATATAGTATAGCATGATTGATAATTTTAAGCACAGAATTTAGTTTGAACTGTGTTTTAAGAGTTCCCCCTAAACATTTTTTTGTGAGAACGCAATTCCAACAAAGAAATATTTAGGGGAACTCTTAGAACACTCCCTCTCCCACTCATTTCTAACACTGTGTAAATTACTACTCACAGTTTAGGCAGCTTGTTACAGACTTTGATAAGGCCAGGATTAGTCCCTGTTAGTTTTTGACGTCCAAACTCAGCATCCTCGGCCCAGTCTGTCATTCTCTGTACAAATATACAGTCATAGAGATATGCTGAGAGGTCATTAGACATATATAACATATATTTACATCCTCTTTTCATTGAAAGCATATCAGGAAAAGTATCACATTTCAAGCAGAGGATCTTTTGATTTCATGGTAGGCTGCAATTAAAATAACCTCATTACTAATATTAAACAAAATTTGACTCTGGCGAAACCGTCTTATAGGTGAAAATTATTCAGACCAATTCCTTCTTCTTCTTAATCGTTGGTGGTACCATATGTCTCACCTCTGGGGCATGAAAATGATCACCTCGATATAATCGTTCGACATCAGAGAGACTCTCAAAGTTAGGCGTATTATTTGCAGCTGCTTGTACTGCTGCGGTGAATTGGGATGTTTCCGTAAAAATATCATTCTACAAAGAGGTCAAGCTATATCTCTGAGATGGTTCAACCAATATGGAAAGTCTAGCATATTTCCATGAAACCTGCTTTCTTAGTGTGACATCAACCAAGAATCAAATAATATCACTAATTACAAAGAGGCTGAAAACTCCTAAGCAGTGTCGTGGCCTAAAATGAAATACAATGGTATGCACATAAAATGTATTTGGAATTAATGATCAATGACTCACAATGTTGTTATATTGATACTCACAATGTATTCCAAGGAAAATTTCTCATCCTCAGGCAGTATCTCAACCTGAATCAATATCAACAATGTAATATCAATGAGTAATCATGTTTCAACATAAGTATTAACTTCTGCGCTTTGGATGTGATATATGTTATAATCAAAAGCGGGTGCACACTTGATCACAATCATCGCCTTTCATCAGAATTGCCTCCTCACTGACATGTGAACACAACTCCTGATATAACGCTGCTGGTTGCCAACAATGAGTTGCAGGAGTTTTTTTTCTGATCGTCACGGTTGCCATGGCGACATAATGATCAATGTCGACTTCAACGCTGATGACAGACTAGTCTGAGCCCTCAAGTTTCATGCTCCCCACCGCCGACGGCCCTGTTAAATGATTTATCGCCTCATCAGAGTCAAGTGCATTCAAGCAATTAGTCACCATGGCATCACAAATAACTTGTATCAATAATGATATTATCTAGAAACTGACATAACGATCTAGCGCTGCTGCGAGAATGAGCAAAGCATTTAGAGATAATAGCTGATCCAAAACTGATGAATTCCTGGTGTGATTATTACAGGGTGGACACTCACATCAGGACGAACAGTTGAAAGCACATGAGCTTTTGATTGCCAATGGTCACAGATGAATACTGATCAATTGTGTAACAAGCTTGAATAATACCAACAGACCAAAGCATACTATGGCAGCATGTTCCACGGTAGTTTTGCAATATTTTTACACTGAAAAATTGCATAGCAAATCTGCATAAAAATCATGTATATAGTGTTGTACAAGCCAATAAGCTAACACTTATATCTACTTCAGATAACTGTAAAGGTTGACGATTATATTATGATCTACTATTGCACAACGTCACCTTACAATGACAACATTTGCTCACGGAAAAAATCACTAAATATATAAGTGTTTTGAAGCAGTAAGTTATTACGCTGGTTCAGAAATACCTCACAGATGAGCAAGGTGTCAATTTCTAACACTAAACATAATTTATGCCTGGAGGTGCTATGAAGTTTTCCAATGTGAAAATATGCCACATAACAACAGCAGAAATAGCTGCCAGCCTGTATATTACTTTAAAGTGACAGTTCTATTAGCAAACTGGATATATTACCCCAGTAACTCGAATATTGTGAGTTCATAGGGCAAATAAAAATAATAAAAAGTTTCACAGGCTGTTTCATTTCATATGCCCTAATGACTTTCAGCCTGAGATCTTTAAAACCATACCAAACATGGCCTAGTAGGACTGCCACTTTAATCTTTTGGTAGTCAACAAGTTAACAAACAGTGACACAATATGAATGAAGGCAAATGCAACAGCTTACTCCCACCACATAAACAGAGCAGCAAACAGTGGGTATCCTCACAAAATTGATGCCATCCTGGACCAACTAGTTTGTTAGAATTACCAATCTGACATGACACAGCCAAACTAATCGGTGCCTTTGTCATCAAAATATTCCAAAAATAGCAATAATACACACACTGATTTTCCCAACTTACCAATCGAGGCCCACCATGAACCTTATCGCTGAATCTGTACATCTCTCTCTTGTGTTTCAGAGCTTCTTCACGAGCGTCAGCATTTTCATCGTCTTGTGGCAGGGCTGAGTCATACTCGGTGATTGTAATTTCATCAGTGTGATGCAGCCAGCGATGTATGGGGAAATAACTTGAGTATATTATCAAGTCGTCATCTGCATCATTTTCAACATCTAGATAGTCAATCTTCACCAAATCTATAAACCTGAAATTTAGGTAGGAGCATCATTAGTAACTAATAATGTAGGTGAGATGGTTTGATTCAAGTTTAATAATGTTTCCATTTAGGAAAATAATTTACCAATCTTGACTTTTGATGGCATCTGTTCTTTTCACTGCTATTGATTTGATATACTCGACATCATGTAATACCAGGTCATACTGTTCAGTCTGCCCTTTTCTCACACTTCTGTGATCAGCTACTAAGGGCTGAATTCGGCTTTTACTCCCTGTGCTGTCGGTCATTACAAGATCAAACTAGGAGAAATGAAGAGAAATGAAGAACAACGAGAGATATAGGATAAATGCAGTTGTCTGACTTTGAAAATCTCACATCTCACCTAAATATTGTGAATTTGTGTCCAATTTTTTACTGTATCGGTATACTTCCAATATGAGTAAATGTTTTACCCTCAAAATGGATCATCGTAAGACCAGGGACCGGTTTCAACTAGAACAGTCACTAGCTAGTCGTTCACTCATAGCATTGTGTTTTGCACAATGTCATACAGATTGTATATAAAACATAGTAATTATTTTGTGTGCTAAAAATATCACAAAACAATATTGGTCATAGACAGTCGCATTAAATATAGTTTTGTTTTAATATGTTACAAGGGAGACAACACTCTCATAACCCTTCTAGGCCTTGGTTTTTAACCTAGAAATCGTAATTTAAAACATTTGTAAATTTCCCACCAGCGCAAGCTACTTTTATGTCCATCTCTGGAGCTTGTTTGTTATGAGTAGTTGTTGTTTTTGTTCTCCTAAATATTCTTAATGCTTGATATATGCTTTCCTCATATTCCCTTCAATCGAAACCGGTGTTTCTCGATTGTGTGTGAAAATGTCCCATGCACCCTTCTGCTATTCATGACATTGTGCAACATAATTTATAGATAAGACTCGTACAACATTTACCAAGAAGAATTTTGTGATCATGTTTCTCGTTGATGATTAATTCCCAAACATCTATCAATTCTGATAACTTGGTGTAAAGTTTTCCGGGTTTTATCTAAACCATTGTGTCGATATATAATAACTCAATGATACTTGCCCTTCAACCATGTTCATTTAACTCAAAAAATACTTATAATACACAAGAAAATATAAGATGGTACTGCTACGAGGTAAATATTGATAAATGAATGGAAAATTTCCATCCCCGGTCTTAAAACACTTACATTGATCGACGACCAAGCAGCACCATTTGACTTTCTGTCACCAGTGGTTATGTAGACTTTGTGAGTTGGGTTCTCATTATTTTCGGCATCAGCTCCAATAATTGCAGTACAGAAATAAGTTGAGAACAGCAACACCTTCAACAACGAGTTACGAGAAAACAGCGTTTGCAACGCCCAGTTTGTTGAAGTCATTTTTGATCTTCCTTCTGCTTGTTTGGTCTTCTGATTGCACCGCCACCTATATGTGGGTCACTTAAATACCAATGAAGATGATTGGAGGCGCTTAAGTCATTTGCAGCCATGGTTACTAGGGCTGTTGGATGCTAACAAAAGTTATGTGATAACATATCTCTAGAAGTTTCTGTCGGCCTCAAGACATTAATAAAGCCTTAGTACCAAACATTGCATAAAGACAGTTGTATCGTTGGTTGACATATATACTATATAAACAAGTGCTCATACCACTGCACAACTCTCAGGTCTTCATCTAGAAACCATGCGCTGTTTTGAGGCCCTCTCTTGTACAACCTCCTCATGGCCAGCCTCTGAAGCATTGAGCCACCCCTCTTGTGTTGATGAACATCTCCTTCCATCACTTTTAGCCCTCAGTGCATATTGACGGCTTCGGTCATTTTCAATTCTAAAGTGCAAACTGCTGTCTTAAATTATCTTGTCATAAAATTTAGTTGAATTTTAACAGTATGACCACAATATTGGGAACGCAATCTTAGGAAGACTTTTGTTTCCTCTGAATATAGAAATCTAAAGGAAAACTGATTTAAGAAATACCAGTAGGTAATAGAAAATTACAAAAGTAACTTACATTCAGATCAGCATCACACCATAGAGACTCAGCCAGAGAAATACTACCTACAACTATCCCCTTTTGTACAAATTGGGAAACCCCACCTGTGTTTTTTTTATTTTTGTGCAAATCAGCCTGTAAGTAATTAGTTTTATCTTGCCACCATATCTGTCTCCCTATTTGGTAGGGAGGCTCCCGGCTTTAGGGTATTTTCCCACCCCCTCCCTATCTCCCTTTTTCTTTCCTTTCTTCAGCTTCCTAAACCCAGAAAACTTTTTACGCTTCTCTTTGCGAGGGAAATGTTTTCCTACTCCCACAGTACATATACCTAAATGTAATTGCTAATTACAATTACTGTTTGTCTTAGTTAGGATAAAGTGCTACAATGTCATTTTCTAAATGGGGTAAAATGACACAATTTATAATAATTTTCAAGTTTTGACTTAGAAATAAATGACAAACAATGGCCGAATCATATTCGCACTACGGGACACAGATAATTACTCCGTGTCGGGACCTCTTCCGCGGATACCTCAACTATTAGTTCTCGAGTAGAGGAATCGAAGTTATTGTACTTCAATTGATGGCACCTTATATTTCCGTCGTGGTAATAGCAAAGATGGGTATAATTTAACTACCAAGAGATGCTGTTTAAATAAAGTTGAAAAAGAAACCAATGGCATGCACCGGTCTATAAGTTTTTTTGTTAATCAATAACACCCCCCCCCCCCCCTGCGAAGAGGCAGAGCTAATAACTTGTTTGATATCTATAACTGCTACATATGAAGGTCTTTATCACCAGGTGCTGGATGCGTTATATAATGTTGGCCAATGTTGTTTGTGATGGAATGCTACAAAACCAGCAATCAAAACACTGTTATTGGTGACACAGTTTGCAGGAGTAGTCAGTGACTTCATCCTGTCCATAGAACCAAAACAGTGTCAACATATGATTATGTACCTAATAACAAAAAATTCAAGTTGCTTTTTAGTCTGGTAGACAGGGAAATTTGGATAGAAACAACATACTGACTCTCGTGATCTGACTGGGCATGTAGATCACTGATAAACTAGGCTATCATTACCACAAAGCAGGTGTCGTAAGGCTAAATATGCATCATGCGTGACTTGAATTTGCGCATGTGCAAGAACAATGAGTTTAGTTTGGGTTTTGATTGCAACTTTGGAAAGGGGAAATGGGATATCCCCTGCATAAACTGTCAATCAAAATCAGCTAATGATGACAAGAGAGGATAACTATTAATAAAAAATCCGCACGCTTTGGGGAGTATGTCACCAGAGCAGGTAGCCAATCAGATGGCTTCGGAATTCCGAGACTCAATTTTGCAGAGATCAGATCATGCCCAGAGCTGAGCATGCGCAGAATGTAGAAACAATTGCGGAGACATAGATATCTATTCATATACTTTTATTGGCAGCCGAAGTCATCTCATTAGAAATGATTTGCAATCAGTGCCAGAATTACATGTTTTAGTCTGACTAATGTCTAGTCTTTTTTTGTAGATACAGGTAAAAGATAATGGGCCCTATACCAATGGTGTGCGGCGGATAAGTAAATCATGCCCGTCCATGTCCGCCGCATTTTTCCATGCCCGTTCCCGTCAATCTTTAGATCTTGTTCGTCCATGTCCGCCCGTGGAGCAACATTTGGCATTTTCCATGCCCGTTCCCGTCCATCTTTAAATTTTGTCCATCCGTGTCCGTCCATCAGGCAACATTGGGAATTTTTCCACATCTGTTTTCGTCCCTCTTTTAATTTGTTTGTCCATGTCCATCCATTGGACAACATTAGACAAAATATTTTGTCCCGTTCTGTCCATCTTTTCATGCTGTCCGCCCAATGTCCGTCCGCGGTTGTCCAATACTGTCCAATGTCCGTCCATGTACGCCAAAGTCTGTCCCTCCGGCAAAATTAAGCAAATTCTAATGCCCAGCCTGTCCATCTTCTGGTTTTGTCCGTCCAATGTCCGTCATTTTATTCCAATGTCTGTCCAAGTTTGTCCAATGCCCCTCCACATTTGCCTAACCTCTCTCAAGATTTGTCCAATGTCACTCCATGTGTGTCCAATATCTGTCAATGCCATTATCATTTATATTCGATATCCATGCCATATCCACATATATTGCATGTTGGAAATTGGATTGCTTTTCTAACTCAAACTATGTCCAATGATCTCTCTGCGGCAATCAGTCGTCTATTTGCGATATGTTCATTAAAACAAACTGAAACATGTTAGGTCGGAAGATTATTTATCTCAGATTGTTTATTGAAATATAATATGTGCTATGAATTACTATGTGATTTAAGAGATCCATAGAGACTTTCATGAAAACTATGCTTGATATTTTCCAAATAGCCTTGCTATGTGTTACAGCGGAAGTCTCAGATTTGTTTTCATCTACTGGACGCCTTTAATTATCTCAGTTGTTTTGATGAGAGGATTAATTATGATAGTTTTGTGATGGCTCTACCAGTGTCCCCTGATCTGTGTAGTAATGGGGTTGTGTCCGGTGTTGTCCCTTATTATAGGGGGCGCTAATCAGATGAGACCATAAATTTATACTTTTTTATATAGTTACGCTATCATTGGAGCAGATCACTCTTTTTGGTCTGGCAGCCAGAGCCTATACCTGAAGCTTGTGTCCATATGTCTCATACATACTAAAAAACAGCAGACGTAAACTTGTTACAGAACAATAACAAGCCATATTCTATATAATGAAAAGGATGTTTATTGTAATATGAAATATACTTCATAATCATAATGTGTCGTATGCGAATTATGCTGCAGAACATATAATCTGATCAACTCACATTTGAGAGGAGCATGTCCAGTAACCAACAACATAACTGTAGTGACTCAAACTGTAACAGTAACAATTTTGTGAGTTGAAATTGATCTATAAATACAGGATGCAGTTGATACAATATGTACCTAAAAGGGAAATCTTGTTATTAAAAGATTCCTAAAATGTCAGAATATTGTATAACTTAAACTTTACACGGTATGTAGCTGCTCTGTGTTACAGTGCATGCATGCTTGGTTCATTGCCTTAGAATGCTAGCTAGCTTGCTGCAATTTGCTATCAGTTGCATTGTTCTGACAGTGGGTAGCTTTAATTGTATTTGGGTCCTTCGTATAATGTGTGGCACTGCTAATCAGTGCGGGTTTGATTGCTGAGAGGAAACATTGTCATTACGCAGATTAGCAATAACGACCAAATTTTGTTTTTAATACTACATAAGTACAAACTATTGATAACTGTATGATCCTGATTTTTAAACGCCTTGAATGGAGCACTGAGGTACGTGAGCACTTTTTTTACTTACTATTGTGAAATTGTCCCTTGTTTGTTTTCGGAGGATATTTGAATTGCAATACTGCATTTTTTGATGTTGACAACTTGAATTTGTTGTTTACGGTTTACCTGGTTGGTCTAATAGTAAACCCATCCAATTATTACAATTTATCATTATAATATTACAGTTTCACGATCATATTGGAAATACACAGAAATCTCAATAATACTGTCTTCCAACGTTAGGATCAGCCACGGCTGTTAAAATATACAATAGAAACATACTTTCAGCAATTAACCAGCCCGCACGCTGCCGCAAGGAAATCAGCGGCTTGGTTTCTAAAAATCAGTGATCGCAGTTACACAGTAGAAGAATGGATAGTATTGCATCGTAAATATAGGGTTCAAGGACTTATCAACTCATGATAATCATGTGCTAGCATCATCTGAGTAAATATGGTTGTGAAACTACCATTGCCAACAAATTGAGGTGTTTACCTGCATATGTGCAGGTTCAAAACTCCAGCCTCTCCAGCTGTGACTAGTTAGTTATTGTCCGTTGATTGGTCCGGGCCAAAACTGTCAAATAATTTGAACAGCCTTTTCGGCCTCATTTCTTCGATAAAATGATGCAACGTCATCAGGTCATATTTTTGATGAGATTTTAACCTCAGTAGCTCAACAGCTTTCCAACAGTGTTTAGAAAGTCAAAATATCTTTTGATCTCCATGTCTCTAACAGAGTAATGCAAAAACAATGTTATAAACTTTAAAAAGTGTATTAAGTGTATTAAAGTTAATTGTGTCTACGATACGATAAAATTTATTGGTTACACAACATCAATGATGAGGTAAAACTAGTGTGGCATGAAGGCTGCGTCATTTAAAATGCGAATACTGTTCGGCACAAAGCTGTTAAAAAAGCGTACAGTTCGCGATTTGCTACAAATAAAATAGTTCCTATGGCTCACATAACAGTGGTTTAAAATATGATCTGGGTCTCTATAAGAATCTGCTGCAGTTCTAAAAATGCGTTGAGTGACTTGTTCCTTAATATCACAGTTGAATTTAGCATGGGTAAAAGGTTTGAGCAGCATGTTACGTTCACCGTCGGTACATGAATAAAACCATAGCTCAGCATTGTACATAAGAATAGGTAAAATCAGAGTCTGGATAAAATGCTGACACTGCTCATAGGACGGATTAAATGATTTAAATTTGAAACAAGCATAAAATCTGCTTTTAAGTTTCTTATAAATAGCATCAGAGTTATTATGCCATTTGAGATCATCGCTAAAAATAGTACCCAGGTATTTAGAATCACATACCTTTTCGATCTCTTGAATACCAATAAAAACAGAAGAAGTCACAGAGTGGGTTCTGCTAAAATCAAGGACCATCTCTTTGGTTTTATCTGTGTTTAAAATGAGATTGCTCTCTATACATCAGGTAGAAAAGTTATTTATAGCATCAAAATAAGACTGATCTGATTCCTTATGGTTTAAAAGACCTACAATGGCCATGTCATCAGCATATTTTAAAATGTGAACATTTGGATTTTTTGATCTGAAAGCGTCAGTATAGATGGAAAATAAAAGAGGGGATAAAACACAGCCTTGTGGACATCCTGTACTGGATTCAAGATTCGATGACTTATGGTCTCCTATACGCAC
This sequence comes from Membranipora membranacea, assembly GCA_914767715.1. Lineage (NCBI taxonomy): Eukaryota > Metazoa > Bryozoa > Gymnolaemata > Cheilostomatida > Membraniporidae > Membranipora > Membranipora membranacea. The sequence goes on from OU612074.1 coordinate 12,569,972, forward strand.
ACGTTGGGTACGGTTACTAAGAAAAGTTACAATAAGTTTGGTAAAAATGACAGGGACACCTTGATTAGATAGACGCTCAGCCAATATATGTGGTAAAATGGTGTTAAAAGCAGAGGTAAAAAACGACAAAAAGCACTCTTGCATATGATTTGGGCAAAGACAGTGACAGAGGGGTGTGGATGGCGTCAAGCTCCTTGACTTCAATCATCTTCATTTGTATTTAATCAACTCATCAGCATCAGTACAGCCAAACATAAGCTCCGAGGCTACCGTAACAAGAAGAAGTAAACAATGAATTCAGCAATTTGCTTGTCACTCATGTCATTCATTGTTAGCGATGTTGTTGTTCTCAACTCTTTCCTGTACTGCAATTGTTGGAGTCGAAGCTTATAGTATTGAGAACCCAACACACAAGGTGTATATTAACACCGGCGACAGAAAGACAAATGGTTCTTCTTGGTCACCAATCAATGTAAGTGTTCTTTAGAACTATTTTACACACCTTTGCAAAAGTAAGTAGGTTGATTTGAAGATGATTCTTAGGCTAAATGCATGCTAGGGATTTCGGGTCAAAAGGCCACTGTTAAAAAGCCACTGGCCACTGGCCTGGAGTCATTCAAAATAATTATGTGCAAAGGGTTAGTGGGATCTTTTCCAACTTAACTAAAATGGGAATCAGTGCGTAGAAATTAGAAATTATTGATAAATGGCATATCAAGAGCTAGAATGTAATTTTCCGGGCCCAAAAAACTTGTCAATGGAAAGTATATATCAGAATTGTTTTATGTAACCATTGAACCAGTGGCTTTTTGGGCAGTGGCTTTTTGGCCAGTGGCTTTATGGCCAGTGGCCTTTTGGCCAGTGGCTTTATGGTCAGTGGCTTTTTAACAGTGGCCTTTTGACCCGAAATCCCTAGCATGCATTTAACCTAAGAATCATCTTCAAATCAACCCACTTACTTTTGTATGGTGACCACCTTTGTCTTTATATCAACTGTCCAGCATGCAGCTGTGAATTATCAACAGTACGACCAATACGGCTTTATCCCCAACTTTCCCGTAGCACTGCGGGGAGATTGGCCAAGAAGCAAGGTAGGTTGTGAATTTTCTGTAGTGTACAAGGAAAACTTACTACAAACATTAAAATACAGCCTAAAATTCTCCAATCTGCCTAGATTTCAAAAAGAATCTCCCAGTTGATTTGCCGACCCCCTTATTTTATGTGGTGATTGTTAACACAGTTTGTTTGTTGAATATAAGTTTACCATAGTCTGCAAAACTGCCAAATTACTACAAATTGGGTAATTTAAGAGTATAGGCCTATTCAATGTCTGTTATACTGATTGACGAAGAACCTTCTTCCCTCCCCTCCCTCAAACTTTTGATAATTTTGTGATAGTTAAAAACTGCAGGATTTTAATTTTTAGGCAGAACTGTCAGAGAAGGATGTGGTAAACATGTTACCGAGCAAAGAGCAAACTATTAACATAATGATCTTTGCATCACAACTAAGCATTCATGGTACGGACCGACTCGGTGATTTTGAAGTTCAGTACGCCTACGACCCTGCAAGTCTGGCTGCAGCTCAAGAGTAAGTTTTGTCATATTCATGTAGTCGATATTAGAGTTGTTCCCCTAGTGGATTGATTGATACATTACATTGAGTTATTTGAAGTTATTTATATATTACTATTCTACTTGAATGATATCAAATATTTGAAAGATGTGGGTTCACAGAGGAGCATCACCCATTGGTATACTGATGACCCACTGGTAACTCTCACATGTGGATTGCTGGTCGTTTTATGTTTTTTGCGGTGATACATTGCATGATACCTGCCGGTAATAAAAGGTAGAAAGTAGTCAAGCAAATGGCAAACAATTTGTTCCTCTTATATAGGTTGCGTGATGAATTGAGAGACATCGAGTCCAAACTGGCTCAGAAGAACAAGAAACGCAAAGACAAGTATAGATACCTGATGCCGAGATACATGCCAAACTGTATTAATATATAGACCCTTGAGAGTGGATTCCCTTTGTTTGATGCAGTCGAAATCTAAGGCTAAGTTCTGCTTTATTTTAAACTTGGAAGAAAGAAGGGCAATTCCTAAAATACTGAGTGCTGACTTGTTTACCAGCAAAACCATCATTATTTTTATATTTAGTAAAAATTCACAAATAAAACATCAACGTTTATTTCCTTCTACATTGGTTTATTTGATTTCCGTGGGTCAAACAGAGAGTGGTGACAGCCCCTGCATGCATAATTGGTTAGAAACGCAATTTAATTTAGAAAATTTGCCGCATATTGTTAGAGTTTTTCAAGCTGATTGCAAAGGTGATAATGTTACTTCACATAACACTGCACAATAAAGCATCCATGCAACGAAGTTTGGAATCATCAAGGCTGTTCCATGTATGAGGTAACATGAGGAACTTCGATCAAAATTTGACAGTTTTTGGTATGAAACGTTCCCATCTCTCTTTCTGAATCAATCTCCTTTACTTTTTTTGCCCTGGAATAATCACTTTGATGGCAAGACCCATGGTTTCAACTGGTTTCCTCTCAGTTTTGATGGGTCTAAAATTTCGAAAGGTAGACTCAAAAGCAACATGTTTTATTATGACAACATATCCCCTACACAAAGCCCACGAGCAAGCATCAAATTATGCTGCCTACAAGAAAGCCTTGTGACATAGTATATCATTGCAGCACAATTGCCCTTCCTCCCATCATGAAAGGCAACTCCAAAAGTTCAAGGTTTTGAGATAGGAAAGCCAGGGTTCCACTGAGGCCAAAACATTCCCAAATAATGGACATCCATTGTTTTCCCAATTAAGACACTCAGTCTAAGTAAATTTATTCAGGCACTATGCTACAGTTTGTAAGTTTTTGAACCATTTCCATTTTATTTTATCACATTCCCTGTTAATGGAAGTGTTTTTGGCAAAGCCATGTATTATACGTATTATTTATTGTACATTTAAACCATAGCATTCAGCTAAAAAAACTCTGGCTTTGTCCTGATAATTAGTATCCCAGGATGCAATTTTTTGGAGTTATGTTTCCACCGTAAAAACTGTTATTTTTCAACCCATTGCTGAAATGAATAATAATATTCAGATGTTTGCTTTCATTGGTTGAAAACTGACTATTGAGTTTTACTTACCAACCAAGTTTTTTAAGCTAGATTGTAGTGATCATTCACCGCCGGTATAATCAGGTTTAGTTGGTAATTTTAGTAGAAAAATAGAGCTACGTAAACTTATTCACTCCAGTGAAGTTGTTTCCTCGGCAATCGAGACACGGTGTTTATTCTTATGCATTTATGTATTTCTATGTAACACTTAACACCTACTGAGTTATTTGCCAGACTTACTGCTTAAAAATATCTGGCGTTCCTGCTCAGTGCAGGCTGGAATTTCCAACCAGTTCAGTAGCCTTATTTTCTGCACATTATTAGGACGGCTAGAAGGCTCCCCTTATTTTCAGGTCACTGGACATTGCAATAATACAGAGAGGACAGCTCATCTACAATCAAAATATTCCTACATGTATATTATTAATTAAATTTAGATTATTCACACTTGATTACCAGTTCTTTTTACATCTCTTGAGGCCTGATTGATAATATTAAGTTAACGGCAAAATATTTTCCTGGGAGATTCAGGGATAATTTGTTTCTAACTAGTTTGATACTAATACTGTTGAATGCATGTCCCTCATCATGTCCAACAAAGTCCGCAGTGAAGACAGGTATATAATGTGCTTGCGTGTGCTGCTGATTTCTGCACCATACGAGGATACTCTACTTTTGCTGGCATTTCAATCATCATCAGCACTTCCCTCTGTACAAACATAGCTCAAATCTTTGATTGCCAAAATTTAGAAAAGATTATTGCAAACTTGCATCAATTAGTCGATTGGATACTAAGGGTTACATCATATTTGGTTTACATCAAGTCAGCTTTGAGTGGGGTAAGAAATGCTCGAATATGATCTCACATGTACTATAACTATTATACTGAAACCTCAATGTAGGAAATGTCTGAAAAGACAGCAAATAAGCTTATTCCAATTTAAGTACTCTACAATAGTAACATGTTACATAAAGATGTCAGCAAGCCCACTTTATGGTGCTGAAGTGGAATCTAACTTTTTGTGAATTGTAGAAGTCTGACTATAGTCTAATTTATTTATTAGCATATATAAGTAAAAGACAAAAGCCTGATACAAAAAGCTTGCGCCATCAACGGCTTATGTTATACATTTATTCATTGAAATAGAAAATGTCGTCTGGTAACAGAAAAATAAATGACCTTTTCCTTTATAATCACGAGAAAGATGATTGTAATATTGAACGTATTTCATTATCATAATAGAGAAAAACGTTGAGATTATGCTACAAAATGTGATCAGCTCTTTATAATTAGAAATCATCTATTGAGCGCAGCATGTCCGATGACCCACACCATCTATCACATTACAAAGTATAAAATTTGTAAGAATAAGATTTTGTGAGTACAGGATACAGTCGAGTAAGCTAAGGTAGTTGATTAGGTAAGCGTGGCCAAGCTCTAAGGAGATACATGATTTTCAAGAATTGCCCAAGTGTAATAAATAACTATTGGCAAGCTACAACTTCATTTGACAGCCAATAACAAGGTATGTGTTAGCATAACAGGCCAATCAAAGATACAATCAAATTAAAAAAATCTGCGTTTTCTGAATTCTGTTGGATTGCCATTGCTAATGAGTGGAATCACATAAAAAATTGGCGTTTATTTTTAATTCTGTGCAAATCCCGTTGCCAACAAATGGAATCCAAAATATGCACATGCTCGCTCAGTGGTTAGCCTTCTTAGTCAGTGACTTGATTGGATATTTCAGTATCTCTACATGTTGATCCACTCCAAAGCTGGAGCAGAATGTCGCGCTGCTTGTGTATGAAACTGTCTGTAAATACAAAAAAATCTTCAATAAATTTCCAAATGTGATGTGACCGTGTTGAAGAATGTTAAGTCTGACAAGAACAAATTTATCAACAGATAATGTGTGAAACAAAAAACAAGAAATAGAGTTCTAGCAACAATGAGAGTTTACCTAGGTTTTTTTATAAGATTCCAGAAGGTATTTTATATTGATCCAAGTTATAGAGGAGGCACAATTTAATTCGATCTTAAGGAGCGGGGTGGGACAGATTTCAGTTTTCAGCTGCAATACATATGGTGGGAAAATATGGCGCTGAAGAGGTTGAGATATCCTGTCTGGTTGTATTATTATATCCATTAGATGAAGTTGCTATGAATTGAGACTAAATTGACAACCCTCTGTCGCTACTCACCATGTTTTCCGAGTCAACTTTGATCATCTCTCTCAGCGGGGAGTCACCTGCCTTCAGAATGGCTCTGAATATATGAGATGCTGCGGAACTTTTGGATCTATAAAATTTCTTGCTGCGAGGAAACAAAACAAATGCACAGTTAATTAAATAGGAAATAAGTATCCAACAGATGGCTGGCTTCTAGGCCTCCGTCAAGAGACTAAAAAGTTAATATTCCCAAAATGCTCTTGACCATAATTACAAAATTATTCATCAACAACTAAAGATATACATAAAAACTGTACCACATTTATACGGTGCTCATAGGGATGATCATGTGCATCAAACAAAAGAAAATGCCTATGAAGTACTTTGTGTGCTGATCAGCTGTTATCAAAAAATGGCCTGACGCTATTATCAAACTGTGTCAGAAAGGGGAGCGGTTCTAATTATCAGTAATGCATCCACTTTTTCAGAATACTGCCTTGAATTGAGAAAATATCCTACCTGCCCTTCTGTTTTTTCATAGCTACCCCAACATTGATTGTTCCAGTAAACTCAGACTTAATGTGTAGCGTCTTCTTAAAGTTCTGGTATGTGGTTGTGAATCTAGAAGTAAATCAGTCAAAACTACAATACAACAGATTATATTAAAACATTATCAACTTTGGCGTAAAGCGTAAGTTATCTTTCCTGTAACAAAGAGAAGACAACATTCTAGTATGAAGCATTTTATAAAAAGAGCTTATGGGGCCTAAATCTTTCATTATTAAGGGCCTCACTATTTAGAGAAAAGTAGATAAGTGAGATAGAATTTCCCACATATTCACAGAAAATAAAAACAAATTCTATTCATATAGGTATTACGCCTGTCCTACAATAGTCTAGGTGCTCAGAAGACTGCAATGCGAGTTAGTGGCATTGCATCATCAAAAGGACTGCAACAAACTAGCATTGAAGCCGTCTGCCCTTAGACTCGTCTTTCATGATCTGAATCATATCAGTCCAATCAGTCATTGACGGGCAGCATTATGTATCCAATTTTACTGAAAGCAGAAACCTGCATTAAAATTTATCATCATAGTATTTTAATCTGTCTTACTTTGCCTCTGTAGTGTGACCCGGAGGTATTTTTACAGGTGTCTCATTATTCAGTGTGGTCTCAGACTCCTCAGTCTTCTTCTCTCCTTTGTAATTCTCTAACAGTTTGTTGAATTCATAAGAACCTTCTACTTTACACTGTGAACATAAATGAACCAAGGAGTCAAGAGTGGTCTGACGGTTAAGGGTATGGACTTGTGATCTTATGATCCAGGTTCGGTTCCCAGCGCCGGCTGTCATTTCTGATTTGGCACTGGCAAGCCATTCATCCTAGCCAGGTCTGTTCGGATCAAGACCATAAATACAGGAGGTCTACTGTGTGCTTGCATGCAGTATAAAGATCCCCCTCTGCCTCTTCGAAAAAAGAGTAGCCGGCAACGGCGGGCAAGGGTATAGGGTACTACCCCTCACAAGCCACCCGAGCTTAAGGGGGCCCGTTAAATAGGGAGGTCATATAAGACCTAGTGCATAGAAGAAAAAAAAATGATAATAAATAGCAGGACAAGCAATATATGTGATCAATATCAATGACTTTGATTTTATTTGTTCCAAAAAAGGTGGAAATAGCATCAAATTGAATGTTTGTTGTAGTGATTCTTTCCGATTGACATAGATGGGGCTTCTTAGTCTTATGGAACATGGTATAGAAAATGTCAAATACAATATGTTTCCCAAAGAGCAAGATACAGAAGAATGTGAGGCATTGTCTGTAAACAAGGCAAACATGATTCATTTCTAGCTCAAGTTTGATTGAATTTGCCTGCATTCCGTTCGTTCCCATGATCTATTAGCGAGTCAGCAGCAGTTCAAAACTTTGATAGCAACCGAATTGGATCATACTTGATCTTGATCATTCTGTGTTATAGCAATTGATGCAAAAGTATTGATACCTTAAAGCTCCCAATGCCAAACCAGAGTTAAGTTGGGCTAAGCGGAAATTAACAGGTTAGCAGTAAGGTTTCCTTCTTACCGGGGTGTCCTCGCCTATCTCCACAGAGAGCTGAAGGTTATGTCCTGTCTCTACACTTGTATGAATATCGACCTCATAACTAGACTTTACAGTACGAGACGCAGAGAGAGTCGTCTCACACTCCACTTCTGTCGTGTTGTCGTACTACAAAACAATAAGAGCACCTGTAGAAATCCTGCTACTGGATTGGAAGTCTGAGATTTAACTTGTATGTATGTATAGTGAGAAAACTTTCAATTGCAATTGAACACAAATTGTGTTGACGTCTTTAAACATTGTCGATAACAGGAAATAGGTGAAAATACATGTCTTCTCCAGGAAGCATTAACATCAATGACCATAGATCACAACTTTAGTTGTAGCTTTTGTTCTCGAGTTGATTGTTTGTTATAAGATGACGTGCTTACAGTTTTGAAGAGAAGACAACTTACAACATAAAAGTCATTCCCATTAATAATATCAGGGACGGTAATAAAATACAATCTGAGCCTTTATTTTACTGATGTTTTGAGTTTGCAGCTGGAGCATATAGGTGTCTCTATTAGGTCAGACAAAGGATGGCTCAAATGTGTACAGGATCCATACCTTAACGGAAAAAGTTTCGTGATGTAGCGATGTCATGACATTGTTAGGGTCAAACCCAGAGTTGGCTGGTCCACTATCCCCACTAGACTGACTGATCAGTTTATCCGTCTCATTACCATTACTTTCAGCTGCTGCTCCTGAGTTCTTCGGTAGTAACTCCTCTGGTGTACCTAGAAGACAATTTTCTTGTTAGAAGGATTTGAACTAAGCAAGGATGTATGCAAGTTATTGCATTACCACAGCCTAGTTGCGTTTTATTTATAGTGGCACATGAGGAACACTTCGGTCACCACCAGTTATGAACCCAGCAGTGTGAAGGGTTGGTCCAAGGCTGCCTGCAGTTGGTATACGCATTTAATGCACCTCTATAATTTTGAGTCTTGATCCGGAAAAGTCTAATAACGGCCAGAAATCAGCCAGGACTTCCTGCTCAAAAAGCAAGCATGGCTTTCAACACCCCCCCCCCCCCCCAGATAGTATGGGAAATAGCCTAAGTGGGTAGACACAGACCCGTCAAACCCCGAAAATGTAAGGAAACCCTGTTCTGGTCTGAACCGTGAACGGCTATAACACTACACAAACTCATAAACTATATAGTCAGAAAATCTTACTGTGTTTGAAATTTACTTTGCACCAGTTGACGGTGATCTCAACATCTGATCTTTTTGGGAACTTTCCCTGACATGAGAAGCATCCTGCCTCAGCCTCATGCTGCTCTTTGAGTTCGTTATATGCCCAGTCAGCGACGTAGCTATCCAGATTTAATACAGGGGAGAACCTGAAGAAATAAAGCCGTTGCGGTGCGGTAAAGTTATTTGCTAGGTATACATTGAAGTTACTAGCAAGAAGGCACCCTCACATAAAGATGATAGCCATTTTATAAATGACTTTTTACCAAAGCTTCCATCGGGTAGATATAGGACAATAAAATATAGGTCTTCTTGGGGGAAAGACAGATTTTTAAACAACATCATCATTTTATTCTTCAATTAATATTGTTTAAACCCAATCCACGATGAGATGCCAGCTTTTCTTATGTACTTTTTTTTCTATGCTCTATGTGAACAGCAGTGAATTAAACAAGGAATTTCGCAACATACTTGTATGTGAGTGACAAATAAACCAAACTATCAATCAGACCTTTGTTTCAGCACTATTGTTATCAGCCTAAATTGAAAAAGCGATTTATAAAAGATGAGGACTCATTAGGCTACACTATTATGGGGTCTTGAAATGGACTAGCTTTCTCAGAAGAGGAGAGGCTCCCAAAACTGCTCAAAAGATCCATAAGGACTAATTTACCGTTTACTCAAGCAAATTGGAGTTGCCCCCTCACAGACCATACCAGACTATACCAGCCGTAATACCAGCTGTATCAGTGCAATAGATTTACTAATATTGATAAATATTAGTATTCTATATTGAGAGTATGGTCATTACTTCGTAGGGTAAGCTGTACCAATTACCACTAGTTGAAAATAGAAGGTATCAAACTAGCTCTTGTTACTGAAGCCTTACTTAATTGGAAGTAGCTTGGTCTCATTATTAATCATATTCATCATTGACAAATAAAAATTGGGAGGTTTAGGCTGCTTCGTCAATGTTATCCTTTTGAATCATAGACCTACTCTAACCATTGTCAATAAAGGGCCAAACAGATAATCTCTAGATGTTGCAAAGAATTTATATTAGTCTTGGTCGGGACAAAATTGTTGGTGAACCAAGACTTCCAATAAATCCCGTCCTCCTCCCCCTCCAGCCAAGTGGGGACAAGTTTGACTCCGTTTTGCAACCATAGCTCAAATCCAAAAAGAAAATTCAAAGTCTTGACAAAAGATCTGGACCTGATTTTACTGGGAATTCCTGTTTAAATTTGAAAATGTAGAATTTCACATTTTTGGATACATTTCAATGTGCCATTTTTTCCTTACATCCGATCGATTCAAAGTTGATCATTGTTGCATTGCATGTTTTAGATTATTTGATGTGTGCCTGAAAATTTACCCTATTCACAATTGGAAACAGGTAGCTTTTGAGTCCAATATATGATTGTGAATATATCATTTGGAGTTTCTGTGTGGCGATCTCACTACATTGCAGATAGACTTGCATCTTAGAGTTGATATGCCAGTAGCGTAGTTTTAGCCAACTTCTCTAGCCAATATTTTTACTCTGAATGGTTTGGATTCCCATTGACCATCAAGAAAGTGTGATTGAATTAAGTCTTAGTCACCTGATGTTTATATCCTGCGCTAGGGAAGTGGACATATGTGATGTGTAGAATTCAAAGGCTACGCTAAACATCGGTCCACGGTTCAGTTGACGAATATTTTCCGTGTAAACTTACTGTTTAGAGTCCAGATTTTCTGCGAGGGTCTCCATCCCTCCTCCTAGTCCACAACATTCCATCATCTTTTGTCTGAGATGGTGAAAGAGTTTACAATCAGGTCGGCTTACAGCTGTCTGTGCCAGGAAGGTGAGATATGCTTGATCGTTGGCGTCCTGTAAGATAAAATAAGCTATATGAGAGGACCTGATTATATCAGGAAACAACAAAAATCTAGAAAAAGCGCAGAGAAATAAGAATTAACTTTATAGATGTTTTATGGTGATATTGAGAGTAACAAAACATAAGATAGACTAGGCGATGGAATAGAAATATATTACCATAATTGTTGATTATGCTCCCCACAACCTTTCTCTCACAGTGTGGAATGACAACTGAAGTGAACAGACTGGATAGGCAACAAGAAGGAGGCAAAAACCAGTCCTGACTACAAAATGACTAAGCAGGCACAGGTGCTTCACCATTTTTTGCACCACTGAACTGTTAGAAACAAAGAAAAAATTTATTGCCAATCACTTTTACAATCAAAAGAACATTTTCCTGGCTTAAGATTACCAGTAGTCAACTTACAGCGTTCTATTTCTGATATCCACATACAAAAATCTCCACAGTACTGATGAGTTTTAAAGCAGAAGTCCAAGCTAAGCTAAGCCAATAATTAGAATCACCAAGTCTTGCACTAACAACTTTCCCAATACTGCTGATGATAAACTATTTTCAAACCAAATAATTTATATGCTGGTACTGTAATTTCTATAGTTCATAGTCTGCTATAGCGCTTATTATTCTCTATAGTTGTTAGGCCTCTATTATAGTGCTGAGTATAATGCTTTGTTTGTATTGATTAGATATTTATTTATTATTAATGAATTTTACAGGCTCTTGTCCAAATATAAACAACAATCATTGAGCTGCTCTATTCAGGCACAGCAGCTCAATAGGCTGAGATAAGGGTCACTACCAGATTTAAATGCAAGCCATTAAAATGTTAATAGGAATAAATATTTCTGGTATAACAAGCTATGATGAAGTTGTCTCCCATTTCTAGTGGGGAAAATGACTGTGAAGTGTTTGTCACGGCTAATAATATATTTTGGGTAGAGGATGACATTCCATGTTGGATATTATGGGCAATTGTACAATGGATAACGTTATAGTCATGCTTAGCTCTAAGATTGCACTCATTGACATTGCTTGCATTAATTAGTTAAGTTCACTTATGACATCTAAATATTTATATGGCTTGTCTGTTTACAAGAACAGCACTGAGGCTAACCTCAACATGGCATCACTCGGGTGAGTCATTCTTGGCAGCTTGTAAAACGATTCCAATGACTGTCATATTCCAATAAAATCATCATTTTCCTCCCAAAATCATGTTTGTAATCAAGGCTGTTTGACTCATTTTAATGGGAGTTGCAGCATTTTGCAATAGTACAGATTTGACGATTTTGGTGTTCGATTTCTGTTGTTTGGGGAACTATTTCATAGATTCCAGTGCTATGCGAAATGTGATGTGTAAACAAATTCTGTTATGCCTCTGTTGTAACAGTAACAGTTACTGCGAATATAATCATAAACAATTTGATAATCTTGTAACACTATTCACCATGTACCAGCAAATACAGCAAGATCACACTTATCAAGTACAGATACTCAATACTAGACATGTATAGTATAGGGTTAGATTCATCCACCCATTCATCAAACCTTCACTGGGTAATTCTTATACACTAGATACCCTCTTTTTCTGAAGCTGCACCTGCTTCCTCTCCTTGGAGTTGCAACCTTTTACATTTCTCCAAGGATAAGCCAGGCTAGCGTGAAGGCCCTATCGCTAGTTTGACTAGTTTATTTGAAACTTTGCCTATTGGGTATATATTTGGGTAAACATGCTTCCAAAGTTATCCAGATGGTAATTTAATTTTTGAGTCTCCGCGGAGGCATAAATAATTAGCAGATTTTAGCTTTATAAACCCAGGAGATTCTAATTACTAGTTTTGACAAATTGATGCTCTGATATCAATGGATATCTCACAATATGCTACCCAGTCTAGTAAGCACCATTATTAAAGCCAAGCGTTGAAAAGAGCAACCAGCAACTCTCAAAACTCAAAATGACTAAAATTAGTTCCAAAGTCTAGCAAGAAAGTTTCAAACCAAGGTACTTAGCCTATCCTATTGTGTTTGTCGCTATATGTGAGATAATAGTTGATCTGCTATAATTTGGTCTATCAATTATGGTCTTCCCACCTAAATTCTTAAAATTTGATGATGTGAATGAGCATGTGTTCTATCTCAATCAGCGCTAACATTCAAATCAAATACCACAATGTATATTGGTATCTATCTGGTCACCAAGAGTGCGGCATGCTGCGCAAACATAAAGTTCTGATAAAAAATTTTACACATACATACAAGCTGTGGAATTCAGATTTTTTTGTGGGACCAGAGGACATACCCAAAACATATTGCAGGTCAAAAGTGCCAAACTCACTGGATAGAAAAACAAGCATGTTCGTGTCTGAGCATACTTTGTAATGTGATACCAAGATCGGAAGATCAGATGAAAAGCTGTCAGTTTGTTATGTGTGCTGACCCACTATAACTGCTATATAAATCAAAACAAAATCTCACTGTTGGCAATTTGAAACAAGTCTGTCAAAACATACAACAACCTAAAGTGAACTTTTTTAACCCACTCCTTAGGTTGTTGGGCCTCTATTAGATAAAAAGCCAAGTCAAAGAACAAAGGCAGTATTCTGGTTAACCAACACGTCTGTGACCGGACACAATAAAAAGGCCATAATTGTTGACCATTCTGATGGAAGTCCCAGCTGATGGTCCTAGACAGCTTTCTGAAAGGCTTAGAGGCTTAGTGAATTGCAAGGGACAATCATTGTCTTAGGCGAAACTGTTTCTGAGATGTATCATTACAGTTATGCCCAGTTAAATTCAAAGCAAGGGGAAGCTATGATGCCCCAGCCCTAGAATATATCATAGACATCAAACTAGAAAGGACTGACTGTAAGTCGCTTTCAGAGTGATTTATAAGAGATGCCTAAACTGATACCCTTATTTGAAGTCCTGTATTTGCATTGAAACTCAGAATTGAATAAAACTTTACACAGGATGTTTGGTTTGAAGATTTAAATCAAGATCACAGGGTGTTATTGAAATAGAAAATAAATATTTACGCTTTGCATAATTTATTATGGGTGTGATTTGTATGTTTCTAAGCCAAAGACCTCATTTCTAAATGATCCATGTTTTAGGGGCAGGCTTGAGGCAAATGATGATTTAACTTAATCCCTGCATCAATACAATACATGGAGAATGTCATAGACAAGAATATTATTTGCACCAAAAAAGTGGGAGTCGTCTTCTTTTGTCTACAATACCTAATAATGGTACAGTTTTGAAGGAAGAACCAGGTTCAGTTTGCCATTTAGATTCCAAACTCACTAGAAAATCGCCACCCTCTCATATTTTCTGTTCCGGTCATTTTTGTTGGCTATTAGTAACAGCAATGACAAAAACATCCCATATCATGAGATTTTATTTATAAGATCACGGTTTTCAGTTTTGGATAAGGATTCGATTTGCGAATAGCTCAAGAGTCTTGCGGATCGTTGCTAATTCAATCTTGTAGTTTGGTTGTGTGACGGAATACATCTTCAGAGAAATCCCTGAGGACATATAATAATATATAGGGCAGTGATTGACTATGCTCTAAGTTAGGAAGCCTGTAAAATCTTTGTGATTATCACGTTGACTCATACAGGCAAGTAGGTTTAGGCCTGAAATTTACAATTTTTACTAAGAACATGGTTCAGATCTGCAAATCGACAAATTTGATTCCTATCAGGCTGGAAGATCATTATGGTATCGGATGGTATCCAGAAACTGTGGTATTACGGTATCCTTATTGGTATCCAGAAATTATGGTTTCTTGGATAAATTGTTCTTCCATGGCCTATCCTATCCTTATCCTATTAATTGGCAAAAACACGAGACAAGTTGCACAATAACATGCACACCAACGATGACTATCAGCTTTGGCTTCCTGGGTAATAAAATAGATAAAATATCTCATCAGACTTTGCTCTGAAGTGCTGACTTGGAGATATGGAGTGGGCTGTTGCTATGCTGTAGCTATAAGTTATCAAGAATCTAATAAATATGTCATAGCAACTCTGTATGACACATAGATAGAGTATTTGGTTTTTAATTACTCTAGCTTGAGTTGCTCAGCCTTCGATTGTTGATGGAATGACAAAACTTTGATGCATCGCACCAGAATACGACAATAGTTTTGACAGGAGAATGTCATAGGTCAGCATCTTATTAGCATAATGAATAATTGGAGCATAGTGGACACGGTTGTGATATCCTCACAGAGCAAGCATATATTCTTACTCTGTGATATCATGTTGCCTTTTTTTTCCTGTATTACGCAAAATCAGATATTTGTAAACGGGAATTTGGGCTCTCGTAAAAAGAAAATAGAAATGTTTTTGGGGAGGCACTGAGATCTCTCTTTACGGAGTTGCTATCACTAACACAGGGTGAAAATAGAAGAAAATGATTATACGCGTACTTCAGATTAAATCACCGAATTTCCACACCTTTGGTGCCCCCTGTTGATGAGAGCCCTTAACTCATACCGTCAGCTAACTTTCCTGCGCTTCATCCGATGTCTAACTTTAACGAGGTGCTAATAGGCGGTCTGATATATTCGTTGACAGATTATCATCATTAGCTGTGTTGTTTCGTAACCACCGACCGCCGCAAGGTATGACAGGGCTTCGATCCCACGCTCATTGGTAACGGTGAATTTTGGACCAGTTACCAAATTGGTCATGCTTAAATTTCAATTCCCCGTATGATATTGACTATAACACACTGGAAACCGATGTCTTCGATATCAAGACCACTTGCACAAGTTAAAATAGGGGTGAAACAGTGAAGCAAGAGAATGTGTGGAAATTATTGAGCACAGTATGGTCAACTTACTTTTAGTTTGGATACGCAGGGAGATGTGTAAGATACTCAATGGTATTTCTGTCTCTTTGGTATTATAATCCTCCTGTCTCAGGTAAAAGTTGAGGAAATATTGTTTGGAAATAAATCTTCCTGATTATAATAGGCAGTAGTACTTTTTATAGGCTAGTATTAGAAGTATAGTTGTTAGTAATAGCGAAGGACAGTTTTGTCATCTCGTTTGATGTAAGAGGTCATAATAATAATGTGATACAGATAGAAGATGAACTTTGACCTTCAGACCTGCCATAAGCCGCAGCAAAGAGTCAAACGATTTTGGCAAAATGTGAGCACACAAGTCTATATATAAGCTGTGCCCAGCAGGTCAAGCTTAGCAAAATTAACAAATATAGAAGAGCAACCGATACATTCCAATTTTATTTGTATGCCTTACATTTTGTTAAACACCCAAAGCACCAAAGTGCCCCCTTCCTTTCCGAATACCTTTTGTTGCAAGTCAAGTGATTTGAGATTGTGACCAACTTATTATCTAATAACGTCACCAAATACACAGAGTAAATGTATGTATCTTAAACTCTATCTAGTCAAAACCATCTAGCACAAGGACAAGCCATAGCAATTTAAAATCCAAGAAGAAATCCAGAAGTTTTTCCATCCCTAAAGACAGGAGCTTGATGTGGTACAAGCTAGTCTGCGCCCTCCCTCCCCCCCCCCCCCCCCCCCCCGCCATAAGAGCTGGTCTGTCCATCACAGGAAAAAATAATCTGCCTAATTGACACTGAGTGAATTATTAATTATTTAACAATGTAGCTCTAGTCAACTTAATTAACAAAGTATTGATTGTAGGTGACTTTGTCGGTAAAGGTGCAATCAGCCAATTATAAGATGGGACAGTAGCAAATCATCTCTCAGCTCAAGTGTGACTATGTATCAAGATTGATCTTATTTTGTTGCAGTCTAGCTATAGCTCGGATTCTTGCTGTTTAGTAAGAAACAGAAGATTGGGCTGCCCCACTGAATTAGATTCTTCTCTTAGAATGGAAATAGTATCATAGCGTTATACGGTTAGGACACTAAACACAGGGACCCATCTGACTGTTATCTGATTGGCTGTCCCTAGTAGCATGAATAATTAGCCTGAGAAATTGTCTTGTTTACAAAATTGCAAACAGTAATTATACCCCTACAGTGTCGATGATTAGGGCATTTCTAGATTGCTACTAGGGACTGGCTATTTTTGCAAGCCCTTTGTTTTGCAAAAGAAAGCTAATGATGCTATTCCAGATATGGAATTCAATGGGCTGCCCCTAAAGAGAGACGCAAAGTGCCCTCAATCCTCATACTGAGAGTTTGATACATCCTAGAAAACTAGAATGCCTCCTAGAGGTGAGGCCTTAGAAGACCTCCTAATCGTGGGTGTGCAGCGAGCTGCCAAAACTGAACTGGCACTAATCGGCCATTGACAGTGACACTTTGATCTTAGCCAATAGGCCGAGAAGCTCGGATTCTACCAGTGAGCTTCCACAACCTCAAAGGGGAGCAACTGAAAATGCAAGCACATTATATTGGTTCCATCTTGGCTTAGGTGTGATACCCCTCTCCCCCCCCCCAATATTTTGTAATACTTCTAAAATGTGTCCAGTAATACAGGTTGGTATCAAATTTTTAATTACTGTTCGGTACAAAACCCAAAAAACTGTGTTATAAACAGCTATGAACGGCGCTAACATCATTTTTTTTAAATTGAAATGTTTGCTGGAAAGTGGTATATGTTTCTTAGAAGCAACAGTATCATCATGGTAAACATCATGTTAAAGTTTGTTGGAATATATCGCTGATGACAGCACACAAACACTTTCAAAACAATAGATTTACAGATGTACGCTTCTCTTGATAGTCCTGTATAATCAGGAGGTTGGGAATATTGGTCTTCCAATCTTTTCCACTCTATAACCTGATATGCCGAAAAAAGTCGATCATATTTTTCTCCCTTTAGGAAGCGGGCAGGGAGTTATGTGCTCGGGAGAAATAAGAAGACAACTTTTATTTTCATCTAGTTCCGCTTGATATAAAAACAATGCTATTTACAGAATATTATTCTATACTTACTTACTCGACATAGAATATCATTAAAATTAGGGTGAATCTGGTTGTGTACCAAATAGTTTCATGTAAACAATTTTCCGCCATCAGAAAACCAGATTGGGTTCCTTAACATCTCTCGGAATTATTTGTACTTTTCAATCAATTATTCAAGACAAAGTTTTCTGTGATCCAACCAAATATAATCCTGAGAGTCATCCTGTGAAATGGCCTGCAGCAAATGAAATACTGATGTAACCAATACCCTTAGTGATGTCCAGTTGAGGCCTAAAGACCTTGTGAGTTCTCTCTATTATTTTTTTTTCTATATACACCAGGTCTTTATTTGACCGCCCTATTTAATGGTGCAGATGGCTTGTGTTGTGTAGATAACCTATACCCTCGCCTGCTGTTGCCGGTTACTCTTCCAAGTTGTTCAAATCAAAGTGGAGGATATCCTGTCTGATACAGAATGTTCAACTTTGGCATTGAGGCTCTGATATTGATAGCTGCTGTAGCGTTGAGTTTTGTAGGGTACTTGTTGCTTGATACTAAATAAAACTGCACTGCAGCAAACCATCTAACTCCCAGTTCATCTGACAAAAGACATTAAAAATGATGGTCTCATTGAGTACCGTTACAGATTGAGTGCAAAACATGTACCCAGCTGATCACCGGTAATATTTTGCTGCCTAAGTATTTTCCCTTCTTACAATTTGAGCGGGAAAAGCTGCTATAAAAAACAATGTCTCTAAAGCGGCATAACTGTTTGTGGTCATAGGGGATTGGGTTCGTTGTAGATATGGAGACTGTGGTATGACAAAGACGGCTGCCCTCTTGGTACTCATTGCAAACCTAGTGCCATGTGGTATGTCACATCACATATTCACAGTTCTATTTACTTGTTTAACCATATATCATAACCAAGACCAAGTTTTATCCAATTTGCCTGCATTCTGGTTGCTCCCCTTAGACTGCTCACACCACAGTGGAGGGGGAGCAACTCTTAATGAACGCTAATGGACCAAACTTGGACTAACTAAAACCCATCAGCTTTGCTAAGTGCTTTTATTATCAATCAATATATTTTTGATGTGATTTGAGAATAATACACTAGTGTGCAATTACTTGTTCATGACTTATTAATATGAAATGTGTGCACAGTAAAGCATTGACGTAATTTTGTTTTATATTAAAAAAATAGATATTTTTTAGATGGATGTGGAAAAATGATGGTACACTGACAATGAATTAACCAAATTGGACTTTGGGCTTGGGTTTAAAAATAAAGTTTACAAATTTCATTCAATTGAGAAAAACCGTAAGCCGACAGCACAAAACAAGACAAGTTGAATCCACGGCAGCTCACATCAGCACCACTTTTGCTACCCATTGCACTATTTTGCATATAGAAAAATATGATAAAAATACATCAAAATCGCTATACGATATTCTAAGCCATAAAGATAAAAATAGGAGTAAGAAAAATATTCATGAATTCAGATTATATATAATTTAACCCGAACAGCAACAATGATTTTCATAGCAACGATAAATATAGGTCAGAAATATGAATCATTGATGGGAGTATTTCACTGGACAAGGCTATCAGTTGAGGCAAATCTCATTTTGTGTCCAGCATAATATTTTTGCATCGAACGCAAAAATATCTTGTCCAAACTTTGTGCATCAGTGTCAATATCCATAGACGTCAAGGCTGTTTAAAGAGAATTTCAAACTGTCAAAAGTCACTAGTTTAAAGTATCTCGCTTCTCTATGAGGAAGGCAGGGTAACCACTCAACACGAGGTATATTATTAGTGTATATCATTGGTCCAGGATACTCATAGCAGAGACTGGAATTGTAATGATTGAGATCTTCTTCAAGCTCTCCGACCAGGAAATGTAGATTACTCGCTTTGCCTGTGATTGGATATAAATAATGATAAAAATAAATATTCATGTCATGTCGCGTGAATCACTGATTGCATCAAGGGGCTCCGCATTACTCATATATTTTAGGAAGGGCTTTGCAGTCATGACTTCGTTACACAATCCTTGATCCCACCTTCGACCATTGACAGTGATACAACCCGAGCTAAATTAGTCTAAGTCTACGGGTGTTGTGAATTAACTTTTTACGCAAAGGGCATTGTCTGTGCTTTCTATGAACAATAAAGTTATTTTGTATGAGACAGTGACAACTTACAGGTTATTTAAAATGATGATCCCTCTCTGATTGTACAGCAATAGTTTGCACAATTCAAAGTGAAGCATGACAAACACGGAATCTATTTTATTAAACTGTAAATGCACATTCCTTTCACATGGATACTATCGCAAAAATATTGGACATATCTACTTAAAAAAAGATTCAAAGTTTACTTTGTTACGGATTTGTGTAAAAGCTACCTTTGCTCAGATATGCTGCTCCAGCTACTGTGTATACCCGACCCAGATCACCAGATAACCACGGATCTGTTCGACTCCTCGTTTTAAATTCTGTTGTTGGGTCAAGGTCAAATGCATAAACTGGATACTTTTTAGATACGACTGCTATTGAAGCTCCATCTATTCCTACAATACGGAACAAAATCATGCACTTTTCCAGCGCTTGGATGTAGATTCGAACAACAACTCATTATTCCTAGATTTCGTGTCACAGTGATAGTAATAAACATAAGAGACTCAGAGAGAATCTTGAGATAGCATTGTTCAGAAACATCTCGCAAAGTTACAATGAAGTGTAAGCAAAACCGCAGGTAATTCATCTGCATACACAACATAAATATTTACCTGCAGACAATATCGTCACATTTTTGCTGTTTGTTTCTGAGCTTTTGAGAAAGTAGTAAGAGTCGTCTATCAACACGGTGCATTTTACTCCCTCAGGTAAGATAACATGGTCTTCTCTGAATAATCCATTGGTAGCAAAATTAAATAAATTGTCTCCTCCCGCTATCAATCTAGCATTGTTTTCCAAACCTGGTAAGCGGCAAACCCTTTGCTTTATCAACCACTGACCTGCAGTTCTTTCTGTGAAATAATCAACAAAACAAATCATTGAAATACATGACAGCAATATTTAAAATGATGGTTGTATATTTGCCTTTTTTTATACAGAATTTTGAAAATTATATTATGCACGACCAGCAGCTCTGGCTACTCCGAATCTTTGTTGAGATAGATATATTTAAGTTAAGTTAAGTTAAGTTAAGTTAAGTTAAGTTAAGTTAAGTTAAGTTAAGTTAAGTTAAGTAAGATTGAGTATAATAACCGCTATGAACTAAATCGAGCTGGTCTGGTTTTTGGTCCAAAACGTGAACTCAACAGCGCCAAGTATAAGCCTTATCGCAAAGGCCCCTTTTTGTTTTGAAAAAAGGGCGCTTAGAGATAAGGCAACGCCAATTTGGTTCCGAATTTGATCAAAAAGCTTGATTAAGTTGACGAGAATGTGATTAACATCTGATCTGACTTACCCGCTGATAGATGGATGTTCTTGAGGCTAATAAAGAGAAATAAACGAGTAAGAAGCGAATTTGGGTATGTCATCCTAGACATGCAGCTGAAACATAGACAAGACAATATAAACCTGTGAAGTAACCTGCCAAACAGGCACTTTATCTAATCAATACCATTAGTGAACTTAAAAGGACAATATTATCAATGTAGCATTTCTTATTTCAGTACTTCATTAATATGTATGAAACTTATATGACAATTCATCATTTGAATTTATCAGACACACTCAATCCAAGAACTTGAAAGTTGTATCAATTCAGATGATATGTTGAATTGATTGATGCACAAATACAATGTTCTCACTGATGTCAGAATCTGCCTTACTTGTGGGTGCCCTAAGGGACTTCTCATGATTGCAAGCCGTAGTGACCACCATCACTAGAGGGATTGTTGGAGTAGTAGTTTTGCCCCTAGAGAAGTAAATACCAGCTGGATCTTGATTTAGCTAGTCGTGTCAACTTTACCTGGCACTAAATTTATCTAGTTGAATTGGCAATTTATATAGGAAAACCCGGGTGTGTTGATGTAAGGTTTCAATAAATTTCACTATTGTAAGCCTGTGCCTTGGAAATTTTCCTCCTGCGAATATTTTATTTGTTTTTGGTATCTGACAGTCACAATACAACTTCTGTTCTACTCCGTTTTTATTTGATAAAAACAAACTATATGACAAATTCTTGCAGAGACAAAGTGTACTAACAAAATGGCGATCCAGTTGATCCAAATAGAGGTGCTTGTATTCAGGATTTGTTCGTAAATATCATTCCAGCGCAGTCTGTAAATCTTTTCTTATGAACCAAATTGTCTTCTCTTTTCTTGTGAGGAGGCAACTCAAAATAAGACTTTAATAAAATATTGACAATGGATTGAGTTGATTACCTACGAGTTACTACTATCTCTGCTTCATAATCAGATCAAAGCACACCTGGGGGTCAACCAAACCAAAGAAGTCAATTCAGAAGGATCAGTGCTCTTAAAAACTGAGTTGTGACTTCATTTTGGCAAAGTTAAAGATTTACCATTATACATTTTAGAGCGCAAACATCATTACATATTCCAGTTTAGGAGTAAATGATCTGCCGTGGAAATCATTGTAGCATATTGAATTGTTTTTTTTATTCAGTGAATGTATTGATCAAGTATTCATCAGTAGAATAGTAGAGCAGCACACTCAAAAAGAGCTAGATTACAAAACTCAATAAAATTGGTACCAAATGAGGATATCACATAATACATTTGCGTTTAAAAAAAAAAGGGTATATACCACGATAACGCATATAAATACCATATAGTGGGTCTTGGCACCCCATCATGATACATGTTCTAAATTTGCAGATATGCGAATTCCCTTTATCTGAACAACGGTCCATTCTGTAGCCAATAATGGCTCTGATTGGCCAATCAGAACCAACACAATGGTGAGCCATTCTCTTATTGGTCACTTAGCAGTTAAAGATGTCAAAGAAGCCTTTGAGAAGTTTCTCCCTATATACTGATGCTGTTTGGGACGTACCTTGGCATCAGAGGCCTGTACTTGTCTTTGCGATACTTGTTTTTCTGTGCTAGTTTCGAGTCAATGTCTTTCAAGGTATTCTGTAGCCTGAATAGAGAAAAAGACAAGTCATAATACAATCAACTGCTCCCAGTGAAAGGAGCGGTAACAAATATAATATATATATAATATTGTTAAATGCCGGGGCTTGTACTTCAGGTAAACTAAGCAGGATGGTTTCAGTGTATCAGTTCCGCCATGGAGTTTAATAGCTCTAGTACGCAATTGATTTAATGCAGTAGAAATTCATGAAACAAAGCATTTCTATCAATCAATCCTTCGATCAGTCAATCAAATACATGCAAAACATTCATAAATCTATCCAGTTATACTTACTCTTGCTGAGCAGCCAGACTTGTAGGATCATAAGCAAACTGTACATCAAAATTTCCTAGTTGCTGTGTATCATTAGTACTCAAACCTTTGGTGAGGGTCATCATGTCAAACGTCTGCTCTTTGGTGGGTAACATCTCCACTATGTCATCCTCTCTCAATTGGTCCTTTATAACGAATAATATACTGTTTGAAGCAAGTTTTTATGATGTTTATACCATAATCCAATTTTGAGCTAAGATTGAAATACCTTTTTGAATCTAATTTACACACATCGGGATAGTATGGGTGACATATAGAACAACACAGAGGAGACAAATTACAAAGCGCCATCAAAAAAACAAATCAAGGATAGGGGTACAAAATCTTGGTTAAAATCAGAGGTTCATATCACATGTCACATTGGTGAGGTTGCAATGACTATGCTGAATTACTTTCTATTTGAAGGCACATTGACGCATAACTCAGGGCGATGGGAGGTTGGAGCCCAGTAAACAGCGGACAGCAGCTTAAATCATGCCCTGAGCTGTAACTACTGGTGTGCTGTAACTAATCACCCTGTATCAGCCTCAGCAGGGTGTAAGGAGTGAGTGGGTGGGTTCCCCCATCCGTCCTCAACAACCTGCCTAGACTAACCCCTTACTCAGTGTGTAAATCGTGCAGAAATATACCTTGTTTGTAGGCCAGGTTCCTCTGAGCATTCCGGGATAGTTGGGAGGGAATCCATATTGGTCGTATTGCAGAAAATTCACAGCAGCATGCTGAACACTAGAGAGAAAAATGAACACAGTCACGATCTCCGTCAGGTCATCTAAAGTCTCAACATAATATTGGCCATCTCTCAGTGCAACAGGCATATCCTAGAAACAAGAAACGAAGTAATATGAACGAGACAGAAAACAGGCTGTTCAAAGATATATGGCAGACCTAGTTTTTTTATTATAGTCGATCTGCTAGCCTGGTATTAGGAGGCGAGATAATGTGAGACGATTGCAGCCAATAGCAGTGAAGGAAATGTTATCCAGAAACAAAACTTGTGACCTATGTGATTGACCACAAAAGTAATTCCTTAACTCAAATTTTACATTATCTTATGATTTTTCAATGTGGCAATATGCGTCTAGCGAAGGATGGCTGCAAAAGGTGGGTGCTTGGGACCGTTCAATCTAAAAGCGTGAACAGCTATTCATGTGGAGGGTTTTTGTATCTAATAACAAATGATACGGTAATTGTAGCGATGGCCGCATTCAAGACACAGAGAGCAGCAACAATGACTGGGCACTCTGCCCGATTCCAACGTTACCTGGACATGACAGTCAGTGACAAGCTCGTTTATCCAGCCTTGTATCTCAAAATCCTCGCGCAGTCTCTTCTCTGCATTCTCACCTCGACCTATTAAAAGTAATCATATAGTCTCATTGATAATAATGGTAAATCGATGGAAAGTTATGATGGATTATTAGGCTGTGGATAATGCATTATGACTTGAATTCGTAGGCTAATACAGAGAGAGATCCTTGAGAGCATGTTGTGTCTCAAAGTAAGCAAGAGAGCTGATTCCCATTATCATTTCCTCACGTAAAAAAAGAGTGAGCTAGATGGCCTTATATTGACCTAAGCGGATGAATTCTGATTCCCTAACCTAACTAATAGATGTATGACTTTGTTAGCCTACCATAAAAACCACCAATAGCTTTCTTTACATATTTGTGCAGAGCGAGCCATAATTTCTTTCCATCATCCCTGTAGTGGTAGTTAGGAAGGGATTTGACATCTTGTACGCCTCTCTTTTTCAGATTTTTCAAAAAGTTACCATCCTGCTGGAGCGACCAGTTGGCGTAATCATGTTTGACGATGCTAAATACCCCCTGGTGTCCAATCCTCATAACTTGATCCAGCTTTCCACCATCAGAAATCAGTTGGCTGACAGCTAGCCTATTGTTAGAACATGGAAACCTAATTAATGGATATCTTGAATTATAGTTAGAGCAGGGATTCAAGGACAATAATATTATCAATATTATTAATATTATTCAATTTTAATTTGGCATATTTTTTTTTGCGATATAGATAATAAAGGGGTCTTTCCAGTGACATGTGGGTATAGATGTGTAACGTGTTTTCTGGAAATGGTATGCAGAAAGCTAATTTTAAAATGGAACTTACGCGTTGATTCGGATGACGAAGCGCATATGCGGAGCCAGGAGCCTGAATACAGGGTGTGATTGAGAAAGCTGTCTGTTCGCAGCGACGCAAGCTGTCTCAGATAATAAATGAGTGAATCCTTAATAAATAAAGAAAAAACATATTATATCAGTTTTGGAGGGTTAAAAGTCCGGTTGAATCGCACATTTCGATCTCGGCAGGGACAGATATTTGGGTATTATTATTAACTATTTGGTTGTCAGAGAGTGAGGCGGAAGAATGGACAGATTGTCTGTCCACCCATCTCTCTCTTTCTCCCTCTATCTGACTATCTGCATATTTGTTCATCGGTCTATCTGTATGCATAACCCATTCTTTTTCTATTTTAGTCGAAGTTTACAACCTTAGAAAGTGAACAAAGGATTCCCGGTAACAGCAATTTCAGCAATATTCAGGTAAATGATTTTAAGTACAAGATTGCAGGAGTAGAGAATGTAAACATCAGGTAAGGGATCATCACGTGTTGTTGGCTGCAGCTAAACTTACCAAGGTGGAATGAAGATTGATGAATTGAAGCATCAGCAATGTTGAACCACATCTTTGCAGCCATCCATGTGTAGTAAGGATCTTTGGGTGTGAAGACCTTAAGAAGTAAACACCATAGTAATTTTTAATTAGATTTGTTAATTAATGTTTTTTATTTAAAGTGTATAAATTATCTGGATAAGGGGTACATCTCTGACCCTGAGCAAGCATATGGCTATCAATGTATGGTTGCTGGACAGCACTTCTCATCTTTGATTGATCCACAAGAATTGATTATAGCTGACCCGAGTCAACTTTTGTCAAGTAGCTTGCCTTTGTTTTTGGAGGTCGTTACTGGGACGTCAATCAATGCATAACGTGAAAGCTGCCAGATTCATTTAGATTCTGACATAAAGCTTGGAACTGATGGCACATCTCCACAAATAGCAACGCTATGTATTTTACCACTGATCCATAGATTCATATCAATGGGTCGCTTGCTTACCGGTGCACTTTCCTCTGGGGTTAGTTGGATAGCTATTGGCAACAACATATCATCATCAGCTACACAGAAGAGGCCTACTGGTCCTGGCATTGGTTCAGCACATTCCATTTTGTATAAATATGACATATCCATCATGTATACTCGCTTAGCCTTCATACAATCATCAAATGATTGACCCGATGGGAGATTCTTCTCAATATCTTTGATACTTTTTGCCATACTGTGAAAATATGGATAAAGCCAGTGAGTATATGACAACAGAAAGGATACAAATAGAATGTAATGAGAAAGAACAAGTTTGTTCTCTCTGGTTGTGGCTGGGTAACAAGGCGCTGCAGACAGCTGATTTTTCTAACTTCAATGTCAGAATATATTGTGTGTCAACCTTTAGTGTTTCACCGCACTAAATGATTTAAAAGCATCAAAGACCTAATTTAAGTTCTCTACTTATACTTAAACTATAGCGTTGATCAAAAGGATGCTCCGCCTGAGACTCATTTAACTCATTTAAATTATATTCTGTTCTGTAAGATACCTGCAGCTTAATGTAGGAAATTTGTAAGATAGAATTTTTACATTAATGTGCTGCACTCCCTCCTTCCATCTGTCTAACATGATCTAGGAGATCAATGCACTTATATGATCGAGGTTTGTGAAGCTGTCCTCTCTTTATATATATATTTATATATATATATTTTTTTTTTTTACCCTCTAACAACACAACATACTTTATAGGCAGTTCCTGACAGAGTGTGATAGCTCCAGGATTGGTCCCTGTAAGCCTTTGACGTCCAAACTCAACATCTTCTGTCCAGTCAGACATACCCTATATTAAGAAAAAAACATATCCTTGAATATCTCAAGAAAACATCGAGGTAAGGCTTTGCCTTTTGAAACATTGATGTGTTGTGTAGCTTAGGATTTTTTTAAGAGTGAAAATATTGCGTATTTACTGCAGAAAAAGCTGCCTGACTATGTATTGCTGGAGTCTTTAAACATGACCATGTGCTTCGTAAGTTGCCCAGCACGACTGATGCTGGAGAAAACAGACACAGACAAAAGATTTCTGAGACAGAACTAACATTTAACCATTTTTACTTTCTACAGTTGACATGGAGACTTTTACCAATTATCGATCTCACCTCCGGAACATGAAGATGATCCCCCATGTATATACTCTCTATATCGGCGAGGCTCTCAAAAGTAGGCTCTCTCTTTTTCACCAATTTGGCATGGAGTGTGTACGTTAGATTGCTTTTGAGAAGGTCAACCTAAAAATAAATAAATATCTATATCATATATATATACATATACATATACATATACATATACATATACATATACATATACATATACATATACATATACATATACATATACATATGTATATGCATCTGTGGGATTTAATAAACATGCCTTCGTCTCGACTCGCCATTTTTATTTTTATAGAGGCACTGAGAGACACAGAAAGGAGGTTTGTCACAACGGCATCTTCCAATGTCTGAGACAATATTGGTTCACAAATTTAGACATTCCCTCTTCTACTCCAAAAAGGTAACCTGTGGAGCGCTGCTTCTTGGGCACCATGAGTGCCAAAATTTCAATATTTCAATTTTGAGGCAGCATAATACCCAAAGGCCACACAATTGTTATGCCATGACATTACTATGTTACAGACGTAGAGGATTTGCTCTAACATAACACTAAGAACTTGTCCATCTGTATTTGAGTCTAAAATACTTGTTTTCCAAATACTTACAGCATAACCCACTGTGAAGCGCTCATCTTTAGGTTGTTCTTTACACTAAAACAAATCAAAGTATCATCAAAAAATATAAATATTTATACATAATGATAGCGATGGACAATTTGTTCTATCATCCCTATCAAATTGTGAAATTTTGATGTCAATATTCACTGGAAGAAGCCAAATCATTATCGTAGCACAAGGCTCATAAATTAATGGACAGCATTTATACCAAATTGGGCATAACCACAGCTTCTACACCACAAGGCAAGGTGATTGGTTGCATTCAGTTTCCTTGTCAGGGCGAATCTGCTGTCGGGTACAGGGTGCTGAATGGAGCTGTCAGAACTCTCTGATATTTGTATTTTAGTTCCTTTTTATCATTAATTACTTGCAATAAAGTGAAGATAAACTATAAAAAACCTCCTTGTACATACCAGCGGGGGTCCTCCTTCGATTTTGTAATCGTACTGGTAGGCATCACGCTTCTCCTCCAATTCTCTTTTGCGTTCCTGTGAGTTGGGATCTTCCTGTGGCAGCACTGAGTCAAACTCGCTGACCTCGATAACATCAGTGTGATGCAGCCAGCGATGTATGGGGAAATAACTAGAGTATATTACTAGGTCCTCGTCATCATCATTATCGACATCCAAATAGTCAACCTTCACCAACTCTACGTACCTAAAAGTAAGTAGAGATGAAAAATAATAACTGTTTCCTTTGAAAACAAAAGCTAAAAAAATGATGTATATTATACATAAATATTGTATAATATATAAATATAATATAAATACTATACAGGAGAGGTAACACCTGAGGGTGTTGGGGCTGGAACAATCAACCGCGAAAGCTCCCCCAGTGTGACTGGATCCCACAACTCCTGCAGTACCAACCGCCTGGCAGTGAATAGCAGGCGCGCTAACCAATTGTGCCATCTCACCATATCCATGAAATATTAAAATAATATGATATACCATACAAATATAATAATATGATAAATATGATATGATTACTGACCATTCCTGTTTCTCGTGCGTGTCTGTTCTCCTCAGTTTGATTGTTTTGATGTACTCAGCCTGTTCTAGTACCATCCCGTACACTTCAGTCTCTCCCTTTTTCACACTATGATGGTCAATCAAAGTTTGAACTTTGCTCTCTCTCCCAGTTCTGTCTGTCATAACAATCTCTACCTACAAAATAGAGTATTAAATTACAGGAACAGATACAACATACAGTAGTGCGCATACCGTCCCACTGCACAACAAGCAGGTCTTCAGCCAGAAACCATGAGTCAAGGGCAGTTTTGAGGCATTCTGCGTGTAGGATCATGATTTGTAGCTGAACACTATAGGCCTACTATGTTAAGAAATATACAGCAACCCAGTCTGGTTCTTGATTCATAGGCAAGAGTACAGAACCATGGTTGGGCGAAATCATAGCAGGATGACCAAAAGATAAAGCCAGGGTAGGCAATAATGTGAATATATGCCTCTAATAATTTTATATCCCATAATATATCCCATCAGTGTTGTGATTACATGTCTTAACACATACGGCAAATACCCGTATAGATAATGATTCATGCTCACTTGTAAAAGAATTCGCAATACTCCCAAACCTCCTCAGCCTGCTTTTATATTTTAAATGGTTTCCTTCGATAAAGAACATAAGAAGATTGAGTAAATAATTAACGCCATGTTTATAGCATGTTCTCAATTTCAAGAATCGGGTGAGAACTTTTGGTTGTACATTCATAACTAAATTGAAATAGAAAAATCACTTACATCGATTTTTCTCCATGCGGTGCCGCTTGAGATCCTGTCCCCGGTTGTGACGTACACTTTGTGTGTCGGTTTCGGCTCATCCTTACTTCCCGTCAGACCCATAGCTGTAGCTTCGTTTTACTCTCAAAATCTTCTTTAAAATGAATGCCAACAGATTTATCAGCTGGCTCAAGTGATTCAAAGTTGGTGGTGCAGTCTCTTAAATACTCAAACCCCAGCGATTTATATACATGAGAGATTGAACGTTAAATTAAAAAACAACTTCTATTGAGTTTTTATTACACTTTATATTAAGACACGCCCCTGGCGAACCTGTCCAGGCACGTGACAATGTTGTTTTCAAAAAATGATTATGTTGAGCCCGGTTGCAACTATGTTTATGTGGGTAAGAGTACACAGACTAGATGATGCAAATGCGGAGATAACTATATGAAGTCATTGCCCTCATCAATCATACAATATTTAGGTCAGAGCTTTTCCTAGAACACCATTAAAATTTGTTTCGCAATAAGGAAAAATTGGCATTTAGTAAACACTAGTGATTTAATTGTTTACACCTCAGAGGCTTCACCCAACTTTTGAAACATACCAGTGACAGACAGGTTAAAATAATCCTGATGGCAAAGCAACCACATGGTGAAGATCAAGCCCTCATTCATCATAATCTTAATCTCAATTTCTACGCATTCTAACCACTAAAAATTATTATAAGGCGTTTCCACATAAGGAAAATATTGATGCAGCTTGTCACAAATAACCACAATGTTATTGTAGACAAAATACTATATCACATCGCTTGTGAACAACAACAGCTTTTTAGACATGTTTTCCTAACCCTGTTCACACGGCCACGGGTTTTGGTTTTTTAACAAAACCAACCAAAACCCGTGTGAACAGGGCTAATGTTTTCCTGATACTAAACATTGATGAATGTGGTAACTTACTTCCTGCAACATTCATAGTGTGGAAATTATGATCAATGGTATCAAATTCATATCACCAAACTTAATACTGGTTTGTCTCTTCATAGAAAATTTGAGCTAGGATGCCCTCGTTTTATTATTGAAGCAGGAAAACCAGATTGTTGATGTCAAGTCTTTCATCACTCAGCAACGCACGATTCATCTTTTTTCTAGGACGAACCGGCTAAATGTCTGATTGAACGATTTAAAGGTATAAACCATGTTATGCCGCTAGAATCTCTTGAAATCCTTGCTAAGACATTGGGTGTTTGATGGGGGAAAAAAGGGAGAAAGCGATGGATCGAAAAAGAGATCAGCGCGCAGACGATCTATTACCAGTAAACTGTTCCCATCTGGAAAAACATCTATCCCAATTCCTCAAGCAATTCTAAAGATCATGCAAATGAGTATTACTGT
This sequence comes from Membranipora membranacea, assembly GCA_914767715.1. Lineage (NCBI taxonomy): Eukaryota > Metazoa > Bryozoa > Gymnolaemata > Cheilostomatida > Membraniporidae > Membranipora > Membranipora membranacea. The sequence continues at coordinate 12,600,875 of OU612074.1, forward strand.
AAATGATATGGGCAGTATGTACCAGTCTAAGGCCACACCATCAGTTATTCATATGTAGGAAAAAGCGCAGATCCTGTTTGCGCAATGTAGATCAACATGCATTCTATTCTAGGATATGTGCAGTCAACAAACTGCTAGTCAAGTGCACTTTTTTATCAATTCAGCAGCAACATGTTTTGATGAATAAATCCAAAAGAGTAAAGTCTACTGACCGGGTTTACCCTGTTGACGTCTGAGAGATTATATTCTTTGATAACAATATAGAGCATGCAGGGCAGAGTTGTACTTAGGTACATTAGCACTTTTCTGAAATGGAAACAACTACATGAGCACAAATATAATAGTTTGCATGGGTGAGAATATTTATATTTAGGTTAAAATTAGCCTGTCTTGACATGCCTTGTTCGGTGGGCCGTTCCTCTCCCCCCCCCCCCCCACCGAACAAAGCTTGTCAAAACAGGCCAGGTTAAAATATGGCAACGCAGCACAACACTATTGACTGGCTAAAAACAGGCCATGTGGATTAGCACTCATACGGCCTTCAAGACGAAGGTGTTTTAACGAGGGTGAACGCCTTGCTGCGTAACACTTTACACAATTAAATTGCAAAAAATGGGATGGATTTACATCTGTTTTGTCATAGCCAAACTGAGTGACCTTGATTCAATGTATTTTAAACGCATTCAGGTCATTATCCTGACGGAGAAATTATGAAGACTTTTTGAATGCGACATCCTAATAACATTAGCAGGACCGTAGTTAAGAATTAACGGTAGGGCAGGCTCAAGTCCGAGGCATCACCAGGAGGGGTGCTGTAAGCTCCTCCCTCAGTAATTTAAGGAATACTATTAGAAAATTGAAATCCGAGAGGAGATGATGTTGACATGAATTATTCAATTATAGTGTTTTAAGGCTATTGTAATTAGCTTTTTAGCTGAGGCAGGAAATGTGAGCAAGGATTCTCTGCCTATCAATTACTGCTATCAACAATGAGATGAAGAACAAGGCCGTTAAGAAATAAATGGTAGGGGAGGCAAATTTCCGAGGCTAGTCTGAAGCATCAATAGGAGGGGTGCTGTTACTAAGCAATTTTAAGGCATTTAATTAGCAAATGGAAATCCCAAAAGACCTGAAATAATCAATTATATCATTTTTGGACCACTCTATTCAGCTTTCTAAGGGAGGCAGTGCCTCCCTGCCTCCCCTAGAACTACGGGCCTGATTAGGTAGGTCTATGTCAGACAAAAGAAGAATGTGTGGTGAAAATTAAACTAACCAGGCACACAAAAGTGCATATTAATTCAAACCCAGCAAATAGGGACATCTCTCACTCTCAACCCAATTCTCTGTCTTGGCAAGCAAAACCTTCTAGTTCTGAAAATAGATCGTCCGGTCCAATGTGACTCTTGAATATAATATCAGCTCATTAAATCTTTCTTAATGACAGCAACGTAAAATCGATCCTAAATGTAACTGCAAATTTTAGGTTTTGAATTTTTGAGACACTGCCAATGTGTACCAGTCTTAAGAATCATGTATGGATAACAGAAGCAGTGTCTCGCCTGTATGGATAATAGAAGCAGAGTCTCGTCTGTATGGCACAGCATGAAAGGCCACCATCCAGTAGGCCTGTACCGCAAATCACATTTTCAAAATGTAGGAAAACATGTTTTCTTTGATTTTGCAGTCAACAAGATGAATCAAGTGCAAGTTTTTGAACAATACAGCGAGGACTTTGTTTTAATCTAACACAGTGAGTCCTCTGACATAGTTTACCCAGTTGACATCCAAAATTTTATTCCTTGATAACAATTTACAGCCTGACCGAGTTCTTCTGTTATTTTAAAAGTTGAGGAAAGTCTTGAATCTGTTTCACATCAGTACATTTGTACTGTTCAGTAACAGAACAATAACACAACCTGTTATTGATAAAAAATACCTGGTGACACCATTCAATATTTAGCCAGCTTTGTCACACGGCCACAGGTTTTGGCCTTTTTGGCCGTTGTGACAAGGCTAATACTTTGCATGGGTACGGAGCAGTTGAATGAATGATCAAATATGGTTTCATGACTCAACAGGGAAATCATTTTGAAACACAAATCTATTAATACTACAAATACGGATTGGTAAGGATCAAGATGAAATCTGATTTTTATTGCAGAATATTTACTAGTTGGAGCTTGATAAATGTAGCTTTTCAGCTGGTATGGATTAACTACATCAAACTCCTAAAAAACATGTACTCAATATGAAAACATTATAGCATTAGATATTTCATGAGCAATACTTGGAACTGGGGAAATAGGTTTGCACACCGATAAACGTTGACAACTTGTAAACAACTGAGTCATAAATAGATATGTGGGGCATATCTTGTTTGCGTAATGCAGGATAAATGTGCATTTTGCAGTCAACAAGCTGCTAGCTAGAAAATGTTTATTCCCTCTGTGGCGGCGGAGATATATTACAAAAATCGGGTAGCGACGCGTCTTGATACACAGCATTTGAAGTATTCCTCTACATTCATACAGGGAACAAAATTGTTCTAGCTGATTTTCAAGTGAAAATTCTGCATGCAAAGACTTCGCTTTGATGACAATTTATCACAGTGCCTCTTCTGGATGAATTAAAAAATGTACATTTTATAAAAAAAATCCGTCAGGACTGGGCAACATCTAAGGCCTCTTTGCACTGGGACATTTGTACTGGTCAGAGACTATAACAGGTGCACACAAGTTTTGTATTTTTTGTATGGATGGAACTAAAATATGGACCTGCAGCTCAGCAAACTTTTGATTTCGCAACTAAAACCCATCAATTTTACTCATTGGTCAGCAAAGGATATAAGTATGGATCATGAGAGAATCTGATTTCTTTGAAGTTTTTTCACTTGCAATAATTTGAGCGCAACCTCATTTGACATAATGCATGAAGATAAATTGTACTATTACCTTGACTAGTCTTTGAAACAGGGGAAACAAGAGAAAGCTCAGCATATGACGGCTTGAAAACAATTAACTTGGTGTTATTGTACCCAAAATATTGTAGCCTCCTGCTCCGACCTATACCTGAGCAGAGGGCAACTTGTCGCCGCATATAACGGTCAGGCCCAGGCACCATTACTTCTCAGTTTTCAGATTTAGGCTAACCTTTTCATTTTAACCAACTCAAGGTGATTTAATGACCATGAACGTTACCTAACAGAATCACCACACACTATTCAATTGAAAAGGCTAGCAATGTTGCATCAAGTCCTTGTTCTTTGTGACACACTCGGATCACACTGGTTTGTCTTACGAGAGCAACCTGCAAGTGATATTGTGTAAACCTATGGAATTCCAGACACAAGGAGGATGTGTGCTAAAAATTATCATAACCAGGCATGCAAGATAGCTTGTCTTGACAAGTTTTGTTCGGTGGAACAAAGCTTGTCAAGACAGGTTAGCATGCATGAGTACATATCTATTCATCCTTGCAAAAGGGCTGTCAACTTATTATGACCCTTCGGTTTTTTACCAGCTCCCTTTTTTTGCACGTAAAGAAAGCGTAAGGCGGCTATTTTTTTTTGGAAAAAAAGTAGCCGCGTCACAAGGCCAACGCAGTCCACTTCCACAGATTTCGCATATGTTTTGTGTTCAATTGACTGTATTAGGTTTGAAGTTATTCTAAAAATAGACTATCAGCATGTTATGATTTTGGAATATAATATTGGCACATTAAATTTCTCCTGTTGACGGCAAAGCATAGTCGAATAAATAAATGGTACCTAAATTACATCAACAACTAAATTGCTACACCTTTTTCCATGTAAAAATATGAAAAAGTCATCATTTGTAGTCTTCCTATGATCATGGTAATTTATACTCTGTTTCATTGCATGAGTAATATTTTTAAGAAGTGAAATGATTGATGAGCATTGCGAGGAGCAGGCCATCAATCAACATTTTTAATAGGGTTTTAATCTCATCCTAGTTGTAGATTTAATCCACGAATCGTCGGTTGGGGTTCTTGCCAAACAAAGTCTCTCTCAGTGCCGGCACCATCTGGAACAGAAAAAAATACACCAGGTGTAAAATAGTAACAAAACCTCCAAGAGCTCAAACCTGATACCTGACTGATGTTAGTGAATCACAGTACAGTGTCAACTAATGAATGTGGCTAACACGAACAAATTGGTTTAGGCTAATCAACTATTTGCAAAACTTCTATAATATTTATAGAGAAGAAACTGGCCCCAAACAGGCCAAGCAGTGCTTTACACAATCAAGGTGGATTAAGGTAAGGTAAGGTAAGTTAATTATTGAAGGTAAGTTTGTACGGATATACATGACACACTGAAACGGAATTGTGTTTATTTGACAAGTGTGAACGGGTGGTGAAAATAAATCATGACAAATATTACACGAGTGACAAAGTTTGGTGGTAAGATAAAATAAGACTCCATTAGCCTGCATGTTCTACAGTTGTGCTGTTGTCACAGTCCAAGGAGGAGCAACTAAAAATGCAGGCAAATTAGATCAAACTTGATCTGAGTAGGAGTGTAAGATAAAAAATTGCCACTTTCCCAGCAATTGAAACTAGTGATAGAGACGCCTGCCGTGATGGGATCATTCAATGATAAACAAGCCACAAGCAAGGCAGCCAGCAGTCTATGAACTATGTTGCCAGTTGAGTGCCTGAATGATTTCCCAGTGCTGGGAAATGTGAAAATGAGCATACCTGTTCATAGATTGATTGCAGTCTTTTCTCCAGAGTATTGATAACTTTAATTTTACCATTAGGAGTTGATAATTCTACACCACCAACACTGGAAACAAATACAATTATAGATGATAAGTACGGTAGAGTGTCAAGGCTAGATGTAAACATTGTAGTGGGAGGGGACCTGAGTAGTATATACGATGCACTTGGAACCCCTTTACGCAGGCTTTTTTGCCTGTTTTCGGCTAAAATTGCCGGAAGTCATGCAAATTGCCTGAAATATCGTCTGCAGGATGAGTGAACAACTGTCTGCAGGCAATCGAGTGTTTTGCAGTAAACACTCCGCGTAATTGTATTGAACCAGCATAATTTTGCCCGTGCTGTAGGAATGCTAAAAAAAAACAAGTAAAAAATCTCTGCGGTGATAACATAACCAAGGAAATAATGTTGATCACCACTTCTGAGGGTAGCCATTTAAGCAGGCTTTGTTGCCTGTTTTCGGTTAAGATCGCCTGTTTTACGGCTAAAAATCCCAGACATGTTCGTCATAAGGCAACTTGTCAACATGTTTTTTTGTGATTGCTGGAGCTGCAGCGAACAAGTCCCTGGTTAGAAGCTCAATCACTGAGAATATTAAAAGCAAAAGAATGTACATAGCTTAGTGTTTCCGCTTTAGTCTATCAATCCATCGTACTCATAAACTTGAATCATGTGAGTTTCTGCGGACAGTGTTCTCATAGGAAGACTGCAGATGACGGCTCTTTTCACTATTTTTGTTGGTAATTTGACATTGACACTGATCTTTGTTGCGTAGCATTCCCTTAACAAAGGTCTCATGTGTTCCCTGGACATCCATCTTGTTGGGTAGAGGGATGTGATGTTAATGATCATACTGACTGAGTGAACAGTTAAACATGTTATTTAGGCATTGCTTTAATCATATTGCAAGACACGAAGGAGGAAAGTTAAACATGACCATGCCCCCCCCCCCCATTGATATATTTCTTGAGATTCGTGATCAAACAGGATGAATACCAGACAGAATAACTGTACTGGAGGAATGGCAAAACACCGACAATAACAACTTTCTGCGGTGATAGCTCAACCAGAGAAAATGTTTTCATCACCTTCTGAGGGTAGTCGCTACCATGATAAAATCATATACAGGGATCTTAGTATTACTAGAATTTTTCGAGAGATCTAAACCAACGCTTCCAACTACATACAAATAACTATGCTTGATCCATGGAAAAGAAGCTAGGGTGGTAAAAGTTGCTGACGTGTTTGATCGTGGCAAAAATGAGATGACTTCCAAACTCTTGAACAGACATAATTTCTTATCCTTCAACGAAATGGAAAACGATTTGTATGAGTTTGAAATGTGTCCGAAGAAAACAAACATCAACATTCCTGTTCATCTAGGGTTTTCAATCCTATGCTATGCAAAATTGCGTATGCTTGAGTTTTATTACAATCTCCTTGTTAGATTTATTCCTAAATCTGAGTTCCAAGTCATGTGTATGGATACTGACAGTCTGTATTTGGCTCTCACCGCAGATAGTTAGGAAGAATTGGTACCTGAAAACCTAGGAAAAGATTTCAGATCTATCTATTCAGAATGGTTCAGTCACTGCTGCAAATTTAGTGTATGCAAAACACTCGATTGCCTGCAGACAGTTGTTCACTCATCCTGCAGACAATATTTCAGGCAATGTCAGGCAATTTGCCTGACTTACGGGTGATTTTTAGCCGTAAAACAGGCAATTTTAGCCGAAAACAGACAAAAAAGCCTGCTTAAAGGGGTTCCAAGTGCATCGTATATACTACTGACCTGACACCCGCTGGTGTCGTCTGTAACTGGTTAGCCAAACAGGCTGGGCACATAAGCAACTGAGCATCACCATCATTACTATTTGATTCGGTGTCTTTTATCTGGTATGACATTGATAGAGTTCATCACCACAAAAACTCGGTTGATTAATAACAGCAAAATTCACTTGATATTGCATGAAATGTAGCCAGATTAGTTTCACCACCATTATCAATGAACTATACACTGTATCAGATAAATTCTCACATTTCAGCAGGGATGTAATTCTCTGTATCCAACTGAACGGCGACATCACGTCCTGTGAGTTTCTTAAATTTGCTGATGGATCCAGGTAGGGTCTCCTACATAAAGACAAATGTAATAACTAAATGAGTAGATTCATTAATTATAAGCAGAGAATGAAGACACAGTTTTCCACTTAAAACTCCTAAATATGTTACTTTTACGTAGCTCTTTTAAGTGATCTTGAGTGAAGATACGCACAGCCGACAAAAATTGTGATAAGATCAGCTGTTCCCTACACTAGAACTCAAACCCTGCAACGTTGGTTTCCTAGTTGGTCAACCACATTGTTATTGGGATGTTCAATGCATTGAATTGGTGTGATCTTCATCAAGTTGTTGAAAAATTGGAAAAAATTAGAGTTGTCTCCTCACATATCATAAGAAGACAACTTCTGAAAGATACCACTTCCATTCCAGAGTAAGACAAAATTTGTGATTATGAGAAATCTGTCTCGTTACTATCAGAGAAAACAGTAGGCTAGTGTAAGAGCATCCCAGGGACACTGCTGACGGTGAATGTTGGTGCCTAAAATGTGAAGTCCAAAGCTTTAGCACTAAGAAATGCAAAGCAAATAATTGTTTAAATCTTATCACTCTTGAATGGTTATCACAGCTCACCTTGACGAGCTGCTCATCAGCTTTCCTACATCTGAGTTTAAGCTTAGGCTCATTAAGCTGACACAGACACTGAGCTGCAAGCCCTTCTAGTATAGCTTTATATCTGTTCTCATCCTTAGTCACTGTGGATAGTCTCTCCTTAGCTAAATCCAGCAATACCTGTACAAATAAACAAAGCGGTGATGTGAGGGAGTTGTATCTACTCAAAAACAGATGCTGGGAATAACCACAATCACTCAGAGTTTGTCTTCCAATAGTTTTTATTGGAGAGTTTATAAAACTGCCGGGCATCATATTATGGTGGATTTGGTTCCGAGCACATAAGAGGCTGACTCTACAGCCTTTAAATCGATAAGTTGGCCCCAAAAAGAATGCAAAAATGGCAAAAAAACATCCTCTCCATCACTCTTCCGGGTAGCTTGTGATACTATATGCCACTTAACCACTGTACGAAGAGGTCACATCCCAGGTCATAACAGATTACAATAGGGCCTATATATACTCACATTAATATGATCTTCTCTGGCTTTGAGAACTTTCAGTCTGGAAGCATTCAGCATGTTTGAGTTCTGACTAAAATAGAAAGGCATTATTGAGTTGAAATTGTCTTGGTTCATCTTATCATTGTGACAGCACTGATGAAATCAGGGAGGAAATTCATATTTTGTGTTGAATTTTGGCACCAATTGATCTGAATTTAAAGAGCTATATCCAAGGAGTGGCCGGGACCAACTGCAAGATTGACATCGGCTGTTCGGTACTTTAAAGCGATGTCATAACATACATTTTCTTGGCTAGCTCAACCTGCTTCTCTTTTCTCTCATAATATTCCATAATCTTCACTCTCTGCTGCTGAACAAGTCTTCCCTTCTCAATGTTAAACTCTTCTTCAGCCTACAAGATAGATTTCAGAATTAAAGTTTTAAACTAGCTTAAGTATTGCCCAGCAATGAGTACACAGATAAGCATCTAGGTGATTTCATTTCATTGCTGTGACTTGCATACCAGCTGTGACATTTGTTTTTGCATGGTGACCAACAAAATCTTGAAAGGAGACCTGTAACCGATGACCAGATCACCCAGCATGTTGTCAAGCATAACAATCATCGAGGTACACAAAAAAAGAGGCAACAGTCTGGAGAAGCGACATAGTTCACAGTAAGAATTGAGAAGATTAGAAAAATTTATCAAGTTGCAGATTGATATGATACCCTTTTCTCTTGTTGTATAACATACCTTGGCTTCGATTTCTTCGACCTTCTCACTGGCTTCTTGGTCGATGAAAGCAATCATGTGCTTTATCTACAGAGAGAGGATGAGAATGTATTTTTGAAGTTTATATTAAAGAAACTGCATGGATTCTAGTTTTTGAGGAGAACTCAAATACCATATTGAAGAGGGCAGTCCCAACCAACCCTATCTATGCAACTTTGATCATAGATGTCATAGTAGTTGGCTAGTTGAGTAATCAATTTGTTGAAAAATTCTGCAGTTGATATGCAACATTAGAGACAGAGAGAGGGCATTAACATCAGGGAATTTGGCTCAAATCCTAGCTCAACTAGGAGTGACATCTACATAGTCAAATTATAAGAATAATGAGTACAACACAGCAAGCATAATAGAATTATTTATTAGAAGAAAGTGCAGAGAGGCAGTTCATAAGTCATTTACTTTAAGTTATTGCAAACTTATCAGACAATTTTCCCATCATTTGTGTACAACTTAAGGGAGAGAAACCTTACCTGCTTTTGTACATCTTGGTCGCTGAGAGCCATTTTGAATGATTATGAAGAAACTTGGTGATGTGTCTGTCTTGATACTTTTGAAGAAGTGAACAACTTGTTTCTCTCTGGGCCAATCAATTGGTCATGTGACAACAAAAGTCAAGGCCGAACTTAACTTCCTGTTATAGCCATACAATCCTCATCATTGCTTCGGAAAACTTATGTTGAAATATTGTGACAATACTGAGTTGTAACAGACTTTCCTTAGCGGGTAATATTAAATAATTAATGTGGTAAATTCGGCACGTGATATAATCAGGAAATAGATGTGACAGGAAACCATCAAAGAGAGCAACTCTATGACTGAACTGAGGACTTTTGAAGCAAGTGCTGATTTTATGAAAACTGATGCCTGGTTCTGGTTTGCAACCAATATATTAAAGCCTTTGTACAGTTTCGTAATTCAGTAGGGGGAATGGAATATTCAGTAAAGACGTTTGACAGTGAAAACACTGAGTAAACATAGGATCAAACTAAGTTTTAACAGGGGATGTAGCACAACCGCAAAACCTGACAATAGAAATATGAAGGCGGTAGTGAAGCGCCCATCTTCCTTCAAATGAAAAGACACATACATGAATCGCAAAGAAGTGTGGTGCAGGTGGTTTGTCTGATTGGTGGGTGGGGAGAAGAAGAAGAGCCTGTGCGAGGTCATATGGTACATTTAAAGTGCTTGTAAAGGAAACAGGTTTTTGGTATCATTCTAGAGCTCTCAGTCTAGTTTAGAACATTATGCTATGTCCAAAAGCAGCCTGTGGCCCAGTTAAGAATTATTTTCACTCAAAGTTGGGATGAGAAGGTACTAAAAAGGTACTATTTTTCTCCTTTGGAGTTGTGATCACTTGTAGAAAATAGTACCTTTTTAGTACCTTAGATTATAATGGGAATATACAGTATCTCGTAAATAAGACTTTTTGTTATGACACAGTATTCCCTGCGTACAATATTAAACCACACAGAATTTATCTATTGAATGAATGAGTGAATACAATGCAAAGTTAATCTGTCCCATGTTATGTGGCTTAGCTGGTAAAATGGGATAGTGTATAAAATTTCATAATTGAATGACAAAGCAAACGATCGAAATCAAGCACGGCAAAAATTACAACTCTAGCTCATCCGACAGCGAGAGTGAAAATTATAGGGAGATTTACAGATCCAGTGAGAGCGAGATTGGATATCATTCAGGAGGCAATTGCAGCAAATCGACGTCGAGTCCATGTGATTATCATAGGGAAAATGTCCCTGAGGTAGTCACACCAATGAACTAAGTTCATTGGTCACACCACTAAGTTTAAATCTGTATAATTTCGGCCACTTGAAATAACCCACAGTGCTTTGACAGATACAACATTTTCTGTTAACCATGGTTACTGCTCGAGATAGAAATTGGCAATATAAAGGCAGATCAATACATGGCTAAAGTATTTCAAGGTTTTGTTTATATTTATTTGATGAATAAATGAGATTGTGGCTACATGGATTGTATTGAAGATAATAAATACTAAGATATGACATTCCAATCAAACTCTGTCTTCAGCCGTTATGCTTTATGATTAGTGGCTTTCAATAGAATTTCAATGGAAGATACCAAATTTACACATGTAGATTGGATGTTTTTCTTATTTGCACAAAAATCTAAAACAATTTGTTTTTAAATCTCGACATTTCAGGCATTAGGATGATGTTAAAATCCAAAGCATGCGATGATTAATACTGAGTGATTTGAAGTTTTGAGAATCTTTACAACAATTTTTGCAAATATTCTAATGTCTGGACTCACAAGATTTTCTCGGGTAAACTTTGTTGTTTACATCAAAAACTGGAGATTACAAGTCACAAAGTATATTGAAGTAAATAAAATTATTAGTTATTTCGGACTTCAGGGTGATGAAAAATGTAAATGAATTTGACTGCCTCCTAAAGAGAGGAGTATTGATAATCGTGTAAGCAGTGGAATACCTTGAGAAACTTTCTATATTATTTTGATCAGATCTTGTCCATCTGTGCATCACAGATACTCAGCACATCTTAACATGGACTATCAATATTACTGACTGAGTGCAGCATGCCATATGAGAACCTATGTCAAAGCACACATCAGTCACATAGGAAATTAATTTGTCGAGTTTTTGAGTTATTTCATCAGTATGGATTTTATTTGGGGGGCTAGTGTTGGATATTATCGCAAGATTTGGTACTAACCATAAAGCATTGTATGGACCATTTTTAGGTAAATCTGAAATAAGTGTAGCTGCGGTGAGCTTCGTGCACGCCCTCACTGATAGTCTGGGAGCGTGGGCTACGCTTGCTCACCATGCTATGTGTTGCCTTTGTTATCTGGCCAATTCAAGCTCCAATTAGTGCACTGTGTGGACATTCTTTTGTTGTGAATTGACAGGATTTTAACTGTAAATCAGTGTCTCACAGACACCCATGGTGATAGCAGCTCAAACCAATAGTCATCAGGTTTACTGCTATGAACAGGATACTGTTTTCAGATTAAAATAAACAGTTTATTCCAAACTATAACTTTACGCAGCATATGCCTTACCTAATAGGCCAAAGAGGTATGTTTTGTTTTCATATCCATTTTCTTTTTATTAATTGACACTAACTTTAATTTAATGTATATCTCTTGCTGCAATTTCTTTTTGATGTAATGATTACCGAACACGACTGCTTATATTACCTGTTCCTTACACCATGAATTTTATTTGCAGTTTTACTAAATAAAGTACGATTCTGCCAAAGACAAAGTGTATATGCTGTGACAGTAAAACTCTGTGCCTTGGAGCTACATTGAATATCTGAGCAACCAAGAAGTGCATCTAAAGCTGTCATCTCGATAGAAGTACATCTAAAGCTGTCATCTCGATCTCAATCTAACGTCACATCTGCCCCACAGTTACATCAGGCACATGGCGTCATCGTGATTTAAATCCGACTCATCGACAGCTCTAAGCTACGCTCTAAGCTAGTACTCGCTTCTACTATATCTGTGCTCACTTCTACTATATCTGTGCTCACTCTCCGCTCCATCATGGTACAACCGTCAACTGTAAGTTATTCTTCTGGATCTACTCTCTTCTGCTGCTCGTGTGAGGGAATCTAAGCCGGTGATTTAATTTGACTAAATAGAATTTTTTGATTAAATAGAATTTTTCTTGATTAGATTTGATTTAAATTGAGCCTGTCAATTTTTTCACTTTGTTACACAGCAAGTAGGGTGTTTACATAGTGCAATCCTTGGAGCTTGTTGTTGGTCGGTGACATTGGCATCCTTGCTGGTTTGCAATCTATGCCTGTGCTTCTGGGCGTCAGTGTGGGCTTGTTCGTTGATCATTGTTGTTATACTCCCCTCGGCTCATTCTTTGGCTCGTCATCAAAATGGCATCTAGTAGTGTTTATACTTCCGATGAATTGGTTGGGGAGCGCAATGCTGATCTCCGGAGCATTCTTAGGGAGGCGGGGAAGCCCTCATATGGTAATAAGGCAGCACTCATTCAAAGGATACTTAGCCACAGGTTAAAAAGGTCTGACACAATTAAATCATCCATTGAGCAGAAGCTTGAATCTATCCATGAAATGGAGAAAAATCTCTCCACATTAAAATCTGAGCTTGTTGCTTTGGAATCGTCTGCTACTGCCAATAAATCTAAACATGTAGCAGATACAGAGTGCAATCCTTTAACCTACACATTTCAGGCGGCAGCACCAAATATTTCTATACCAGCTATTATACATAATCTAGATGATTCAGATTCTGACCATGATTCTTATTCGACGCCAGTCAGATCATATAGGAAGGAAGAATTTGTGCCAACTCCTGCACCTAGATTATCGAAAACTGCTGCCTTCAGTTCAGTTAAATTAGCTCATATCACCAGAAATGAAAGCTTTCGGGATCATTTAGATAATCAAGCTAGCAGACTAGCTAGCCATCAGAGCACTAGACCTAAACCTTTGCCACGTTTATCTTGTAATACGCCATCCATGAATAGCCAACAAGCTGAGCTGTATTATAATCATCATAGCCAACCATGCGTAAATAGTACTCCAGAACCTCCATACAATAGACCTATTGTCTCGGACACAGTTGTACAATGTCGTGATAATGGAACCCTGGTAGCTAAGCCTCCATTAGCCAGTGCACATGCTCATTTAGCTAGTCATAGTGGTAGCTCATGTAACTGTAGCTTGCAGACAGCCCTGTTAGAGAAAATATCTGAGAGTATTAGCGATGCTCATTATCCTATTGTAGAGCCAAATATTTTCTCTGGTGATATTATGTTATATCAGGAATGGCGTAAGCAATTCATGAACTTCATCAATCGGAAAAAGCATATGAGTTCTGATGACAAACTGTATCACTTGCAAAAGTATACATCAGGCGAAGCTGCTGAGGCTGTACGAGGCTATTGTATTCTGAAATCTGAACAAGCGTTCACTGATGCTATTGATACTCTTGATAACGACTACGGCAGCTCATTTTTGGCAGCACAGGCGTTCAGTAAGAAACTAAAAAACTGGCCAAAAGTCCCTCCCAACGATCCAAAGGCACTCAAGCGTCTTACCAATTACCTGAAACAGTGCAGAGCAGCGATGGCCGATATACCACACCTAACTAATCTTGATAGCTGCTCTGAAAATCAGAAAATCCTAGCGCTTCTGCCTGACTACTTAGTAAATAAGTGGAATGAACGTGTGACTGAGTATATGATTGCTAATGCTGACGACTATCCTAGTTTTAGCATGTTCGTAGAATATCTAATCAGACAAACAAAATCTGCTAACAATCCTATATCATCACTAACAGCCGTACGGCAGTTAGCAGTCATACCTCAATCTAGTCACTCTAAACTAGTGTCACCAACCCCAGCTCCAAGATCCAGACCTGTTCGTGCTGTGACTAATAATAGTGTGAATGAAGAAAAGCACCATAAATCTGAATGTATCATCTGTCATGGTACAGACCATAGGTACGTGGCTCAGTGCAAGAGCTTCAAGACAATGGATCAATCTGCTAAGCTAAAATCAGTGAGAGATCATAAATTATGCTTCCGATGCTTGGGTCAGGGTCATGGTGTGAAAACATGTGATAAAACGTGGATATGTAGATTGTGTAAAGGTTCTCGGCATCATTCGTTGCTCCATGATGCTGATAATCAGCCTGAAACAAACAGTGAGAAGACAATTCCACAAGCTGCGTGTACAAACACCCATATCATGTTAGAAACTCGTAGAATATTCACTAAAATTGTCCCAGTGTGGCTTTCAACTGATGAAAACCCAGATAGCGAGTTTTTGACCTATGCCCTCTTGGACGATCAGTCTAACAAGACATTCATCACAAATGATCTTGCCTCTAAGATTACAGCCAGATCTGAAGCTACACCCTTGAAAATATCAACGATGACCAGTCAGAAGTGTGCCGTTACATCTAGGAAGTTTCATGGGTTGAGAGTTCGTGGGTTCTACTGCGGCAACATTGTCAAGATGCCTCCTACATTCAGTCGCCAATACATACCATATATTCAGTCAAGTATTCCTTTATGTGATGACATAGATAAATACAATCATCTCAGACCAATATCTCATCTGATCGCCCCTAAGCTGAACTGTGGCGTTGATATTCTAATAGGTAGAGATTGTATTGCAACTACTCGCTATCAACAGCTTATTGAGGCACCTGAAAACACACCATGCGCAGTGAAAACACCAGTAGGTTGGTGTATTCTTGGTCCGGCCGGTGATGATGAGCCTGTGATACATAATGATTTTGTAGATGAATTAGGGATTAGCCATGCATTGCTCTGTCAACCTATAGATGAATGTAATCAACTCACAAATAGTCTTGACCCCATACTGTCTCAGCCTGAGGTTACTGTAGCGCTTCAAACTGAGGTGCAGGAGTTATCTCCCTCTGATCTCATGAAACTAGTGTGTGATGCTGACTTTCTCTCAGTCGATTCTAAAACTATGTCACAACAGGATATGAAATTTCTTGAAATACTAGACAACCAAACATATCAAGATGAAGACATGTTTTACACTATGCCTCTGCCGTTCAAGACAGACTCTCCTAGCCTGTCTAACAACTATCATGCTGCACTGACCAGGTTTGAGTATCTCCAGTCAAAATTTCAGCGCAATCCCGATTATGCTAAGCAATATTATGAGTTCATGCAGGGTGTGATTGATCGTGGGGAAGCTGAAAAGGTACCAAGTTCAGAACTAAAAAAGAGGGAGTGTTGGTATTTACCACATCACGGGGTTTTCCACAAAAAGAAGAAGAAAATTCGTGTTGTGTTCGACTGTTCTGCTAAATACCAAGGGGTGAGCCTGAATGACACACTATTACAAGGTCCCGATCTCAACAATCCTCTCATAGGTGTTCTGCTAAGATTTAGAAGAAATCAAGTTGCCATTTCTTGTGATGTAGAGAAAATGTACCACAGGTTTAGGGTAACTCCAAATCAGCGTGACTATCTCAGATTTATATGGTTAGAGCAGGGTAAGCCTGTTGTGTATAGGATGCGTGTGCACATTTTTGGGGCACGATCTTCTCCAAACTGTGCCAAGTATGGGCTAAACAGACTAGCCGCAGACTATGCTAATGACCCAGCTAAATCGTTCATATCATCAAACTTTTATGTCGACGATGGTCTAGGTAGTGTCAGTTCAGTACCTGAAGCAATCAATCTTCTAAATCAGACTAGGGATGTGTGCGCTAAAGCTAATCTACGGGTTCACAAGCTTCTAAGCAACAAGCCAGAAGTTCTACAAGCATTCCCAGCATCAGACTGTGCAGTAGTAACTGACAATGTCAATCTATGTAGCTCTACAGAGCGAGCCCTGGGTCTCTTGTGGTCATTAGAATCTGATTCATTCAAGTTTGAGTTCACCGCATCAGATCAACCATACACACGCAGAAACATGCTGTCTAATATTGCATCATTGTACGACCCACTGGGATTAATCTCCCCTCTCATACTGTCAGGCCGTATTATTCTTCAGAATGCATGCAGATCAGGATATGGCTGGGATGAAATCTTGAGCGATGACTATGCTGAACAATGGGCTGTTTGGAACAAAAACATGTCTAGTTTGTCAAATCTAAATATTCAGCGGGTCGTCAATCCTCCAGATTTCAACGCAGTCAAACAAGAAATACACACTTTCGCAGATGCAAGCCTATCAGGATATGGAGCATGCTCATATCTCAGATCCATCAATGATAAGGGTGAAGTACATTGTACTCTGATATTTGGAAAGTCACGTGTTACCCCTGTCAAAGTAACGACCATACCTAGGCTTGAGTTGCAAGCTGCATTGCTGGCAGCGAAACAGACTGCAATGCTGTCAGAAGAGCTACAAATAGAGGCTAAGTGTTATCTGTGGAGTGACTCTAAGATTGTGCTAGGGTATCTAAACAATGACGAAAAACGATTCAGCACTTATGTATCAAACAGGTTATCTCAGATTCATGATATATCAGATGTGACTCAATGGCAATATGTAAATACCAAACAGAATCCTGCAGATCTAGCCTCACGAGGCGTCTCATCAGTCGCAAATCTCTCACAGTCGATATGGTTTCGTGGACCAGAGTGTCTATGGACTTCCTCTCCATCAGAGTGGCAGACATTTGGTGTTGGTCACTTTGATGTAGCTTGTGATGATCCAGAATTGAAGCAGGAGGTAATTACTCATGATATCTGTGTTGACTCGCATTCTGAATACCTTCTGGAGTTGTGCTCTCGGTTCTCTAGTTGGAAGAAAGCTGTTCATACTTTAGCCTTAGTACAGAAAGTTATCAAACATAGGCATGAGATTCTGAGCAAGCAAGCTGTCAATATCTATAGCAAGGTTACTGTTGATGATGTACAGGCCGTATCTAAACGTATAATCCGTGCTGAGCAAGCTAGCTCGTTCAGTTATGAGATTCAATGCTTACAGTCCGATAAAACAATTCCAAAAACTAGTAGTATGTGGAAGTTGGATTGCTTTTTGGATTCAGATGGTATTATGAGAGTAGGGGGTAGAATCAAACATGCATTGATACCTGGTGTTGAAAACCATCCAACTGTATTGCCTAAGGAGTCGCATATCTCAAATATCATAGTAGGTCACTATCACAACACTTGTGGCCATCAGGGGCGGACAACAACCATGGGAGCGATCAGATCTGCTGGATATTGGATTATTGGTTTACATGGTATTGTATCATCACATGTTCATCGATGTGTAACATGCAGGCGTCTGCGTAGACCTACAGAAACTCAGAAAATGGCAGATCTGCCCGCTGACAGGGTTGAAACTGAAGCTCCATTTACTTATACAGGATGCGATGTGTTTGGGCCTTTCACTGTAAAAGATCGGCGCACCATAATCAAACGCTATGGGCTTATTTTCACTTGTCTATCAAGTAGGGCTATACATATTGAAATGCTAGACGATCTCACATCTGATGCGTTCATAAATAGTCTGAGATGCTTTACTGCTCTACGGGGAAATGTAAGACTTCTACGTTGTGACAATGGAACAAATTTTGTGGGTGCATCTAACGAGCTACGTAAATCTCATACCAACATGATCGGTTGCCCCAAAGTAAAGGAGTTTCTTCTAAAGAATAGCTGTGAGTTCAGGTTTAACCCACCAGAAAGCAGTCATTTTGGGGGTACTTGGGAACGCATGATACGCTCTGTAAGAAATGTTCTATCAGGTCTGTCAGGCCAGATCAATGAGAGATTAGATAGCACTTCATTGCGTACCTTGTTTTATGAGTGTATGGCAATAGTCAATAGCAGACCACTAACTACAGTCGACAGTGATGCGAGACCTTTGTCTCCCAATGATATACTACACATGAAATCAAATATTCTGTTACCTATCCCTGGATCATTTACTGATGACGATGTGTATGCTAGAAAGCGTTGGGTTAGGGTGCAAGCGCTTGCTGACATTTTCTGGAAGCGTTGGTCTAAAGAATATCTAACAACCCTCCAATGCCGACAAAAGTGGAGTAAGAGAAACAGGAATCTCGCAATCAATGATGTAGTCATATTAGCCGACCAATGCTCTAGAATAAATTGGTCTCTAGGTTTGGTCACAGAGGTTAGTCAAAGTAAGGATGGACTAGTCAGACATGCTAGTGTACGGATTTATGATAAATTGTCTGACAAAACATCTATTCTTGTACGACCCATAACCAAGCTTGTGTTGTTGGTCGAAACCAGTAGAAGTGCTTGCTAAACCTTCGTCTCATAAGCCTCTGTGTTTCCTATCTTTTCTACTCATTTATATGTACTTTGTCAATAAAATAAATAAAAGACGCAAATCTGTTAAACTTTTTCTCTTTACAAAAAAAAAAAATAAATAACTGTAACATAATTCTCTGTCAAAAAGGATCAAGCATTATGCATAGTCTCATGGTGATGTGTTCAACATTGTGTAAACCTGTTTGTTTCCAACGGAAGGAGTTCTGTCAGTTTGCTGATTGGAGTTGCTTCCCTTTAATCCCTGGGCTGCTCAGCGGGATCAGTATGCTTTGAGGCCTTAGGTGTTCCTGATTCCGGTTCTGACGTAGTGTGGCAATTCTGGTTTCCATTAGTGAGGAATCACTGGGTGATTCGGGGGGAGTGTAGCTGCGGTGAGCTTCGTGCACGCCCTCACTGATAGTCTGGGAGCGTGGGCTACGCTTGCTCACCATGCTATGTGTTGCCTTTGTTATCTGGCCAATTCAAGCTCCAATTAGTGCACTGTGTGGACATTCTTTTGTTGTGAATTGACAGGATTTTAACTGTAAATCAGTGTCTCACAGACACCCATGGTGATAGCAGCTCAAACCAATAGTCATCAGGTTTACTGCTATGAACAGGATACTGTTTTCAGATTAAAATAAACAGTTTATTCCAAACTATAACTTTACGCAGCATATGCCTTACCTAATAGGCCAAAGAGGTATGTTTTGTTTTCATATCCATTTTCTTTTTATTAATTGACACTAACTTTAATTTAATGTATATCTCTTGCTGCAATTTCTTTTTGATGTAATGATTACCGAACACGACTGCTTATATTACCTGTTCCTTACACCATGAATTTTATTTGCAGTTTTACTAAATAAAGTACGATTCTGCCAAAGACAAAGTGTATATGCTGTGACAATAAGCAAGGCTTTGTCAGCAGGAAGAATCCATTGCTCCAGTGTAATCTTATTTAAACAGAGCAAACAAGCGCAGCGGTATGAAATGAAAATCACTCGCTTGAAAAGCTGTGGACAGGGAATGGGTCATAGTCATTGATTGTAATGTACAGTCAGTATTTATAATCTTTGGTACAGTGGTTCATCTAATCTCTTCTTCAACATGGGCTCATAACAGAAATGAAGGTTGTTTTGATTAGCGGTCTCAACTCATTAAATTTGAACTTTTATGTCATCGACAGACTTGTGAGTGACTTTGTCATGTATTTGCAAAAGTTGTTATCTAACCACAATAGTCACTAATATTACTGTATTTCCCCCATAATAGGCTCATTACAAATCGCCTGGACAAGTTGGGCTGTGCATGAGTAGGCAACTCAATAGTGTTAACTTATAACCCCCAAACCTACCAGACCAAGTAACCCTGAAGACTTATTTTTCATGCAAATGCATGTGTGATAGCTGTCTTAATCTCAATTCAAGCTCAAAAATGATACCAAGAACCCTGTTCCTTTACAAACACTTTAAGAGAGAACCTTTGACTTTGGCATAAATGTGGATATTGCATAAGTTGAAATTTGCTGAGCAGATGCGGATTTAACCCTACAACTATCTGATCTTTGAGCTTCTTCCAATTGCACTATCAGGACACAAAAAGTACTTCCACAATATGGCCTGGTATTGGCTCTTTTTCTCCTCATCCAACAATCAGAGCCAACACCTTGGCTAGGTTACGACCAACTTGACACTTATATTGAACTACAAACAGACTACCGGTATGTGGTTTGGTGTGCATTTGGTGTAGTCAAACAGTAGATGTAAATAATCTTTTTTCCACTCAGTTAATTTTATTACAAAATATAGATTATATAATAAATTTCGTTGATTAGCATTATATGATATAAGGAGTGGTTACATAATACAATAATATAATTATAATAATTAAAAGATAGAATTGAGTGAAGAAAAGTACAACCTAGTTTTGGTCATCATTGGTTCACATCATAGCTACAAAAAAGGAAACAAAAACTGTCACACAAATCAAACACTATAATCCTAAGTGAAAAAACGTTACAAAGTTTTGAGCCTTCACAAATTCCGTGATGCTAAAAAGAATATAGCAATTCTATTCATTATATAAAGTACCAAACCCTGGACAAATATCTGTAATTTTCATTTTCCTCTGAGCATGATGATATGCATAATTTTTGAGAAGTCAGCAGTTTAAAGCAGATATAAATGATTTTCTGTTGAGTAAAAATTAATAACATAGAAATTGTTTGTTTTACACATAATTAGATGATTCAAAACATTATAAAATTCTGCCGAGAAATGAGCAGGATTAGTATTTTGCATAATGCCATAGAGTAATGTTCAAAATATCAGTAGAAATTTCCTTTACATTATTAGCAGCATTTCATATAAGATTATATACGGTAAAAAAACTCTCTCTCTCAGGAATGCTTGTGATCACTGATAGGCTATATCAGTGGCTGTGATTGTTAAAAGTTAGCTTCAGGCAGAAATAAAGCACTAATACAGATGTTACCAAATAAAGCCAGAACTCATCCTCAAAAACTCATCATCTGTTCTGCGTGTCTTTTCGCCAGTTTCAAGAGTTTTTCATAAAAAACATCACGCTATTCAAAGTTGAAAGATCACCCTATGCTAAGGAGTAATTCTCGAGATAATCATATTATAACTAGCTACTAAGTATGAAAGTGGGACAAATAGAAATTATGGCCGTTTTTCAAAATATGCATTAATATTGTAAGCAGCAAAGCTCTTGATAACAGAGTTACTATGCTCTATGATAAAGTGCAAGAAGAATGAGGAAGGCTTGCAGCTAAAGGGAAGACGACTTCTAATAATAACTTTATGAATACAGATATATCAAGCAATATAATGAAATAAATATGTTAGCTATGGTATATGGTTAACCAATAATGTGTTTGATGAGTGTAGGCTCACAAAGAGCGGAGCTCACAATCCGTAAGATAGTCAATCAAGAGTACTAGCCCAAGCAGTTGTGACTTGGAGCCAAGGCAATCGCAACGGGTAAACTTCAAACTGAGGTCACATGATCGTTCGTTTCTGTTGGATCTCAGATACCATTGAATGAGCAAAGTTGACCTGATGAGCGGTTGTTTGTCTTGAGGTTGAAACTTTGCTGTAACTGCTGAGCATCGAGAGGTCATCGGGAGGTCAATAGTAGTAGGGGTCATAGGTCGGTGGTCAGTAGAGGTCAGAGTTCAGTATTACGTACTCCTTCTCCAGAACCTCGTTTATCATCATCATCCATTCCCTTCAGCTCAATCTCGCCAGCGTCCACATCTGAGATTAAATTAAATATGAATATATATAAATTAAATTAAAGATCAACATGATGAGCTCACAACTATACCCTTGATGTATAGGTGAAAACAATTCGTCTCAGGAGAACAAGTTCCCATATAGATGTGACCACTCTATATGTAAGACCCTTGGCCAAATCCGCTTGGCCCTTGAAGATCTGTTTTTATAATATATAGGGTATTATACATCTTTTTGAACAAGGATGCAGTGATAACTTGTTTGATTATGCGTTAGTTGGGAGGGTGCAAGGGAAGCAGTGACACCTACTGATAACGCTCTTATTGCTGTGAACATTTTATACTTAGGCGTTGATGTGGAGCGCATGCAGTGGCATCAATAAGGTTCTGAGTGAGGTTTTTTTATGTTCCCACATGTGCCAACTGCCAATCATTTTCAACCTTTACACAGCATTTGTGTTCAGTTGAAACTCCAAACTTGAAGAGGTCTCCGATAATATATTACACATTTGGTTAAGCATTTGCTATCTGTGAGATTTAATGTTTCAGTGCTTGTTGTGCAATGATGTCATTCCCGAGGTTTAAAACAAAGGATAGCGACATACCGCATTCAAAAGTGCTCAAATATAAAAACTGGCTCAGAACATAAGTTTTCAGCCATGCTATGAGAACAACAACGTAAAATTTCTCGGCGAGTAGGCCTTCTCATGACGCAATATGAGAAAACTTGGGCAATAAATATGACATGCATAGGCAGGATAGCGGATCGATGGAGACATTTGATACAAAGTTGCCAAGGGAAGGGAGGTGTACCTCAAAGCTATCGTTGAAACTACCGTTTCTCTAGAGGTATTTTAGATCGGACGTCTATATATGTGTATAATGTTTTTTTGGCAGGAAAGCAGATCGATAAAAACATTTGTATGCAAAATTAGGTAGCGATTTGGCATCTAAACTTTTGTTGGAACTACTGTTTTTCCTGAGGTATTTTGGGGATATATTCCTCGCGGCATGAAAGATGTGATCAGATGGTTTCGATGCATCAATTGGTATATATCTTACATTTAATTGTTGACAAGTAAGTGGTAAGCGATAGCTAGATACAATAATGGTTTACAGTTGGGACAAATGGCAAGCTGCTAATCGTGTCTATATTTTCTCATCAGCACATGTTCCCCAGCCGGGGGGGGGGGGGGGCGTCATGCGGTGGGCAAGAGTCTGGGCGGCATCATGAGATAGGAGGACCAGAGATTTGCTAATACATAAGATGAGAGGACCATAGATTAGCTAATACAGCGCATATATGACAGCCACAAAACTGAGAGCAGCCACCGAAGCTTTCCCAATGAGTAGAACTTATAGATTACCTCCCAATAATCGATCATTCTCAGAGGAAGAATCCTCTTCATCTTCTAATAAACACAGTGAGGGTAACGTTCAGCTAACACACAGGGTCATATCAACCATTAGGTGGGTTCGTGTGGGAGGGTGGGGGGTTGGGAGATAACATAAAATTCAGTTTGGTTTGAGTGAGGATTATTTATTTTATCTGGTGGTTGTAGTGGCATTGTTGTAAATTGGTGCGGCAGGTGGTAAGGTTCAGCTCAGTTGAGATGAAAAGCACCAGCAATGTCTGCCAACCAAACCCGTTTTGTTGTTGTGAAATCAACGGCTATCTCATTTCTAAATATGGTATGAATACGCTTCCAAATGCTCAATAACAGAACAATAAAATCAGACGAGTAAAACATTGGACAAATTGTACTAACTAGCGCTGCTAATCTTGACAAAACTGATGACCAATTCCAGGAAAATATCGCCAATAATTAATTTATTAAGGTATTGTCACCGTAATCTCCGAAGAATTTTAGTCATGAGTAGGAACTTTGAAAGAAAATCTTAAAAACCAAAGCATATTTGTTCATATTGCACATCTTGCTCAATATGGAACGGCCCTGCTATGTCTGGTGATCGCCTCATCAAGGCAAGATTGGAAAATTGAAAATTTCAAGGCATATTTAACCAAAGGAGCGTAAGATTACAGTAAGCAAATGAAATTTTAAAGCTGGAGACGCTTATTTACAGTTACATGGCTACAAACAAGCATGGAGATAACATAAGAGATGACGTGTTACCTATCAAATTAGTCCATACACCTGATGGGTGAGAGGTATAAATGGAAAGAGTGAGAGACATGAATATAATTATAGTCTGTACCGTGCGCTCCATGAAGGCAGGGACTGGACCACCCTCACTTTTGAAGGGCATGGTACAGACCACAAGCTAAACACGATATACAAGCATGCGATCCGGAGCTAACATTGATAGCACTTCAAAAACACTTTGCTTGAGTCTTTCATTTGATACATGCTTGTGGTGAGAAGTTGAAAGTTTCCCGACACAAGAGGAAATCCCGCATTGCAGTTTGCAAATTGCAGTTTGTGTGTTATCAACTAAAAAGCAATGAGCGAGTTTGACAGTTAGCCTTGAGAGTCAAGACAGGCCTTTTCAGTGCATTTCAATAGACGCCGCCATAATTCAGCATAAAGGGATGACATTTTTAGTGGGTGAATTGAAGGAATGAGACCTCTAGTAGGTCTCTTTACTCACAGCAAGGAACAATCTGTTACCATATTATGCAGTTTTAAATTGGAAGACCACTTGGATGATTGGCCCTAACATCTTGGTGACTCTACGCTACTTTAGATGAGCCAATCACAAGCCTCACCTGATCCGGTAGCAGTATTCTCGTATATCTGTTCTGGTTCGACGAGCGCAGCGTTCTCATATATTGGCTCCCCTCCTTCAGGCTTCTGCTCCTCTGGTTTCCATCTGGCTGACATTCCTTGTAACAGAGCCTGTCTTATACAGTCATGTATGTAGATATACTGATCCTATAAAAAAGGTAGAGAGAATAACATATATAATATAACAGATATAATAAATATAATATGATAATATGATATCATATGTTAACATATTATGATAATTTCAATATGATAATCTATATATAACCGATATTACATAATATAACGATATTATATAATAACATGATAACATATGATAACATAATAACGATAATATGATACATTTAAAATGATACCCTCATTACATACTTTTCTGTGTGTGCCTTAATATTTTTGATTTTAGCTGATGGGGGCTGTAGGGGCACCAACTAAAACTAAGAATTGATAATTTTTGCCTGGTTTATTGATAAAAGGAGCCAATACAAAACCATATCAGGCAGATCATGTAAACCTCACAATATCCTTGACCTCCTCTCATTGGGAAATCCGGAATAATGCATTTTGGGATACTCATTACCCTGCCAAATTGTAAGGAGAAGATAATTTCATACCTCAGTTTGAACCATTCTGCATCTATAATTTCTCATCTCCAGAACCAGGTTGTAAATATCGATATCATCATTCTCCTGTATGTGTTGTAGTAGTCTATCCACAGCCACGTAGGTACCAGTACGCCCCACACCGGCGCTATAAAGTCACAAGTAAAAACTTAGGCTAAAACTGAAGGTGTCACAGTGCAGAAATAAACATGATAAAAATTAATCTAAGGCTGAATAAAATCTAACATGGCGTTTTGCAGTAACAATAGGGCGTCATCAACATAATGGCTTTGCAATACAGATCAAATAAATATTATTTTTGCATATCTGGCTTTGTGGCAAGGCTATTTACAGCATTATTGTTGCTCATACAATTTCTATCAAACTATAACTCAACTATCATATCATGCTTCTATGTCTGTGTATAACAAGCTCATGCAGTAAGTGGTCACAGGTGAAAGCCAAACCGAACAAGGGTGATTCTGGGTAGGGTGGAAGCCTTAAAAAATACGACTTTGGTCTCATGGCTTATTGTAAACATATTTAGGGCGTCTCAACAGAACAGAAAATTAGTTATTATTATTTTATACATCAAGACAAGCAAGCCAAATCCGAACCCCTCATAGACAGAGCCCTGGATACCAGAAGTATTTGTTATTTTCACACATTTACGGGGGCCTGGGTGTTATACCTGCAGTGAATTATTAGAGGTCCCCTGCTCTCAGGCTTCATATGGCTTCGCACAACTCGTACCAGGTTAAGTAAGCTACCTTCTTTGTCGGGACAACCAAAGTCAGGCCAGAAGGACACAAAAAACTGCTTAATGCTCTGTCTAACGGTGTCTCCCTGTAAATTAATACAAGCCTCTGCGGGTAGAGTTACGACCAATTATATATATAGATGACAGGTGGGGATATTAGAAAGCTCCTGCTAGATAGTGTCATGCACTTGTGTCTGCCTGCTAGATAAATGATAAGATCTTATTGTGAAGCCACTTTAGGCCATCACACCTGACTTGTCAAGTGTGGTTGGACTAAATAGAAACTGGTGAATCGCTTGGACTACTATAGACCAAAAGAATTACAATTTTGAGTCAAAACTGATGGTTTCAAAAAGATTGTGGTGCTTTACCAGGCAAATGAATGTTTTCACATAGAGATTCATCAGCTTCCGGCTACAGAGCCTACCCTACTAGCACGGCACGACAGCAGAAAATAAACACACATAAACAAGTAATGGACTAGGAATGTTTGGTGAGGACAACCGATGCCTGGTGACTGAAGCCATGCATCATCAGTAGACAGGTAATAAGCTATAGTAGTAGTAGTAGTGGTAGGTTAAAGCCTGACATGCCTCCGTTCAACCGTTCAGGTACCTGCAGTGTACGATAGTGGGGCCGTGGCCTACAAATCGACTCTGGTTAAAGCCACGTAAGTCCTCACGAAAGGAGAGAAGGGCGTGGACGTCGCGGGGACAGCCGAAATCAGGCCAGGCCGTATAGTGAAACATAACCACATCATGAGATCGAGCTCCCTATGTACGATCAGGCATAGGAATACATAATAATAACGATAACGAAAGCCGAGTAACTTGATAGGTAAATGAATGGTACAGTGTTTTGCGTCAATATGAAACAATGTACATTGGGAGTTGTTGGCTCATAATGAGTTATTATTTATTAACCAACAACTCCCGATCTCAAACAGGTTTGCAGAGCATAATGGTTTTCTCATGTCTATATTGAGCTGGGTGATTGAAATCAACGAAGAAGAACTGGTTGAAGTTCATGAGACTTCATGGTTTTCGAGCTAACATTTAACATAATGTATATAACAGATTTATCAAAGCTCATCAATGGCCCTATTTTCGGATAATAGATAGCATGTAATCCTGCCCAAGCATACTAATCAATACAGGGTATAAAATACAGCTATAGTACGAGGCTTAAATCTATTAAAACTGAATAATTTCAGGTGTGACTTACAAGTTTGATGTCGAATATTCTGATTGTATACTCGGGTAGTACAGACTCATTACGCATTGTCACGACGAGATCACCATACACAACGTCCTCTCCTTGTACCTGGGGCCAGTAAGCCTCACATTTCACTCTACCTATAGAGATAGCAAGATAAGGACTGGTTATATGTGAGATAGGGAATAGATTTGATGACCGAATTCAGGAGGTTCGACTAGGACTAGGTGATCATGAATTAGCTGATGATATCAGTAAACAGATATATTTTTCATCACATTTAAGGTAAGAGGTAGTATGTCTAGAAAAGCTGGTCAAGACAGGCTAGGTCCGGGACGGTTTATAGTGCATCATTTAACAGCAAAATCAACCTGTGCTTCATAAAATATGAGAGTGAAGTTCACAGTTGTTTGAAATTTGTAAACAAATAGGATTTATGCCATCTTCTGTTCAAGTTGTCTAAGCTCATGTAACAGATATCGTTTTGAGGGATGGCAGCTGTGTCTCATTCAGTTCTCCCGGAGTAGAACTATAGAATATTTTTTCTTAATTTATATAACAGTATTGATCATACCTCTCTCTACACATTGGGTTAGCATGACAATAGTATAGACATTCTGTTCCCACACCATTCTCCAGAAATGATCGACTGTACCAGGCAGAGGTCCTTGAGTGGCTATGTACTCTCTCTTAGATGTGTATCCCTGTAACAAAAAAAAAACAGTAAACAATCATGATGATGCACTCCTCTCGATCCAACCTCCAAACTTTGTTCTAATAAACCGAGACTGAATGTTGTCACATTACATTGATTAAATATTTAGCTGATATGACCACTCTCTCGACTGGAGTTCTGTACCATAGTGCCTGAATAATTTCGAGATCGCTGGTGTATTACAATAATTACGACAATTACAATATACATTAAATGAACTATATAACATATAAATCCAGCTCCACTGAGGCACAACTTCACTGTTAACCTCTTATATTTATTAGGTAATGGCCGGACAGAAAGCTTGACAAAAATTATTGTTGTGAGCCTTGCAGAATTATCCTCTCCTTGACATTAGTGAAAAAAGAGAGGATAACCTGAATTATGGGGACTTAGCAGGTGGCAATTCAGCAGGTAGGTGGACCACGGAAATATGTGATGTTGGTGCTTAAACCTTTCATTGATTGATAATTGTTCCATGCATTTTTTTTGAGCAGGCAGATAGTGAATATGGAAGTTATCTATATCCATTGAGCATTCACTGTACAGTACTAAACTGTACACTGACAGACGTCAAAAGTAAGTTCACTTTACTCATAACATGCTTATATATGGATGAAGAGCCTATCGTGTCTGTGGGCTGCGCTCCCTTTTGCAACACTGTATTACTTACGGGCATGTAATTAGCATTGATATAGTCTGAGCCTTCGTCCTCATCAGCAGGTAGAAGTTTGACTCTAGAATGGTCCCCTGTAGGTAAAAGTAATACAGTTAAAAATGAGTGAACTCAAATAAGCATTGCACAAGTTTGTGCCAGAACGAGAAGACTAGAAGCAACCTTTATCATTCCAATGCTGACAAATCATTACACTTCTATGTCCCCCCCCCCCCTTTTTATTTGAATTTAAGAGAGGAGCATTGAGTCATTGAGATGTTTGTCATTATTTGGGGTGATCTGGAAGAACATGAAACTTGATGAATCACTTACAGGGTAAGATATCGACCCATCTGTTTTTAGACATGTTGTATTCTTGTACTGCAGAGTTCTTGGGATGTTGGGGTGAGACCTCCTTCAGTTTCTGGGAAAATGACAAAATATTGTATTGGTAGAAATGACATTGAAATTGCTTTGCATGGTGATACCTTTCAGGTGAACATGGTAGTTATTGCGGAGCAGCTTCAGACAATGGTTGAAGGAGAGTGTCACAACAACGACAAAATAGTTTGCTGTAACAAAGAAAGTAATAATAAGAAAGTAACCAAGAGCATGGCGCATAGTCCTTCATCAACTTATATTTTAAGGGGACGTATACATTGCACGGGTAGATAACTCACAGCAACAAGTACAGGGTTGGAGGCTGCAAATGGGACAGTCAATGAGATTACTACATTAGACAGATTACAGAGCTCTTATTTGAGCCTCTTTTTCATATGCTTCGTGGGTTAAAAATACCGAATTGGAGAGAGGACAACTCCAAATAAAGGCCTAAATTAAAGCTCAGAATACTGTCTGTAACAAGAAATCCATCATACAAACCTGGTATTCCTGGGAGAATCTGAAGTCTTGATCTCGATGCATCATGTTAGTGTGATCAATGAAATCCTTCTGTAGCACAGCCTGTGGAGGGGGTGTAGTGGGTCGGGCATTGTTAGCTGGGTGAGGTACAGTAGTCATGTTCATAGGGGGAGTGTCTCCACCCCCAGATGCAATCTTCTCTGTGTATGGCTTGAAAGGCCTGTTGCGATCAAACATCAAAATACATTACAAAATATCTATGAATGGAGCCAACTGTGTCCGACATGAAGTCTTTAAAGACTACCCAAAGACCGTTGCATGTTATAGTCAGGCAGTTAATTATGATAAAGTTTTGTCAGATTTGCATGGTAAAAAAATTCGGGCCAAGAAGAGCATTGAATTTTGTTTCATGCAGAGCTGACAAAACTTTATCCTAAGTAAAGGTCTGACTATAACATGCATTGGGCTTTGGGTAGTTTTAGTTGATGGGATACCTTACATTTAAATGACTGATAACATAATTTGACATCGACTGATATGAAGATCAGTAAGGTTGTCAATATTCTTCTTGCCTTGGTGAGCTCGTCAATACAGGTCACAGCTAGAATCCTTCATACAAATTGCCTTTTGGGGATTTGTACACAATACAAAGCTCAGAGTTAAGTTTTCTTATAACAAGTCGAAAATTTGATAGAAAGGGCTGTTTGATAACATGCAGTTTTTAAGCAGTGAATTAAATCGTATTAAAATTAGGATGATGAGCTTTGGGAGCTTCAGCGGCGTGCATTTTAGGATAAATCTGGGAGGGCTGGTGGACAAGGTTTCATTTTCATTACTTTATTTTTGACTTTTTCCTGCAAATCAACAGTGATAAAGACTTAGATCAATAAGGTACAGATAGGGGCGGTAAGGGGCGGTATGAACATAAATATATAAGGAAAGCTAGAATCTAACTAAATTTAATTTTGCCCACAGTCCTTAAATGCCTCTAACTTGTAACCAATTCATGCTCAGAGACATCTTTCCACCAAATCTTTTTTCTATCTTATCAAAGGTTGCTTTCCCTTGTACTGACCTTTCTGGTTCCAATTCAATTTCATTATCAAATTTAATCATCCTGAAGTCATCATAATCGTAAACAGAGAGTTTAAAAAAAACAGTATTTTGCAAATATACATACGCCCAACCATTCAATTCAATTAGGACCATGTCAGTAGTTTGTGTTTACTGTGTTTGACTGACAAAAACTTGTTAACACATCACATCCTTTATTGATCTTAAAACTAGAAGGCATTCGAAAATCAACATCGGTTTCCATTTCGAAGATGCTGTATAAGGTAGAGTATGTCACAAGCAGGAAGGGCTAGACTTTTGCGGGTCACCTTTGTTTGGACTCTTGTTTTGAGTCTCTCTTGCTCTTAACAGTAGTGAGCAGCACTGCTGACTGCAGTGAACTAAAGAGCGATGCTGCTACCATGTTCTCGTCAGCATTAAAAACTCTGAGGATGATAAGCGTTAACATTAGAAACCCTTACACCTGTTTGAATCTGACCCAACAAATCTTGCTGCGTTTATGTTGTGCCATGTTTCCAAATCATAAATAAAAATATCAGACCTCGGGCCAAGTTCAAAGACTAACCAAAGACCAATGCATGTTATGGTCAGGCAGTTACTTATGATAAAGTTATGTCATATTTGAATGGTGAATAAAAATTCGATGCTCTACTTGACATGAATTATTGATGGTGGAAAAATTCCCATAAAGGAAGATAACTCCCATTCTCTGCATTATGATGTGACAATCTCCAGGAAGTGCTTGTTATTTGTATTGCACTTTTAGAAGACTGTGACATCATAATGCAGAGAATGGGCGTTACATTCTCTTATGGGAGGCACTTTTTCCACCTTCAATAATTCATGCCAAGTCGAGCATTGAATTTTTTACCATGCAAATCCGACAAGACTTTAACATAAGTAACTGCCTGACTATAACATGCATTGGTCTTTGGTTAGTCTTTAATAATGTTATAAATACTCAGAAACCGACTTTACTACTCACCCTATCTGTCGCTTGTACAGAACAACAATAACAGCAATCAGAACTGCTACGATCACTAAAGCCACCACAACGCTGACTATAATAGGAGTAGTATTCAGGGCAGTAGTCTCTACGACAAGGCATTGAGAGTCACTATAACCTCCATCTGTCCAGCCTCGTAAATACACACTGAAACAGTAGAAGGATATGTCAGAGAAAATAGGTGATGAGTAGACAGTTATCCAGTAAAGTGCCTTGCCGATAAAGAATTGAAAAAGTGGTAGGAAAGAAGTAGGAAAGTGGGTAACACCCTAGGTTCTTTAATCATTCTGTATATGGAGTTACTAACATCTCGATAATGATATGATATTTGGGTTATGGGTTAATATATACATTACAAGAATCTGCATGATACCATAAAGCTGCCAAAACCAACAACGTATTACGTGCAAATGTGTTAAATTTCTCAAAGGCGAGTTTCTATTTAGATCACATGGCAAGGCTGTAAGTAGAGTCATGTCAATGTATCTCTGCCTCACCATGTTACATGCCTTACACATTAGTTACCATTAGTGTGGCAAAAACCATCAGTGTGACTACTGACCAGTATTTAGTACTAGGATCCAGAGGACCATTACAGTATTCATTCGGATCTCGAGAGTTCTTGTTACAGGAACCATTCTCTCCAACAACAACCTTCTCTGTAGTAGCATCCGCTCTATAAATATAGAAGAGTAGTGAGATATGCTTTCTAAATAATCTGTAAGGCCCCATTTGCCAAGACTAGTTGTATTTCTGCTAATATAACGTATCAATTCATTAGTGGCGGTAACACATCATATCCATGTCACGGACATAACAGATAAGATATGGAGAGCAGTGGTGAAATAAAAAGGCTTACTCGAATCCATGTAATTACATCATTTCAGTGTCACAACCACTAAAAAGCTCACAACTGGGTCATGAGCATACATCCATACCTTTTCTTTCTATTGGATCCACTTTGCCAACTGTCAGGACTAGTGTCTTTTTTGCCTATGGCATATGGGCTAGCAAATTTGTTTTTCTTAGCTGCAGCCCATGTAAGTGCTCCATGACCATCACCTGAGCCGGGGCCTTGTTGCCCGTTATTGTTTGGTCCTTTCAGTACAAGAACCTGTATATGCTTTATTTCACCAGCTGATGTATCAAATATGACATTGGGATCTGAAGGTATGTTTAGAGCTATCTGATCTTTCTTTGTCTCATCTTGAACTAAAAGTTCCGTCCGAGTAGTCTCAGGGATAGTTTTCACCATAGCAGCTGTAACAAAGGAGAGCAAAGAACACTATGATGATAAGTTCTCTTATGATATGTGTGAAGTTAACTCTCAGAGAAAGTTATTGTCATCACGCCCTGAAAGATGAAAGTTTTCACACACTCAGGAGAATTAAAATTCAAGCCTTCCCACAGAACAACGATGAGAAACAGTAACCTGTAAGAAGCTGTGGACTACCTATGGTTTGCAGTAGTACACAGAACTTACCACTAGCAGGGATTGTGAATTCAGCAGGCTGGAGCGGGGCTGCAGACACCCCATCATTGTTCACAGCTTGAACAGTGACAGTGTAAAGAACCTCTGCTACCAAGTTACTGATTTCCGTTTGGTTTGTCAACAGAGGTATAACAATGGGATTATCAACCTGAAACATCATCATCAATCAAAGATAGCCGAATATCGCAATTAGGAACAAGAAAGAAACACACTGTGGACAAATTAACAATCTCAACTGCAGATATCCAAGAGAAACTGAACGAGAAATTGTGATCTGTTGCATAAGTTGCAACTTTTGAGTCACCATCACCTCATCAAATAAGAAAGCCATATCCTGTTGACTGTACAGCTACCTCTACCCACACAGCACCAAATCAAAGCAAGTTCTACCGATGAACCAGCCATAGTGCCTTCTGAAGTGCTGATTATATGATACATATGCTAGCCACTCCACAGATATGTCAGATGTAAACGTGAAAATGAACAAATCCAATAGTGCAACCAACATAAATTAAGCACTCAAATCATAGATTGCATAAAAGAACAATCACAGCATTTATCGTCGTTATTGCCACCAGATATAGTAACCAATACGTGTAGGTATTTATCAGATTTGATAATACCCTCTCATCCATTATAAACCTCTTGTGAAGCCCTCAGAAAGACGTGATCCTATGCAGAAGTGCAAAGTAATGTTACTGCAGATTACATAATGAAACACCAAGTGAGAAAAACAACTTTATTAGAGACAGCATGACATCAACTCCTCCACACCTGACTCTGCTGCTTTTCACCAAGTGTTACAGTGTACATGATTCACCTGTTCTACAGATCTATGTGAGAAGTGATGTTGACTCTGACAAAAAGCCCTAAATGTTATCCGTAGAAACATGCACCCAGTGATTTAGCGAAGTTTGTGGCAAACCTGTACCCAAAAACACAAAGAGATCAATGAATGACACCATTGATCTCTAACTCACGTCTCTATCACTAGTTACAGTGACTATGAAGCCAGTAATTACGACACCATTAGACTCTGGATAAGCCCAACTCACTGATACCACAGTGAAACATTGCATGCCCTGCATGTCACATAGTGATATAGTCGGCTTCTCAACAGCACCTGGACCTGTTTGTGTCAGCAATCAGGGAAATATTAAAAACAGACAAAAACTCATTTACACACCCGGCCCTAGGCTATGCCAACCATCGGAAAATATTCTATATTAACAAACACTCAATGGCTTTTCAATATACAGCACCAGTTCTCAGTTACAGTATCGTAATTTGTGCAATCCACGTAAGTCTAAACTATGGAGATCATCATTTACTATAACGGCAACACTGAGCCAGGCCTAATATCACCACCTTGGACCCTGACTAATTTGAAGAAGTCCCCATCTCCTATCCAAAGGGCAATATGTAAACTACCAAATTTGTGGTTACAAAATCACAAAAAAATAACTTGAATAATGGAAGTAAAAATTCACCTGCTTCTTTGGTTTTGATGACTTTCTCAGCTGTAAAATCTTTGCTCGCACATCCGCCAATAAATGTACATCCGCTGATCTTAAATTCATAATACGTGTTGGCATTCAGGTTAATGAATTTCTTCTTTGTCATGTCACCTGGTACTATCACCAAATCTGTTGAGGTATTGCTCGTTATATTATAGTGTCTGAAACCAAAATCAAAATTGTAATCTGGTAATGTGGTAAAATTGCCAGCTTCATATGACAACCACCTTGGTTGATTAGATCTGCTTGTCTTGTTCTTTCTAATCCTCGTTAAAGTTGGTATCTATGAAGAAATATGGGATTTAAACCCTACAGCAAATATGGGTAAGACTTACTTTAGCTGCCCGTTGACTAAATCTGCATTGATGGCATCCCACTTCAGAGTGATTGAGTTAGATGTGATTGGATCTCCCTTGATCTTTTCAGGTTTACCAGTAGGTGCTGAAATAGCGTACATATAATTGAATCACACAAATCTTGTGTGACTTTCTGCTAATCAATAGAAAACAGCCACATAAGTAACAGTTAAGATGTATTATGTGAACTTAAGGATGTGAAAACAGGTCTAATTGTTCAAAATCTTGAGATTGAGAGTTGAGACATTAAGAGTAATTGTGGGAATTATGATAAAAATGAACAGCAATCAGTCACACAGTAATCCCCTAACCTGTAGGGAGGGTCATTGTGTGTTGTATTATAGCTTCTCCATACACATCATGACTGGTTTTAGCTGCTACCTCAACCCTGTAACTTCTGTAGGGTTCGATGATCTCGCTGGTAAGCATAGCAGTAGTAACATTGGCCGGATACTAGAAACAACAAAGATGATAATCGCATATTAAATACTTTGATCACCAATAACAATGTTTGACAATGACTTATCACACTTGTCAGCATATCACACATTACATTACATTACTTGAAACACCATTATTATTTATAACAAGAGCAGTTTGTTATATGTTATCTAAATTCAAGTAATTGCCTTTACATCATAATGTTAGGACATCTATATTTCGGCTGCATCACGAACTAATATTTTGCCAATCAGAGTCTTCATGGGTCTATTGTTTGTTGGACCAACCATATTTTTTTATACTTTAATCTCATGTAACCAACACTAATCCTGATAAAAAGTAATAACTAAAGCCCGGAATAAATTACAATGTAAAACTCATACATTATGTAAAACTCACTTTTATTCATGTACCGAAGGTGAACGTAACATGCTGCTCAACCCTTTTACCCGTGCTAAATTCAACTGTGATATTAAGGAACTAGTCACTCAACGCATTTTTAGAACTGCAGCAGATTTTTATAGAGACCCAGATCATATTTTAAACCACTGTTATGTGAGCCATAGGAACTATTTTATTTGTAGCAAATCGCGAACTGTGCGCTTATTTAACAGCTTTGTGCCAAACAGTATTCGCATTTTAAATGATGCAGCCTTCATGCCACACTAGTTTTACCTCATCATTGATGTTGTGTAACCAATAAATCTTATCTTATCAACACATTAAGATGCGGATGAACTTGTATTTCGTCCAATACTATCCAAAATATAGCATGGACTTACCTCTGTTGCCTCAGCAACTCCCACTGTGTTGCTGTCTTTATCTACTTTGTACAAAGTGAGATTGTACATCACTATGATTCCATTTGACATATCAGGTTCTTCCCACACAGCAGATATGTTATAAGTCCTTGGCGTGAGACTCAAAGAAGCTGGTTTATCAGGTACTGTGAGAAAATAATAACGCATCCATAAAAATTGACTCTAACAATTTGGTGTAACAAAGAAACTCACAACTATGGCAATTCGGATCCAAAAAATATTGGGTCCAACATTGTGGTAACAAAGAGTTTCTTAATAAACTAATATTATGAGCTTTTCACCTTTACTTCCATGACATGTCGCCTGACACGATTAGCTTCTGCATCACATAATAGTCTTTTGAAGAATTTGGGAAAGGCATCATTTTTAGCTGAATATAGGAGTAAGTGGCCTGCCACAAAATTGATCACTGTACTTACTGAACTCAGCTGTGCGTTGTTGCACGAATCCGGGTAGTCCAATACCAGCTGATGTCGATGCTGTCACACTTACGTTATATACAGTATATGGAACGAGATCTTGCAGTAAATAAGTGTAAGTTTTTACCTACAAAGAGATGCCTTTCATTTATTTATCTATTGAATAAGACAGCCTATATGTAAATGAGCTCGAATACTAAAAAGGATTTTCTTTGTGCTGAAAGCAATAGCAGTCCTTTAGGGGAGCAGATGATCACATGTGTATGACTTTGAAGATCACAAACAAAACAATGATATTCATATGATATTAGATCTCACCACTCCTGTTCGGTTCACTCTGATAGGAGCGATCACCTCTGCTGTTTGACCAGCTTCCACAGCACTCTCCACAGTAATTGTATAGTGAGTTATATTCCCAACACTGTCATTGATAGCACTCCAGCTTATATCGATAGTGTTATGTGTGAATCCAGTTACATTGACGGTTGGCTGCCCATTAGGCACTGCAAAGTCACAAGATGCAAGTTTTTTATTATGTTATGTTTCATTGTTGAATGAGTTAATGATATCGATCAACTTTTAGCATGTTTCATGTTCGGCATTGTTTGAACACTGGATTTCAGGCAAGTCATTACCTGGGTCCTGAATGGGAGTCAGGAATGAGGGATTGTGTAACAGTTGTTTCAGTTGTCCTCTCCATGTATTTACAAAAAATGAGAGAAACTAGTCTACAATGAGCTATGATGCTATGGTACGAGACCAGAATGTGGGCCAATGACAGCCAGCTGAGATCTTACTCAACAAAAGAAGTACAATAATAACTTCCTTATCGAAGATTATGCACAGGAATTTTTTGATCAATGAAGGAAAATATGTGTGTGTATTAGAGTGAATTCAATTTGCAATAAAATTTTGGTTAAACAATTCAGAAACAATTGAAATAACAAACACAGATCTAAGTTGAGAAACTTAAACTTATACTTTTATGGGTACTCTAACCTAGCTGAATGGTTTGAAGATTTGAGTGCAATACCCTTGCCTAGAATCACAAATACAATAATTGTTTCCAACGATATTGGTGGGGGGGGGGGGGGCTTAAAGTATGCGCATAGTGAGGAGAAACTCGGTACAGACCAATTTCCAAACCAGATTTACATCTTATAACATAGTATTCGATAGATTTAAGTACTGCTGTCCTAGGCCTACATTTCAAGAGTGGGCGACTGTTGTTTACTTACATACATATTTAGTTTACAGTATTCAAAAGTTTATTATCAAAATATTTGGACAATGGCGACCTCCCTTCCCACTCCCTCAACTCAAAACACATTACCATAAACTAATTGTGCGTGTACTGCTTACATGCTTCGGCTGTCTTTATCTCAAGAGGACTCTCATTGGTCAGATCTCTTGTGTTGAGCGCAAACACTTTAACGGCATAGGTAGTTACAGGCTCCAAGTTATTCACAGTGAATTCTTGGGTCTTGCTCACATTGGTTATAATCTGGTTGGTTGGGACACCACAGGATAGCTGTGTTCTCCAATGGTCGTAAGCAGGATCATTTTTCCGGGACTAGATAAAGAAAAACAAAAACAACTGACAGAAAGCTAATTTAACAACAAAACAAACAAGTAAACACTGATCAATGTGATGGTGGTGTTTAGTAAACACTGTAGAGTGTATAAAGCATATCTTGATAGCAAAGGTATCGTTGTTGGCAGTGTAGGCCTACATTACATATATGGTATTATAGATATAGATGCAGCAAAACTACATATACATGTATAGGCCTATGGTTAGAGGTAATTTATAATGTTTAACGTTGGGAGCCACATGTTCCTCCTTGTTATTATAGACATACCTCGCAGGCTTCACAGTCTAGAATAGTAGCTTGCTTACAGCTACCGATGGGACCGTTACCATCACTCTCGTATACTGTGACAGCATACCCGACAACTGAGTTCAGGGGTGATGGAGGATCCCACTGGATCATGATTGTGTTAGTACCCTTGTCCTTCTCTATGAGATTTTGTA
The DNA here is from genome assembly GCA_914767715.1 of Membranipora membranacea. Classification (NCBI taxonomy): domain Eukaryota; kingdom Metazoa; phylum Bryozoa; class Gymnolaemata; order Cheilostomatida; family Membraniporidae; genus Membranipora; species Membranipora membranacea. Next base: position 12,639,334 of record OU612074.1, read on the forward strand.
CCATTCCTGGTACTGCAACATAGAAAACACAATTTTACAACCTGTCGTGTTTGTTTATAAGACTCCAAACAATTACAACTATTTAAATATGAAATTGAAGGTTGTAATGTTTATTTATCAATAAAAACTTGTTTAAAATATTGTCGAAATTTGGCTTAGCGATGAAAAATCGAATAAACGGATCTAAACTTTGATTTCAAACATAAATGAAGCATTGTTATTGACGACTTGAAGCATTTTACACCAACCAATACCATGTAAAGATAGCGATTTTCAGCAAGACTAAAGCAAAAAAAAAAAGTAATAATCACCCAGTTCTCCTGTGACAAGAAGAGTAAGGTATTTCACATCCATTTGTATATTCAAACTATGGATAAGCTTACATAAGCTAAATATAAAAATTTAACTTAGGCAAGTCAGGATCATGAGGACCATGAATAAAATTTACTTGTTTATTTGTACACCGATGGAGCTGTCGCTTGTACAGAGTGATTTGTCTAAATTGATAATGATCTCTTTCATATATCTACTAAGTGGTCCAATAACGCACTAACAGATTAAGCATTCAATTGATAAATCTACTCATTTTTTAAGACAAGTTTTCACATGTCATTAGTATTTCATTTTCCTATAAACAACTTCCAACGTAACTCCTACTGCCGTGCGTCTTTTCGGTAGGTTCCCGATTATATCAGTTTTAGTTATTTAGGATAAAATTGGCAGCAGTGCAACATACGAACAATTGTAAAATGTGTTGAAGACATAAACTGTTATCAGCGGTCTACTCTTGCTACTGGGAGCCGCAAATCAGAGTAATTGAGATGTACATACCATTTTCTATAGTACTAGATGTGTCATTCATAGGAGAGCTAAACTTGTTACCAGATCCAGCAGCAGAGTCTATAGCTTTACTTCTCACAGACACAGTGTATTCAGTGTCAGCAGTTAGCATACTGATTGTGATAGAGTGCAATGTTCTGTTAGTAGAATCTTTTGATTGTGTTACATTGGCTGCAATTCAGAGATATTAAAACTAAATGATATGCTGAGAGAAGCGGTTGAAATTCCCAGCCTAAATTGTAACTACACACACACACAACATCCAAGGCATAGATGTTTTGAAGAGACAAGTCGTGTTTATCAGCCATATACATAGACAAAGTGCCTCCTGACAGGCAGGATATGGTCGGATTCTATATCAGTTATCAAACACAAAGCTGTGTAAACATACTGATAAATGTCCTTAGCTATCATCTCGTGTACAAAGATCTAAGTTAAAATTGACAAAATAGAATTTGTGTCTAGCTTTTAAAGTCTCATTTAAAAAAGAGGCGGAGGAGTTGCTATTGGTTTGGAATACTCACATTTACTTGCTGCAGGGTCTGAAAATTCAGTATCAAAACCATCTTGTCTACCAGCTCCAGCATACCATTGGTAAGTGATACTGTCTTCTGTAATCTCGAAGGCCTTTAAGTCAGCCACTGAGGATGGAGCTGTAAGAAAGAAAAACAGAGAATAGCTGAAGAACGATTCTCTGTATCTATTAGTTGATGAGATAATCCATATAGAAATGCCATTGAATTGCAAATGCAGCGCCAAAGCCCTGAACCAAATATTCCAGTTTTATGACATGTACAATATCGTGCTTATGTAAGTGTGAGATTAGTTAACCAGTTAGAGAGTTTGTGCTACCATCCTTCCTTCAGTGTCAAAGCCACTCCCGAGTCTTACCAAGTAGAACATATTGACTCTCAGGCAGACTTGACACACCATTGCTCATGGTGTAGACTATAATTGAGTATGTCTGGCCTGGTGTGAGGTCCTCTCTCAGGACCGAGAGATCAGTTGTATTGACTGACTGACAGTCCCCATAACACTCGACCACGAATATGTCAAAGACAGATTCATTGCTGTAGTTCCAGCTAACCGTAATGGTTGATGAGCTACTGGAGGTCACAGTGAGGTCTGTGACAGCTAGTGGGGCTGAACAAGAGCAGAGATATACTATGAATATCACAATTACATTAGGCGGCAGTTAAAAGGATCATTCTATTGTCACATATAAATGTACAAGTAAAATTCCTTGGATCACGTACATGTTATTCAGGTATTTAATTTGTACAAACCTATTATGTAGTCTACAGGGTCACTCTCAGGACTGCTGCCACCATTAGCTAGTATAGAGGCTACAGTGAAGTTGTAACTACACCCAGAAGTGAGTGATGTGATATCAAGAGTTGTGGTGGAGTCGTCAGTAGTGGACTTGGTACCACCATCACAGCCAGTCTGCCAAAACAAATAAGGCTTATACTTATACAAGTGAGGTCGGTATTTTATTTTGTTGAGGCCCCCATGAATGATCAAATAAGAGATGGAAATACCTCCAGAAATAGTCAAGGTTATTTTCACTGTGAATAAAAGAGCAAGAAAACATGTGAGTTGAACCTGACAGAGATTATCACCAGACCAATATGCTCAGTGTACAGCAATACATGACTCTCCTAAGGTATCTCTTATTTATAATGAGGTTCTACAAGTCATCTCAGTGGCAAAACCGGCTACCAGCTTTCCTGTATTGTTTAAAGTAAGAACATGCAGGTATAGCTGAAGGCTTTGCCATTCTTTTATTTCTTACCACAATAGAGAAATCACTTACAGTAGTTGAGGTATAGCTGACTCTGTAGTGGACCAACGCAGAGGCAGTTGGTGCATCCCAGGTGAGCTTGACAGAAGTTCCACTTGCCTCTTTAACAACTAGATTAGATAATTTCATGGCATCTTCAAATAAAAAAATACATGAAATTTGAAATCAGCTTTCACATCATAATGAGATTGACAAGGTTAGTACTTTTTGTCTAGCCTAAGGCCCACATAACACTGCGTAGTAACGAAATTTGATGCTTCATCTAGATTCGAGATGGTCTTGGAATATCAAAAAAGGGCTGAGTACAACCAGATCTCGGAATAATTACGCATACATCAATATCAGTAGTAAAATCATAAGATTGCATAGCATCATTCACAACATATATAGATGGGACTTGAAAGCCATTGAAATTCCATTGTCACTTATCATTGTAGGCCTACAGGTAAAAATCCTTGGATCACGTACGTGTTATTATGTATTAAATTTGTACAAACCTATTGTGTGGTCTACAGGGTCACTCTCAGGACTGCTGCCCCCATTAGCTAGTATAGAGGCTACAGTGAAGTTGTAACTACACCCAGAAGTGAGTGATGTGATATCAAGAGTTGTGGTGGAGTCGTCAGTAGTGGACTTGGTACCACCATCGCAGCCAGTCTGCCAAAACAAATAAGGCTTATACTTATACAAGTGAGGTGGGTATTTGATTTTGCTGAGGCCCCATGAATGGTCAAATAAGAGATGGAAATACCTCCAGAAATAGTCAAGGTTATTTTCACTGTGAATAAAAGAGCAAGAAAACATGCGAGTTGAACCTGACAGAGATTATCACAAGACCAATTTGCTCAGTGTACAGTAATAAATGACTCTCCTAAGGTATCTCTTATTTATAATGAGGTTTTACACGTCATATCAGTGGCAAAACAGACTACCAGCTTTCCTGTATTGTTTAAAGTAAGAACACGCAGGTATAGCTGAAGGCTTTGCCACTATTTTATTTCTTACCACAATAGAGACATCACTTACAATAGTTGAGGTATAGTTGACTCTGTAGTGGACCAACACAGAGGCAGTTGGTGCATCCCAGGTGAGCTTGACAGAAGTTCCACTTGCCTCTTTAACAACTAGATTTGATAATTTCACGGCATCTTCAAATAAAAATATACATGAAATTTGAAATCAGCTTTCACATCATAATTAGATTGACAAGGTTAGTACTTTTTGTCTAGCCTAAGGCCCACATAACACTGCGTAGTAACGAAATTTGATGCTTCATCTAGATCAGTTGTGGGCAACCTGCGGCCTTATTGCCAGTGCGGCCTAATTGTTAATATTTTGCGGCCTAATTGTGGCCTTATGCCTGTAAAACTTGTTATACATTAATTTTGATTCCCCTTTTTTTATGTGGAGAACCAAGTATATGCATAGCGCTCTGTAAGCTAAAGATATTTTCATTCTGTATTACGCATGTAGCTAAGCTTCCCAGCCACTCTTATTACTTTATCAAGTTGTTGTCCTTTCGAAATAACACAAAACAGTGACATTTGAATGTTAAAATTACAAGTTTCTCTAACATTATAGTAATTTTTTTTGCAAAACAGTCTCTGTGGACAAAAACTCCCTTTGTGACAAGTGCTCCTGCATTATGGCTGAAATGTTCCATATTGGATTCTTCATTTCACAATCATTTGCGAAAAATTCCCTCCTCGGATCACGTACGTGTTATTATGTATTTAATTTGTACAAACCTATTGTGTAGTCTACAGAGTCACTCTCAGGACTGCTGCCACCATTAGCTAGTATAGAGGCTACAGTGAAGCTGTAACTACACCCAGAAGTGAGTGATGTGATATCAAGAGTTGTGGTGGAGCCGTCAGTAGTAGTCCCGGCAATATATATTTATAGTGGGGAAGAATGTTGACAATAATGATCTGTAATCTTACCCATTTGAAGTGGAGCATCGCTGCTGACAGCACTTGACAGTTCACTGCCTTCTGATGTAACATAAGCCTTCACACTGAAAGTGTAGGCCTGCCCATGGGTGCCATCACTTATATCAGCTGTCCTCGCTGTACCTGCTGTCACCTCTTTACCAGTCGTGGGAGAGCATTGTGTATCTAAAACAAATAAACCAATCTCTGTTGATGAATTTATATCGAAAACAGACAGGAAACATTGCTTATACTATAAGATACACAAATATTATCATTGTTGTAAAACCATGTGATGACAGCACAATACCTATAGGTGGATCACAGAAGACTCTGAATCCCTCCACAGTATCACCATCACTATATTCCCAGTTGACTGTAATGACTCTATCAGCTTGTGTAGCAGAAGCACCAGTGGGAGCAGATGGTACTACAATGTAAAATATTAGAGAAATTAGCTCAGGACTCGGAAATTAGAAGAGTTAACTAGTGATCACAGTAGAATGCAAAAACCCTTACTGTCACTAATGAAATATTAAATAATAACTATATCTATAAATGAAACCCTATGAAAAATCTGAACTTTTCATTGGAAAAATGAACCTCCAGTAATGATCTACAAAATGATGATCATTATCATCACCTACGTCATTACCTTGTTCAATGACAATAATACTAAGCAAACTGACTTGTTACCTATATTTTTCATTTTGCGTTATGTGATAACCAGGTTATACCGGTGTCGTTGAGTGATTGAATATGTATAACCAGTTATTTTATGATAAAAATGCATGGGATAGTGTGGTTTGAGTATTGACGACTCACATCTAGATTGTACAGTGAGGTATGAAATAAGAAGCAATGATGAATTCGAAATTGAATGAACGACAGTGAAGGTGGTAACCTTGGACAGACGGACAGAAAGGAGGAATAAGATGTTAACTCTCCAACAAATCACCCTAAAAGATTCAACAAAAGAAGCACAGCTAGAATAAAGGAAGTGTTTTGCTTGCGCAGAGATATGACAAAACGAGGATAAAAAGTAATGAAAGGCCTTACCACACCACACCAGCTTGAGTAGAGTTAGGCACATCGACTTTATAATATTGAGTCTATGGTTAGGTACATGAGTGTGAAAGCAGAAGTGTAACTTTTGATTGGTCAAAAGTCATTGAAATCTGTGCAGGTAGCATTAGTATTTGCATTAGTGCAAAATACTGGCACATCCTCAAGTTGAATATGCTACCAAAAGATCCACTGACAGACATAACATGACTGTCTGGCATGGTCTCAGAGGTGAAGCAGTTGTGAATATGCTGAGAGAAGCCAAGTTAGAAGCAAAGCACGCATCTACTTCCAAGTTTGTTATCAGTCAACGGAAAATATAAGGTGTGAGAACAACTAAGTGGTGAAAGGAAATATTAAAAATTTATGGGAAACACACATAGAAATGAAAGTGACAGTCTGTAAAACATTAGTTAAATAAAGTAAATACAAGTAAGGGTTTTATCATTGTGTCAGGGGTATCAAACTATGTAAACTCCTACCTAGTGTCAGACTGTTAGAGTAGTCTATCTGTGATGACTCTATGTTATTACTAAACACATGAGCAGTGAAATTGTATGATTTTCCTGGCGTAAGACCAGTGAATGTAGTAGACATTTCTTTCCGTGTGAAGTTCTGTTCAATCTGATTACATCCAGCACATCTGATGGTTACTTGGTCAAATTCACCAGTAGGGTTGTCCCATGTCAAAGATGCTTCTTGTATGGTTTGAGTTCGTTCAGCTGTCAGGTTAGATACTCCATTCGGTTCTAATAGTACATAATGGATCAAATTTAGGAAAAAAAATGGGGACACAAACAAATAACATAAAACACACATGCATGGCAGAAAGTAGTCCCATCTGAAGCACTGTTAGCACAAGGTAGGCATATCTACTAGAAATGTTGTCAAGTCAGTGGAGACCCCTTAAAGTGTGAAGCAACTAAGTAATTAAAAGATTATGATTTTGTCAGGAAAGAACTCATGTTAAGAAATAAAACTAGCAAAATAACTCAGCAAGGAGTCTCGAGCTGTGTTAACTCCTACCTAGTGTCAGACTGTTAGAGTAGACTATCTGTGATGACTCTAGGCTATTACTAAACACATGAGCAGTGAAATTGTATGATTTTCCTGGTGTAAGACCAGTGAATGTAGTAGACATTTCTTTCCGTGTGAAGTTCTGTTCAATCTGATTACATCCGTCACATCTGATGGTTACCCGGTCAAAGACATCAGAAGGGTTGGTCCATTCCAGGGCTGCCACAGTGTTGGTTGCAGTTCGGTTGGCAAAAAGGATAGACACTCCATTCGGTTCTAATATTAGATCATGAATGAAAGTTGGACATTAATAACACATTGAAAAGGAAAATGGGGAAAACACAGAAAGCAAGCATACTATGCACTCAACCAAGCAAACTATAAGAAAGATACGCTACATCTAATTGCTACAGTTCCAATAATTAATAACTCTAGGTATTTTGAAAGACATATTTTGAGACTAATGATGCGATGTTATCATAATATTACCTAAAGTGAGTCTATTAGAAGTAGTGTTTGTAAGAGACACTTTGTTCCCACTATATACATGAGCAGTGAATGTATATCTTTCTCCAGGGGTAAGCTCACTAATGACAGTGGTGATTTCTTGTGAAATGAAATCGATGCCAGGGGACTCACTCCATACAATGGTCACCTTATCAAATTGACCTTCTGGGTTTACCCATGTCAATTTAGCTGCCTCGTTATCGCCTTGAATTCTTTCAGCTTTGATGTTCCCAGTTGGGGAAGGGTCTAAGCAAGAAATCATTTGAGCACATGTACAGATAAGCATCATACTGACTTTGGAGTAACTCATGGACATAAATCACAAATGCAATATACATCAATGTCTGCTGACATAGCTAATGTAAACGGTAAACTAGGAATATAAAAGTATATTAATTGTACCTAGTGTCAGTGAAGTTGAGTTAACACTGCTAGAACTCTGTTCATCGACAGACACAGTCAATCTGAAAGTGTATGTAGCTCCTGGTGTCAGTGTTGTGAAGTTGTGCATAGTGCCAGATGCAGTCACATCTGATGGGCAATTCCCATCATTAGTTGTAAAACATTCAATCTTCACATGGTCAAAAGCAGCAGGCGGCGTCCATGAAACTTTGATTCCAGTTGCTGATATCTTTGCAACCTGTGGGTTCTCAACTGGACTAGGAGCTGAATAAAATATGCGGTCGAAAAGAAACAATGATAACAGGTAAAACCAAGGGGCACAAAGAAAACACACAAATCAGCTAATCAACAAAAATCTGAGACTTCAGCGGTTATTGATCGATGTAACACACAATTAACGTAAATAACCCAACACCACAGAACTGAGCAGCAGAGAGCAATCACATGCAGTTAGAACCTAGTAGGATGGATATGAGATAGTCTGGTTTGAGTTGTAAGAGTTGAAGAGGTGGCATAAGAGGCTATTTGGGAGAAGAAATGGTATGGAATACTGCAGGTGGGAGTGAAACTTTGGTATAAAGGTAGAGAGACATATTGAAATCCAGTGAAGAATGTATTCTGGAACGTTCCTGAATCAATCCAAGGAGGTACGAAGTAAGGTCGGGATGTGGATATGACATTTGCAGCGAATCAGCATTGCGTCATATTCTGAAACACACTGTGCCCTACGCATAATGAATTTAATGTTATAATCTGAATCCACCTTATATTATATATTAGGATTATCTGACGCGTATAATCAACTTGTACAAGCATTTTTTGTTACACACAAAACAGAGACTTTTTGCTGGACTTCCCAGCAAACCAAGATTTAGGACATGACAATATTAACATGTTTTTGTTCAGTTCTCTGCAGAATGGGTATCCAAAAACTTGCAACCTTAACTGGTGAATTCATTATACATTTAGCAAGTAAGTATGATTATGTTCAATTAATATTATTAATATTAAATACTAATTAAATGCTCAAGCTGCCAAAATTGTGAACTACTGGTTATCTGTATCAATAAGGGTCAAGTTGAGTTTTCAATAGCAGCCATGCAATTATATACAGTGATAACCATTATTGTCCTGATGGTAGTTTGTGTAGGTAAGGTATGGTATGGAGTAGCCGAATAGCAGCTCCGTTTAGGTTGAAGCTCGAATTCAAGCCGCTGTTTCCTCATGAGATAGTCTCGGATATTCCAGCAAGTGGTGTTGTTGTTGTTAGTGATTACCGGTGTCGGTTCATATCTTTGTGTCACGGTTACCATTTGGCTGCAAGCCTAACAGTGCTTTAGCAATTGTTATTTGAGTGATATGAGGACTTTCATCAACACATCACTCAACGTTACACTACCAGCGCCTGACATTTTGTTTTTCATGAGAGGATAATAATAATTTGGTTAGTTAGAGAGTTGCCCTCTCTAGTTTAGTTACTTCAAGGTCGGGCAACTCTATGACAAGTAGTAGTAAATCTAAATTATTTATCTTTTACAACTAAAATCAAAGCATTATTCAATTAGGTAAAACAGGCTCCTAAGATGATTTCAATTTCGTGTTTCTTAGAGCCGATCTTTCACCAGTAATTTGCTGATTGACATGAGCTGCTGGGAAAAGATATAGCAGCACATGCAATGGTGAGGTAAAGTGACTTGGAAATTTGAAGTCTGGGTTTTTCCCCAACCGAAAAAGGATTTCCTCCGAAGTTCCTATCCATCTGCATGCAAGAATTAACACTGGAAATCATATTTTTCTTCAAATGGGACTTTAGTAGTGGTAAGGTTTTGGCAGGTATCAATGTTAGGTCAGTAGATTCCAGCACCAAGCTGTATTTCTTACGCATCATTTTAGTAGTTGCTGTAGCGCTCTCTGTGGTCGTCACTTCTGTAGCTGCGGTTGTTGCATTATCTTCTGTTGCAGTGGTAGTTGTTGATAGCTGACTTGTCGCAGTTTTAGTCATTGTATCAGACCAAGTTGTTGATTCAGCAGCAGTAGCATTAACAAATGTTGAGTTTGAATTTGGTGTACTATTGGTGACGAGAACTGATGTAGTTGAACTCAAGCTAGGATCAAAAGTTGTTTGAGCCAAAGAAGGCAGATGATTTGTTATAGAGGGACTGCTTCTGCTGGTTGTTGATGTATCAGGACCCTTCACTGTATTTGTTACATTTTCTATCATTGCTCCATCTGTTGCAGCTGAGAGCATTGGTGTACTGCTAGTGGTCTGATTCCGCTCAGCTGTGATAGAGCTGACCCCTGTAGTCGTCAGATTGATGCTGGAAACTCTGTCATTGGTTGTTGTGTCTTCTACATCTGAATGGGATGTTGTCGTAATTTTGGCCTCCGTTGATACACCCTGGTTATCAGTGGTCGAGGGGGCGAATGTTGATCCTTGTGTAGAATTTACAAGCATGCTGATTTCTGACTCACTCGTCAGAATGCTTGTGGGAGAGGTGCTGCTGTGTTCTATTTGACAAATATTAGGAGTAAATTTAAAAGTGACAAAAGGTGAGTCCTGCTACCGATTTTCAGATGAAAACTCATACCAGTGAATTCTTTATACTATGAGCTTTTTGTACTAGCAGTTTTCTAGCCTAGTATAAAGGAGCATCTGGTACGCAGTTAGGATTTAAGAAGTGCAACAGTAATTTAACGTGTTCAAACAGTAAAAAATGGCCTCTTACCTGCAGCAACTGTTTCCATGGTTTGGGTTGTGGTGAGTTCCGCAGGGACTGGTGGTTCTGTAACCGTATTAGTCTCAGTACCATTAGTTTCTTGAGACAAAACACTCAGCGGACAACAGGCTACTACCATTAGCGCCATAAAGCCCTGCAAATTAAAATGAATATATAGATTAACCAGCAAACTCAGTGTTATCAGTGACCTAATTGTAAGTATATATGGTGATATTGAGTGAGATACCAAATTACAGTTGACTTAGACCTTGTACAATCAGGCACCCTCCCTGGTACAATTGAAGGAGCGCTTTGCTTTGTGCTATTGACAAGTATGACATGGGAATTTCATTTCCAATCACTATGGTTCCATGGGTCGATTTTGTGGTTCACTCCAATTTCGAATGGTTAGAATCCAGTGGATTCTAACCATTCCCATGATGGGAAAAACATGAAAAGAATCTGCCGCGGCCGAGATTTGAACCCCGGCCTCCCGCGTTAAATCCTTTTGAAGGCATTGTGTGCACCGCCGCTAACCATTCAGCCACGACACCAATTGGAAATTCATAGAAAAAACACGGTTTGGATATTCGCGTCCAAAAAGTCATTCGTCACAATCGGAATTTGACTTTAATGCCATTTCCATGGGGCGATTACTACCGAAATCCTTACATAATCGATCCATGGAACCATAGCGAATTACTTGTACAATAAATGAGAGGACAATTAACAATGCGGTCTTTTATATGGGCCTGTAACATCAACTAAGAAGAGGAGTTTCCAGAGCAGACCAGTGATAACGGCAATCTGTAAAGTAACATGTGATACAATACACTAAATATTTCCCTAAGAACATAACATAGGCCTACACAAGCATGTGAGGGTTTTCATTAATTCTATTCAGGTAACATAACAAACTCTCCTGACCCAACGTGGTAAATTCAATCATTGAAACAGTCCTGATGAACCAATCAGACATCAATAAATCACCTACCACACCTTCATTAGATACAACCGTAGGCATAGTTCATATGCCAAACCTGGTTATATGCCTGAGATGCAGCAAACACATATTAGGGCATCCATATTATCATTTTTCTTCAACCAAGTACACTGGTCAAAGTGTAGATAACCCCTATAATTATAATTATGTTTACATTTAATGCATTACGCATAATCTCATAATAAACATCGCTGACCGTCACCAGCCTTGCAGATGGAATCATCTCGACACACCATGAGTCATGATGAGTCTGTATTTAGCTAGTGCTGATTATCACATATTTGGTAAGAAGTTGTGATGAATAGCCATAGGAGACGGGACAGGCTCGTGACATTCAGAGTTGTCCACAATATATCAAGGATCACCAAAACCAATGACCTACTATCCTACTACAAAATTTTCATATGCAATCAGGGCAATGGCATTGTTGAATTTGGAATGATCTTCTTGGTACAGAATCCTCAATTTGCGTTGCGGGAATGATGTCAAAGTGCCTCATAGATTCCAAGAAATATTTTGTGACAGCCAAATAACATTAAAAATGAGAGCGCCAAACAACCATTATAAGTTTTTCTTCATAACTGTCATTTTCGCAGAGACCTGTGACTGATGCTTCTGTTGTCTAATGTTTGACATTGATGCGAATTCCAAACAGAGATCTTCTGTTGTCAGAAAGATATCAGATATAGAGCGAACAACTCTAAATTTTTATTGCTGCGTGTTGCATGGCAATTTTTTCTTTGCGCCTTGACTAGCAGTGACTACCTGCGCACATAGGTCTCATCACTACTTTACTCTCAATTTCTTAGTTTACTTAAACTCAACTTTTTTGGTGAATTAGAAAAAAAAAAGAGTACAGCCAGGCTAACTTCGAACAGGAAGGGTGGTAGGGTAGGGAGAGTGTTAACTCTATTTTGGGTGTCGTCAATCTATCTAAACAGAGAGGAACAACTTCTGGAAAACTCTGACTCAGCATACCAGTTTTATTTCACCACCACACCCATCATAGCAGTTATCTCTCACCTCATAGTGATCTAAAATCTAATCTCTAAACCCATAAATTTACTACGTGATAGAGACTGACAGCTGACTCAACCAAATAAATGGACTACAAAATGATCTAAAACTGTTTCATGCCCTACCCTAAGACTGCGTCATAGTAGGCCTCCATGGATAGTAGGCCTAACAAAGTTACAGGTTTGCTTTTGCTAAACCCTGTATCAACTCAGCAATTTAATTTTTCTGTTTACCATGTAAACAAAGTGACAGTTACGATCAAGTTAAACAGTGTGCTTTATTGTATACTTGTGTGGTCCTGATACACCATCGAAATAGCATAAAATCAGGAAGCAGGCGGGGCTGAGTATAACACAAGATGCACAAATCGATTTCTCAGCAAAGGTCAGCCATTCATAGAAGGAACTTCCTGGTCCGATGATCATGTTACATTGGAATTGATAAAATTACATTCTGGGTCATGACACATCAAAAGAACTCAATCGTCGTTCACAGCTTGAAAATCACTTCAATTTAAAGAAATTAAACTTTAAAGCATCCATGAAATGAACCTTAAAATAATCAAAGGAACTGCTCCAGCTTAAAAACTTTAAAATGAGCCCAAGAACAGCTCAATTGGTCAACTAGGACTAAAGTTACGTCTTATCAAAGTTAGGCCTCGCTGACGCTTGCTCGCGCAGGGGGTTATGATGTCATAGACATACATTTTGTGTATATGTCTACCATTAGAAACTTTGGACTCGTGTAATTTCATCAAAATTGGATGAAACGAGATGAAATTCACCGTAGCTCATGACATCATAGTGATTAATCCAAAGCAAAAAATTGAAGGAGATAAACGCATATTTTGTTGGGGAAAAAAGTTGGGTTTCACTTTAATAGTTCCATATACAAAAAATGTCGAATATCGGTCGAAAACCCTGATGTGACCTCACACCCAGGCTTTCCGATTTCACAAGCAATTATTGAAAGGGCCGACTTCAATGCCTCATAACACAGCTTGTAGTGGTCCGAGAGGGTCAATTTTGGGCTTGTTTTGAAGCTGATTAGCTGGAGAAACAGCATTGATAATCCCAGTCTTCATTTCATGGATACTTTAATATGAATGCAGGTCTCATCTGTGACATTTTATTGGGAGAAAAACAAGCAACCCAATAGTGTATTGACCTACAAACATTTTGTTTGCCATCCAACGACGACTCCAAATTACACCAAATGGTTCCGCAAAATGATACTAGCACAGAGTCCTTTGATATATCTGATGTTTGTGATACAAGTTGCTGACGTCATCAGTTTTAACCAACCAGTTCATATTAAGGCATATAATGCTGATTCTTCAGTCGAGGTTGTATATAATCATAAGCAGAGAGGAAGCGCTTCGGACATGAAACATGAATTCAACAACGCACCAACTATATAATCATCCAGCAGTAACACTATAATTATGAGAACTTCACAACAAAATATCACTGCAGACATTGACTCACGACTTATTTTTAGTAGGTCTTCTATCACAGGGGTTGATATTACCTAGCTATCCAGCATTATAGCCTTGCCTAATGTTTGAATTACCAGAAAGGACCATCATTAAGTTTTGTCAATATTATGAAAAGCCTACCTCCATGATAAACAACCATCAAAAACTATAAATTATTATCAAAAAATGCCATCATATATCATCATTGAAGACTTTATTTCAATGCTTCATCTCATTGCAAAACTGACTTTGAGAACAATACAAATAGGCTTACAGAGACACAAAATCCCCCCCCCCCCCTCCACTCTGATACTAAAGGGAGATCTAAGAACCTGTGGAAATCTGCCATCCTTGTCTTACTGATGCTATAAAGTAAAAACAAAAGTTGACAGGTAATGGTGGGGAACCATAAAGCTCCCTTAGGCTAGAGGGTGGGAAGAGGTTTCGGGACAGGTGACACCCTTTCTAGGCTACTAACTGGCATACTATGGATATTATAGATCACACAAATCGTCAGTGTTATATGAGTTATAGTATCTCCTCTGTTGAAACAGATAAAATACCCCCATTGTATATGTGCAGACTGCTAGTCCCAGGTTATTCAACATCGTATATGTTTATCATACATCTATTTGGCCAAAATCCATTCACTGTTTTTATCTCTGAATGGATATTGAGTCATTCTTGGTAAGGTGTATTGCCAGGACTCTGGACTGACTCCATCAGTTGGGAATTTTGTTTCAACGAAAGTTGACTAGCAACGGTGGATGGGAAAAAGAACCAAAATAGTGAGCTGCTTGATATCGTCCAGTGATATACAGGGGAGGGGGGGTAGAGCAAAACTCCCTAGTAAGCCCCACACTTAGTCTAATCGCATCATAGCTTTGGGCCATACAACTTTTGAATATGAGTTTCACTCTATAGTATTGGGGGGACATTCTTTTGAGTTATGGAGATCTAAAATTAACTGAGGTCCTCTATATCTGATCTTCCCATAACCTCAAACGCTTTTACAGCCTAACTGTTTGCCTTCAAACAAGGAAAACAGCTGAATAGCCATACCCTCAGGCTTTGATAACCTAGTCAGATTAATTATTAATAATAGTCAAGTATTTAGAAAGAAAACAAAAGGATTCGAAAGAGTTTTATGTAGGCTCTTTAATAGTTTGCAGTAATTTTATCACACCTAATAGGGGTAACCTTTATAATTAGGAGTGGAGCCTGCGCTTTTCAGGAACCTCAAGTAAATCTACTTACAAGCTTCACAACAAACCTACACAATAATGTTGTCGTGTCAAGTGATTTATTCAATTAGGTACCAGAATGCGGACCTTTTTTCATCTTACACTAGTTGCTGGAAGGTTAAACCCACGACCTACCTACACTCTAACAAAACCCTGGAGGAAAGCGAAAGCCTTGCTTGTTTACTGTGGGTGTGATCCGCTGGGTCTACATGGTGATTGGTTGCCTTACGATGCTATCACAAACACCAAACACTCCATATAATTACACCATACATTATAAAGTTAAGATAAGAGGATTAAATTCAGACAGAGGTAGCTTTTACACTGATTACATATTATTGCTCATAATATTATTCTACCTTGTGTGATGGTTTCCCCTAGGTCTACAAGCGCCTTATCTAGGGTCACAGGTAAGCCAGCAATCCTCAAGATGACATAGACCTTAAGTCTTCCCCTAGAATTCCAGACAGGGCATTGGGAGAACAAAAAGAAGCACTGTTCGACAACAAGGCCACTTGACAAGCGAAAAATCCTCCTCGGCTTACCAATGAAACAAGAGTATGAACATCAGGAAATATGAAGTTTAGGAAACAGATCAGGCATTGCTTTCTAGCTCATCTGACCTCTCCCATCAAAGGTCACATCCTAGGAGGCACACTGCATCACTTCTTGGTTGATAAAGTTTGTAATGGACTACTTAACTGATTAGCCTACTAAATATGCTTTACGAAAGTCTCTTATCTCAACGAGGAAGTGTATCGATACAATGTCCAGTTGAGCTGCTTGTAGATTTCACGCCCAATGACAAATATATCACTGCGTGAAAATCACAGCTAAACAAAATCATATCACCATAACCTCCTCTCATAATACTGGGTCTTGAAAATTCCGATCGCGAGCGACTGAACTGACTGAACGCTCACACTGGCAGACGCTATGAATAATATTACATGTTGCTGCAGCATAATCCATCAAGAATAGTCTGTACCATGAAAGTGGTGGAATGGTATATAAGATTGATTTTGCTAAGGACCTTATACCACTGACTGAGAAGAGAAATTATGACATCTATGCTTTTGAGCCGATTACCATAACCAACAACCTAGCAAGAAATCCTGCAACAATCGGGTGAATCTCGCGGTTATCTTGTAACATATTGTGAGAGCTGACCACAGTGACATAGAGATTGATGGTCGTGCATGAGTGAGAAGGGTGCGATTGTGAAATCTGTCAATGACTCAGCCAGAAACGCACTCTCTGACAGTGGATTTCAGAGCCAATCCTTCATTACACAGGCCTGTAGTTCTAGGGAAGACTGGGACGCGCTGCCTCCCCTAAAATTGCTTTAATTGAATATTTTGGATTTGGGACTTCCATTTGCTCTTCATATCATTAAATTGCTTTGGGGGCTGGTGACTCAGGAGGAGCTTACAGTACTCAGCCTGGTGTTACTTCACATCCTCAAGTATTCTCGCCGCCCCTACCGCTTTCCCTAGACTACGGCACTGTTACATTACAAACAACCAGTTGTGCAATGAACTTTCCTTCATCATTGAGTAGCGTAATGAAGATGCTGACAGTTCAAATCACAGTTTCTCTTTACTGGTTGTGTTACAACAAGGAAGCAATGTAGCAAAACATTGTAACTAATCTAAAATATGTTTGACATCTTAACAGTTTTATTTTCTAGCTGAGCCTATTTTTCAAATGATGCAGTAGGGAAGCGCACCTATTTTTATTCAAAACACACCCCAATAAAGCGAACCATCTTATTAAAAATGAACCATCCCAATGCGACGAAAGATTCCTATACAAGGAACAACCAGACAGCTACAAGTCAAAAAGGAACCAAAGTCAAATTAGTTCTAACCCAGATTAGAATCTCTAGCAAAACACTCCGCTGAGATAATGAAGTCTGGGAGTGAAGGTGATCA
Source organism: Membranipora membranacea (assembly GCA_914767715.1). Taxonomy (NCBI): domain Eukaryota; kingdom Metazoa; phylum Bryozoa; class Gymnolaemata; order Cheilostomatida; family Membraniporidae; genus Membranipora; species Membranipora membranacea. Next base: position 12,656,292 of record OU612074.1, read on the forward strand.
TCTAGGAGAGACAAAACCACACGATCTACAGAAAATTTTAAACAGTCACGCCAGAACTTGACATAATTTCCACTTTTCAATAACTCGATTTCAATCCTCAACCCGACCTGAAAACAGAAACTTCTTCACTGGGACAACACTGTTGATTTATCTTGCAGGAGATTTCACTTTGTTGTAAATAATATATCACGATATAACCAGGCTCAATGTAAGAAAAGTACGAACATATATGACACCCTCCAATTTCACAACAATCCCCGTCCTTTCAACACAAGATGACATATCGCAACATGGCAATCATTTGTTAATATAATCCCTGACTTATATATCACAGCCTGAGGTTGTAGAGATTGTGTTATATATCAAGATTTCTTAGTAAAAATGTGCTGGTAACTGAGTGTTGGCCTAGCTATGTGGAATGTAAGCTGTAACTTGTTGCATTTGTAGGATGTCTTGAAAACCTTTTTTTTTGTAGCCAGCATCGTATCAAACATACTGATTGACTTACCAGTAGGGTTTTAGGTACACCCGCCATGTTTATATGTATGACTAGCTCTTGTTCTATGACCGCCTCGGGTCGGGCCTCCAGTAATCACACCAATCACAGTCTCTTTGTTTTAGAGACCATGAGTAACAAAGACAGTGAGAATTATTAGACCTACAAGAACAAAAGCAGTTCAGAATATCAAAATTGGCCATGGAGGATGTTACATGTTGCGTTGGTGATAGGAATAATTGAGCTTTGTGATCGATGAGTATGCAAATTAGCGGAGAAGTCTTACTATCAAAGCGCAAGGCAGATAAATTTCCTTCCTCCAATATGATCTTGTAATGTTTATGTTTGAACTGAAGCCGGAGAGCAATGACTCACTTAACGTGACAGAGATGGATACTTTGGCCATGAATGTGTCAGCTTGTTCCGTCAGTTCGAAACTCATATATCAAAATGTCCTAAATATAATGCCTTGTGCCACTTTTATTAGTTACTACCAGAAACCCTCATTTGTGGAGCTTAGTGACGTATTGGTATGTCAGATTTGGTGATTAGGTGATGGATAACAAGTATCACAAAAAGGCCCATCCATCTCCATATCTCAGATACGTCATGGACGGACCAAAGTGTTGTGTGGTTTGTCTTAAGAAGCATCATTGAAGCCGAGAAGAATTAGATAGTTTTGTGACACGACCTAAGGGGAGGTGAATAGGTTTTCTTGCTGAGGCCTATTTCACTATAGATACCTCACAATTAGACCTCTATACTCAGGCCATTGATTAACATACCCACAATTTTTCATATCAGAATCTTAAGCTTTGCTTTCATTTCAGATGACATTGCAAATAAACGCTTATACAGGGTTTTTACAAGCTCTAAATTGAAGCATAAAATTGTTGAGCCTAACATTATGGCACTGGCTCTTATCAAATTAGAAGGAAGTACTCGCAGTGTGATATGTATTCCAAGCCAAGAAGTATTTATGTAAAAAATCGAATCTGCTTTTGCGATACACAAAGCAGATCAGTTTTTGCAATCTGAGATATGTTTACAATAAAAAGTCATTTTGATCTAAAACAGATCAATCAGTGGTAGGTGCATAACACAACCAGTGGGGAAAATTCTCCCGATTACAGAGGGGAATTATAAATATCGATGCTGATGAGATATCCGGCTATAGGAACAATTTATCTCCACAATCAAAAGTAAAAAAGTGTCTAGTTGTGTGGTTTGTGTCAATTTCTAGTTTTTTTGTGCGTGGATGATAGGGTTTACCAATATGACCAAACCTTGGCCTTACTCAACAAAACGGAGAGATAACTTTTTTGAACCATCCAGTACAAACCTTCAAGTAACCAGTAGCCTAAGCTTGCTGTCGCACACCATCCAATAAATGTGTCTCTGATTTTATATAGTTTAGTTAGTCCGGTAAACTGTAGAGTAAGATGTTTACTAATAAATGAAGAGCGGCTTCCTTAATAAAATACAGTCAATCCGCTGCTTGAGATCTACAACGATAAAATTAGTAACTTTATGACAGATAGGCCTACTCAATGTAGTCTAACACCAATAGACACAGGGTTCTGAACAACACGGTATATTCTCACATTTGAGTGACAGTAACCTAGACAGCACTGATGTGAATGGTCAGAATCACCACTTTGTCTTATAGGTGGTACAATTTACCACTGTTTCGGTATGTGTATTCAGTGAATAACTTCCTTGCAGAAAACTTTAGCAAATCGTGTTGATTTATAAAAGTTATGTTGTGCCTATAACTAGGCCTAAGGGAAAGAAAAGCATAGGCCTACACACACTACCAGTTCAGGCCCAAATACAACACCTAGGTATTGTACCAATTGATTCCAATCGAAGCTAGCTCACTATTGCCTTTATTGCAATTCATAGGCCTTAGTGGTACAAGCATTGATATGAATATATATCAATGGGTACAAGTATTACTGGTTTGGTATACAATTCTATTGATGAGAGTGCCCTTGGTATAGTTAGTAGACCGAAAATGCTAGACTCACACCTTGTGTGATAAAAGTATATACTAAATAATGTTTATAGATTGCTCCAAAAAAAATGGCTCAACCATCATCTAATCACCACATCAAAAACTCAACATCAGTTACAACCTAAGGTAATCAGCACAATACATAGTGGTATGATGTAGAGAACAGAAATGGTAACCAGTTAAGCGAGAAGGTAATCATGATAACCTCTATAAACGAGGAAAACTCTTCAACTTTGAGCTTACTTTCAGAAAAGTTAGTCCAATGCCTACCTAGTACTAGTTTGAATTGCCAGATCAATGAGACGATAGATGGTTTACTAATTTAATCTATGTAGGCCTTAGATGAATGATTGTTCAATCAATTGAAGATTGTTTCTGACAATACCAGTGATGAGTGAATAAGAAGAAAAGAAACTTTGTATAAATACTAACTTTTTCTTTTTGGAGAAGCTAAGAAAGCAAAAAATCTATTCCATGAAATCAGCACAAACCAATAATTCATGGATACTTTATGTTAGACAGGTTCAAATATCCACACAACCCTTTATTTTAGTAATATGGAGATATAATGGAGGATCTTTAGTTAATTGTAATGAAAATCAAACTCACCACAACTTGTCTCGTCTCTCACTTCTCTTTTAGCTGGGGAAGTTGTTCATAAATGTCAAGGTCAATTACCTTCCTGATTGACATTTTCTAACCAATCAGGGCGCGGCGCTGAAGCTAATGGAAATCAGACAACTCCCGTAAAAAATGCATGAGCAGACAAGTCTAAAAAACAATTTGATCGAATCCATGTGTACATATAGATCACCATTTTTTGCAAACTGATTTTGTCATGGCGGAGAGGAATTTCAATGATATTTAAAATGTTCTTCATATGGTTTTTCTTACCCTAGTATTTCTTGAATGAAAAGAAATAGAAGATTTTATTTTCTTGAGTAGTATGGGCTTAGCAGGCTGAGACCTTTTGCGATGTTTAAGTATCAATATTATATTTTAAATAATGACTGTGATTAATATGCATTGAACTCTGCAAACTCTATCAGGCATTTTCTCTATATGCTTGTGATCATATTTTCCCCTATATTTCACAAGGTGAGGTGTCAAGACTCGAAAAAATCTAGAGTCTATGTCTCAGGAAAATAATATCGGACATTGACCACAATAGTGAGAGGAATGCTATCTGTGGAATTGATAACCATTCACCAACCCTTGAGTTATCCTGCTTAAAATATGTAGCCAATACAAAACAAAAATTCCCACCATATTTTATTCAATTCATCCCTCAACCCCACAAATACTAAGATGGCCGCCTCTTCAATAATGTTACACAATCATCACTATACGTTAAAAGTCTATTCGTAAGATTCTCGTGATTGTTTTTCAAATATTTTCTTTTAATGGCATGGTCTTATTCATCACCTGTGGGACTTAGAATGGCTTAAAATAAAGTATAAAATATTCACTATGACAGCAATGTTGCTTTGCATGGTAAGATGTATATTGAGAATTCATTGGTTTGTGTCCCTGTAAAATATTTCCCGATTACCCTTTTTTTTTGCACATGAAGTTAATCATTGTCAGTTTTGTTATCAATATAGGGCTATAATGTTATCATACTTTGAATATATATTGTTGATAATAGTTCAGGTTCACCTTAATTTGGAGTTGCCCCCCTCAGCTACCACGTTTACTCGTAGGTACCCAATGATATTCTGTATCCAGCATGATTGGAGTGCTCTAACCTGAATCCAAGTTATTATAGGCGGTACTCCAGAATAATATACTCTGAATGCATTATCAAGACAGATGAACCTCTTTCAGACTCTTGATCAAATTTAGCTTTTCCAATTGATTGAAATACCAGAAAATCCGTTTAAATTTTATAGATTAAATTTATAAAGATAGGACAGACAGACAAATATTGGACTCCAAGACTTTTTGTTGATGACAGAAATTCTTCAAAAAAATTATTTCGCATGATCTGATATCAGAGTCTCATAAATTACTTCTGGAATAAATATATCAAATGCAACTGAGGGATTTCAGTCTGGTCTGAACTACTATCCGAAATCTTCAAAGGTCAAAGATCTAAGCTCAGTTTGTCATAGTTTGCCATAGTTTGTTTTATGCCTTTTTTCAGGCTCTTTTGTATAGTTTGCAACTTATTTGTGTGGTTTTCTGCCTCGCCCAATGCTTAGAGTTTGGCTGTATGAAATCTGGTAAGGGTGACACCTGATACATTCTCCATCACATAGGAATAAGAGGGGAGTTTTGAATACAAGGATCCAGTTTGTGAATGAATTTTGGAAAGCAACCATCCTTTTCATTTCTCTTCTGAGCTGTGACTAAAATACAATTTAACACATTGCATCTGATGATTCCGAAGCTCCAGAAGGACTTCTACATTCAGACGCTTATCTGTAATTTTAAAATATCTAATTAGCAATTTGTGGCTGGAAATGGGGCATACATGACAAGTTGGCTGGGTTTCATATCTGGTAGTGCATCGCCCAATCCAGCACGCGGACCTGGGGAACCCAGTAAACCTCTTGCTGGCCCAAGGCAGGGCCCTGCTGCCAAAATATTTTGTACATATTTTTGTGCCCCAAAAACAATTTAAAAAGAATAATTGTGTAAAAAAACTCTAAACTTGAAGCATTGGGTTATAATTGGCTCAAATCCATACCTCATCTTGTTCTCATTGACAACCTGGTACAGTAAATATAAGCAATACATTTCATAAAGCTCAAAGGTGCAGAAGTTAGGTGGTTATAGGGCCATCTAGTATTTATGTTTGGCTCAGTGGTTAGCATGTCCTGCCACTTGACCAGCCGGGACCGAAAGTCGTTTCGACTTTGACTGATCACACAGTCCCTTTGGATCAGGACTATAAATAATGGAGGTCTTCTGTATGTACAACACCATCGTGCATGCAGATTAAAGAACCCTCCTGCATGGCATAGCATGGTCGCAAACATTAGGTATGCTGCGAGATTGAGTGTTTATACTGTTACATGAGTAGGGAATACCAAAAAATACCAAAAAGAAATATAAAAAAATGAGTAAAGTACAGTCTGACTTCTAGTGGATTAAAAAATATCTTGTAATATTAAAATCAAATGTCTGAGGAAGGATTCTTTACCACAGTCAGTTCTGTATTTAAGATTGCGATATCTGCCTGAGGGGAGTTTCTCAAAAAAATTGTTTAAAAAATGTTAGTCATCAAGTATTATCTGCAGGGCCAGGTTCTTGTGTCCGTTAAGCGTAATGCAATAATGCAGCCAAAACTATCTATCGGTGTCGATCACTTGTTTTTTGAAAAACAAGGTCTTGTACCACAACTCTCAACTCAAAGCTAGGACCGACACTCAAATGATTCAAAAGTTAAGGACAGGTGACATGCAATTAAAGCTGAATTTTTAAATTTTTTTCAAATAAAACGGCCAAGTATTGAGTTCTCCATGTCCCATAACCTCTTAAAAACAAGTTAAGTCAATACAACAAAGCAACATTGAATGTAAGTAAGGTGAGGTTAAATTACCTCAACAACATTCCTCCTGGCATTTCTTTTTGTGTCATTATACTTGGAAGCTCTTTCGAAGGGAAATTTGGGACAAATCAATTTTATATGAACTCAAAATGGAACTTTATCATAAATAAACTGTAAATGTATTCAGTCCAATCAGAGAGAACTAATAATACATTCACAGCAATAGCAGAGTCGCTGCTGGAAAAGGGGGGGGGGGCGTCGGGCGGTGGGCAAAAGTCTAGGGGGGCTCAGACTACTGGAAAAGAAGAGTAGCATTGCAATCGTGTCCTTTTCATATTCCTTTTTTCTTTCTATAATGTAACATATTATAGGGGGAAAAAATATGGGGCGCTTCACGCATTTGTAACCGAAAGTGACGATCAACGCCACTGTATATGTTGTTTGGCAGACAGGGAAAAGATGTCTAAGAAATACATATTTAAGAGAGTAACATTTTGAGAGACCGACATAAGTGTGTGCTTGTAATTCAATATGAATTCAATTTGAATTCAACTACAAGGGGCGATGACTCCTAATATGTAGTACTAAGTTACCAGGGAGGTGACACTCCATCAATTGGTAACATAACTCTGACCAGTCAAGTCATGCATAACAGGGTAGGAGGTAGAATCCTGAATATCACAGACCTGAGGCTAATTTCGATGGTATTCGGCCTATGGAAATGGCTCCGAGATCGGCCTGAGCTCCAAGGTTCAGCTCGCACATATCGGCTCGCATCAAAGACTCTGATGCAGGAGGCCAGGTTTCAAATCCTGGCGGCGGCATAATTCTTTGATGTTTTCTCAGCTCTATCACGGGAATGGCTGCATTTATTTCGATATCGAGCCAAGAGGTGACAACTCAGCTCGATTGAGGCCGATCTCAAAACTCACATGGAAACATGGTGATGGCGTTTGATGCAATTGGTTGATGATATTTCTATCTCAAAGCTTCACAACTTATAGCATTAATGATATTGATCTAATTTTGGTACATACCTTCCCTAAGTTACGCATAAATAGGCCTATATAGAGTGTTCAAGTGGCTTACCTGTACCTGTCACCTTGTCAGAGACAAAAATAAGAAAGGAAGACTAATGACCTTTTCCTGGAGATGGTATCAGGGTATTTATCAATAATAGTTTTTGCAATGAGCTAAAGCTAGTTAGTTGATAAGTTTGTTAGTGCGTCCGGGTCGGAAAGCCACATTATACAAGAGAGGCTAACTCGTAAATACACAAACGATCTACAGCTAAAAATTCAATTTATTAACTTATGTCAATATCTCAATCATATCATAGTAAGTACTTAAGATAGGACATATTGACTCAGCCTATATATTTACTTGTTATTTCAGGATGATAGACAAGGTACACAGTGACTCTTAATGGTCCTAAGGTTTTGATAAGGATGGAGGAAGTAGCTAACAGTGATATAATCAAAGTACTATGCGTGTTTATTAATTTGAGAATTAAGTATCACCTACCTGACGTGATTTAGTCTCTCAAAAGTAAGTAAAAACAATTAATGATGGGGTTCTTGTACCTCAAAAGTAGCTAAAGACTTCACCTCAATTTGGAGTTATTGTAATGGGTGATGTATGAAATCAGGACTAGCATGTGTCACCCCAATATGCACGAAAGTTGATTGCTGGCTGTTTTATCAATCAATTGGAAATGTACTGCTATTGTTGATTTCTGCATATTCCTCAATCACAAAGCCAAATTATTCTATCACCAACGCAACATGTAACATCCCCACTGGGCAATTTTGATATGCTACTTTGCTTTTGTTCTTGTAGATCGAATAACTCTTACTGTCTTTGTTACTCGTGGTCTCTAAAACAAAGAGACTGTGATTGGTGTGTTTGCTGGAGGCCTGACCCCGAGCAGTCATAGAGAAAGAGCTAGTCATACATATAAACATGGCAGGTGTACCTAAAACCCTACTGGTAAGTCAATAACACAGCATGTTTTATACGATGCTGGCTACAAAAAAAGGCTTCAAGACATCCTACAAATGCAACAAGTTACAGCTTACTTTCCACATAGCAAGGCCAACACTCAGTTACCAGCACATTTTTACTAAGAAATCTCGACATAAATAACATAATCTCTACAACCTCAGGCTGTGATATATAATTCAGGGATTGTATTAACAAATGATTGCCATGTTGCGATATGTCATCTTGTGTTGAGAGCTGGGATTGTTGTGAAAGTACTGGGTGTCCTATCCATTCGTACTTTTCTTACATTGAGCCTGGATACATCGTGATAAGTTATTTACAACAAAGTGAAATCTCCTGCAAGATAAATCAGCAGTGTTGTCCCTGTGAAGAAGTTTCTGTTTTCAGGTCGGGTTGAAGATTGAAATTGAGTTATTAAAAAGTGGAAATTATGTGAAGTTCTGGCGTAGCTGGTTAAAAAATTCTGTAGATCGTGAGGTTTTGTCTCTACTAGATGATCACCTTCACTCCCAGACTTCATTATCTCAGCGGAGTGATTTGCTAGAGATTCTAATCTGGGTTAGAACTAATTTAACTTCGGTTCCTTTTTGACATGTAGCTGGCTGTGTCGTTGTTCCTTGTATAGGAATCTTTCGTCGCATTTGGATGGTTCATTTCGTGGGATGGTTTGTTTAAATGGGGGGTGTTTTGAATGAAATTAGGTTTGCATTTTTGATGCATCGTTTGAAAGTAGGCTCGGCTAGAAAGTAAAACTGTTAAGATGGCAAAAATATTTTAGATTAGTTAAATGTTTTGCTACATTGCTTCCTTGTTCTTACACAATCAGTATAGAGAAAAGAAACTGTGATTTAAGCTGTCAGAGTCTTCATGACATTACACAATGATGAAGGAAAGTTCATCGCACAACTGATTGATCATGATTTGTAACGTAATGAAGGATTGGCACTGAAATCCACTGTCAGAGAGTGCGTTTCTGGCTGAGTCATTGACAGATTTCACAATCACACCCATCCCACTGATGCACGACCATCAATCTCTATGTCACTGTGGTCAGCTCCCACAATATGTTACAAGATAACCGCGAGCTTCACCCGATTGTTGCAGGATTTCTTGCTAGGTTGTTGGTTATAATAATCGGCTCAAAAGCATAGATGTCATTATTTCTCTTCTCAGTCAGTGGTATAAGGTCCTTAGCAAAATCAATCTTATATACCATTCCACCAGATCAAGCACAATCCAATTTGCCCGCAATTGGGTTTTGAGCCGTCGCCGGCTCACCAGTAGAATAGGAATGACCGGACTGCGGGCATATTGGATCAAACTTGTTCTACCATTCCACCACTTTCATGGTACAGACTATTCTCGATTATGCAGCACCAAGTATTAATATTCATAGTGTCTGCCAGTGTGAGCTTTCAGTCAGTTCAGTCGTCGCGATCGGAATTTTCAAGATCCAGTATTGTGTGAGGAGGTTATGGTTCATATGATTTGAAGCTTTGTGTAGCTGTGATTTTCACGCTGTGATAGATTTGTTATTTTGCTTTCCGCCAGGGTTTGGTTTGAGTGTAGGCAGGTCGCGGGCTGAACCTACCAGCAACTAGTGTTAGATGAATTAAGGTCGCATTCCAGCACCTAAATGAACAAATCACCTGACATGGCAAATTTATTGTGTAGGTTTGTTGTGATGGCCTTTGCAGCTTGTAAGTTGATTTACTCGTATAGTTCCTGAAAGGCACAGGTTCTACTAAAAGAAGTGAAGTGAATTTATTTTGGTAATTGTGTTAGAAACACATTACAATTTAGGCGTGAGCCATATCTCTCTCAGTTATTTAAAAGACAAATACTAAAAGGCACAAAGCTGCACAAAAATCTTGATGTTCTAGTTTTTGGCATGATAAAATATTCACTATTACATTTATAACAGTTGCGTAAAATGTGTCTATCATCAGCGATAAAATGTTGAGCTAGATTAAAAATACTCATGTCAACAAAACAGGCAGCGTCAAAAATGTAGCTGTTTTTTAAAAACGGACTTAAAAGCATATTCTTTTGTCTTTCTGTAGCACCAGTGTACCAGGGTTCAATATTATAGGTAAAAATGGGTTGGATCAGTGATTGGATAAAATTATGTTGTTGATACTGGTTAGGTTTAAAATGTTTGAATCTAAAAAAAGCGTAAAATCTTTTCTTTAGTTTACTATAGACATATTCAGTGTTTGAGCACCATTTAAGACCACAGTCGAAAAATGTACCTAGGTATTTAAAACTATCTACCTTCTCTGTTGGATTACCATTTATAAATGAGGACCAGGGTATAAAGGTTACCCCTATTAGGTGTGATAAAATTACTGCGAACTATTAAAGAGCCTACATAAAAGCCTTTTCGAATCCCTTTTCTTTCAAAATACTTGACTATTATTAATAATTAATATTACTAGATTATCAAAGCCTGAAGGTTTGGCTATTCAGCTGTTTTCCTTGTTTGAAGGATAACAGATTGGCTGTGTTATAGGAAGATCAGATTTAGAGAATCTCAGTAATTTTAGATCTCCATAACTCAAAAGAATGTCCCACCAATGCTACAGAATGAAACTCATATTCAAAAGTTTTATGGCCTAAAGCTCTGATGCGATTAGACTAAGTGTGGGGGTTACTAGGGATCTTTGCTATACTCCCCCTCCCCTGTATATCACTGGACGATATCAAGCAGCTCACTATTTTTGGTTCTTTTTCCCATACACCATTGTTAGTCAACTTTCGTTGAAACGAAATTCCCTTCTGATTGAGTCAGTCCAGAGTCCTGGCAATACACCTTACCTCGAATGACTCAATATCCATTCAGAGATAAAAACAGTGAATGGATTTTGGTCAAATAGATGTATGATAAACATATACGATGTTGAATAACCTGGGACTATCAGTCTGCACATATACAATGGGGGTATTTTATCTGTTTCAACAGAGGAGATACTATAACTTATATAACACTGACGATTTGTGTGATCTATAATATCAATAGTATGCCAGTTTGTAGCCTAGAAGGGTGTCACCTGTCCCGAAACCTCCTCCCACCCTCTAGCCTAAGGGAGCTTTATGGTTCCCCACCATTACCTGTCAACTTTTGTTTTTACTTGATAGCATCAGTAAGACAAGGATGGAAGATTTCCACAGGTTCTTAGATCTCCCTTTAGCAAAGAGAGAGAAGGGGGGGGGGGAGATTTTGTGTCTCTGTAAGCATATTTGTATTGTTCTCAAAGTCAGTTTTGCAATGAGATGAAGCATTGAAATAATGTCTTCAATGATGATAGATGATGGCATTTTTTGATGATAGTTTATAGTTTTGATGGTTGTTTATCATGGAGGTAGGCTTTTCACATTATTGACAAAACTTAATGATGGTCCTTTCTGGTAATTCAAACATTAGGCAAGGCTATAATGTTGGATAGCCAAACAATATCAAGCCCTGAGATAGAAGACCTACTAAAAATAAGTCGTGAGTCAATGTCTGCAGTGATATTCTGTTGTGAAGTTCTCATAATTATAGTGTTACTGCTGGATGATTATATAGTTGGTGCGTGGTTTCATGTCCGAAGCGCTTCCTCTCTGCTTATGATTATATACAACCTCGACTGAAGAATCAGCATTATATGCCTTAATATGAACTGGTTGGTTAAAACTGATGACGTCAGCAACTTGTATCACAAACATCAGATATATCGAAGGACTCTGTGCTATTATCATTTTCCAGAACCGTTTGGTGTAATTTGGAGTCGTCCCCCTTAAGGATGGCAAACAAAATGTTTGTAGGTCAATACGCTATTGGGTTGCTTGTTTTTCACCCGAAAACATGTCACAGATAAGACCTGCATTCATATTAAAGTTTAATTTCTTTAACTTGAACTGATTTTCAAGCTATGAACGACAATTGAGTTCTTTTGATGTGTCATGACCCAGAATGTAATTCTATCAATTCCAATGTAACATGATCATCGGACCGGGAATTCCATAGCATGAATTGCTGACTTTTATTGATAATTCGATCTTTGCATCTTGTGATAGACTCGGACCCTGCCTGCTTCCTGATTTTCGGCTATTTCAATGGTGTGTCAGGACCACACAGTATATGATAGAGCACATGGATTAACTTGATTGTAACTGTCACTTTGTTTACTTGGTAAACAGAAAAATTTAATTGCTAAGTTGATACAGGAGTTAGCAAAAGCAAAGCTGTAACTTTGGCTTGTTTGAACATTAGGCCTACTACCATGGACTGTGGCTGTTGAGCAGTAATATCAGGCATACTCACAGGGTCGGGCGAGAAAAAACTGTAGATAGTTTTGTAGTCTGTTTTATTTGGTTGAGTCAGCTGTCAGTCTCTATCACGTAGTAAATTTATGGGTTTAGAGATTAGATTTGATATCTATGAGTTGCTGCTATGATGGGTGTGGTGGTGAAATATAACTTTTTGACTGAGTCAGAGTTCTCCAGATGTTGTTCCTCTACTGTTTAGATAATTTGAGGAGACTCTAAATGTACTCGCTGTTTGTAGTTAGCTTTACTGCAGATGGAGAGAAGTGATTCTTACTTTCAGAGTATTCTGTTATATTGGTTGCTAGCTTGGTCCTTCTTCGGAAGAAACTTACAACGACAGCTTTGTGTTCTCATTTTTAAAAATTCTGGATGACAACATTCTGACACCATTCCAAAAATGCAACCACAGAATCGAATATCCAATGATCATGTCAAACTCAATATGTGTAATTGCCCCGATTTCTCAAGAAAAGGTCATTGGCCTTGTATAATAGTGTTCCTTGATATCTTTTGAGCCAGCAATGTTAATAAGTCTTTGATTCAACCCTAGGCTCCACATGCCACCAATCTCTCACTGAGGTGCATCCCCAGATTTAAAAAGTAGGCGATAATCAGAACTAGGGAACGATGAGTGATGACTCATGATGGTTTTAGATGATGTTTACTATACGACTTATGGGAATAATAAATGCAATCTTTGGTTTCTTTTGTTCTCATGTCATCGTAATGGTTGTGTAGGCCTACCTCTAAGGCAATTAGATACCTTCTATGAAAATGTATCCTCACCTTATATGATAGAAGACTTTTAGCTACTCTGGATTTTTGTGCTCTCAATTGGTATTGGAAGAGCTACTCCAAAGTCATAATTCATAGTCATACAATCTTCACTAATTATACACGTATAAGTTCTTACTTGAGGTCATACTTCTTCCTTTTTATACGCATTGAGTTACGCTTGTTGAATAAACTATATTTATTTATTATCGCAGATATATACAGTGTTATTGGTACTCCTTACTGGTGTTCTATCGCAAGATGAACAAGCAGCAAACCCAACAACAGCCCCAACAACAACAATCCCAACAGCCACAACTGCTGCGCCAATTGCTGTGCCAACAGGTAAGAGCGCGCAATTCATCTTTTGTATGGACATTTACCTTACATAATGCGATCTTATAATGGAACTAACTCGAAATAGGCCATCTTATAAAGCATAATTATCCACTGGAATCTCTATCAGGTATTTACTTCAAGTGATTCTATAACATTTTGTAACTCAAAAATGAAACCCTGAATGGAACGTCTCATATAGTTATGATAGTAAGTGATATAATGGTACTCATTGTTTGTTTGTTATGATGAAACACGATCAAGTATAGAATTTATACTCTTTCCTGGACTTATTACAGATGTTGCGGTCAGTGATCCAACAGTCTCTAGTTTGAACGTGACATGGAAGGGTATCTCTGGTCAATTCTATGAGGTAAATATTTGAACTGTTGGATTGGTTGCTCATCAAAAAACAGATGGGGAAAATGAAGACGCAATCACCATGAGATTATGTTAGGTTTCTGTTGAAAATGCACCTTTGTTTCACTATTGATGCCATGGTTTTTGTGACCACATCCTTATATTCACTGTAGTTACATAGGGTCAAGTTGAACAAATTTCGGAGCTGTGCGAAACATGGGAATGCCTCCCGGTTCAAACAGAGCTGGAAGACTCAGCCCGCACTGAGTAGCACAAACTAAGATATGCCCTTTTCAGAGACTGCTAAGCTCAAAATCCACATAAGGACATGGTGATGAGTTTAATTAGTGATGCTACAACGCAATTGTGAATCACAATATATCATAAGTGGCGGGGGGGGGGGATTTTGCACGAGCATTGTGAGACCTTGTAAGATCAAATTAATTTTATTATGCTAGGTTAGAGCAAGTTTGATCCAGTTTATGTGCATTCCGGTTGCTCCTCTCCACTGATAAGACTCTGAATGCAGACCAACTGGACCCAGCTTAGTCCACATCAGATTAATATTTTTTGACTATATTTGTTATTATGGCTTGATTCTCCCTTTACAGGTTGAATACTGTGAAACAGGGCCGAGCTGCAATTTTATCTCTGCTAATGATGGTAATAGGCTTACAGGGAACTCTGCAATGGCGCAGGTTCTTTCTTCTCTAAATGCTGGTACAGCCTATGGCATAAGAGTGCAGGCATTTAACACTGAGTCAGGCGGGACAGGGGTACCAAGCTCTCCAGCTACTATCACTGGAAACACAGGTATGAGTGTAGATTTCTTTTTGCAACGACTTAATTCTATACTACTGTAGGTCATCTGTAACATCCCAATCACTTACTTTATGCTCCTTTAGACAATGCTAGGAAATGCTTATTATAATGAGATTACTAGTAAGAGTTTTCAACTGAAAATTTCGTAGAAAAAGCATCGGCTCCACATCAGTAACAGGACTTGTTTTTTGTCACTGTTAAATTTACACCTAATATTTGTCATATAGAACAAAGCAACACCTCTACAATCAGCACTCTGACAAGTGAGTCCGAAATAACAACAGCAGTGTTTGTAAATTTTTCACAAGGATCATCATTTGCTTCCACAAACCCAAATAACCAGAGTCCGACAACAGAGGTCAAGAGTATGACAACATCCCGTTCAGATGAAACAACCATTCAGCTGACTACCTCCATAGTAGAAGACCCAACAACCAGTGACCAAGTTTCAAGTACACTGATCAATCCAGTTACTACAGGGGTGAACTCTATCACAGCTGAGCAGAATCAGACCACATGCAGTACACCAATGCTATCTGCTACAACAGATGGAGCAATGATAGAAAATGTAACAAATACAGTGAGGGTTCCTGATTCATCAACAACCAGCAGAAGCAGTCCCTCTACAACAAATCATCTGCCTTCTTTGGCTCAAACAACTTTTGATGCTAGCTTGAGTTCAACTACATCTGTTCTCGTCACCAAATTCAAACTCAACAATCGTTAATGCTACTGCTGCTGAATCAACAACTTGGTCTGATACAATGACTACAACTGCGACAAGTCAGTTATTAACAGCTACCACTGCAACAGAAGATAATGCAACAACCGCAGCTACAGAAGTGACGACCACAGAGAGCGCTACAACAACCACTAAAATGATGCGTAAGAAATACAGTTTGGTGCTGGAATCCACTGACTTAAGATTGAAACCTGCCAAAACCTTACCACTACTATAGTCCCACTTGAAGAAAAATATGATTTCCAGTGTTAATTTTTGCATGCAGATACCTTGGAACATTGGAGCAAATCATTTTCGGGTTAGGGAACCACCCAGACATCAAATTTCCACTTTACTTTACCTCACCATTGCATATGCTGCTATATCACTACCAGCAGCTCATGTCAGTCAGCAAATTACTGGTGAAAGAACGGCTGTAAGAAAACGCAATTGAAATCATCTTAGGAGCCTGTTTTACCTGATTAAATAATGATTTGCTTTTAGTTGTAAAAGATAAATTTAGATTTACTACTACTTGTCATAGAGTTGCTGAACCTTGAAGTAACTAAACTAGAGAGGGCAACTCTCTAACTAACCAACTTATTATTATCCTCTCATGATAAACAAAATGTCCGGCGCTGGTAGCGTAACGTTGAGTGATGTGTTGATGAAAGTCCTCATATCACTCAGATAACAATTGCTAAAGCACTGTTAGGCTTGCAGCCAAATGGTAACCGTGTCACAAAGATATGAACCGACACCGGTAATCACTAACAACAACAACACCACTTGCTGGAATATCCGAGACTATCTCATGAGGAAACAGCGGCTTGAATTCGAGCTTCAACCTAAATCGAGCTGCTATTCGGCTACTCCATACCATACCTTACCTACACAAACTACCATCAGGACAATAATGGTTATCACTGTATATAATTGCATGGCTGCTATTGAAAACTCAACTTGTCCCTTATTGATACAGATAACCAGTAGTTCACAATTTTGGCAGCTTGAGCATGAAATTAGTATTTAATATTAATAATATTAATTGAACATAATCATACTTACTTGCTTATGTATAATGAATTCACCAGTTAAGGTTGCAAGTTTTTGGATACCCATTCTGCAGAGAACTGAACAAAAACATGTTAATATTGTCATGTCCTAAATCTTGGTTTGCTGGGAAGTCCAGCAAAAAGTCTCTGTTTTGTGTGTAACAAAAAATGCTTGTACAAGTTGATTATACGCGTCAGATAATCCTAATATATAATATAAGGTGGATTCAGATTATAACATTAAATTCATTATGCGTAGGGCACAGTGTGTTTCAGAAAATGACGCAATGCTGATTCGCTGCAAATGTCATATCCACATCCCGACCTTACTTCGTACCTCCTTGGATTGATTCAGGAACGTTCCAGAATACATTCCTCACTGGATTTCAATATGTCTCTCTACCTTTATACCAAAGTTTCACTCCCACCTGCAGTATTCCATACCATTTCTTCTCCCAAATAGCCTCTTATGCCACCTCTTCAACTCTTACAACTCAAACCAGACTATCTCATATCCATCCTACTAGGCTCTAACTGCATGTGATTGCTCTCTGCTGCTCAGTTCTGTGGTGTTGGGTTATTTACGTTAATTGTGTGTTACATCGATCAATAACCGCTGAAGTCTCAGATTTTTGTTGATTAGCTGATTTGTGTGTTTTCTTTGTGCCCCTTGGTTTTACCTGTTATCATTGTTTCTTTTCGACCGCATATTTTATTCAGCTCCTAGTCCAGTTGAGAACCCACAGGTTGCAAAGATATCAGCAACTGGAATCAAAGTTTCATGGACGCCGCCTGCTGCTTTTGACCATGTGAAGATTGAATGTTTTACAACTAATGATGGGAATTGCCCATCAGATGTGACTGCATCTGGCACTATGCACAACTTCACAACACTGACACCAGGAGCTACATACACTTTCAGATTGACTGTGTCTGTCGATGAACAGAGTTCTAGCAGTGTTAACTCAACTTCACTGACACTAGGTACAATTAATATACTTTTATATTCCTAGTTTACCGTTTACATTAGCTATGTCAGCAGACATTGATGTATATTGCATTTGTGATTTATGTCCATGAGTTACTCCAAAGCCAGTATGATGCTTATCTGTACATGTGCTCAAATGATTTCTTGCTTAGACCCTTCCCCAACTGGGAACATCAAAGCTGAAAGAATTCAAGGCGATAACGAGGCAGCTAAATTGACATGGGTAAACCCAGAAGGTCAATTTGATAAGGTGACCATTGTATGGAGTGAGTCCCCTGGCATCGATTTCATTTCACAAGAAATCACCACTGTCATTAGTGAGCTTACCCCTGGAGAAAGATATACATTCACTGCTCATGTATATAGTGGGAACAAAGTGTCTCTTACAAACACTACTTCTAATAGACTCACTTTAGGTAATATTATGATAACATCGCATCATTAGTCTCAAAATATGTCTTTCAAAATACCTAGAGTTATTAATTATTGGAACTGTAGCAATTTGATGTAGCGTATCTTTCTTACAGTTTGCTTGGTTGAGTACATAGTATGCTTGCTTTCTGTGTTTTCCCCATTTTCCTTTTCAATGTGTTATTAATGTCCAACTTTCATTCATGATCTAATATTAGAACCGAATGGAGTGTCTATCCTTTTTGCCAACCGAACTGCAACCAACACTGTGGCAGCCCTGGAATGGACCAACCCTTCTGATGTCTTTGACCGGGTAACCATCAGATGTGACGGATGTAATCAGATTGAACAGAACTTCACACGGAAAGAAATGTCTACTACATTCACTGGTCTTACACCAGGAAAATCATACAATTTCACTGCTCATGTGTTTAGTAATAGCCTAGAGTCATCACAGATAGTCTACTCTAACAGTCTGACACTAGGTAGGAGTTAACACAGCTCGAGACTCCTTGCTGAGTTATTATGCTAGTTTTATTTCTTAACATGAGTTCTTTCCTGACAAAATCATAATCTTTTAATTACTTAGTTGCTTCACACTTTAAGGGGTCTCCACTGACTTGACAACATTTCTAGTAGATATGCCTACCTTGTGCTAACAGTGCTTCAGATGGGACTACTTTCTGCCATGCATGTGTGTTTTATGTTATTTGTTTGTGTCCCCATTTTTTTTCCTAAATTTGATCCATTATGTACTATTAGAACCGAATGGAGTATCTAACCTGACAGCTGAACGAACTCAAACCATACAAGAAGCATCTTTGACATGGGACAACCCTACTGGTGAATTTGACCAAGTAACCATCAGATGTGCTGGATGTAATCAGATTGAACAGAACTTCACACGGAAAGAAATGTCTACTACATTCACTGGTCTTACGCCAGGAAAATCATACAATTTCACTGCTCATGTGTTTAGTAATAACATAGAGTCATCACAGATAGACTACTCTAACAGTCTGACACTAGGTAGGAGTTTACATAGTTTGATACCCCTGACACAATGATAAAACCCTTACTTGTATTTACTTTATTTAACTAATGTTTTACAGACTGTCACTTTCATTTCTATGTGTGTTTCCCATAAATTTTTAATATTTCCTTTCACCACTTAGTTGTTCTCACACCTTATATTTTCCGTTGACTGATAACAAACTTGGAAGTAGATGCGTGCTTTGCTTCTAACTTGGCTTCTCTCAGCATATTCACAACTGCTTCACCTCTGAGACCATGCCAGACAGTCATGTTATGTCTGTCAGTGGATCTTTTGGTAGCATATTCAACTTGAGGATGTGCCAGTATTTTGCACTAATGCAAATACTAATGCTACCTGTACAGATTTCAATGACTTTTGACCAATCAAAAGTTACACTTCTGCTTTCACACTCATGTACCTAACCATAGACTCAATATTATAAAGTCGATGTGCCTAACTCTACTCAAGCTGGTGTGGTGTGGTAAGGCCTTTCATTACTTTTTATCCTCGTTTTGTCATATCTCTGCGCAAGCAAAACACTTCCTTTATTCTAGCTGTGCTTCTTTTGTTGAATCTTTTAGGGTGATTTGTTGGAGAGTTAACATCTTATTCCTCCTTTCTGTCCGTCTGTCCAAGGTTACCACCTTCACTGTCGTTCATTCAATTTCGAATTCATCATTGCTTCTTATTTCATACCTCACTGTACAATCTAGATGTGAGTCGTCAATACTCAAACCACACTATCCCATGCATTTTTATCATAAAATAACTGGTTATACATATTCAATCACTCAACGACACCGGTATAACCTGGTTATCACATAACGCAAAATGAAAAATATAGGTAACAAGTCAGTTTGCTTAGTATTATTGTCATTGAACAAGGTAATGACGTAGGTGATGATAATGATCATCATTTTGTAGATCATTACTGGAGGTTCATTTTTCCAATGAAAAGTTCAGATTTTTCATAGGGTTTCATTTATAGATATAGTTATTATTTAATATTTCATTAGTGACAGTAAGGGTTTTTGCATTCTACTGTGATCACTAGTTAACTCTTCTAATTTCCGAGTCCTGAGCTAATTTCTCTAATATTTTACATTGTAGTACCATCTGCTCCCACTGGTGCTTCTGCTACACAAGCTGATAGAGTCATTACAGTCAACTGGGAATATAGTGATGGTGATACTGTGGAGGGATTCAGAGTCTTCTGTGATCCACCTATAGGTATTGTGCTGTCATCACATGGTTTTACAACAATGATAATGTTTGTGTATCTTATAGTATAAGCAATGTTTCCTGTCTGTTTTCGATATAAATTCATCAACAGAGATTGGTTTATTTGTTTTAGATACACAATGCTCTCCCACGACTGGTAAAGAGGTGACAGCAGGTACAGCGAGGACAGCAGATATAAGTGATGGCACCCATGGGCAGGCCTACACTTTCAGTGTGAAGGCTTATGTTACATCAGAAGGCAGTGAACTGTCAAGTGCTGTCAGCAGCGATGCTCCACTTCAAATGGGTAAGATTACAGATCATTATTGTCAACATTCTTCCCCACTATAAATATATATTGCCGGGACTACTACTGACGGCTCCACCACAACTCTTGATATCACATCACTCACTTCTGGGTGTAGTTACAGCTTCACTGTAGCCTCTATACTAGCTCATGGTGGCAGCAGTCCTGAGAGTGACTCTGTAGACTACACAATAGGTTTGTACAAATTAAATACATAATAACACGTACGTGATCCGAGGAGGGAATTTTTCGCAAATGATTGTGAAATGAAGAATCCAATATGGAACATTTCAGCCATAATGCAGGAGCACTTGTCACAAAGGGAGTTTTTGTCCACAGAGACTGTTTTGCAAAAAAAATTACTATAATGTTAGAGAAACTTGTAATTTTAACATTCAAATGTCACTGTTTTGTGTTATTTCGAAAGGACAACAACTTGATAAAGTAATAAGAGTGGCTGGGAAGCTTAGCTACATGCGTAATACAGAATGAAAATATCTTTAGCTTACAGAGCGCTATGCATATACATGGTTCTCCACAATAAAAAAAAGGGGAATCAAAATTAATGTATAACAAGTTTTACAGGCATAAGGCCACAATTAGGCCGCAAAATATTAACAATTAGGCCGCACTGGCAATAAGGCCGCAGGTTGCCCACAACTGATCTAGATGAAGCATCAAATTTCTTTACTACGCAGTGTTATGTGGGCCTTAGGCTAGACAAAAAGTACTAACCTTGTCAATCTAATTATGATGTGAAAGCTGATTTCAAATTTCATGTATATTTTTATTTGAAGATGCCGTGAAATTATCAAATCTAGTTGTTAAAGAGGCAAGTGGAACTTCTGTCAAGCTCACCTGGGATGCACCAACTGCCTCTGTGTTGGTCCACTACAGAGTCAACTATACCTCAACTATTGTAAGTGATGTCTCTATTGTGGTAAGAAATAAAATAGTGGCAAAGCCTTCAGCTATACCTGCGTGTTTTTACTTTAAGCAATACAGGAAAGCTGGTAGTCTGTTTTGCCACTGATATGACGTGTAAAACCTCATTATAAATAAGAGATACCTTAGGAGAGTCATTTATTACTGTACACTGAGCAAATTGGTCTTGTGATAATCTCTGTCAGGTTCAACTCGCATGTTTTCTTGCTCTTTTATTCACAGTGAAAATAACCTTGACTATTTCTGGAGGTATTTCCATCTCTTATTTGACCATTCATGGGGCCTCAGCAAAATCAAATACCCACCTCACTTGTATAAGTATAAGCCTTATTTGTTTTGGCAGACTGGCTGTGATGGTGGTACCAAGTCCACTACTGACGACTCCACCACAACTCTTGATATCACATCACTCACTTCTGGGTGTAGTTACAACTTCACTGTAGCCTCTATACTAGCTAATGGGGGCAGCAGTCCTGAGAGTGACCCTGTAGACCACACAATAGGTTTGTACAAATTTAATACATAATAACACGTACATGATCCAAGGATTTTTACCTGTAGGCCTACAATGATAAGTGACAATGGAATTTCGATGGCTTTCAAGTCCCATCTATATATGTTGTGAATGATGCTATGCAATCTTATGATTTTACTACTGATATTGATGTATGCGTAATTATTCCGAGATCTGGTTGTACTCAGCCCTTTTTTGATATTCCAAGACCATCTAGAATCTAGATGAAGCATCAAATTTCGTTACTACGCAGTGTTATGTGGGCCTTAGGCTAGACAAAAAGTACTAACCTTGTCAATCTCATTATGATGTGAAAGCTGATTTCAAATTTCATGTATTTTTTTATTTGAAGATGCCATGAAATTATCTAATCTAGTTGTTAAAGAGGCAAGTGGAACTTCTGTCAAGCTCACCTGGGATGCACCAACTGCCTCTGTGTTGGTCCACTACAGAGTCAGCTATACCTCAACTACTGTAAGTGATTTCTCTATTGTGGTAAGAAATAAAAGAGTGGCAAAGCCTTCAGCTATACCTGCATGTTCTTACTTTAAACAATACAGGAAAGCTGGTAGCCGGTTTTGCCACTGAGATGACGTGTAGAACCTCATTATTAATAAGAGATACCTTAGGAGAGTCATATATTACTGTACACTGAGCATATTGGTCTGGTGATAATCTCTGTCAGGTTCAACTCACATGTTTTCTTGCTCTTTTATTCACAGCGAAAATAACCTTGACTATTTCTGGAGGTATTTCCATCTCTTATTTGATCATTCATGGGGGCCTCAACAAAATAAAATACCGACCTCACTTGTATAAGTATAAGCCTTATTTGTTTTGGCAGACTGGCTGTGATGGTGGTACCAAGTCCACTACTGACGACTCCACCACAACTCTTGATATCACATCACTCACTTCTGGGTGTAGTTACAACTTCACTGTAGCCTCTATACTAGCTAATGGTGGTAGCAGTCCTGAGAGTGACCCTGTAGACTACATAATAGGTTTGTACAAATTAAATACCTGAATAACATGTACGTGATCCAAGGAATTTTACTTGTACATTTATAGGTGACAATTGAATGATCCTTTTAACTGCCGCCTAATGCAATTGTGATATTCATTGTATATCTCTGCTCTTGTTCAGCCCCACTAGCTGTCACAGACCTCACTGTGACCTCCAGTAGCTCATCAACCATTACGGTTAGCTGGAACTACAGCAATGAATCTGTCTTTGACATATTCGTTGTCGAGTGTTATGGGGACTGTCAGTCAGTCAATACAACTGATCTCTCGGTCCTGAGAGAGGACCTCACACCAGGCCAGACATACTCAATTATAGTCTACACCATGAGCAATGGTGTGTCAAGTCTGCCTGAGAGTCAATATGTTCTACTTGGTAAGACTCGGGAGTGGCTTTGACACTGAAGGAAGGATGGTAGCACAAACTCTCTAACTGATTAACTAATCTCACACTTACATAAGCACGATATTGTACATGTCATAAAACAGGAATATTTGGTTCAGGGCCTTGGCGCTGCATTTTGCAATTCAATGGCATTTCTATATGGATTATCTCATCAACTAATAGATACAGAGAATCGTTCTTCAGCTATTCTCTGTTTTTCTTTCTTACAGCTCCATCCTCAGTGGCTGACTTAAAGGCCTTCGAGATTACAGAAGACAGTATCACTTACCAATGGTATGCTGGAGCTGGTAGACAAGATGGTTTTGAAACTGAATTTTCAGACCCTGCAGCAAGTAAATGTGAGTATTCCAAACCAATAGCAACTCCTCCGCCTCTTTTTTAAATGAGACTATAAAAGCTAGACACAAATTCTATTTTGTCAATTTTAAGATAGATCTTTGTACACGAGACGATAGCTAAGGACATTTATCAGTATGTTTACACAGCTTTGCGTTTGATAACTGATATAGAATCCGACCATATCCTGCCTGTCAGGAGGCACTTTATCTATGTATATGGCTGATAAACTTGTCTCTTCAAAACATCTATGCCTTGGATGTTGTGTGTGTGTGTGTGTGGTTACAATTTAGGCTGGGAATTTCAACCACTTCTCTCAGCATATCATTTAGTTTTAATATCTCTGAATTGCAGCCGATGTAACACAATCAAAAGATTCTACTAACAGAACATTGCACTCTATCACAATCAGTATGCTAACTGCTGACACTGAATACACTGTGTCTGTGAGAAGTAAAGCTATAGACTCTGCTGCTGGATCTGGTAACAAGTTTAGCTCTCCTATGAATGACACATCTAGTACTATAGAAAATGGTATGTACATCTCAATTACTCTAATTTGCGGCTCCCAGTAGCAAGAGTAGACCGCTGATAGCAGTTTATGTCTTCAACACATTTTACAATTGTTCGTATGTTGCACTGCTGCCAATTTTATCCTAAATAACTGAAACTGATATAATCGGGAACCTACCGAAAAGACGCACGGCAGTAGGAGTTATGTTGGAAGTTGTTTATAGGAAAATGAAATACTAATGACATGTGAAAACTTGTAGATTTAGATGTAGATTTATCAATTGAATGCTTAATCTGTTAGTGCGTTATTGGACCAATTAGTAGATATATGAAAGAGATTATAATATGCTTTTTACCAATTTAGATAAATCACTCTGTACAGGCGACAGCTCCACAGGTGTAAAAATAAACAAGTTCATTTTATTCATGGTCCTCTCCCATTATCCTGACTTGCCTTAGTTAAAATTTTAAATTTAGGTTATGTAAGCTTTTCCATAATTTGAATATACAATTGGAGGTTAAATGCCCATAGACTTGATATACTACCTAGACAGGACAATGCTTTTGCTTCACTGATCATAATGTGTCCCACTTAAATAGCACGACATGACATCATTAGTTTGTGCTGTGAGCCAAAGTTTACTATATACCATTCAATGAAATAATGTGAAAAATCAAGAGACGCTGGGCATGATGTCAGCCCCTGTCCAGCCCCTTATTATTCAAGCTCAAAGAAAATTGTTGAGTGTATGTAAAAGACCTTTCCGCACGAGATGGTATTGATAATTTGTCCCCAGAACTGGAACTTTTTTTTTATTACAAGATACAATCATTGGCCAATAAACATTGAAATAAATACAGTCATTTACCCTCAGCACTTCCATCACCACTATAAAAATGTAAAGAATACCACAATATCACAAATATTTTGTTTGATGGGCCAGATCGAAACACCACCACCATCATCGCTTTTTTCTTCAAAATTATTCCCAGTTGTGACTGAACACAACCAGCTCAAAATTGCTTGCAAATTTTATTGTCGCTTCACAAGGAAGAATAATTATATCTGTGCTGTAAATTGAGTATGAAGCTAGAGTATGTGAAAATAACTTCAAAATATTATACTTCAGGACTGTAGTCAAAATCTAATGGCCTTTCCCGTGGCCAAACTTAATTTTGCCGATGCCGGTAAGGTTTTTTGAGTTCATCAATGTGATATCAGCGTCAACATTGAATGTCAATTGCTTCCTTGACCAATTCACAGAAATAGCAGTGTGAAAAAACGTAGTTACTACAACAGAACACGTCATCATCTGAGAGAATAGAACTACATGTAATGATGAAGCTACAGAGGAAAAAGAATAGAAGGGGTGACTCTAATAATTTCCAAGACTGGAAAACAAATGCTGGCCAAATGATCACCAGCATTTTTGTTAGACTCAGCCATGAGTTGCGTGCTCATATGCATCACAGCTGCTCACAAGCACAAACCTCCGCAGCCTGCAATAAATGTTTGATGGTATGAGCTGAGGTTTAGTATGAATAAAGGCTAATGGTATGGAACCCCGTCTGAGCAAGGAGTTTGAAAAAGGAGTGGAAACGGCCTCTCATTTCAAATTGTTGTTTGTCTCCACTGGTAATTGTCCTCTCTTTATCAGCAAAGGTTTTTCATGACCACAGCCAATCAGAGCAGAGACTGCAGAGAGTGAATTCCTGCCAAAAAGAAGTACAACTTGAGTTGCTGTAATAATTTTGATGAACTGTCCAATCAGCAAGAGCATAGTTGTGAAATCCCATTTATCAAGATGGGTTGTACTGCAAATTTCCTAAAGTGGTTTGAACCTCTTGAAAAGAAACTAAACTAAGTAGCAGAGAGATATAGATAGCACTCAGGTATATTCCATGTTTCAAACTATAGTCTAGTTTTACCTGGGACTCCAAAGCCCTCTGCTACTCATATGAGAAGGGAAAGTTTCACTGCAGACATGGCCATAAATTTGCCTCATAATTTGGTAATCAATGGCGGTTTTCATCAGTCAAACGTGGTATGTTATGCCTCCCATTGTCACTTAGGTGTTAGAAAGGGGTTATTTAAAGGGCAACCAAGGTTTAGCTGCAATGCATTAATGGGTAGCAAATAATGTGCTGGGCAGCATCAGCTTTGTGCATTACGCGATGCAAAACTCAAAGTAGTTGCTGACTCTAAGCTGGGTAACACTTCAGTTTAGGGGAGGTTCCAAGACTTTGCTGTAATAATTATAGAGCACAGGCTAAATAATAACAGGAACAGGAAACTGCTATGTGGGATTCTCTTTTAGCTGAGTTTGAGTACCTGATGGAAGAGATGTTTCACAAGAATTCTGGCTGAATAATCATCCGAATTATATTTTGTCTTTTTCCCCATGCAGAAGGTGCAATCTGCTATTAATCAATGGCCATCAATGAGAAGTTGTTTGAAACCATGGTTGCCCTTTAAGTACTTTCACTACTTTTATCTGGTCCAAGTTCCTCACATGGTTTTTAAATGGTGAATGAATGATTTATTTTCAGTCTCTCTATCCCCAATCAAACATTTGCATTGGAATTATAATTCAATACCTTGCAAAAGTGGTTACTATATCACTAGCTATGTCTCATCTACACTTGTGGTGATTTAAATCATGATATATTGTCTCTGGGTGTCTGAATATACCATTGAGTAAACATGTCAAATATTTTAATTATTTTCAACTGGAGACAGACATATAAAAAGACTGAGGACTTAAATGAATTTTAATGGAGGGACCATATTAGTACAACCCTTGGAAAAAGCCTTGTTAAGTCGCAGGCTGCATTTCGGTTCCACTCCCTCTCTGTAACTCCCTGGTCTGAGCCACAAAATAACGTTGCTAAACCCTTTATTTGGACAGCCAGAGAAGTTTTTGAATTAATGAGCAGCAACAATCCCTTTGGCAATGACTAATAAATCCCTCTGCAAGGAGACATTGTACAGTATTGTCAATTATACAGTAATCACTGTTGAGTGTGCTGCACTATCTTGAGAAGTATGGAGATGTCTGCAGGGCTTCACCTAGATCGAAACTGAAATTATCATTACAGGAATTGTTCTTTTCAAATATCACTCGAATTGACATTCACTGTTGAAGCTGATATCACATTGATAAACTTAAAAACTCAAAAAACCTTACCGGCATCGGCAAAATTAAGTTTGGCCTCGGTATTTCAGTTTCCAGTTTTGGAATTATTAGAGTCACTGCTTTCACCCTTTTTCCTCTGGAGTTTCATCATTACATGTAGTTCCATTCTCTCAGATGATGACGTGTTCTGGTTATATTTAGCTTATTATAACAATCATTGTATCAACAGGCGATAAGATTGGACTGGTACATGAAAATGAACATTTTAAATTCTGTTGTGAGCTGACCTGTAGTATGGAAAAAGCTTTTGTGTCCTGCACTTTGGTGGGCGGTAGATGGTATTTAGACGAGCAGAGGATACATTTGCACAGCTGAAAACAACATGACTGAAAAGAGGATGGTCTTCATCGGACGCAATTTTGTTGAAAATAGTTTTAGACATATCAGTAATAACTTTTTTTTCACGCTGCAGTTTCTGTGTATAGGTCGGGGAGGCAATTGACATTCTATGTTGACGCCGATATCACATTTATAAACTCAAAGAACCTAACCGGCATCGGCAAAATTAAGTTTGGCCGCAGTAAATGCCATTAGATTTTGACTGCAGAATAAAGTATAATAATTTTAAGTTATTGTCACATACTCTATAGCTTCATCATTACGTACTCCGGAACAACAGCTAACTGTAGTTTGCATACTCATTTAACAGCGCAGATCTATTCTTTCTTGTGAAGCGACAATAAAATTAGCAATCCAATTTGAGCAGACTGGTTATGTTTAGTCACAACTACGAAGAATTTTGAAGAAAAAAATGATGATGGAGTGGTGCTGGTGCTTAGATCTGGCTCTTCCAAGGAAATATTTGTGATCTTGTGTTATAGGTATTCTTTACATTTTTATAGTAGTGATGGAAGTGCTGAGGGTAAATAGCTGTAGTTTCTTCATTTCAATGTTTATTGGCTAATGATTGTCTTTTATCATAAAAAGTTTTGGTTCTGGAGACAAATTATGAATAGCATCTCGTGCGGAAAGGTCTTTTACATACACTCACCAATTTTCTTTGTGTTTGAATAATAAGGGGCTGGACAGGGGCTGATATCATGCCCAGCGTCCCTTTATTTTTCACATTATCTCATTGAATGGTATATAGTAAACTATGGCTCACAGCACAAACTAATTGCGTCATGTCGTGCTATTTAAGTGGGACAGTATTGAATGCTATTGGCCTGTCTAGGTAGTATATTAAGTCTATGGAAATACCTCACTTTTCTTGGCGCAGGTGAACTGGGTGATATATTACACTTATTTTATTTCGCTTTACTCTTGCTGAAAATTGCTATCTTTACTTGGTATTGGATGGTGTTAAATGCTTCAAGTATTGAATAACAATTCTTCATTTATGTATGAAATCAAAGTTAAGATCGGTTTATTCGATTTTTCATCACTAAGCCAAATTTCGACAATATTTTAAACAAGTTTGTATTGATAAATAAACATTACAACCTTTAATTTCATATTTAAAGGGATAATACACTTCTGATCTCTGTTTGGCAGCCAATGGAGCACAGAAAAATGTATGTACATACAAAAACTCCTTATTTGTAATTCAAAACCCCTTGTTCTGCTCAAATGTGCATTCTAAATTGTAGTTGTGCATCTCCAACAAGAAATAAGACAACTAACAGAATTGCTTGTGATCTGAAAAAAGCTGATTTTGTGAGCAGTTGTGTGCTCCTACCTCTTGGTTAGTGTTTCAATTGTCCAGATACTCAAAGTGCGCATGTGCAATAAGGATGACCTTTTGACTTTAGCTTGTTATTTTCTAACAGCCCAGCTAAACACTTTTATTACCATATCCGGTTATGGTAATAAAAGTGTTAAGCTGGGCTGTTAGAAAATAACAAGCTAAAGTCAAAAGGTCATCCTTATTGCACATGCGCACTTTGAGTATCTGGACAATTGAAACACTAACCAAGAGGTAGGAGCACACAACTGCTCACAAAATCAGCTTTTTTCAGATCACAAACAATTCTGTTAGTTGTCTTATTTCCTGTTGGAGATGCACAACTACAATTTAGAATGCACATTTGAGCAGAACAAGGGGTTTTGAATTACAAATAAGGAGTTTTTGTATGTACATACATTTTTCTGTGCTCCATTGGCTGCCAAACAGAGATCAGAAGTGTATTATCCCTTTAAATACGTAATCCCTCACCTATAGATCGGCGATTTATAAGTGAAGGCGGCTGTAAGAGAGTAGCATATAGACGCGACTATCCTTTGAAGCATTTTTATATTTAGCTCGGACTAAAACCTATTACAATCATGAAGCTGAATAGCTCAGTGGTAAAGTGTGCGACTTGTGACATGAAGATATGAGTTCAAAACCTGCTGAGGGCAGCTTTTTCCCCAAAACTACTCATTTGTAGTGAGTGAATGTGTGCCACAAAATTCAAATTTTTCAACAATCAGCATATCATATCTCTCTCACAGTCTTTCAAAATAATTAAAATATGCCAAGAACCTCATACACCATTCAGCAGAAACTGGAAGTATTGAGAACAGTTGAAAAGAATAACAACCTTGACAAGACTGCAAGGGAATTGAACATTAATAGACGCTTGATTCAGTGGCGTATATTAGCAATCACGAACAACGAATTTCCTTTAATGGCTGAATAGCTCAGTGTGTAGAGCGTCTACTTAGTTATCACTGTTTATTAAGAATGTTGTGGGTTCGAATCCCACCAAGGTCAGATTTTTTTCAAATGGGTGCTTTATAACTGGAGCATTTTTACCGTAATCTTCTACTGCTTTTGAGTTGTTTTCTGAAAGTATTCAACAGCTCAGTAAGCTATTGAAATACCTCTCTGCTTGCACTATTTTGCTACCGATATGCAAAAATTTCCGTGGTGGGAGGGTGCTTATGCGCCCCTCCCACACCCTCCCCGCCACGCCTACGGCGTGTGGTTCAGGCTGGGCCCGATCATTATGCTCATCTCTAAAAAGTCAGTGAGTGAATTTTTTTTATAATATACGCCCCTGGCTTGATTCAAAGATTGAGAGCTTCCAAACATCAACTACTGATATGATTCACTTATAAGACACGGTGTCTTATAGCTGTGGGGTGTCTTATAGCTGTGGGGTGTCTTATAACAAGAGCATTTTTTTATTTTTTCTGAGGGGGGTGATTCACTTATAAGTCCGGTGATTTATAGGTGAGGTTTTGCGGTATGTTTTCAGTTGTAATTGTTTGGAATATTATAAACAAACACGACAGGTTGTAAAATTGTGTTTTCTATGTTGCAGTACCAGGAATGGTACAAAATCTCATAGAGAAGGACAAGGGTACTAACACAATCGTGATCGAGTGGGATCCTCCATCACCCCTGAACACAGTTGTCGGGTATGCTGTCACAGTATACGAGAGTGATGGTAACGGTCCCATCGGTAGCTGTAAGCAAGCTTCTATTCTAGATTGTGAAGCCTGCGAGGTATGTCTATAATAACAAAGAGGAACATGTGGCTCCCAACATTATAAATTACCTATAACCATAGGCCTATACATGTATATGTAGTTTTGCTGCATCTATATCTTTAATACCAGATATGTAATGTAAGCCTACACTGCGAACGATACCTTTGCTATCAAGATATGCGTTATACACTCTACAGTGTTTACTAAACTACACCATCACATTGATCAGTGTTTACTTATGAGAAGTTTTGTTGTTAAACTAGCTTTCTGTCAGTTGTTTTTGTTTTTCTATATCTAGTCCCGGAAAAATGATTCTGCTTACGACCATTGGAGAACACAGCTATGCTGTGGTGACGCAACCAACCAGATTATAACCAAAGTGAACGAGACCCAAGAATTCACTGTGAATAACTTGGAGCCTGAGACTACCTATGCGGTTAAAGTGTTTGCTCTCAACACAAGAAATCTGACCAATGAGAGTCCTATTGAGATAAAGACAGCCGCAGCATGTAAGTAGTACACGCACAATTAATTTATAGTAGTGTGGTTTGAGTTGAGGGAGTGGGAAGGGAGGCTGCCATTGTCCATATATTTTGATAATAAACCTTTGAATACTGTAAACTAAATATGTATGTAAGCAAACAACAGTCACTCACTCTTGAAATGTAGGCCTAGTGACAGTCGTACTTCAATCTATCGAATACTATGTTATAAGATGTAAATTTGGTTTGGAAAATGATCTGTACCGAGATTCTCCTCACTATGCGCATATTTTAAGCCCGCTCCCCCCCACCCTCTTCAAACCATTCAGCTAGGTTAGAGTACCCATAAAATTATAAGTTCTAGTTTCTCAACTAAGATCTGTGTTTGTTATTTCAAATGTGTCTGATTTTCTAAACCAAAATTTTATTGCAAATTGAATTCACTCTATAACACATGTATTTCGCCTCATTTATCAAAAAAATCTTGTGCATAATCTTAGATAAAGAAGTTATTATTGTACTCTTTTTGTTGAGTAAGATCTCAGCTGACTGTCATTGGCCCAAATTCTGGTCTTGTACCATAGCGTCATAGCATCGTAGTCTATTTTCTCTCATATTTTGTAAATACATGAAGAGGATGACTGTAATAACTGTTGCAAAATCGCTCATTCCCAACTCCCATTCAGGACCCAGGTAATGACTTGCCTGAAAACCAGTCTTCAAAAAATGCAGAACATGAAACATGCTAAAAATTGATCGATATCATTAGCTCATTCAACAATGAAACGTAACTAAAGCCTTGTACCCACCAATGTGCTTTTTTAATCTCAGGAATTTCTAAGATTTTGCACTCGCAATCATATTAAAGGATTGGTGGGTACCACAAAATGCAGCACAACATATCACACAGCATATCGCACAACATATCGCACGAAAGTAGAATCAATTCTACTTTCGTGCGAAGGTATTTGTAAACGCACGATCTCTGTGTATTTTGTACCCACCAATCACAGCAATGCACAAGTGGTCGTGCATGATCGCAGATGAGTTCCTGGGACAGTTATGCAGTTGATGGGTACCAGGCTTTAATAAAAAACTTGCATCTTGTGACTTTGCAGTGCCTATTGGGCAGCCGACCGTCGATGTAACTGGATTCACACATAACACTATCGATATAAGCTGGAGTGCTATCAGTGACAGTGTTGGGGATATAACTCACTATACAATTACTGTGGAGAATGCTGTGGAAGCTGGTCAAACAGCAGAGGTGATCGCTCCTATCAGAGTGAACCGAACAGGAGAGGTGAGATCTAATATCATATGAATATCATTGTTTTGTTTGTGATCTTCAAAATCATACACATGTGATCATCTGCTCCCCTAAAGGACTGCTATTGCTTTCAGCACAAAGAAAAACCTTTTTAGTATTCGAGCTCATTTACATATAGGCTGTCTTATTCAATAGATAAATAAATCAAAAGGCATCACTTTGTAGGTACAAACTTACACTTATTCACTACAAGATCTCGTCCCAGATACTGTATATGACATAAGTGTGACAGCATCAACATCAGCTGGTATTACACAACCTGGAATTGTGCAACAACGCACAGCTGAGTTCAGTAAGTACAGTGATCAATTTTGTGGCAGGCCACTTACTCCCATATTCAGCTGAAAATGATGCCTTTCCCAAATTCTTCAGAAGACTCTTATGTGATGCAGAAGCTAATAGACAGTTTTCTGAGCTCTGATTCAGGCCTCAATTGGGAGTTGTCCTCTCTCCAGTTTGGTACTTTTAACACACGCCGCATAGGAAACACCTGCTGAAAAGAGGGTTATCTTGAAAACCGCTTATGATAGGATAAAAAATTATCTTTGATTCAGAATCTGCAACATTGAAAACTCACATGGACATAGTTTGGGAAATAATTTTAGTATTTGGATAGTCAATTATAGCAATTTGGCAGGATGTTTCATGAGTTTCGTCACTAAAATTGAGATTTATCAACATTCAAGGCTCCAATGATTTGGAAACCCTGTCTCACAAGGTTTTCAATGTTGCAGACTCTGAATCAAAAATCATTTTTATACTAACATTGGCGGTTTTCAATAAAACCCCCTTTCAGCAGGTTTTCCTATGCGGCGTGGGTTAAAAGTACCAAACTGGAGAGAGGACAACTCAGAATTGAGGCATAAATAAGAGCTCAGAAAACTGTCTATTGTGTCAGGCGACATATCATGGAAGTAAAAGTGAAAAGTTCATACTAATAGTTTATAAGAAACTCTTTGTTACCACAATGTTGGACCCAATATTTTTTGGATCCGAATTGCCATAGAAGGTAGAAAACTCAGCTAAAGACTTAGTTGTGAGTTTCTTTGTTACACCAAATTGTTAGAGTCAATTTTTATGGATGCGTTATCATTTCCTTACAGTACCTGATAAACCAGCTTCTTTGAGTCTCACGCCAGGGACTTATGACACATCTGCTGAGTGGGAAGAACCTGTTATGTCGAATGGAATCATAGTGATGTACAAACTCAGTTTGTACAAAGTAGATAAAGACAACAACACAGTGGGAGTTGCTGAGACAACAGAGGTAAGTCCATGCTATATTTTGGATAGTATTGGACAAAAAACAAGTTCATCCGCATCTTATTGTTTTGTATGAGTTTTACATTGTAATTTATTCCGGGCTTTAGTTATTACTTTTTATCAGGATTAGTGTTGGTTACATGAGATTAAAGTATAAAAAAATATGGTTGATCAAACAAACGATAGACCCGTGAAGACTCTGATTGGCATAATATTAGTTAGTGATGCAGCCGAAATATAGATGTCCTAACATAATGATGTAAAGCCGATTACTTGAACTTTGATAACATATAACAAACTGCTCTTAATAAAAATGGTGTTTCAAGTAACGTAATGTAATGTGTGATATGCTGACAAGTGTGATAAGTCATTGTTAAACTTTGCTATTGTTGATCAACGTATTTGATATGCGATTATCATCTTTGTTGTTTTTAGTATCCGGCCAATATTACTTCTGCTATACTTACCCATGGGATCATCAAACCCTACAGAAGTTACAGGGTTGAGGTAGCAGCTAAAACCAGTTATGATGTGTATGGAGGCGCTATAATACAATACACGATGACACTCTGTACAGGTTAGGGAATAACCTGTGTGGCTGATTGCTGTGTCTTTTTATCATAATTCCCATAAAAACTTTTATTGATAAGAATTGCTTTTGATGTCTCAACTCTCTATCTCAAGATTTTGGCCAGTTAGACCTGTTATCACATCCTTTAGTTCAAATAATATGTCTCAACTGTTACTTATCGTGTGGCTGTTGTCTATTGGTTAGCAGAGAGTCACACAAGATTTGCGTGATTCAATTATCTGTATGCTATTTCAGCGCCTACTGGTAAACCTGAAATGATCCGGGGTGACCCAATCACATCTAACTCAATCACTCTAAAGTGGGATGCCATCGATGCAGACTACATCAATGGACAGCTAGAGTAAGTCTTACCCATATTTGCTGTAGGGTTTGAATCCCATAGTTGTTCATAATAAAAGCTAGAAACCCACTTTAACTAGTATTAGAAAGAACAAGACAAGCAAATCTAACAAACAAAGGTGGTTATCATATGAAGCTGGCAGTTTTACCATATAACCAAATTACAATTTTTATGTTGGTTTCAGACTCTATAAGATAACGAGCAATACCTCAACAGATTTTGTGACAGTACCAGGTAACATGACGACAGAGAAGAAATTCATTAACTTGAATGCCAACACATATTATGAATTTAAGATCAGCGGATGTACAGTTACTGGCGGATGTGCGAACTCAACTTTTACAGCTGAGAAAGTCATCAAAACCAAAGAAACAGGTGAATTTTTACTTCCCTTACTTAAGTTATTTTTTTGTGATTTTGTAACCACAAATTTGGTAGTTTACACATTGTCCTTCGGATAGGAGGTTGGGACTTCTTCAAATTAGTCAGGATCCAAGGTGGTGATACTAGGCCTGGCTCAGTGTTGGCGTTATTGTAAATGATGATCTCCATAGGTTAGACTTACGTGGATTGCGCATATTACGATACTGTAACTGAGAACTGGTGCTGTATATTGAAAAGCTAATGAGTGTTTGTTAATATAGAACATTTTCCGATGGTTGGCATAGCCTAGGGTCGGGTGTGTAAATGAGTTTTTGTCTGTTTCTAATATTTCCCTGATTGCTGACACAAACAGATCCATGTGCTGTTGAGAAGCCGACTATATCACTATGTGACATGCAGGGCCTGCAATGTTTCACCGTGGTATCAGTGAGTTGGGCTTATTTAGAGTCTAACGGTGTTGTCATTACCGGCTTCATAGTCACTGTAACTAGTGATAGAGACGTGAGTAAGAGAACAATGGTGTCATTCAATGATCTCTTTTTGTTTTCTGGGTACAGGTTTGCCACAAACTTTGCTCAATCACTGGGTGCGTGTTTCTATGGATAAAATTTAGTGCTATTTGTAAGAGTCAACATCACTTCTCACATAGAACTGTAGAACAGGTGAATCATGTACACTGTAACACTTGGTGAGAAGCAGCAGAGTCCTGTGTGGAGGAGTTGATTTCATGCTGTCTGTTATGAAGTTCTTTTCTCACATGGTGTTTCATTGTGTAATCTGCAGTAACATTAATTTGCACTTCTGCATAGGATCACGTCTTTCTGAGGGCTTCACATGAGGTTTATAATGGATGAGAGGGTATTATCAAATCTGATAATTACCTACACGCATTGGTTAATATATCTGGTGGCAATGACGACGGAAAATGCTGTGCTTGTTCTTTTATGCAATCTACGATTTGAGTGCTTAATTTATGTAGGTTGCACTATTGTTGCAAGTCTTGGATTTGGCTTTGTCTATCAAAATTTCAATCGCATTTTCACACACATAGTCATAGAAATAGTTCAAGATGTGTAATCGATGATTTCTGTTATCAAGTTTCTTATTACCTGCAGTACTTCCATACTGCCACAGAGAAGTCATATAGTCGAACAAGACATTTTTCTGAATTTGATTACCAAACTTTTTTTAATGAAATTCAATGTTTTTGTAGTCGCTGGATCGGTCAGATACTTGATGGAAGATGGTCCTTTCGAATCAGACCGAATAAATATCAAATGGGATCCACCATCCCCACTGAATTATGTTGTTGCTTATGGCGTGAAGGTATCACAAGATGGGACCTGTGTACAATCAATTATTCTCGATTGTGACTCTTGTGAGGTAGGCTGATGTTATATGTATCATTACTTTACGGTTTTCTTGTCATGTGTGTAAGGATCCATGTTAGTATCACCATTCTCGAATTAGCATAAGAAGTTACTTACCTTAACCAGATTCGCGCTAATATCTACATAATCTTTGTTACTTTATAATCTCATCAGCAATAAGTGTGTTATAAGGTATTGCGATATGTTTTATGGTTTATAATCAATTTTTTTTCTCATCTTTCTATCAATCTGCTACTGCATTCATGTTCATTGCGTTATGTGACATTTGGTTGGCAAAAAATAAGAAGGTGTGGTGATTTCTTTCCATTCCTTTGTAGTGGCGGAAGGGAACAACCAATTACAATCATTGGGAGGAACAGCTGGGCTGTGGTGACTTAATTGTGCGACAAACAATAGAGAACATTACTGCGACCCAACAACTGACGACCACAAATTTAACAGATAATACAGAATATCTGATAGAAATTTATGCTCTGAATACACAAGATCTGTCTAACCCAGCGAACCTGACACTCAAAACTAAAACGACCTGTGAGTTGAAGTGTACTGATACCTATACCTGTTGATTATCATATCCTAGTATTGATTGGCAGTTGTAACCTCAGAGTGCAGAGTGGTTTGCATAACGTCACATTACTAACATATAAGCCAGAGAATTAATGTGTATATAAGGTCAAATTGAGAATCTGCTGAGGTTGCAACCTCTGTCAGGGAGTTTATACCATAAGTATTGTTCATATTATTTTCGGTCAATTTTGGTGACACTTGCCTTTTAGATCTAGTAAGGAACAGACATGCAGCATATGTATGATGACAAAAGAGTTTTTACAGCTTGTCGGAAAGTACATAAATATGTCAATTTATACACCACATTTTAGTGCCAACAGTTACTGTATTGAACTCAAACTACAACACAATCAATATAAGCTGGAACAAAGTGACAAGGCTCAGTTATATAATAGTACAGTACTTTGTTATAACTTGTAAAATTTACTATCTTTAGCCTGGCCTTTGAGCCTCATATTTTGTAGATATCTTATCTTGGCTAATACATTATCTAGCACCACATTATGCTATTCTATTCATCTTGTCAATTCCCGGGTTCCAGTCATCTACTCAGAATCAACAGGGCGACTGGAATACTCGCCCCTAGAGTTGCTTGCCACTTTCGCTGCATGATCGTAGTAGCTTTTTACGGGTTTCTTCTTCTTGATGCTAAATTTTCAGCCTTTTCTAAGGAATCGAGGCAGAATTTCCTCCTATAATGTTCTTACCCTGCCCATGCTGTTCTCCAGCAACTTACTGTACTTACTTAAATATTGTATTTCTAACTTAATGGGGGTTAGCCAGGATAAGGCGTATTAGTCGCCCCCCCCCCCTCATATAGGGGAACCCCCAGCTATCTTGTTAATCATTGAGGTAAGAAAAAATACAGAGTTTTTTACACCTAAAAAGCTCTTTTTTTCTTGAGACAAGGCTCAGTTATATAATAGTACAGTACTTTGTTAAAACTTGTAAAATTTACTAACTTTAGCCTGGCCTTTGAGCCTCATATTTTGTAGATATCTTATCTTGGCTAATACATTATCTAGCACATCATTATGCTAATCTATTCATCTTGTCAGTTGCCGGGTTTTTCTCGTTCCTATTTTTCTAAATAACTGAAGAGACAAGTTGTCTTTTCGCAATTCCCACCCTCCCACTCTAAAGTATTACCTTATGTTACTGTATTTCTCGGTGTGTGAAATGAGACTTAAGTGCATGTGTGGTTGGTGCTAAATTTTCCGCCTTTTCCAAAGTATCGAGGCCGAATTTCCTCCTATAAAGTCCTTGCCCTGCCCATGCTGTTCTCCAGCAACTTACTGTACTTACTTAAATGTTGTATTTCTAACTTAATGGTGGTTAACCAGGAAAATGCGTATTAGTCGCCCCCCTCTTATAGGGGAACCCCCAGCTATCTTGTTAATCAATGAGGTAACACAAAATAATTAGAAATCTCTAAGTGGCTCAAATAATTGTCCTACCAACCTAAGGATAAACATGGAGACCCTTCTAACATCTTTTCTTGGACTTCTGTTTGTCTGTTAGTCTGCTAGCATTAGGTCGGTTGGTCTGTTAGCCTTTGGTCAGGGCAATGCTAAAAAGCTGTCTTTTTGACAGGTAGAGTTCCCAGAGCGTCACTCAAATCGGGCTTGTTGGATGTTTTATTTTAGTTTCAGTTTTACCCTACTATTACAGTTCTCAAAGATGTAACAAATGCTAAAAAACTTCATAAGTTCATCAGGTGTCATTTACACTGCATAATTTTGTTTTACAGATGTAGGTATATCAACAAGCTCACAGCGTCCAGCAGTTCCATCAGCTCAACAGACCGGCTGCAGTGCATTGATAGCAGTTTCAGCAGTGTTAGCTGTATCTCTAGCGTTGAATGTAGCAACCATATTTGTCATCATAGTGATGAGGAGGTAAATCTATCAAGCGGTATACTTGGCTATGATTCAATGTTTGGTACTTTAATCGAGCCAAAACAAAGCCTCACCTGATGTTGTTTAATTGTTACGGTAAGATATTATGACCCCTGAAATGATATTCAATTTGCGGTCTGAAGCTAGTCAAATAGGTCTATTGAGGTGGAATATATTGCTATAAAATAGTGGTGCAACACCTTTTGTTCCCATAGATTCAATTAAGTTTTCTTCCTTTAGACGTGTTGCTGGCATGAAAAGTGACTCTGGTTCAGATGCAGATAATTATGATCATCTGCAGTCAACTACTTCTGAGATGGGAAGTCATATGTACGATAGCATACAAACAGGTTAGGATATTAGTATATATTTGATAAACCCTCACTTTAGAAAATATCCATCCCCTCCAAGTCATCTGACAATTGCTTTGTCATGATTGAACCAATGAATTGCCAATTCATAATATCATCATTTATTGTCAATCACAAAATTGCATCTGATGTTATGTTCTAAGAAAGTGGCGGTTAAACAGAAATTGTAATTTTGGTATTGACTGCAAAGATATGTTCTTTTAAACAAAAAGACTTAGAAAATGACTAAGTGTACTTTAATACTCAAGACGTACTAATGATAGAGTTTTACTACATTGAGGCCTTATGAATATTTATCTTAGTTGAATTGAATTCTAAAATATGTTATATTTTAGAAAAGACAGGACCTGAATATGAAACAGTGACCTAAGTCTCGAGACGGGGAGAAGCAAAACCAATGGAAAGTAATCTGCAACAGACTTGTCTTGACAAACAGCTATTTCAAGTGTAAAACAGACCTACTTTCACATAAATGTATTTTGTTTCCTGTTTCTATAGTAAGATATCCAAGATATAAGCCATATCAGCCATATTAGCCAACTTTCAACTTTTTTTTATTACTTATTTGTCACTCTATGTAGGCCTACTGTTGATAATCATAACCACAAACATGTTATTGTGGCTTTTAAGATCAACATAAATCAAATATAGTAAGTACTTGCAAAAAAGATCTTCACTTGCATTAACAATAGAGCAGAATAAAATATTCTGTTTGATTTCTATTTAGTTTTCGATGTAAAGTTTCAGGGCTTAAAGCTACTTCAAATTGGGCAAAACTTCATATCAAAGTAATCCTCACTCAGATAGGGTCTATATGAGTTTTTTACCCTCTCCAAAATGGCAAATCATCTGCAATGGACTTGTATTTGACTAGTATAAAACAGAACATTGAGCGCATATTTTGCTTCCTGTCTCTATAGTAAGATATCCAAGATTGAAAAATACACTGCCTACAATTAGCCTATACAGTATTAGCGTTCTATTTTTGCCAAATTGACAGTATACACATTTATATCAACCACAAACATTTGATTGTGTTTTTTCAGATAATTGTAAACCCAATAAAGTAGCTACTGGCGAAAAAAAAACATTTTTGCTTGGATTAACACCGGAGCAGAATAAAATGGTCTGTTACAGATGTTCAAAAAAAGAGGAAACCAGTATTCTATTAGGTCATTGAAAGTGGACAACAAATCATACAATTACCCTCCCCAAAAAATTCAGATCTGATCTATGAGTTTGCTATCCCTCCCAACGGGGCTGACCAATTCAAAATTGAGTAGCTTTGCCCAAGTTGTTAAACTTTCCTTTCCTGGTTTTGGCAAGTCGCAAACACCGATATAGTCGTGACTTTAGCAACTGGTTGGGGAAAGAACGAAT
Source organism: Membranipora membranacea (assembly GCA_914767715.1). Taxonomy (NCBI): domain Eukaryota; kingdom Metazoa; phylum Bryozoa; class Gymnolaemata; order Cheilostomatida; family Membraniporidae; genus Membranipora; species Membranipora membranacea. Next base: position 12,696,996 of record OU612074.1, read on the forward strand.
TTCAAGGTCTATTGAGGTGGAATATATTGCTATAAAATAGCGGTGTAACACTTTTTGTTTCCATAGATTCAATTAAGTTATCTTCCTTTAGATGTGTTGCTGGCGTGAAAAGTGACTCTGGTTCAGATGCAGATAATTATGATCATCTGCAAACAAACACTTCTGATATGGGAAGTCATATGTACGACAGCATACAAACAGGTTAGGATATTAGTATATCTTTGATGTAAATGTAAATGTGATGTAAATGTAAATTTAAATCACTTTTTATTTAGCTGCTCTCCAGCAATCTTTACATGAATATAAGATAGATACATATACATATTCAATTTAGCGCACTCCTGTACAAGGTAGGAGTGGGCAAGCGAGGCTATTGTCCAGAGAGCTCACCTCCTTCAGCAGCATGGGTAGTGACCGGGATTCGAACCTGCAACCTGCAAAACATCCATCACCACCAAGTCATCTGACAATTGCTTTGTCATGATTGAACCAATGAATTGCCAATAATATCATCATATTGTCAACCGCAAAATTGCATCTGATGTTATGTTCTATGAAAGTGCAACCAAATGCTTCTGAGATGGGAAGTCATATGTACTCAGTATACAAACAGGTTAGAACCTTGATATATCTTTGATATCTCCTCAGATTAGAAATGATCTGCCCTCGTTCAGTCCACTGACAATTCGCTTGCCGTATCTGAGTATTGACAACCAAGATATCTACTTTTGAACAAAAAAATCGGACGAAAAATCCTCCGTCCTCTTTTATACTCAAGACATATTGATGATAAAGTTTTATATATATTTATATCTTTTATTATTGCCTTATGAGTATATATTAGTTGAACTCGATCCGATTGGCTAACTCCCACATTCAGCAGCAGCTGAGCAGAAATTTAAAATAGACTTATGAATTCAGATCAATTCTGCTTGAATCAAGTATCAAGTATACAATATTTTAGGTCAGCCAGGACCTGAATATGAAACAGTGACCTAACTCTCGAGACAAGGAGAAGCAAAACCAATGGCAAGTCATCTGCAGTTGACTTGCATTGACAAGTATAAATGAGACCTATTATCACATTAAGCGTATATTTGGTTTCCTGTTTCTATAGTAAGATTTCCAAGAATAAAAAAATAAATTGCCTGCGATAAGCCATATTCGCCTATTTGTCAGTCTACTTACACATATTTATCAACCACAAGCATTTAATTGTGGGTTTTAAGATAATTATAAACACAATAAAATAACCAAAAAAAGACGTTTTCGCTTGCATTAACAATGGGGCAATGTTACAGGTCTTCAAAGAGTTTGAAAATGCAAAGTTTTGGGGATTAAATTGAATTAGACATCTCCATAGAGTTACCCTCCCGAGAGTTTCAGATCTGGTCTATGAGTTTGCTACCTTTCGCAAGAGTACAGGGCTGACCCGTTCAGATTTTGTAGCTTTGCCAAAGTTGCTATTGCAGCAAAGAAATCATATCATTTCCAAACTATCCCAAAATGGAATATTCAATTGGTAAGCATCTCTTATTCAGGTTTTACATCAGCTTTGAATATAGAGATTGCAGAAAGTTGATTAGCAAAAACCTTTTCCGTCAATGAACTAACTCACAGATAATTAAAAAACTCATTGTGGAAACATGATTATTGATGTAGTGATGATAAATCTCATCTGAAATTATCAGATTCCTTTTCATCTGTGATATGTTTGTCCTTGTAGGATAATGCGACATTATGCATTGTTTCTGATACTGTCACTAAATCCCATATAAAGTAATTTGATCTCACATGATACAATTCGTTGATTGAATATATCGAGCAAATTATCGGCGATTGCTCAATTCCGATGTATTGATTCAACAAAAACACAAAACAGAAGTGGTTTTGAATTTCGTTAGATCTTTGCTAACTTCTTCTTATAAGGATATTGATCCCTTGATGAGGTGTCCTTGCCATAATACATCATTCACTCTATCTTATTTTGACTCTTCCTCCGACAGTCTGAACTGAAACACAAAAAATGCTAGCAATTTATTTAAAGGCGGCTGTGTTTCCCAACCATCCGTTTATCCTGCTGATCGGATGATGGACTACCTTATACATTCCTGGTGAAGAGGCTCGTTGCTGTGAGTAGCTCTGTGTTATCACTTCTTTGTTGCATAATTTATTGAGCCCCTACAAATATATATCAAGTCACAAAACCCTTCTTTATTATAATAATTGTGAACCAGATCACCGCTAATTAAGCACCCTTTTTTAATGCCGAAACGCTCTCTAACATATCTTTAGAGACAGGCAAATGAATTAGAGCAACCTCTCATTTATTTTTCATTTATTGTATGAGCTGGGAACATAAGCTGATTAAACAACGGGAATAGATTATTTTTAATTTGGCATATACAACTTGAGTATCTAGATTAAATCAGGTTAACAATTAACATGCTCAAAAATGATTATTGATAGTTTTAAGAACAGAAATCCCAAAAATTTACACGCAGATGGCTGTCAACTACTCCAGACAGTTTTTCAAAAACAGTATTTACTATACTCCTATCATGTATGGTTTTGCACAGACAGAAATTAGCACAACGTGGTAATCAATGTGAAGTTTCACAGATTGAGGGTTAACTGGCACACTTAATTAAAATAAATTAATCTAGATCAAAAATTATAACTGATAGGTCATAAATTTTCTAAATTAGATGTGATTTAATTCTCAGAATATGAATTATTATATATGCACTATGCAATATGAATAAGAAACAAACATAAACACAGAGTGGTCAACAGCTGACACAATAGTTTAAAACTTTCCTCTCATTCCATTGCTTAAGATGACAAAACATTTATGACAGAACACTATACCTCACTGAGATCCCCAGATAGAGTTATAAAGCATGTCAGCAGAGAGGATTACTGTAAAACTCACTGTGCAGTAATGTCATCATGTGCTGCCTACAGTTACAATACAGAAACATCTACCTGCTTACTGTCCTCTGAGGCTAGAGTAGTACTGAGTGACAACCCTGAGAAATTAGCTTTGGTGAAATTGTCCTTTAAGAGTACACTAGTGATCGAATATGTCAACATTACACCATGTACTGCAACTACCGCAGAGGTGAGCACAACACAGGCAACCACAGCACAAGCAACTACAGCACCGGCAAAAACAGCACCGGCAACTACAGCACCGGCACCTGCAGCACCGGCACCTGCAGTACCGGAAACTACAGCACCGGCAAGTACAGCACCGGCACCTGCAGCACCGGCAACTATGCACCAGCAAGTACAGCACCGGCAACTGCAGCACCGGCACCTGCAGCACCGGCACCAGCAGCACTGGCAACTACAGCACCGGCACCTGCAGCACCGGCAACTACAGCACCGGCAACTACAGCACCAGCAAGTACAGCACCGGCACCTGCAGCACCGGCACCTGCAGCACCGGCAACTACTGAAGGTAAGATTGGACACAGCAGTTAATGGTTAATCTAAAATGGTGATCACTGCCGGGTAAACTTTCCTTTCTTTACATACATCATACATAAGTAACAAGGGATCAGATTTGTGGTTACTTTTTTTGTAAAATTGCACAAGCAACGACTTGATAGGATTTGCAGTAAGTGGAAATTAACATAGACAGTCAATATCGCACAGTCAACCATTCTGGGTGGTTGGTCAGGTAATTGTAGGGTAATGTATTTCCACTCTTATGCGTCAAATTTAATTAAAAATTATCTTTCAAGTCGAGAGCAGGCCATGAAAGTTAATGGTTGTGTATCTGAATGCAGTCGAGTTACAACTGGTGTGCCGCAGGGTTCTGTACTTGGACCCCTCCTGTTTATCATGTTTATTAACAATCTGATGGAGCTCAAAAATTATTATCTATATGCTGATGACTGCCTACTAGTCACCAGTGGGGAAAACCAAGACATTTCCACAAAACTTATAGAAAAAAGCATTCATCAAGCATCCGGTTGGTACAGTGAAAATTGCCTTGTTCTAAACAGCGGTAAAACGGATGTCATGACCATTTCTAATAAACATAACATCAAACCTCCGGAACTTAAATTCAACAATCTCATTTTCAAACAATCTGACAAAATTAAGTACTTAGGTGTGATTCTTGATAACAAATTAAATTTTAAATCTCATACTAGTAAAATTAAACAAAAACTTTATCCAATAGTCGCCAACTTTCAGCGTAATAGAAAATTCCTGACACCTAAATTAGCTAAGCTTTGGTACATACGTTCTAATCTGGAATACAGCTCTCCTGATTTATTTACCACAAACGACTATGTCAAAAAAGAATTTTTAAAAATTGAGAATAGATGTTTGAAAATTATAGACGATAACAGTTCTAAAGATAATACTCGAAAGACCTACAACATCCCTGTTTTAACTTTGCGTTTCGAATATTTGTATCTGCTGAAGTTTTATAAAATTGTTAATAGTTTATTCCCAATAATTGATACCAATCTGCTCCCCGCGAAATTAACTAGTGAAACTCGGCTTGCTAAAATTTCTGGGTTTAGATCCAAGGAAAATTTTCGATTTGCTTTAGCTAGTTTCGGTGCTCAGAAGTTTAACGAATTACCCAATCATGTTAAGCTGAGTCAATCCCTTGCTACATTCAAAAATACCACTCGGAGCCACGTCCTCAAACTTCTCAATTAATGAGCCAGTTCTTATCATTTCATTTTAGCCTTCTGCTACATTGTTCTAACTTTTCTTTTCCTAGCTATTGTGTATTAACTGGTGTAATGTTTTACTGCTAATTAATGACTCCGTGTACTTTGTAATTTTACCTGTCATTGTTCTTGATTTTTAGTTACATGTCTTTCAATTCTACACCATATTTTTATCAATTTTCTGTTTTCTGGGTACAAGTCCTAAGGACTTATTCTTCTCCAGAATAAACATGGAATATATATATACCCTTTTAAGACGTATAGCGCATAACATTGGTCGTATAATTATGTTAGTCAGTGTGGGATACACTGTCCTTATCCTCACCAACTGCAACTGCACCTGAAATTATCCGTGCTTGTAGATTCAAATCAGCTTCTTCTCTTCCCTCCACCAAAATTGGCCTATTACGGCTCTGATGTGGTCAGTTTGCTTTCTATGTTATGCCTATCTAAAGGCCTGACAATATATGATTTCAAGGGGAGACCAAAACATGTGAGCCATAGGCCTACTTTGAATGATTTTGTTAGGTATAAGATCTTTCTTTTATGTTAAGCATAAGCCGGATTATTATATTATCATTGGTAACTATGTTTTTCATCAAGTTTCAAGCATTGGGATCATAGAAATATCAGTTTCATGATTTTTCAATTAAATTTCACGCTTGCTATTGGCATCATGGTGATAAAAATATGGCATCCTTGTAGCTTGCCCAGGTATCTGGAGTGATGGAGGAAGCTGCAATTTTTTCATCAAAACTACTAATGATTGGTTCGCCTCCAAATAATTGCGAAAAGAGCAGAATCCGGCTGCCGATTTGGCTGTGCGTCAAACTTTACACACTCTCTTACAACAGAAAGGTAGAAATCTTGCTATGCTAATTCATAATGATGTTAATAAATGATAATTCATTATAATGATGCTGATAATCAATTCATAAAATTGACGTTAAACTCATAAAAATATCATATTGATTTGGTTGTCTAAACATGATGCTTGTACATCATCGGCAGACAACTGAATCTGTTCCTTTTCAATTTCTCCACTTGACCTGAGCAGTCTCTTTCCAAATGAGATTACTGCTAATTATGAAAATGATTGCAATTTTCAGAAATAAGTTTTCTCCCACAGGTGTAACTCAGTACGTATGGGTTGGAGCTTCCCAAACAGAACAGGGAACACAAAGCTTCTCGTGGCTAGACGGAACATTAAATGGGATTGATGATTCAGACTTTTGGTCATATAATCAGCCGAATGATGTGTCAAACAGCAAACTACAGTGTATACTCATGAATGCTAATGACTGGACATGAAGCAAAAATGATAGATGGACAGTATGAGAACTATAATAATAAAAATATATACAGGATTAAATTTCTCAACCTACTGATGTTGTTCGAAAATTGTGATGTTAGCATGTTTTTAAGGTGATTTGCAATTTAAAACTTAAGCACTATTCAAATTATTTACAATCCTGATAGTTGATGACTATTTTCTTGATTCGTAAGCCCTGGAATTTAGGAACTACATCCAATGAGGCTTTAATTAGTTCACACAGGAGAGGTACACACCCGAGGGTGCTGGGGGCTGGAACAATCAACAATGAAAGCTCCCCCAGTGGGACTCGAACCCACAACTCCTGCGGCACTAATCGCCTGGCAGTGAATGGCAAGCGAGCTTACCGATTGCGCCATCTCACCATCCCCAAAAAAGAATGGGTCGATGGCGCTAATTAGATAGCCTGCTATTCACTACTCGGAGTTGCGTTCTCTCATCCCACAGCACATTCCAATCCACCACTGCCACCCTATGAAACACAGCGTACGTGTTAGGGTTATTGGCCTTACATGGCCCATTGCTGGGACCCCTTGTAGTAGGTCTAGCTGTCTTTCCAGTTTGTCAGCATGTCTTTCCATGCTGTCACATGTAATATTGGATTTTATACCAGTCACATATTCAAAATTAAAGTGAAGTAGGTAAATATGTTCAAAAGAATAATTAATCAGCAACTTTGCAATTAACAATTAGCAAACTTTGACTAAGAACAACAGCAGTTATTACTGCAATACATACCATTTTATTTTTGAATATCATTGTCATTGTTATAGAGACTCATTAGAAAACAAATATTGAACTAAGACCCAAAACCTGTTCATACTCAAATTGATTAAGGATATGAATGCTCCAGATGTGGACACCTTCATTCTGACAGATAACCACCACCTTTATTTCAGTTTCTCACCTTAAAGCCTACCCAAAGACGAAAGCAACAGTATAGTCAGGCAGCTAGTTATGCAGTAGTTACACAATTTTGTGCACTGTTAACATACACAACACTTCTAGGTATATTGCTTCGGTCTTTTGATAGTATATAATCCGAAACAGGAAACTAGAGTCGATATGAACTAAACAAAACAGAAAGAACCCTTACATTTTGAAGAGTGCTAGGACGAGTTTGAAAAGGTGATACCAGGATAAAAACCTCAACCTTTATATTGACATTGTAGAACAATTATTCCGATTACATAATAACTTTGCTAACAGACAGTAAAAAATACGGCTAGTCATGTACTTCTGAGAGGGAAAACTAGCTTAATCATAATTTCGCTATTGGAAATCATGATTGACATTACTACATATGGTTGTTTTTTTTGGACCGTTGACTTTGGTTTTGATAAGTCAGTCTAAAAGAATCACTATACTTATTGTGATCCCCCCACACACCAACTATCAAAGCTTGTTCAGACAGGCTACAGACAGAGAAAAGCTTAGCTTGGTTATATATATGAAGATTTTGCTATTTACTTTGATTCTGCAGAAAATGTTTACTTTTTTTTCCGCACTGTGCTCTATGATGACTTCCCATAAAGTTAGGAGAGGTATACACCCGAGGGTGCTGTGGGCTGGAACAATCAACAATGAAAGCTCCCCAGTGGGACTTAATTTATTGAATTCAATGCCTTCAGAGTCATAGTGAAAAGTGTAGCAAAATTACATCAAAAATTACCCTTGTTAATTCACATTGCAGCCGCCTGAGCACTTAGAATACACCTGTGTATAACCTGCATTCATTAGACTTAAATATTATAGATTCTAGTACACAGCTTAGGCAAGACAGTGTGAAAGTCAATACAATGCCATAAATATGTTAATATACTAAGATACCTTGTGAAATAAATACCTATGTATGAGAAGGAGGTAGCTCAGTTGGTTAGAGCGCCTGCCCTCTTAGGCGCAAGCGTCGGAGGTCTCGGATTCGAATCCAGCAGCAGTCTACCGACTACTGGGCTCAATTGACGCCACAGATGTGCTCCAACATGCCTGCAAACTGAGAGCAACTTGGCGCTGAATATGGCGTCACCTTTACTTCTCAGTTCTTTAAAAGTATTGGTGATATTTGGGATCATCTCTCACTGACTAGACAGAGGACAACTCCCTGAAATTTTGTTTGAATTATTACCTTGTTTTCCAAACAGCTGTATGTGTGACTGTGTGTAGACTTAAATGTGGTGTACAGCATATTTGTTGTTCGGCAAGTAGAATCTATAATAATTGTTACAACTAAATAATAGCGGAACAGTCAAGCAACTGATCCACAAAAACACAAGCAAACTCAAAAGCTACCTAATCCACACTGGCACACCTACGATCACTGGTCACTAGCCTGTACGTTACCGTATCTACTATCCTTTCAAGGGGTTGGGGAAAGAACAATCTTATCTTTGTGACATCACGATCATCATTTCTCTAAAAAACCTTTAGCACGGCATATTTCAAAAATAAATAAAGTGGAGACTTTCACAAAAAATCTCATCAGAGAGCTCTTTGTCCTCAACGCCGCACGGAATCTCCTCATAAAGTATTTTAGTTGGCTTCAATTGATTCGTCCTTTAAGATTGAAAACAATTGTGTCCTCTGACTATCACTGAGATGAGATACAACTGGAAGGAAACAGTCATCTACGCATAAAACAGAGCTGAGCCCACCAGTAATGGAACAGAGCTGAGCCCACCAGTAATGGAACAAGCCTCTTTTAATGCAAAAATTTTAATGGCTAACATAATCGATACTTATTCCGCATGAATGGACAACTCTATAGGCTGTCATGTTCATATGACATATGACATATGACATATGATTGCAGTCATTGACCACTATCAACTAAGCAAATGATGACAGATCGAACCAATCTTCTTGAAAGCTTCGAGCATTCCGGGTTTCCAAGCAAAAAAAACATGGGCTGCAGTGAAAGCTTTCTTTTCAATGTGGAATAGCAGCTGTGGTCATTGGTTTTCTTTCATGTTATATACATATATGACAAGTTGGCAGACCAAGAATTCAGGAGGTCTCCGCGTACGCTCTCCCAATCCGAAGAACCACCCTGCGTTCCGCAATGCTGGTACAATTTGGTCCTCGCTTGTCATATTTTTAAGCTAAAACTTGAAGGTTCATATTATGGATGGTGTTATTTTACTTGATTTTGCGAATGATATAGTTGTACAAGCAGCAATGTTAGAGCAAACACAAAGGTTTATCTACTGTGGAGATAGGAAAACAAAGTTTCCTTAGCAAAAAGAAGCTTAAAAAATGTTCCGGGTGAAAGAAGCTGAAAAAAATGGAGGAAAAAGGGAGATATGGATGGGGTGGAGAAAACCGCTAAAAACTGGGAGCTTCCTTACCAAATAGGGAGACTTATCAGGTATGGTTATTTATATATATCCTTTATTTCCATTCTATAATCATCTTTATGAATGTTTTTCATGCAGCGACATAAAATATAACTCAAAAAATAAGGAAAGGCAGAGAGACAAAGAGTATTCTGGTCGCTGAGCGTATCTGTATTGGTAAAGAGTTAAAAGTTGTAGATATTTGTTCGCTGTGATAATGTAACAGAGGTGCAGTTATCCCATTAGACCGTACATTGTCAATTTTCTTAGAAGAATTTTATGGTCGACGCAGTTAAGCACGCTTAAAACTGATCGTCTACCATCTTTGTTTGCAAATTGTATTATTATACTTTTGCCGGTAGGTATAACACATTAAATAAATTGTGGCAGCAAAGTTCAATATGGCTGTGTTCCTTGTTGGGAGGTGAGGCAAAGCTTGTGGCAGAAATAGCTTAGTTTATAATTATACAATATTTTGTTTCCCTAACATTGTTTTGAAAACTTAATTATTTTTTTACAGACGTTCAGTCTAAGTTTATTAAATTGCCCTAGGATAAAGCTTTGGAAGATCAAATAGTGGCTCTACTACGACTGAGACTCTCTGGTGCCTTGTGTTGTTGGTTGGGAGTGGAGGCAAGGTTTGCCTACCGAGTGTATTTGATTTGGGATGATTAGTCTTTTTCGAAAACCTGGCTTTCAAGGGGTTTATGGGCTCATGCTTTACAGGTCATTAATTTTCAAACTCACCACCATGATTTAGTAAATAGGAAATCTTAGTAAATCCAGCTTGGGAGCTCCAGGTTGGAGGCAATAGTTGGCAAACCTTTGTTTTCCTTAAATTATATTCTGCACTGCCTGCGAGGCTAGAGGTTCGCTAAGCTTAATCCTGCACATAATGCCTAATACAAGAAAAGAAAGAAAGTAAATTACTCCGGCTTCAGATAAACATAGACACAGTTGGAAAAGTTGGTGAAAACCTCCCAGGGTTTAGAGTACTGCATTATTGCAGAAACAAACACAAGCCTTCTTTGATTGTAATGAGAAGGTGGCAGTGACATTTTATTCCAAACATATGCTCTCAGTGATTCACCACCATTGTTGTTAATGGTCTTGTTACAGCGTCTGTGATTTAACATCTCAACATCTCATGGAGAGCCAGTCTGTACGGCCTGTAATTACAGATCAAAGCTAGAATACTAGTAATGAACACAGCACCCTTCCACGTTGATACTCCAGATATGGTACTCATTTTGATCAATCGCACAGGATCAAGCCTTGTTATGCTCACACGGTATGTCAGAGAGCAGATAAGTTACAAACAAAATTATGCTGTGTCAAACATATCTACATACCCTGTAAATACAGATCAGTTTTACTGATATCAATATACAACATGACATGACATAACATCATTCTATGGGGTAAGTAACAACATCATAAATACGAATGTACCTTGTATAAACAAATTTCGCAATAAATTTCAAAATAAGGATACTAGCTGGCAAGATCCTTATCATATGACAAAATTCTAAAAATAACCTTCAAAAATGTTTGAAAGGCAGCCGCAGTCACCAAACATCATTATAATTATCAAACCTCAACATATCAGCATCATGCACCCAGGATACGGCTTCACATACTTACTCCTTGTGGTCATGTTAGGAGTAGACAGTGCAGCTCTCTATCCTCAGCAAGGAGAGGAGCTCGCAGCCACAGCGTGTTTAACTGACTCATATATATCAGCTCAATGTACAAGAGAAGATCAGACCATCAATATTCTACATGTACACTAGGTATACCTTGAGGTGTGTCATCAGCCTGCTGTCGAATTCAATGAAAATAAACAATCCAGGTATGCTGTTCAAAGTGAGTTAGTTTCCTTACTGAGCGTTACTGTTTTATTATCGGCATAAATAAAAGCTGTGATTTTAGTTTGAGGTTATCATCAATGCATCATTCTATAATAATCTTTATCTCAATAATATGAAGAGAAACTAAGATGAGGCTAAGACCTTTATTATACTTTTCAGTAAGCTGCTTATCATATATGCAACGGAGAATAAAATGGTTTTGAATTTTAGAAACACTATCGGCTAGTGTTATTACTATAATACTTATAAAATACATAGCATGGCTATCTGTGGAGGAATTACATCAGTATATAACTTTGGTCAGTAACTATATCTAACATGAATTCTTGCAGCTTTAACGTTTTGCATTGGCTGATGTCCAAGTAACAACCTTTAATAACTCAGGCAAGCTATGTAACAAAATATGTTTACAAGGGGTCGGATGTATCAAAGACCGATCAAGATGAGAAATTTTTTCCAGCAATCGTGCATAGATTGCCATGTTTGTTCAGGGCCAGATATGTTTCCTAATCCATGAATATATATCAGTGGGTGGTAATTTATGTTGGACCTAGCAATACTCATTTTAATTTGAAGGTTTTCCTATAGAGAGGTTTTTTTTTATTACAGCGACACTCAAAGATACAAATTAACTCAGTTAGTGGAGTTTTAGAGTGACAGACTAATTTTAATATTTATTTGTTTGTTACACAGTGTATCAGCCACTTGTACAGCGGTGACCTTATGTAATGACCGAGTTACCTGTCAGATACCCATCATACAGATTGAGGCTCACAATAATGATGTAAATAATAAAAGTAATATCTACACTAACATGAGCGGAATTTATAAATCTACAAACATGCTTCCATTAACTTCTAAGAAACCTCTGCAGCGCTCGGTTCTTCTGCTTCTACTTTTGGTATGGGTTTCAGGATTGGGGATATATCTGGCATATTTTGGAACAAATCAAATTCAACACCTAAACATGGATGGATCAGGTTACGATAATGGAATCTTTTAAATTGAGTGAATCCCTGAGTTACATTGGGGCCCGTCTTGCATCACACATAATTTAATTTGAACTTTATCATGAGATGCAACACCTTTCTCCCTCATATCCAATGATTGTTTTACAGGATATGATACACTGGAGGGATATGTTAAATCCTACCCAAAAAATATAAATGCTTAGTGTTAAGGTAGAAACACACTGGCGATTGTTACAAAGCGAAGCGTCAAGGTGAAACATTTGCATTAGATGAAAAACCATTGTGTTGCTGGCGAATACGCTCAGTATCTAAATATTTTAATATTTTGACGAATTCGCTAAGGTTTCGCTATGCCGCATTGTAATAATCGCTAGTGTGTTTCTACCTTTAGTATTGAAATATATAGGGTCCTACCTTTCCAGCTCATTGCAACATTACATTATCACTTCAGAACAGTTTGTGTTTACCTTTTTATGTAAACTATATAGAAGTCTCTACTTTTAGATACTAACAACGCCACAACACTGAATCTAGTTTTCTGGTTTTGCCCCATTACCAGTATATCATTACACTAATTTTGAGTTGATTTTTTATTGTGCAGGTGGTGAGACGATCCCAGCTTTAACACAAAATTGATCAGCACACTGATCACTTAGGTACATGTTCTCATGTGTATCTCCGAACAAAAGAGTATAAATTACTTCAAGTGTCATATCTTGAAATTAGAAATGCCCCAGTTTGAATTGCGTTGATTGAACCACAGATCTTGTGAATCCATTCAACGAGGAAAATCCATTCCTAAAACCACATTTGACAAGGTTGATTGAAGGTTGATTTAAGGTTGAATAAAATCTGATGTCATATCACTCGCCCATCCCGAGGCATGGGCGGCGAAATATTATTGCCTTAATGGCGAGGCCGCAATATCTGCGCCAATTTGCTCTCAGTTTGCAGGCAGGTCGGAGCACACCTGGGGGCCAACCAATCCCCAGTAGAAGATGGACTGCAGTGGGATTCGAACCCACGACCTTCAACACTTGCGTGTTGGAGTCCGGCGCTCTAACCAACTGAGCCACCTCCTACTCCCTACTCCTACTCCCTATGTTTGAGCAGGGTCAGCTAAGTTCCCGACTCAACAAATATAAATATATCATGTCTATCGGTGATTACACTGTGTTGACAGGTGTGGAGCCAAAGCACAAGAAAACCCTGTATTGAGTATGTTCCAGACTCGTCACAGTGTTCTGAGTATCCTGATAGGCTTGTGGTCTGTCAGAGATATTGCGGAGCTTGTGAAGATCTCCAGGCAATTACCGCTGTCAGTCAGGAGTGTAAAGATGGCTCTCTACTGTGCCGAATCAGAGCTGCAGCTGATACAGAACACTGCAACTCAGGATTTGGCAGAGACAGATGTAAAAAAACATGTAGTGTGTGTGGAGGAAGCACAACGTCATCAAAAGCCTCAACTACTAGTCAAACAACTACCATTTCTGGTCAGGCATGCAAATATTCCTCTCCATTGTGTGTTGTCAGGGTCACTTCTGATCTAGACACCTGTGACTCTGAATATTACCTAAGACTTGTGGGGTTTGTGGAAAAAGCACAGCGCCATTGACAACCTCAACTGCTCCAACAACCCGACAACTCAAACCACCTCGACAACTTCAACAACAATATCTCTTTCCGAAAATGATATGATAACAGCGCCTTCAGCAAATGCAAGTATATCTGCCATCAGATTGAAGGACAAACTGTGTTCTACATCCGATTTTGTCAAGCTTTGTAAACTCAACCTGTTTGTTAATGTAAATCTTACCAGATGTGATACTGCCATAAACAAGAAGCTGTGTATCGAGACCTGTGGTGTGTGCGATCAAATTACTGGCATAGCTCAAATATTATCAAAAGAGCAAGCTATTTAAAACGGTGCATAGACTTAAAGCTATAATTTTTTTTGCAGTTTCAGTCCTGATTAAATGCTAATATCTCAAACAATTTTGTTGGAATTTTGAGTTTGAAAATTACAATAGGTTCAGTAGCTTGTGGAGATCATTTTGATGGTCTCTTCTGCCTTGTAGCTCAAGTATAACCAGGGAGATCAGGACTTTCTTCTTTGCTACCCCTTTCCATCAGCCAATAATTGTGTCATTATTAGTAGTTTACCGGTTTTCAATTGTTTGCTTGTTCGATTATACCAACGAGGAAAGTCCTAAACTCCCTGGTTATACTTGAGCTAGAAAGCTAAACAGACCTTCAAAATAATCCTAACAAGCTACTGAGTCCATTGCAATTTTCAAACTCACAATTTCATCAAAATTGGTTGAGATATAAGCATTTAATCAGGACAATATTATAGCTTTGAGTCTATGCACCGTTTTCAATAGCTTGCTTGTTTGATTAAGTGCCTCACTGCCTCAATGCTAATGCTCCACATAGTGTCCTGTCTAGGTTTATTATTAAGTCTATGATTATAACTGATTTGTAGGACTCTGATGCCTCAATATATAGTAGTTGGCTAAGTTAGGTATAGCATCTGGTCTATAAGGCGCAAGTGTTGAAGGTCCTGTGTTCAGATCTTACTACAGTCTGCTGGCTATATTGGGTTTTGTTGGGTCCGTGGCATGCCCAAACCTGCCGACACCGAGAACCATCATCCAATATCAATTTGTCACAATCATTAGGTATGCTGCGAGATTGAGTGTTTATACTGTTACATGAGTAGGGAATACCAAAAAATACTAAAAAGAAATATAAAAAAATGAGTAAAGTACAGTCTGACTTCTAGTGGATTAAAAAATATCTTGTAATATTAAAATCAAATGTCTAAGGAAGGATTCTTTACCCCAGGCAGTTCTGTATTAAAGGTTGCGATATCTGCCTGAGCGGAGTTTCGCAAGAAAATTGATTAAAAAATGTTCGTCATCGTGTATTAGCTACAGGGCCGGGTTCTTGTGTCCGTTAAGCCTAATGCAGTAATGCAAAAACCATCTATCGGTGTCAATCACCTGTTTTTTGAAGAACAAGGTCTTGTACCACAACCCTCAACTCAAAGCCAGGACCGTCACTCAAATGAATCAAAAGTTAAGGACAGGTGACATGCAATTAAAGCCGAATTTTCTAATTTTTTTCAAATAAAACGGCCAAGTATGATTCTTGAGTTCTCCATCTCCCATAACCTCTTAAAAACAGCTAAGTCAACAAACTTTAGTTTCGTGAAAATAATTTTGATTTTTAAATTTTTTAGTGTTCATTTACATGGCTGGACAGACTGCGGATATAGTGACTCTCAATGTCTCATAGTAGAGAGGACTGCTCTGAACAATACTCCCATCATCGTGGGTACTGTGGTGGCATAAGTGATTGTTCTGATCACAGTTTTAGTTGTCGTATTAATTTACAAACGACGCAACATGTAAGAAATAATTTTACTTACATACTTCATTTTCTTATCGCACCAGTTTTAAAAAGCAAAATTGAATGTAGGGTGAGGTTAAATTACCTCAACAACATTCCTCCTGGCATTTCTTTTTGTGTCATTATACTTGGAAATTTGGGACAAATCAATTTTATATGAACTCAAAATGGAATGTTATCATAAATAAACTGTAAATGTATTCAGTCCAATCAGAGAGAACTAATAATACATTCACAGCAATAGCAGGGTCGATGCTGGAAAAGGAGGGGGAGGCGTCGGGCGGTGGGCAAAAGTCTAGGGTGCTCAGACTACTGGAAAAGAAGAGTAGCATTGCAATTGTGTCCTTTTCAGATTCCTTTCTATTGAATAGTCCGAAATATAAAAAATCTAACTAAGTAATTTATGTAAGGAAGGTGAATTTATGGCAATTTGAGTTTTTGATGATGTTTTTTATCCATACAGGCAGGCAGGCAGGCAAGGAGGCTAATATTGAAAAGGCTGTAGATTCAGGCACTGATACTTCTGACATCTGAGTCCTGCAGGCATTGAGATGTATAGTCATATTTATGACTCTGCAGAATCAGGTGAGTACACTGAGTAAGCTGATACCATAAAAGTGTGCTGTGACCCGTCGAAGAGTCTTCTCAATTCCTAGGCTATTTATATCCCATCATGACATGACACAATTTCACTTTCAAAATAATGATTGATCATCATGGAAATACTACTATAGTCTCCATATTTTTTGTTGTATTGTGTGGTACATTGAATTTGAATCTTAAGCTTCTGTTATAGGAGCCCAAGGTAATGAGTATGAGATCATGGCTGCAGTGTATAATGAAGAGGATCCAAACAGAATCTACTGTAATATATGATAGTGATATCTAACGCTGCTTTGTAGTACCGTTAACTAGTCAGGACCCATTTAGAGCTTCATTTACTGCAAAAGTATATCCCAGAATTCATATGACCTCTCAAATGAACAGATTATAATGTTTCTCAGGATTGAATCTTCATCTGATAAATCCAAGTTGATTAATTGGCATGGTCAAGCGTTTGGTTACTGTAAGAAAAAAAAGTTCAATAAATTGAGCATTATCCTGACGCTATCTCAGGGTCTTTGCCTGACCCCTTTTTAAAGAGCTCAAGTTTTAAAAAAGCTGAAAAAATGCAAATGAACTACCATTATGTTAGTAATAAGTGACATTATACTTCTTTTTTTTTAACTTTTCATGAGAATGTTTTACAAAATCAACCAAAAAACCAAAAACTTTCAATCAATATGATGAAAAAGATAATCAGAAAAATTGAGTTTGAATGATTTATAATTGATTATTGAACTTAAATTATATGGAATATTGTTAAAAGTAGATGCTATGATATTATCTAAAAAGTTATTTGAAGTCGGGTGTAGTTTGAACATGTCTCCCAGATTGAAATTGCCCGAAAAATTAAAATGTTCTAACAAAAGTGGTGGACATTTCTTGTTCATCAATTGATGTCCAGTAATGCTTGTAAAATATATGTTGAGCACTTGCAAAGGTAAAAGGTTACCTTGGCCTTAATATTACATCATATTATGTATGTAGGGTTTATCTTACACTGATTGTAACATCTAAGTTCTCAATTTTTGTGTGATGTTTTCTATACATTTGATGGTTGATGAGTTTTAATTTCATGATCATTCAAGCTGTAGGTTCTATCTGGCAATCACTGTGTTTCCATGTTAATTTCGAGGTTGATCTTGTGAAGTAGGCAACGACCCTACTTGGGATATGCATTACAAGGTTAATTGAAGAGAGAATACTGGTACGCACCTGTACTCTCTGAAGATCTGATACTTAAGAGCAGCTCACGTCTCCTGCGGTTTACGTCACAGCCGTATCCGGTCTCTCTAGGATAGGAGGTAGAATCCTGAATATCACAGACCAGAGGATAATTTCGATGGTCTTCGAGCTATGGAAATGGCTCAGACATCGGCCTGAGCTCCAAGGTTCAGCTCACACATATCGGCTCGCATCAAAGACTCTGATGCAGGAGGCCAGGGTTCAAATCCTGGCGGCGGCATGTTTCTTCGATGTTCTTCTTCTCAGCTCTATCACGGGAATGGCTGCATATTCCAGCCATGAGGTGACAACTCAGCTCGATTGAGGCCGATCTCAAAACTCACATGGAAACATGGTGATTACGTTTGATGCAATTGGTTGATGATATTTCTATCTCGAAGCTTCACAACTTATAGGATCAATGATATTGATCTAATTTTGGTACATACCTTCTCTAAGTTACGCATAAATAGGCCTATATAGAGTGTTCAAGTGGCTTACCTGTACCTGTCACCTTGTCACAGACAAAAATAAGAAAGGAAGGCTAATGACCTTTTCCTGGAGATGGTATCAGGGTATTTATCAATAAATAGTCTTTCTTTGCAATGAACTAAAGCTAGTTAGTTGATAAGTTCATTAGTTTGTCCGGGTCGGAAAGCCACATTATACAAGAGAGGCTAACTCGTAAATACACAAACGATCTACAGATAAAAATTCAATTTATTAACTAATGTCAATATCTCAATCATATCATAGTAAGTACTTAAGATTGGACATATTGACTCAGCCTATATATTACTTGTTATTTCAGGATGATAGACAAGGTACACAGTGATTTTTAATGCTCCTAAGGTTTTGATAGGATGGAGGAAGAAGCTAACAGTGATATAATCAAAGTACTATGCGTAGTAAGTACTATACTCATCAATCACAAAGATATAGATATTCTACATTGCTTTTGTTCTTGTAAATCGAATAACTCTCACTGTCTTTGTTACTTGTGGTCTCTAAAACAAAGAGACTGTGATTGGTGTGTTAACTGGAGGTCTGACCCCGAGCGGTCATAGAGAAAGAGCTAGTCATACATATAAACATGGCGGGTGTACCTAAAACCCTACTGGTAAGTCAATAACATGTTTTATACGATGCTGGCTACAAGAAAAAAGAGGTTTCAAGACATCCTACAAATGCAACAAGTTACAGCTTACTTTCCACATAGCTTGGCCAACACTCAGTTACCAGCACATTTTTACCAAGAAATCTCGACATATTACATAATCTATACAACCTCAGGCTCTGATATATAATTCAGGGATTATATTAACAAATGATTGCCATGTTGCGAAATTTCATCTTGTGTTGAGAGGAGGGATTGTTGTGAAAGTACTGGGTGTATATCTATTCGTACTTTTCTTACATTGAGCCTGGTTATGTCGTGATAAGTTATTTACAACAAAGTGAAATCTCCTGCAAGATAAATCAGCAGTGCTGTCCCTGTGAAGAAGTTTCTGTTATTAGGTTGGGTTGAAGATTGGAATTGAGCTATTGAAAAGTGGAAATTATGTGAAGTTCTGGCGTAACTAGTTAAAAATTTCTGTTGATTGTGAGGTTTTGTCTCCACTAGATGATCACCTTTATTTCCAGACTTCATAATATTATCTCAGCGGAGTGTTTTGCTAGAGATTCTAATCTGGGTTAGAACTAATTTGGCTTCGGCTCCTTTTTGACATGTAGCTGGCTGTTTCGTTGTTCCTTGTATCCGAATCTTTAGCATTGAGATGCTTCATTTTTAATAAGATGGTTCGTTTTAATGGGGTGTATTTTAAATAAAAACAAGTGTGCCTCCCTAATGCATCATTTGAAAGTAGGCTCGGCTAGAAAGTAAAACTGTTAAGATGGCAAACATATTTTAGATTAGTTAAATGTTTAGCTACATTGCTTCCTTGTTCATACACAACCAGTATAGAGAAAGGAAACTGTGATTTAAGCTGTCAGTCTTCATGACGCTACTCAACTCAATGATGAAGGAAAGTTCATTGCACAACTGGTTGTTTGTAATGCAACAGTGCCATAGTTTAGGGAAAATGGTAGGGGGCGGCGAAAATACTTTAGGGTGTGAAGTAACACCAGGCTGAGTTTTGTAAGCCCCTCCTGAGTCACCAGCCCCCAAAGCAATTTAATGATATGAAGAGCAAATGGAAGTCCCAAATCCAAAATGAGCAATAATTTGTAATCAGTGTAAAAGCTACCTCTGTCTGAATTTAATCCTCTTATCTTAACTTTATAATGTATGGTGTAATTATATGGAGTGTTTGGTGTTTGTGATAGCGTTGTAAGGGAACCAATCACCATGTAGACCCAGCAGATCACACCCACAGTAAACAAGCAATGCTTTCGCTTTCTGCCAGGGTTTGGTTAGAGTGTAGGTAGGTCGCGGGCTCAACCTACCAGCAACTAATGTTAGATGAAAAAAGGTCGCATTCTGGTACCTAAATGAATAAATCACTTGACATGACAAATTTGTTGTGTAGGTTTGTTCGAAAGCTTGTAAGTTGATTTACTTGAGGTTCCTGAAAGGCACAGGCTCCACTCCTAATTATAAAGGTTACCCCTATTAGGTGTGATAAAATTACTGCAAACTATTAAAGAGCCTACATAAAACTCTTTCGAATCCTTTTGTTTTCTTTCTAAACACTTGACTACTATTAATAATTAATCCTACTAGATTATCAAAGCCCAAGAGTTTCACCTGTTTTCCATGTTTGAAGGCAAACAGATTGGCTGTAAAACTGTTTGAGGTCATAGAAATATCTATTTTAGTCAACTCAGTGTTGGATCTCCATAACTCGAAAGAATATCCCATCAATACTAAAGAATGAAACTCACTATTGAGTTAGGTAGCGATAATGATTTCTGATGTAGTGCCAGACATAGCCCAAAGCCCATGGATGCGATTAGTGTATTGGGTTACAACGGCAATGTGCTATACCCCTTCCCCATTGTAGGCCTATATTACCGGTCGATATCAAGCAGCTCGCTATCTTGGTTCTTTTTGCCATCCACCGTTGTTAATCAACTTCCGTTGAAACAAAATTCCCAACTGATTGAGTCAGTCCAGAATCCTGGCAATACACCTTACCTAGGATGACTCAATATCCATTCAGAGATAAAAACAATGAATGGATTTTAGCCAAATAGATGTATGATAAACATTTATACAGTGTTAAATAACCTGGGACTAGCAGTCTGCACATATACAATGAGGGAATTTTATCTGTTTCAACAGAGGAGATAATAGAACTTATATAACATTGACTATTTGTGTGATCTATAACATCCATAGTATGCCAGTTTGTAGCCTAGAAAGGGTGTCACCTGTCCCGAAACCTTCCCCCACCTTCTCACCTTAGGGGGATTTGTTGACCCCCCACCATTACCTGTCAACTTTTATTTTTACTCGGTAGCATCAGTAAGACAAGGATGGCAGATTTCCACAGGCTCTTAGATCTCCCTGTAGCAAAGAGAGAGAGGGGGGGGGGGGAGATTTTGTGTCTCTGTAAGCATATTTGTATTGTTCTCAAAGTCAGTTTTGCAATGAGATGAAACATTGCAATAATGTCTTCAATGATGATAGATGATGGTATTTTTTGATGGTAGTTTATAGTTGTGAGTCAATATCTGCAGTGATATTCTGTTGTGAAGTTCTCATAATTATAGTGTTACTGCTGGATGATTATATATTTGGTGCGTCGTTGAATTCATGTTTCATGTCCGAAGCGCTTCCCCCCTGCTTATGATTATATACAACCTCGACTGAAGAATCAGCATTATATGCCTTAGTGCGAAGTGGTTGGTTAAAACTGATGACGTTGGCAATTTGTATCACAAACATCAGATATATCGAAGGACTCTGTGCTAGTATCATTTTGCGGAACCATTTGGTGTAATTTTGAGTCGTCCCCCTTAAGGATGGCAACAAAATGATGAGATGAGACCTGATGACCTGAGACCTGATGAGACACAGATGAGACCTGCATTCATATTAAAGTTTAATTTCTTTAAATTGAAGTGATTTTTCAAGCTGTGAACGACGACTGAGTTATTTTGATGTGTCATGACCCAGAATGTAATTTTATCAATTACGATGTAACATGATCATCGGACCAGGAAGTTCCTTGTATGAATGGCTGACCTTTGCTGAGAAATCGATTTGTGCCTCTTGTGTTATACTCAGCCCCGCCTGCTTCCTGATTTTATGCTTGTTCGATGGTGTGTCAGGACCACACGAGTATATAATAGAGTAAGCAGATAAGCTTGATTGTAACTGTCACTGTCACTTTGTTAACATGGTATAAAGAAAAATTAAATTGCTGAGTTGATACAGGGTGTAGCTACAGCAAACCTGTAACTTTGGCTTGTATGGACATAAGGCCTACTATCCATGTAATGTGGCTATGGCCCAGTAATATCAGGCACACTCATAGAGTCGGGCGAGAAAAACTGTAGATCATTTTGTAGTCCACTTTATTTGGTTGAGTCAGCTGTCAGTCTCTATCACATAGTAAATTTATGGGTTTAGAGATGAGATTTAAGATCTATGAGATGATATATGACTGTTATGATGGGTGTGGTTGTGAAATTAAACTTTGAGGCTGAGTCAGAGTTCTCCAGAAGTTGTTCCTATACTGTTCATATAGTTTGATGACACTCAAAATAGACTCGTTGTTTGTAGGTAGCCTTACTGTACATGGGGAGAAGTGATTCTTATTTCCAGAGTTTTCTGTTATATTGGTCGCTAGCTTAAATGAAAAAAAGTAGGTTCCCGTTTTGGAATAAACTTACAACGACAGCTTTGTTCTCATTTTTAAAACTTCTGGAAGACAACATTCTATGGTTGCATTCTAAAAATGCAACCATAGAATCGAATACACAATGATCATGTCAAACTCAATATTTGTTATTGCCCCAACTTCTCAAGAAAAGTGTATAGAGGGATACGAGGTCATTGGTGTTGTATAAGGGTTCCTTGATATTGATAGTGAGTCTTTGGCCTATCGATCCCTAGGCTTCACATGCCACCAATCTCTCACCGATAGGCATCTCTGGTTTTACAATGTTAGGCACTGATGAGTGATGACTCATGATGGTTCTAGATGATTGCACTTACAGCAATGTTTACTACATGAGGCTTTGTGTTATGTGTTACCAGCGTGCCGCTGTAAACATGTAATTAGTTATAGGGGTTATCTACACTTTGTGCTGTATATTGCAATCTTTGGTTTGTTTTGTTCTCATTTCATCGAGATGATAGTGTAATCTATCTATTGGCCATTAGAGACTTCAAAAGTTTCCATTGATGATAAGCCAGGCTGTCTTCCTGTTCAAAAAGATCTAAATATCGTTTGCCATCTGTCCTGTAGATCATCAGGTGTTCATAGCTGATACTACCACTTTGCCTGGCAGAAGAATTTGTCAAATAAAAAATAATGAGCCACACTTCAGCAAATTCTTCATTTGCCTGGTGTATTCTCTCAGCGTTACTGATCCCCACGTCCTGATGGTTAGCAGCATGATAGAGGTAGTATGGAAATACTGTCGATTAGTCGATGTAGCCTCCCTCTGATGTATGATATATGTTAATATATCTGTAACAGCAGCTGTGTACTTTTGTTTCCTAGATTGTGAATGGAAGGGCAACTCCAAAGTCATTGTTACAAAAGACAACCGATTCCATGACTGTACGACCCACAAATTGACTTTGATAGTTTCAATGTTAAGCGAGGCCTTCATTTTTATTAACTTAAAAGCTTTTATTATTGCAGGGTTATACAGTGATGTTGATTCTCCTCCATGGTCCTCTGTCTACCGCGACCCTTACAACAAACACAACTGCTGCACCTACTGGTAAGAAAGCACATTACATTTATGCTGCAAAGTGTGTACACCACTGCACAACTAACCATGAGTCATGCGCTGTTTCTAGACTTTCTCTAGTTCAACCTCCTCATTATTTTAGTTACACATTCTGTTTTGTGTCTTATGTTTAGTCGTGCATATTCATCTGTGATACCGTGATTTGTTCAAACTTCAAATTCAAAATTTTCTTATTGTACTTATTCACTTGACTTAGTTATAGTGCCATTTAGATTTTAGGTGATCATAGACCGTTGCTTTTTTTGTTATCCGATAGAGAAATTCTGACTATAGTGAGTCATATATTGGGAAGTCATTAAACCTGTACTCATGTAGTATTGGTATTAGTTGGTGTTAGATCAAAAATGAGATGAAATAGAAATTCTTATATTCTCTTATATTTGTATGCAGCTCCTGCAGATGTCACAGTCAGTGAACCAACAGTCTCTAGTTTGAAGGTGACATGGTCGGTAATCTCTGGTCAATTCTATGAGGTAAATATTTCTATATCTCCTCTTCTAATTTGCACACAAATAAAATAATTGGTCTGATATCATCAAATTCTCCTGCTGGACATAGTTATAGACTTGTTGTGAATCATGTAATGTCTGAAACAGAAAATTTGATTCTGTAGACATGGAACTTTTTTTTGTGATCAAATATTTTAGCTAATAAATCGGTCCTGTCACTACTGTGTTGCAAAGATAAATGGAGCGTTAAGTTTGCCCAGTAAGGCTTAGATTATTCATAGCAGAGAACAGAAAACTCTTCATCCGCAACCATAGCCCATACCTTATCAGTCTGCGCATGTGCGAACTGTTGAGGCATACGTTCGTCTCTGCAGCATAGGGCTTGAACTAATTCACCTAGTCTGAGTACCAAAATTAAGAAAACAATGGAAACCTATATTTTGGAAATATTTGGGCCTAAATGGAACACTGGTTTTGATATCTCATAACCTTGAACCCTGGGAGTTGCCTTTCTTGATGGAAGGCAGCGCCATCACTGCTGTGCTGCAAAGATAGACTATGTCACAAGGCTATCCTGCAAGCAGAATGATACCTTATACCCCATTTATTGTTCGAATGTTATGTCACCAGAAACAAATTGATCCTCCCATAATTTACAGTAATCCTGTGAAAACTTCTGTTGAAATGCCACAAATCTTAAAAGTTACATTCCTTCTAACGCATTACCAGTTATCGAGATCACTTCATCCGCAATCTATTTCTTTTATATATTTTGTTTCCAAAATACACTTCCTATTTCGGGAATCAAAATGGTTTCATTTGTCTCGGTGTTACATTTTCTTGTGTTGTTCTTCATGCAGGTTGAATACCGTGTAAAAACAGATGGTGGCACTAATGCGTTTGTCTCAGCTCAGCAGGGTGGTATCAGGCTGTCAAGTGACCAAACTGCTCTTGAGTATCAAATATCAAATAATCTGACTCCAGGAACAACCTATGATATTAAAGTGACGGCATTCAATGCTGCAACAGGAGGCACAGGTGTCTCAAGCGCTCCAGTTACTGGGACCACAGGTATGAGTGTAAATAATGGCAGTTCAGTAACAAATTAAATACATTAAAACCATGGCTCTTCTTTGATAACCTATTTGCTTACCAGCATTCTGATGCTCCTACAGGCAGGCTAGAAAAATCCTAGTTATTGTATAACAAAACCTCTACTATGAATTTTCAACTGAAATCTCTGAAGATAAGGTATGGATCAGTTGCAGGATCTGTTTTTTTTTGTCAAATTTACTCCTGATATTTGTCAACTAGAACAAAGCAACTCCACTACCATAAGCATTCTGATGAGTGAGTCCGAAATCACAACAACTGACCTTGTAAATTCTACACTACAATCAACCATTGCTCCGACCAACCCAAATAATCAGAGTCTGACAACAGAGGTCAAAAGTATGACAACATCCCATTCAGATGTAGGAGACACAACAACCAATGACAGAGTTTCCAGTATCAATCCAATGACAACAGGGGTCACCCCTATCACAGCTTAACACAATCTGACAACTAGCAGTGCACCAATGCTCTCCGCTACAACATATGGAGCAATGCTGGAAAATGTGACAAATACAGTGAATCCTAGCTGGAGTGCAACTACATCTGTTCTCGACTCCAATAGTACACCAAATTCAAACACAACACTTCTTAGTGCTATTGCTGCTGAATCTACAACCTAGGCTGGTACAACCATTACAACTCAAGAGAACACCTCATCAGAGTTCACCACCATGCCTAACACGTCTGGTATAATGACTACAAACGCGACCAGTCAATTAGTAACAACTACTACTGCAAACATAGACAGCATAGCTACTGATAGCGCTACAACATCAACTGAAGATAATTCAACTACCACAGCAACAGAGGAGACAACCACCAAGAGCACTACAACAACCACCGAAATGAAGCGTAAGAAATACAGCTTGGTGCTGGAATCCACTGACCTAAGATTGAAACCTGCCAAAACCTTACCACTACTAAAGTCCCATTTGAAGAAAAATATGATTTCCAGTGTTAATTCTTGCATGCAGATGGATAGGAACTTCGGAGCAAATCCTTTTCCGGTTGGGGAAAAACCCAGACTTCAAATTTCCAGGTCACTTCAGTCCTCACCATTGCATGTGCTGCTATATCAGTACCCAGCAGTTCATGTCAATCCGAAAATTACTGGTGAAAGAAAAACGCAATTGAAATCATCTTAGGAGCCTGTTTTACCTGATTAAATAACGCTTTGCTTTTAGTTGTAAAAGATAAATTTAGATTTACAACTACTTGTCATAGAGTTGCCGAACCTTGAAGTAACTAAACTAGAAAGGGTAACTCTCTAACTACCCAAATTATTATTATCCTCTCATGAAAAACAAAATGTAAGGTGCTGGTAATGTAACGTTGAGTGATGTGTTGATGAAAGTCCTCATATCACTCAAATAACAACTGCTAAAGCTCTGTTAGGCTTGAGGCCAAATGGTAAATATGACTTTTATATTCCTAGTTTACCGTTAGCATAAGCTATGTCAGCAGACATTGATGTATATTGCATTTGTGATTTATGTCCATGAGTCACTCCAATGTCAGTATGATGCTTATCTGTACATGTGCTCAAATGATTTCTTGCTTAGACCCTTCCCCAACTGGGAACATCAAAGCTGAAAGAATTCAAGGCGCTAACGAGGCAGCTAAATTGACATGGGTAAACCCAGAAGGTCAATTTGATAAGGTGACCATTGTATGGAGTGAGTCCCCTGGCATCGATTTCACTTCACAAGAAGAAACCACTAACATTGGTGGACTTACCCCTGGAGAAACATATACATTCACTGCTCATGTATATAGTGGGAACAAAGTGTCTCTTACAAACACTACTTCTAATAGACTCACTTTAGGTAATATTATGATAACGTTACATCATTAGTCTCAAAATATGCCTTCCACAATACCTAGTGTTATCTATAATTGGAACTGTAGCAATTAGATGTAGCGTAGCTTTCTTATAGTTAGTTTGGTTGAGAACATGGTATGCTAGCTTTCTGTGTTTTCCCCATTTTCCTTTTCAATGTGTTATTAATTCCAAACTTTCATTCATAATCTAATATTAGAACCGAATGGAGTGTCTATCCTTGTTGCCAAACGAACTGCAACCAACACTGAGGCAGCCCTGGAATGGACCAACCCTTCTGATGTCTTTGACCGAGTTACCATCAGATGCGATGGATGCACTTCGAATGAACAGAACTTCACACAAGGAGAACATTCTGCTACATTCACTGGCCTTACACCAGGACAATCATACAATTTCACTGCTCATGTGTTTAGTAGACACATAAAATCATCACAGATAGACTACTCTAACAGGCTGACACTAGGTAGGAGTTAACACAGCTTGAGACTCTTTGCTGAGTAATTATGCTAGTTTTATTTCTTAACATAAGTTCTTTCCGGACAAAATTATATCCTTTCAATTATTTTAAGTGGTCTTCACTGACTTGACAACATTTCTAGTAGATATTCCTACCTTGTGCTAAAAGGGCTTCTGATGGGACTACTTTATGCCATGCATGTGTGTTTTATGTTGTTGATTGTGTTCCCATTTTCTTTACCTAAATTTGATTTGTTATGTACTATCAGAACCGAATGCAGTGTCTAACCTTGTTGCCAAGCGAACTGCAGCCAACACTGAGGCAGCCCTGGAATGGACCAACCCTTCTGATGTCTTTGACCTAGTAACTATCAGATGCAGCGATGGATATACTCCGACTGAAAAGAACGTAACAAATAAGGCAACAACTACTACATTCACTGGCCTAACACCAGGCGAATCATACGCTTTCACTGCTCATGTGTTTAGTAATATCATAGAGTCGTCACAGATAGTCAACTCTAACAGTCTGACACTAGGTAGGAGTTTGCACAGTTTGATATCCCTGACACAATGATAAAACCTGTACTTGTATCTACTTTATTTAACTAATGTTTTACAGACTGTCACTATCATTTCTATTTGTAATATTTCCTTTCATCACTTAGTTGTTCTCACACCTTATATTTTCTGTTGACTTATAACAAACCTGGTATTAGGTGCCTGCTTTGCTTCTAACTTGGCTTCTCTCAGCATATTCACATTCTGCTTCACCTCTGAGACAATGCCAGACAGTGATGTCTGTCAGCAGGTCTTTGGGTAGGACATTCAATATGAAGATCTGCCAGTATTTTGCACCAATGCAAATACTAATGCTACCTGCACCCAACGCAATGACTTTTGACCAATCAAAAGTTACGCTTCTGCTTTCACACTTATGTACCTTACCATAGACTCAATATAATAAAGTCTATGTGCCTAACTCAACTCAAGCTGGTGCGGTGTGGTAAGGCCTTTCATTATTTCTCATCCTCGTTTTGTCAATATCCTTTATTTAGCTGTGCTTCTTTTGTTGAATCTCTCAGGGTGATTTGTTGGAAGGTTAACATCTTGTTCCTCCTTTCTGTCTGTCCGTCCAAGCTTACCACCTTCACTGTCGTTTATTCAATTTCGAATTCATCATTGCTTCTTATTTCATATCTCAATGTACAATCTAGATGTGAATCGTCAATACTCAAACCTCACTATCCTATGCATTTATATCATAAAATAACTGGTTCTACATATTCTATCACTCAACGACAACAGTATCACCTGGTTATCACATAACGCAAAATGAAAAATATAGGTAACAAGTCAGTATGCTTAGTATTATTGTCATTGAACAAGGTAATGATGTAGGTGATGATAATGATCATCATTTTGTAGATCATTACTGGAGGTTCATTTTTCCAATGAAAAGTTAAGCTTTTCTATAGGGTTTCATTTATAGATATAGTTATTATTTAATATTTCATTAGTGACAGTAAGGGTTTTTGCATTCTACTGTGATCACTAGCTAACTCTTCTAATTTCCGAGTCCTGAGCTAATTTCTCTAATATTTTACATTGTAGTACCATCTGCTCCCACTGGTGCTTCTGCTACACAAGCTAATAGAGTCATTACAGTCAACTGGGAATATAGTGATGGTGATACTGTGGAGGGATTCAGAGTCTTCTGTAATCCACCTATAGGTATTGTGCTGTCATCACATGGTTTTACAACAATGATAATATTTGTGTATCTCATAGTATAAGCAATGTTTCCCGTCTGTTTTCGATATAAATTCATCAACAGAGATTGGTATATTTATTTTAGAAACACAATGCTCCCCCACGACTGGTAAACAGGTGACACCAGGTACAGCGAAGACAGCAGCTATAAGTGATGGCACCCATGGACAGGCCTACACTTTCAGTGTGAAGGCTTATGTTACATCAGTAGGCAGTGAACTGTCAAGTGCTGTCAGCAGCGATGCTCCACTTCAAATGGGTAAGATTACAGATCATTATTGTCAACATTCTTCCCCACTATGAATATATATATAGTGGGGACTACTACTGACGACTCCACCACAACTCTTGATATCACATCACTCACTTCTGGGTGTAGTTACAGCTTCACTGTAGCCTCTATACTAGCTAATGATAGCAGTCCTGAGAGTGACCCTGTAGAACACACAATGGGTTTGTACAAATTAAATACATAATAACACGTACGTGATCCAAGGAGGGAAACTTTCGCAAATGATTGTAAAATTAAGAATTCAGTATGGAACATTTCAGCCATAATGCAGGAGCACTTGTCACAAAGGGAATTTTTGTCCACAGAGACTGTTTTGCAAAAAAAAATACTATAATGTTAGAGAAACTTGTAATTTTAACATTCAAAGGTCACTGTTTTGTGTTATTTCGAAAGGACAACAACTTGATAAAGTAGTAAGAGTGGCTGGGAAGCTTAGCTACATGCATAATACAGAATGACCACTATTTGGAAATATCTTTAGCTTACAGAGCGCTATGCATATACTTGGTTCTCCACATAAAAAAAGGGGAATCAAAATTAATGTATAACAAGTTTTACAGGCATAATGCCACAATTAGGCCGCAAAATATTAACAATTAGGCCGCACTGGCAATAAGGCCCCAGGTTGCCCACAACTGATGTAGATGAAGCATCAAATTTCGTTACTACGCAGTGTTATGTGGGCCTTAGGCTAGACAAAAAGTACTAACCTTGTCAATCTAATTATGATGTGAATGATGTGATGTGTATTTTTTATTTGAAGATGCCATGAAATTATCTAATCTAGTTGTTAACGAGACAAGTGGAGCTTCTGTCAAGCTCACCTGGGATCATTCTGCGCATGCTCAGCTCTGGGCATGAGCTGATCTCTGCAAAATTGAGCCTCGGAATTCCGAAGCCATCTGATTGGCTACCTGCTCTGGTGGCACACTCTCAAATGCGTGCGGAATTGTTTGAAAGAGTTATCTTCTATTGTCACTATTAGCTAAATTTGACTGGCAATTTATGCAGGGGATGTCCTATCTCCCTAGACCAAAATTGCAATCAGAACCCAGACTAAACTCATTGTTCTTGCACATGCGCAAATTCAAGTCACGCATGATACATACTTAGCCTTACGACATTCTCTTTGTGGTAATGATACCCTAGTTTATCAGTGATCTACATGCCCAGTCAGATCACGAGAGTCAGTATGACCTGGGATGCACCAACTGCCTCTGTGTTGGACCACTACAGAGTCAGCTATTCTTCAACTATTGTAAGTGATGTCTCTATTGTGGTAAGAAATAAAATAGTGGCAAAGCCTTCAGCTATACCTGCATGTTCTTACTTTAAACAATACAGGAAAGCTGGTAGCTTGTTTTGCCACAGAGATGACATGTAAAACCTCATTATAAATAAGATATACCTTAGGAGAGACATATTACTGTACACTGAGCAAATTGGTCTGGTGATAATCTCTGTCAGGTTCAACTCACATGTTTTCTTGCTCTTTTATTCACAGTGAAAATAACCTTGACTATTACTGGAGGTATTTCCATCTCTTATTTGATCATTCATGGGGCCTCAACAAAATCAAATACCGTCCTCACTTGTATAAGTATAAGCCTTATTTGTTTTGGCAGACTGGCTGTGATGGTGGTAACAAGTCCACTACTGACGACTCCACCACAACTCTTGATATCACATCACTCACTTCTGGGTGTAGTTACAACTTCACTGTAGCCTCTATACTAGCTAATGGTGGCAGCAGTCCTGAGAGTGACCCTGTAGACTACACAATAGGTTTGTACAAATTAAATACCTGAATAACATGTACGTGATCCAAGGAATTTTACTTGTACATTTATAGGTGACAATTGAATGATCCTTTTAACTGCTGCCTAATGTAATTGTGATATTCATTGTAT
Source organism: Membranipora membranacea (assembly GCA_914767715.1). Classification (NCBI taxonomy): domain Eukaryota; kingdom Metazoa; phylum Bryozoa; class Gymnolaemata; order Cheilostomatida; family Membraniporidae; genus Membranipora; species Membranipora membranacea. The sequence continues at coordinate 12,728,217 of OU612074.1, forward strand.
ATCTCTGCTCTTGTTCAGCCCCACTAGCTGTCACAGACCTCACTGTGACCTCCAGTAGCTCATCAGCCATTACGGTTAGCTGGAACTACAGCAATGAATCTGTCTTTGACATATTCGTCGTTGAGTGTTATGGGGACTGTCAGTCAGTCAACACTTCTGATCTCTCGGTCCTAAGAGAGGACCTCACACCAGGCCAGACATACTCAATTATAGTCTACACCATGAGCGATGGTGTGTCAAGTCTGCCTGAGAGTCAATATGTTCTACTGGGTAAGACTCGGGAGTGGCTTAGACACTGAAGGAAGGATGGTAGCACAAACTCTCTAACTGGTTAACTAATCTCACACTTACATAAGCACGATATTGTCCATGTCATAAAACAGGAATATTTGGTTCAGGGCTTTGGCGCTGCATTTTACAATTCAATGGCATTTCTATATGGATTATCTCATCAACTAATAGATACAGAGAATCGTTCTTCAGCTATTCTCTGTTTTTCTTTCTTACAGCTCCATCCTCAGTGGCTGACTTAAAGGCCTTCGAGGTTACAGAAGACAGTATCATTTACCAATGGTATGCTGGAGCTGGTAGACAAGATGGTTTTGAAACTGAATTTTCAGACCGTGCAGCAAGTAAATGTAAGTATTCCAAACCAATAGCAACTCCTCCTCCTCCTTTAAATGAGACTTTAAAAGCTAGACACAAATTCTATTTTGTCAATTTTAACTTAGATCTTTGTACATGAGATGATGACTGAGGACATTTATCAGTATGGTTACACAACTTTGTGTTTGATAACTGATATAGAATCCGACCATATCCTGCCTGTCAGGAGGCACTTTGTCTATGTATATGCCTGATAAACACGACTTGTCTCTTCAAAACAGCTATGCCTTGGATGTTGTGTGTGTGTGTAGTTACAATTTAGGCTGGGAATTTCAACCGCTTCTCTCAGCATATCATTTAGTTTTAATATCTCTGAATTGCAGCCAATGTAACACAATCAAAAGATTCTACTAACAGAACATTGCACTCTATCACAATCAGTATGCTAACTGCTGACACTGAATACACTGTGTCTGTGAGAAGTAAAGCTACAGACTCTGCTGCTGGATCTGGTAACAAGTTTAGCTCTCCTATGAATGACACATCTAGTACTATAGAAAATGGTATGTACATCTCAATTACTCTGATTTGCGGCTCCCAGTAGCAAGAGTAGACCGCTGACAGCAGTTTATGTCTTCAACACATTTTACAATTGTTCGTATGTTGCACTGCTGCCAATTTTATCCTAATTAACTAAAACTGATATAATCGGGAACCTACCGAAAAGACGCACGGCAGTAGGAGATATGATTGAAGTTGTTTATAGGAAAATGAAATACTAATGACATGTGAAAACTTGTCTTAAAAAATGAGTAGATTTATCAATTGAATGCTTAATATGTTAGTGCGTTATTGGACCAATTAGTAGATATATGAAAGAGATCATTATCAATTTAGACAAATCACTCTGTACAAGCGACAGCTCCACAGGTGTAAAAATAAACAAGTACATTTTATTCATGGTCCTCATGATCCTGACTTGTCTTAGTTAAAATTTTTAATTTAGGCTATGTAAGCTTATCCATAATTTGAATATACAAATGGATGTGAAATACCTTACTCTTCTTGTCACAGGAGAACTGGGTGATTATTACTTTTTTTTTATTTTGCTTTAGTCTTGCTGAAAATTGCTATCTTTACATGGTATTGGTTGGTGTAAAATGCTTCAAGTCTTCAATAACAATGCTTCATTTATGTTTGAAATTAAAGTTTAGATCTGTTTATTCGATTTTTCATCGCTAAGCCAAATTTCGACAATATTTTAAACAAGTTTGTGTTGATGAATAAACATTACAACCTTCAATTTCTTATTTAAATAGTTGTAATTGTTTGGAGTCTTATAAACAAACACGACAGGTTGTAAAATTGTGTTTTCTATGTTGCAGTACCAGGAATGGTACAAAATCTCATAGAGAAGGAAAAGGGTACTAACACAATCATGATCCAGTGGGATCCTCCATCACCCCTGAACTCAGTTGTCGGGTATGCTGTCACAGTATACGAGAGTGATGGTAACGGTCCCATCGGTAGCTGTAAGCACGCTTCTATTCTAGACTGTGAAGCCTGCGAGGTATGTCTATAATAACAAAGAGGAACATGTGGCTCCCAACATTAAACATTATAAATTACCTCTAACCATAGGCCTATACATGTATATGTAGTTTTGCTGCATCTATATCTATAATACCAGATATGTAATGTAGGCCTACACTGCGAACGATACCTTTGTTATCAAGATATGCTTTACACACTCTACAGTGTTTACTAAACACCACCATCACATTGATCAGTGTTTACTTGTTTGTTTTGTTTTGTTGTTAAATTAGCTTTCTGTCAGTTGTTTTTGTTTTTCTTTATCTAGTCCCGGAAAAATGATTCTTCTTACGACCATTGGAGAACACAGCTATCCTGGGGTGACCAAACCAACCGGATTATAACCAATGTGAACAAGACCCAAGAATTCACTGTGAATAACTTGGAGCCTGTAACTACCTATACTGTTAAAGTGTTTGCGCTCAACACAAGAAATCTGACCAATGAGAGGCCTCTTGAGATAAAGACAGCCGTAGCATGTAAGTATTACATGCACAATTAATTTATAGTAGTGTGGTTTGAGTTGAGGGAGTGGGAAGGGAGGCCGCCATTGTCCAAATATTTTGATAATAAACTTTTGAATACTGTAAACTAAATATGTATGTAAGTAAACAACAGTCACTCACTCTTGAAATGTAGGCCTGGTGACAGTTATACTTCAATCTATTGAATACTATGTTATAAGATGTAAATCTGGTTTGGAAATTGGTCTGTACCGAGTTTCTCCTCACTATGCACATACTTTAAGCCCCCCCCCCACCAATATCGTTGGAAATAATTACTGTGTTTGTGGTTCTAGGCAAGGGTAATGCACTCAAATCTTCATATCATTCAGCTAGGTTAGAGTACCCATGAAAGTATAAGTTTAAGTTTCTCAACTTAGATCTGTGTTTTTTATTTCAATTGTTTCTGAATTTTTAAACCAAAATTTTATTGCAAACATATTATTGCACACATATTTTCCTTCATTGATCAAAAAATTCCTGTGCATAATCTTTAACAAGGAAGTTATTATTGTACTTCTTTTGTTGAGTAAGATCTCAGCTGTCTGTCATTGGCCCACATTCTGGTCTCGTACCATAGCGTCATAGCTCATTGTAGACTAGTTTCTCTCATTTTTTGTAAATACATGAAGAGGACAACTGAAACAACTGTTACACAATCCCTCATTCCTGACTCCCATTCAGGACCGAGGTAATGACCTGCCTGAAATCCAGTGTTCAAATAATGCCGAACATGAAACATGCTAAAAGTTGATCAATATCATTAGCTCATTCAACAATGAAACGTAACATAATAAAAAACTTGCATATTGTGACTTTGCAGTGCCTAATGGGCAGCCAACCGTCAATGTAACTGGATTCACACATAACACTATCGATATAAGCTGGAGTGCTATCAATGACAGTGTTGGGAATATAACTCACTATACAATTACTGTGGAGAGTGCCGTGGAAGCTGGTCAAACAGAGGAGGTGATCGCTCCCATCAGAGTGAACCGAACCGGAGCGGTGAGATCTAAGATCATAATTATGAATAATAATGTTTTGTTTGTGATCTTCAAAGTCATCCTCTGTTTCCCTAAGGGACTGCTTTTGCTTTCAGCACAACAGATTTTTTAACATTCGGCTTATTTAGGCTCTCCTATCTGATAGATAAATAAATCAAAGTCATCTCTTTACAGGTACAAACTTACACTTATTCACTGCAAAATCTCGTACCAGATACTGTATATAACATAAGTGTGACAGCATGGACATCAGATGGTATTGGACAACCTGGAATTGTGCAACAACGCACAGCTGAGTATAGTAAGTATTGTTTTATTCATTTTGTGGCAGGCCACATACCTCATATTCAATTGAAAATGATGCCTTTCCTAAATTCATCAACAAACAATTACGAGATGCAGAAGCTAATCATGTCAGGCGACATGTCATGGAAGTAAAGGTGGAAAACCATTGAATTCCAAATCTGGAATAGCATCATGAGCTTTCTTTTGCCAAACAACTGGCTCAAATAAACCAGTCCCTAGTAGCATTCTAGGAAAACCCAAATCATCGGCATGGAAGGCATTTTATTACTGCTTTCTGTTTTGTACACAAGATAACTTCTTAGGCTTTATTATATGTGCTAGTAGAGACAGCCAATCAGATCAATGTCTGTTGAGTCCCTGTGTTGAGTGTTCTAACTGTATAAGGCTATCCTGATATTTCCGTTTCATGAGAAGAATTTAATTCGGTGTGGAAACCCCATAAAGATAGTTTATAATGAAATTGTTACCACAATATTTTTTGACTTGCCATAGAAGGTGGAAAACTCAGCCATATAATTAATTCTTTGTTAAATTAATGCTGGAGTCAATTTTTAATGGAGTGTTGTCATTTGTCTTACAGTACCTGATGTACCAGCTTCCTTGAGTCTCACACCAAGGACTTATAACATATCTGCTGAGTGGGAAGAACCTGATATGTCAAATGGAATCATTGTGATGTACGAACTCACTTTCTACAAAGTAGATGAAGACAACACCACAGTGGGAGATATTGAGACAACAGAGGTCAGTTCATGCTATATTTTGGATAATAGTGGACAAAATACAAGTACATGCACATCATGTCGTTTTGAATGTGTGGTCCCCACTAATATTTTGGGTTTGCTTTTTTGACTTTACATCAGTATTAATGTTGGTTACCTGAGATTAACGTATAACATAATATGGTTGACCCAACAAATGATAGACCCATACATGACGACTTTGATTGGCAAAAAGTTAGTTAGCCATTGGCTTAATGCCCTTTGATGCTAACATTATGATGTAAAGTCGACTACTTTTGATAACATAAATCAAACCGCTCTTGTCACATAATAACTAACAAAATAAAGATGTTTCAAGTAACTGTGGTAAGTATGGTAAAAGTGTGGTATGTGTAATAAGTCATTGTCAAACATTGTTATCATCATTGTTGTTTCTAGTATCCGGCCAATGTTACTACTGCTAATCTTACCAGCGAGATCATCAAACCCTACAGAAGTTACAGGGTTGAGGTAGCAGCTAAAACCAGTCATGATGTGTATGGAGAAGCTATAATACAACACACAATGACCCTCCCTACAGGTTAGGGGATTACTGTGTGACTGATTGCTGTTCCTTTTTATCATAATTCCCACAAGTATCTTTATTAATAAGAATTACTCTTAATGTCTCAACTCTCAATCTCAAGATTTTGAACAATTAGACCTGTTTTCACATCCTTCAGTTCACATAATACATCTTAACTGTTACTTGTGTGGCTGTTTTCTATTGATTAGCAGAAAGTCACACATGATTTGTGTGATTCAATTATATGTATGCTATTTCAGCACCTACTGGTAAACCTGAAGAGATCGAGGGAGATCCAATCACATCTCACTCAATCACTCTGAAGTGGGATGCCATCAATGCAGATTTAGTCAACGGGCAGCTAATGTAAGTCTTACCCATATTTTCTGTAGGGTTTTAATCCCATATTTCTTCATCATAAAAGATAGATACCAACTTTAACGAGGATTAGAAAGAACAAGACAAGCAGATCTAATCAACCAAGGTGGTTGACATATGACGCTGGCAATTTTACCACATTACCAGATTACAATTTTGATTTTGGTTTCAGATACTATAAGATAACAAGCAATACCTCAACAGATTTGGTGATAGTACCAGGTGACATGACAAAGAAGAAATACATTAACCTGAATGCCAACACATATTATGAATTTAAGATCAGCGGATGTACAGTTAATGGCGGATGTGCGAACACAACTTTTACAGCTGAGAAAGTCATCAAAACCAAAGAAACAGGTGAATTTTTACTTCCATTACTTCCACTACAGTTATTTTTTTTGTGATTTTGTAACCACAAATTTGGTAGTTAACATATTGTCCTTTGGATAGGAGGTGGGGACTTCTTTGAATTAGTCAGGATCCAAGGTGGTGATATTAGGCCTGGCTCAGTGTTGATGTTATAGTGAATGATGATCTCCATAGTTTAGACTTATGTGGATTGCACAAATTACGATACTGTAACTTAGAACTGGTGCTGCATATTGAAAAGCCAATGAGTGTTTGTTAATATAGAACATTTCCCGATGGTTGGCATAGCCTAGGGCCGGGTGTGTAAATGAGTTTTGTCTGTTTTTAATATTTTTCTAATTGCTGACACAAACAGGTCCAGGTGCTGTTGAGAAGCCGACTATATCACTATGTGACATGCAGGGCCTGCAATGTTTCACTGTGGTATCAGTGAAAGTCTAACAGTGTTGTCATTACCGGCTTCATAGTCACTGTAACTAGTGATAGAGACGTGAGTAAGAGATCAATGGTGTCGTTCAATGATCTCTTTTTGTTTTCTGGGTACAGGTTTGCCACAAACTTTGCTCAATCACTGGGTGCGTGTTTCTACGGATAACATTTAGGACTTTTTGTAAGAGTCAACATAAATTCTCACCTAAAACTGTAGAACAGGAGAATCAGGTACACTGTAACACTTGGTGAGAAGCAGCAAAGTCATGTGTGGAGGAGTTTATGTCACGCTGTCTGTAATAAAGTTGCTTTTCTCACTTGGTTTTTCATTGTGTAATCTGCAGTAAAATTACTTTGCACTTCTGCATAGGATCATGTCTTACTGAGGGCTTCACATTAGATTCTGGTGACAATAAAGGTGATAAATACTGAGCTGTGATGTTCCTCAATGCACATTACCATTCAAGTTCTGAATTTATGTGGGTTGCACTACTCGGTTTGTTCATGTTCACGTTGATATTGACATCTGTGGAGTGGCTAGCATATGTGTCATATAATCAAGGCACTGTGGCTGGTTCATCGGTAGAACTTGTTTTGATTTGGTGCTGTGTGGGTAGAGGTAGCTGTACAGTCAACAGGATATGGGTTTCTTATTTGAAGAGGTGATAGTGAGACAAAAGTTTCAACTTATGCAACAGATCACAATCACTATGGTTCCATGCTTCGATTTTGTGGTTCACTCCGATTTCGAATGGTTAGAATGCACTGGATCCTAACCATTCCCATGATGGGAAAAACATCAAAAGATTCTGCCGCGGCCGGGACTCGAACCCCGGCCCCCCTTTGAAGGTATTGTGTGCTAACCATTCAGCCACGCAGCCAATAAAGAAATAGGTTGAATAAACACGGTACGGATATTCGCCCAAAAAGTCAATTGTCACAATCGGATTTGACTTTAATGCCGTTTCCATGGGGCGATTACTCCCGAAATCCTTACAACATCGACACATGGAAACATAGTGAATTGCTCATTCAGTTTCTCTTGGATATCTATAGTTAAGATTGTTGATTTGTCAACAGTGGGTTTTATTTCCTGTTTCTGATTGCGATCTTCAGCTATCTTTGATCAATGATGATATTTCAGGTTGATAATCCCATTGTTATACCTCTGTTGACAAACTAAACGGAAAGTAACTTGGTAGCAGAGCTTCTTTACACTGTCACTGTTCAAGCTGTGAACAATGATGGGGTGTCCGCAGTCCCACTCCAGCCTGCTGAATTCACAATCACTGCTAGTGGTAAGTTCTGTGTACTACTGCAAACCTCAGGTAGTCCTCAGCTTCTTACAGGGTACTGTTTCTCATTCTTGTTCTGTGGAAAGGATTGAATCTTAGTTCTCCAGTGTTTTTGAAAACTTTCATCTTTCAGGGTTTGATGACAATAACCTTCTCTGAGAGTTAACTTCACACATTTCCTAAGAGAACTTATCATCATAATGGCCTATGCTCTCCTTTGTTACAGCCGCTGTGGCACAAACTATCCCCGAGGCTACTCGGACAGAACTTTTAGTTCAAGATGAGACAGAGAAAGATCAAATAGCTCTAAACATACCTTCAGATCCCAATGTCGTATTTGATACGTCAGCTGGTGAAATAAAGTTTATACAGGTTCTTGTACTGAAAGGACCAAACAATAACGGGCAACAAGGCACCAGATCAGATGATGGTCTTGAAGCACTTACATGGGCTGCAGCTAAGAAAAACAAATTTGCTAGCCCATATGCCATAGGCAAACAAGACACTAGTCCTGAAAGCTGGCGAAGTGGATCCAATAGAAAGAAAAGGTATGGATGTATGCTCATGACCCAGTTGTGAGCTTTTTAGTGGTTGTGACACTGAAATGATGTAATTACATGGATTCGAGTAAGCCTTTTTATTTCACCACTTCTCTCCATTTCTAATCTGTTATGTCCATGACATGGATATGATGTGTTACCGACACTAATGAATTGATATGTTATATTAGCAGAAGTACAACTAGTCTTGGCAAATGGGGCCTTTTAGATTATTTAAAGAACATATCTCACTACTCTTCTATATTTATAGAGCGGTTGCTACTACAGAAAAGGTTGTTGTTGGAGAGAATGGTTCCTGTAACAAGAACTCTCGAGATCCGAATGAATACTGTAATGGTCCTCTGGATCCTAACACTAAATACTGGTGAGTAGTCACACTGGTGGTTTTTGCCACATTTATGGTAACTAATGTGTAAGGCATGCAACATGGTGAGGCAGGGATACATTGACATGACTCTACTTACAGCCTTGTGATGTGATCAAAATAGAAACTCGCCTTTGAGAAATTTGACATATTATTTACAAGTAATACGTTGTGTTGGTTTTGGCAGTTTTATGGTATCATGCAGATTCTTGTAATGTGTATATTAACCTATAACCTGTATATCATATCATTATCGGGAACTTAGTAACTCTATATACCGAATGATTAAAGAACCTAGGCAAAGTTCCATACACTAGTAGCAAGCTCTTATTATGACAAAGTATATGCATTCTTTTTTCGCAACATTTTATGTTTGTTATAGATAATAAATTGATCAATCAATCAATTGGCTCTTTCCTACCACTTTCCAAATTCTTTGCTTTACTGGAGCACTGTTTACTCATCACCTATCTGTTAGCTTCTGTCAATATCCTTCTACTGTTTCAGTGTGTATTTACGAGGCTGGACAGGTGGAGGTTATAGTGACTCTCAATGCCTTGTTGTAGAGACCACTGCCCTGAATACAACACCCATTATAGTCAGCGTTGTGGTGGCTTTAGTGATCGTAGCAGTTTTAATTGCTGTTATTGCTGTTCTGTACAAGCGACAGATAGGGTGAGTAGTAAAGTCGGTTTCTGAGTATTTATAACATTCTTAAAGACTAACCAAAGACCAATGCATGTTATAGTCAGGCAGTTACTTATGTTAAAGTCTTGTCGGATTTGCATGGTAAAAAACTTCAATGGTCGACTTGGAATGAATTATTGAAGGTGGAAAAAGTGCCTCCCATAAGGGAATGTAACGCCCATTCTCTGCATTATGATGTCACAGTCTTCTAAAAGTGCAATACAAACAACAAACACTTCCTGATATTGTGACATCATAATGCAGAGAATGGGAGTTACCTTCCCTTATGGGAGGGAATTTTTCCACCATCAATAATTCATGTCAAGTAGAGCATTAAATTTTTATTCACCACGCAAATATGACATAACTTTATCATAAGTAACTGCCTGTCTATAACATGCATTGGTCTTTGAGTAGTCTTTAAATATGGTCCGAGGTCTGATATTTTTATTTATGATTTGGAAACATGGCACAACATAAACACAGCAAGGTTCATTTAGTTAGATTCAAACATCCGTAAGGGTTTCAATGTTAACACTTATCAGAGTTTTTAATGCTGACAAGAACATGGTAGCAGCCTCGCTCTTTAGTGCACTGCAGTCAGCAGTGCTGCTTACTACTGTTAAGAGCAAGAGAGACTCTAAACAAGAGTCTAATCAAAGGTGTGCTTGCATGCAGTATAAAGATCCCCCTCTGCCTCTTCGAAAAAAGAGTAGCCGGCAACGGCGGGCAAGGGTATAGGGTACTTCCCCACACAAGCCACCCGAGCTTAAGGGGGCCCGTTAAATAGGGCGGTCAAATAAGACCTAGTGCATAGAAAAAAAAAGGTGACCCGCAACAGTCTAGCCCTTCCTGCTTGTGACATACTCTACCTTATACAGCATCTTCGAAATGGAAACCGATGTTGATTTTCGAAATGCCTTCCAGTTTTAAGATTAATACAGGATTTGATTTTTTAACAAGTTTTTGTCGGTCAATGCTATGACTCAATTTAACAAAGTTCCGAGTTAACTCTTTTGTAGTGGTCCTAATTGACTTGAATGGTTGGGAGAATGTTCTTTTTGCGAAGTACCACTTTTTTAAAACCGCTCTCTTTACAGTTATGATGACGTTAGGATGATTAAAATTGATAATGAAATTGAATTGGAAACAGTAAGGTCAGTACAAGGGAAGGCAACCTTTGATGAGATAGAAAAACCAAAGATCTGGTGGAAAGATGTCTCTGAGCATGAATTGGTTACAAGTTCCCTATAGAGGCCTTTAAGGACTGTGGGCAAAATTAAATATATTCATGTAATTGAATTAATTAATTAATCATGTAATTGTCAAGCCCTTTAAGATGTACAGAGTAGAGGTGCGAGCAAAGACTGGATTTGAAACATATGGAGTTTCATTAGTAGGGGATATCACAACATTAACTGCTGGTGAGTGATGTTATAGTTATAATTGGATCGGTTCTTGTCTGTCAGTTAGCTTAACTTAGAACAAATGCTATGAATCTACTTCAGTCTTCAATGAATTCTTCTTGTTCTTTCTCAATGTTAGATATCAGTTGTTCATTGTTTGACTTACTGATTTTTCATACTGATTCTTTCTTTGCAGCCCCTACTGGGAAACCTGCTAATGTGAGGGGGGAAGATGTGACATCTACCTCAATAATATGCTGTAATAAAGATAATCTATGCGCTGAACTTGAATATGCTGAAACGGTCACAATCACAACTTTAGAAGGTGAGTAACAAATTGTCAATAAACTAGCGAATTGCCCTGAAAATACAGAGTTTTTTATACCCTTAAGTACTCATCTTTTCTTGAGCAACGAGACAAGGATCAGTTATTTAATAATACAGTACTGTGTTATAACCTGTGAAATTTACTAACTTTAGCCTGGCCTTTGAGTATCATATGTTGTGGTTATTTATCTTGGCTCATACATTATCTAGTACCACGGTGCGCCTTTATACACGTTGTGTTAATTTATCTTTCTCTTCAGTTCGCGGGTTTTTCTAGTTCCTATTATCCTAAATAACTGAAGAGACAAGTTGTCTTTTCGAAATTCTTTTCGCAAGTTAAACCTAAAAGTATCCCTGGACCCAGAAAGACTCAAGATGATGCTGAAAGGGTTTGAGACTCAGACTTAACAGGGCGGCTGAAATACTCGCCCCTAGAGTTACTTGCCAATTTCGCTGCATGATTGTAGTAGCTTTTTTCAGCCTTTTCTAAGGAATCGAGGCAGAATATCCTCCTATAATGTTCTTACCCTGCCCATGCTGTTCTCCAGCAACTAACTGTACTTACTTAAATGATGTATTTCTAACTTAATGGGGGTTAATCAGGAAATGGCGTATTATTCGCCCCCTCCTATAGGGAAACCCCCAGCTATCTTGTTAATCACTGAGGTAAGAAAAAATAAGAACAAATCTCTAAGTGGCTCAAATAATTGCCCTACCAACCTAGGGATAAACATGGAGACCCTTCTAACATCTTTTCTTGGACGTCTGTTTGTCTGTTGGTCTGCTAGCATTAGGTCGGTTGGTCTGTTAGCCTTAGGTTAGGGCAATGCTAAGAAGCTGTCTTTTTGACAGGTAGGGTTCCCAGAGCGTCACTCAAATCAGGCTTGTTGGATGTTTTATTTTAGTCTTAGTTTTATCCTACTATTACAATTCTCAAAGATGTAACACATGCTAAAAACTTTATAAGTTCATCAGGTGTCATTTACACTGCATAATTTTGTTTTACAGATGTAGGTATATCAACAAGCTCACACCGTCCATGAGTTCCATCAGCTCAACAGACCGGCGGCAGTGCATTGATAGCAGTATCAACAGTGTTAGCTGTATCTCTGGCGTTAAATGTAGCAGCCTTATTTGTATTCATAGTGATGAGGAGGTAAATCTAACAAGTGGTATACTTGGCTATGATTCAATGTTTGGTACTTTAGTCAAGCCAAAACGAGGCCTCACCTGATGTTGTTTAATGGTAACAGTAAGATATTATGACCCCTGAAATGATATTCAAATTGCGGTCTGAAGCAAGTCAAAAAGGTCTATTGAGGTGGAATATATTGCTATAAAATAGTAGTGTAACACTTTTTGTTCCCATAGATTCAATTAAGTTTTCTTCCTTTAGATGTGTTGCTGGCGTGAAAAGTGACTCTGGTTCAGATGCAGATAATTATGATCATCTGCAGCCAAATACTTCTGAGATGGGAAGTCATATGTACGACAGCATACAAACAGGTTAGGATATTAGTATATCTTTGATGAACCCTCAGTTTAGATTAGAAAATATCCATCCCCACCAAGTCATCTGACAATTGCTTTGTCATGATTGAACCAATGAATTGCCAATAATATCATCATATTGTCAATCACAAAATTGCATCTGATGTTATGTTCTAAGAAAGTGGCGGTTAAACCGAAATTGTAATTTTAGTATTGACTCCAAAGATATGTTCTTTTGAACAAAAAGACTAAGAAAATGACTAACTGTACTTTCATACTCAAGACGTACCAATGATAAAATTTCACTACATTTAGGCCTTATGAATATTTATCTTAGTTGAATTTATTTCTCAAATATGTTATATTTTAGGTCTGACAGGACCTGAATATGAAACAATGACCCAGGTCTCGAGACGGGGAGAAGCAAAACCAATGGAAAGTAATCTGCAAGGGACTTGACAAACAGCTATTTCAAGTGTAAAACAGACCTACTTTTCTTAATGTATTTTGTTTCCTCTTTCTATAGTAAGTTATCCAAGATATAAGCCTACAATCAGCCATATTAGCCAACTTTCAACTTTTGATTATTACTTATTTGTCACTCTATGTAGGCCTACTGTTGATAATCATAACCACAAACATGTTATTGTGGCTTTTAAGACCATCATAAATCAAATATAGTAAGTGCTTGCAAAAAAAATCTTCACTTGCATTAACAATAGAGCAGAATAAAATGTTCTGTTTAATTTCTATTTAGTTTTCGATGTAAAGTTTTAGGGATTAAAGCTACTTCAAATTGGGCAAAACTTCATATCAAAGTTATCCTCACTCAGATAGGGTCTATATGAGTTTTTTACCCTCTCCAAAATGGCAAGTCATCTGCAATGGACTTGTATTGACTAGTATAAAACAGAACAATTATCGCATTGAGCGCATATTTTGTTTCTGTCTCTATAGTAAGATATCCAAGATTGAAAAATACACTGCCTACAATGAGCCATATATAGTTTTAGCATTCTATTTTTGCCAAATTGTCAGTATACACATTTTTATCAACCACAAGCATTTAATTGTGATTTTTTTAGATAATTGTAAACCCAATAAAGTAGCTACTGGCGAAAAAACATTTTTGCTTGGATTAACACCGGAGCAGAATAAAATTGTCTGTTACAGATGTTCAAAAAAAGAGCAAACCAGTATTCTATTAAGTCATTGAATGTGTATAGTTTTGAGGATTCAATCTGCTTCAAGTTGGACAACAAATCATACAATTACCCTCCCCAAAACATTCAGATCTGATCTATGAGTTTGCTATCCCTCCCAACAGGGCTGACCCATTCAAAATTGAGTTAAATTAAAGGTCTATGAGGTGGAATATATTGCTATAAAATAGTGGTGTAACACTTTTTGTTCCCATAGATTCAATTATGTTTTCTTCCTTTAGATGTGTTGCTGGCGTGAAAAGTGACTCTGGTTCAAGTGCAGATAATTATGATCATCTGCAGCCAAATACTTCTGAGATGGGAAGTCATATGTACGACAGCATACAAACAGGTTAGGATATTAGTATATCTTTGATGAACCCTCAGTTTAGATTAGAAAATATCCATCCCCACCAAGTCATCTGACAATTGCTTTGTCATGATTGAACCAATGAATTGCCAATAATATCATCATATTGTCAATCACAAAATTGCATCTGATGTTATGTTCTAAGAAAGTGGCGGTTAAACCGAAATTGTAAATTTAGTATTGACACCAAAGATATGTTCTTTTGAACAAAAAGACTAAGAAAATGACTAACTGTACTTTCATACTCAAGACGTACTAACGATAAATTTTTACTACATTGAGGCCTTATGAATATTTATCTTAGTTGAATTGATTTCTCAAATATGTTATATTTTAGGTCTGCCAGGACCTGAATATGAAACAGTATAAACAGATATTCAATTTTGTGGTCTGAAGCAAGTCAAAAAGGTCTATTGAGGTGGAATATATTGCTATAAAATAGTGGTGTAACACTTTTTGTTCCCATAGATTCAATTGAGTTTTCTTCCTTTGGACGTGTTGCTGGCATGAAAAGTGACTCTGGTTCAGATGCAGATAATTATGATCATCTGCAGCCAAATACTTCTGAGATGGGAAGTCATATGTACGACAGCATACAAGCAGGTTAGGATATTAGTATATCTTTGATGAACCCTCAGTTTAGAAAATATCCATCCCCCACCAAGTCATCTGACAATTGCTTTGTCATGATTGAACCAATCAATTGCCAATAATAACAATTATTGTCAACCGCAAAATTGCATCTGATGTTATGTTCTATGAAAGTGACACCAAATGCTTCTGAGATGGGAAGTCATATGTAATACAGTATACAAACAGGTTAGAACCTTGATATATCTTTGATATCTCCTCAGATTAGAAATTATCTGCCCTCCTTCAGTTCACTGACAATTCGCTTGCCGTATCTGAGCCAATGAATCAGCCAATAATATTATACCCTTGTTAATCACAGAATTGTTATATTCTATGAAAGTGATAGTTAAACAGAAAATTGTTACTTAAGTATCGACTACCAACATATCTACCTTTGAACAAAAAAATCGGACTAAAATCTTCCCGTACTCTTTTATACTCAAGACGTATTTTATGATAAAGTTTTACTACAGCAAGGCCTTATGAGTATATGTTAGTTGAACTCGTTCCAATTGGCTAACTCCCGCATTCAGCAGCAGCCTAGCAGAAATTTATAATAGACTTATGAATTCAGATCAATTCTGCTCGAATCAAGTATCAAGTATACAATATTTTAGGTCAGCCAGGACCTGAATATGAAACAGTAGCCTAACTATCGAGACAAGGAGAAGCAAAACCAATGGCAAGTCATCTGCAGTGGACTTGCATTGACAAGTATAAATAAGACCTATTATCACATTAAGCGTATATTTTGTTTCCTGTTTCTATAGTAAGATTTCCATGAATGCAAAATATATTGCCTGCGATAAGCCATAGTCCACAACTTTCTATTTTTGCCAATTTGTCAGTCTACTTACACATATTTATCAACCACAAGCATTTAATTGTGGATTTTAAGATAATTATAAACACAATAAAGTAACAAAAAAAAAACTTTTTCGTTTGCATTAACAATGGAGCAATGTTACAGGTCTTCAAAGAGTTTGAAAATGCATAGTTTTGGGGATTAAATTGAATTAGACATCACCATAGAGTTACTTTCCCCAAGAGTTTCAGATCTGGTCTATGAGTCTGCTACCTTTTGCAAAAGAACAGGGCTGACCCGTTCAGAATTAGTAGCTTTGCCCAAGTTGCTATTGCAGCAAAGAAATCATATCATTTCCAAACTAACCCAAAATGTAATATTCAATTGATAAGCATCTCTTATTCAGGTTTTACATCAGCTTTGAATATAGAGAGTGCAGAAAGTTGATTAGCAAAACCATTTTCAGTCAATGAACTAACTCACAGATAATTAAAAAACTCATTGTGGAAACATGATTATTGATGTAGTAATGATAAATCTCATCTGAAATTATCAGATTCCTTTTTATCTGTGATGTTTGTCCTTGTAGGATAATGCGACATTATGCATTGTTTCTGATACTGTCACTAAATTCCATATAAAGTAATTTGATCTCACATGATACGATTCTTTGATTGGATTTATCGAGCAAATTATCGGCGATTGCTCAGTTCCGGTGTATTGATTCAACAAAAACACAAAATAGAAAGTGGTTTTGAATTTCCTTAGATCTTTGCTAACTTCTTCTTATAAGGATATTGATGCCTTGATGAGGTGTCCTTGCCATAAAACATCATTCACTCTATCTCATTTTGACTCTTCCTCCGACAGTCTGAACTAAAACACAAAAAATGCTAGCAATTTATTTAAAGGCGGCTGTGGTTCCCACCCATCCGTTTCTCCTGCTGATCGGATGTTGGACTACCTTATAGAGGCTCTTTGCTGTGAGTAGCTCTGTGTTATCGCTTATTTGTTGCATGATTTATTGAGCCCCAGCAAATATATCAAGTCACAAAACCCTTCTTTTTTACATTAATTGTGAACCAGATCACTGCTAATTTAGCACCCTTTTTAATGTCGAAACGCTCTCTAACATATCTTTAGAGACAGGCAAATGAATTAGAGCAACCTCTCATTTATTTTTTATTTATTGTATGAGCTGGGAACATAAGCTTATTAAACAACGGGCAACTTGAGTTTTAATATTAGCATGTCGCATAGTGGGATTTTAAAGGTGTAAAACCCCTTGAGCATAAACAGCTGAGGGTACGTCTGAGATGGCACCGAAATATTGCCGGGTGAAACACCTGAGATTTGAAGACTATTTTCAAAGAATAGCTGGCAAAGCGAGTCAAAGAATGTATGTTGTTAAAAAAATGTTGCATCTAAGTTCAAAGCCAGTAGCTTTCATGATGTTTAAAAGTTGTGTAGTTTCCCTCTTGATGTATTTATTGTCTGCCTGTTTTGCACACGAGCATAATTGTACCATAGACAAGAAATTACTAAGGAAAGTTTTTAATTTAATTGTTAAAGACAACTCCTTGATCACATCATACACAATTTTCTAGAGCGATGCCCTCAAATGCAAGTTCCATACTCTTGTAGCAAGTTCCTTTATTGACAAAGTATATGGACTAACCAAGGCCGCCGCCACAGGTGAAAATGAATCCCCATGATGTTAAAATATGATGTTTGTAAAGATATTGATTTACAGGCGCCAGGGTAGAAAGGCATAATTAATGTAATGTGATGCTATTGAAATCATTGCCTTGATTTATCTGGTTCACCTGCAAAATCACTTTTTTAACATGTCTAAAATTCCAGTTTCTATTTAGCCATAATAATCTCTTTCACAAATCTCTGGGATTGGCAGTTCAATAAGAGCATAGCTTATCACTAGTTTAGTAGCTCAAACGGTGCAAGATGCTGGTGGAGGAATTTCATTATCAACCACTTTCTGGTTGATAATGAAATGCCTCTACCAGCATCTTGCACCGTTTGAGCACTTAAACTAAGCTTATCACAAATGAAATCAAATACCCACAACAAATACCACACATTATTCTAATGCAAAAGTTTGATGTTATCTTTATTATTCATCTCAGTTGGGGTGTAAAGTGTTGATATTCTATAACGCTTAGAAATCATTGTTTGATCATTGATTTAGAAATGATTTGAAAAGGCAGTAGCAGTGAGAGTATTATTACAGTGAGTGCAGTGAGAGGCATAATTAGGTTAGGCAGTGCAATAATCGAATCGAGGCGCCAGGGTCGAAAGGCATAATTAATGTAATGTGACGCTATTGAAATCATTGCCTTGATTTATCCGGTTCACCTGCAAAATCACTTTTTTAACATGTCTAAAATTCCAATTTCTATTTAGCCATATCTTGGGATCTCTGGGATAATTGTTTGATCATTGATTTAGAAATGACTTGAATAGGCGTGCAGTGAGAGTATTATTATAGTGAGTGCAATGAGAGGCATTTAAGTATAGGCAGTGCAGTATTATTTTCATAGCTTATCACAACTAGAATCTAATACCGGATCATTCATTAATAATATGGCATAATAATATATCATTTTGTGAAAAGGTTAAATACCTTGGTGTAGACATTCATAACAAACTAAGATTCGAAGATTATGTGCATAAAATAACTGGCAAAGCAAGTCAAAAGATGTATGTTGTTTAAAATTTTATGTATCTGAGTTCGAAGCCATTAGCCGCCATGCTGTGCAAAAGTTTTGTAGTTTCACTCTTAATGTATTGTCTACCTGTTTTGCACACTAGCATAGATGCTAAGGACAAGAAATTACTAGGAAAAGTTTTCAACATTGCCAAGAATCTAGGGCTTGACGTAGGCGATCTCGATACCATTGTTAAACAGAGAACTAAATCCATTACCATGTGCTGTTTTTCTGATGAAGACCACTTTATACACGATTTTCTTGAACATTGCCCTTCTGGTCGTCTAAGACATGTTAAATATCGCAGCTCATGGGGCAAAAACTGTTTTCTGAGGCAAATGTGCATCACACTTAATGAGATTCTTTTTTTAAAAAGTCCATAGTTCCATACTGTGGTAGCAAGCTCTTATTATGACAAAGTATATGCATCCATTTTTCGCAACATTTAATGTTTGTGATAATAAATCAATCAATCAATCTATCAATCAATCATAAATTATTGTAAGGCAACATTTAGCATTGTTTTTATATTATTCATCTCTGCCAACGAGCAAAATCTGAGTTTTTAGCTTACATTCTAAAATCCCCTGAGTAGCCTGAGTTGAACCCAAAAATCTGAGTAACTCGCGCTAAACCTGAGTGGTTGAGAGCCCTGTCGAAACAATGGGGAGTAAACTGTTTTCATGCTGGAGCCATGCTAATAGATGGTAAATACATTAATATTTGAGTGTTGGCTATGTGTTGTCAGTCCAGAAAAGTTATTTCTGCAACCGCCAACGGCAAGAAAATAGAGTATAAAAGCAGAAGCATCTACAACCAATTATATCTGTTGCTGGGAAATGGGGATATCTGGCTCCATCTGGCATACCTATCAAAGACAGGTGATGTCAGAGGATATTGGCTAACAATAAAGCTGCCCATTGGCAACCTCTACAGAAGGCTGCTGGCTAAACCTTGCCGGCTGGGAGAATTGATTGTTGAATTAAAAAATATAAATAAGTAAGAGCTCCACTTCATTATCCCTTACAAAAGTACCACTGATCTCATCATATCATAGTAAGTACTTAAGATAGGATATATTGACTCAGCCTATATATTACTCACACACTAGTACACAGTGATTTTCAATGGTCCTAAGGTTTTGATAAGGATGGAGGAAGTAGCTAACAGTGATATAATCAAAGTACTATGCGTGTTTATTATAATTATTGAGAATTAAGTTCAACCTACCTGACGTGATTTAGTCTCTCAAAAGTAAGTAAAAACAATTAATGATTGGGTTATTGTACCTTAAAAGTAGCTAAAGACTTCACCTCGATTTGGAGTTATTGTGATGGGTGATGTATGAAATCAGGACTAGCATATGTCACCCCAATATGCACGAAAGTTGATTGCTGGCTGTTTTATCAATCAATTGGAAATGTACTGCTATAGTTGATTTCTGCATACTCATCAATCACAAAGCCAAATTATTCTATCACCAACGCAACATGTAACATCCTCACTGGGCAATTTTGATATTCTACTTTGCTTTTGTTCTTGTAGATCGAATAACTCTCACTGTCTTTGTTACTCGTGGTCTCTAAAACAAAGAGACTGTGATTGGTGTGTTGACTGGAGGCCTGACCCCGAGCGGTCATAGAAAAAGAGCTAGTCATACATATAAACATGGCGGGTGTACCTAAAACCCTACTGGTAAGTCAATAACACAGCATGTTTTATACGATGCTGGCTACAAAAAAAAAAGGTTTCAAGACATCCTACAAATGCATCAAGTTACAGCTTACTTTCCACATAGCTAGGCCAACACTCAGTTACCAGCACATTTTTACTAAGAAATCTCGACATATAACATAGTCTCTACAACCTCAGGCTGTGATATATAATTCAGGAATTATATTAACAAATGATTGCCATGTTGCGATATGCCATCTTGTGTTGAGAGGTGGGATTGTTGTGAAAGTACTGGGTGTCTTATCTATTCATACTTTTCTTACATTGAGCCTGGTTACATCGTGATAAGTTATTTACAACAAAGTGAAATCTCCTGCAAGATAAATCAGCGGTGTTGTCCTGTGAAGAAGTTTCTGTTTTCAGGTCGGGTTGAAGATTGAAATCGAGTTATTGAAAAGTGGAAAATATGTGAAGTTCTTGCGTAGCTAGTTAAAAATTTCTGTAGATCGTGAGGTTTTGTCTCTACTAGATGATCACCCTCACTCCCAGACTTCATTATCTCAGCGGAGTGTTTTGCTAGAGATTCTAATCTGGGTTAGAACTAATTTGGCTTCGGTTCTTTTTTGACATGTAGCTGGCTGTTTCATTGTTCCTTGTATAGGAATCTTTCGTCCCATTGGGATGGTTCATTTGGTGGGATGGTTTGTTTTAATGGGGTGTGTTTTGAATGAAACTAGGTGTGCTTTTTTGATGCATCATTTGAAAGTAGGCTCGGCTAGAAAGTAAAACTGTAAAGATGGCAAACAAATTTTAGATTAGTTAAATGTTTTGCTACATTGCTTCCTTGTTCTTACACAACCAGTATAGAGAAAGGAAACTGTGATTTAAGCTGTCAGGAACTCCATGACATTACACAATGATGAAGGAGAGTTCATCGCACAACTGGTTGATCGTTATTTGTAACGTAATGAAGGATTGGCACTGATATACACTGTCAGAGAGTGCATTTCTGGCTGAGTCATTGACAGATTTCACAATCGCACCCATCCCACTGATGCACGACCATCAATCTCTATGTCACTGTGGTCAGCTCCCACAATATGTTACAAGATAACCGCGAGATTCACACGATTGTTGCAGGATTTCTTGCTAGGTTGTTGGTTATGGTAATCAGCTCAAAAGCATAGATGTCATTATTTTTCTTCTCAGTCAGAGGTATAAGGTCCTTAGCAAAATCAATCTTATATACCATTCCACCAGATCAAGCACGATCCAATTTGCCTGCAATTTGGTTTTGAGCCGCCGCCGGATCACCAGTAGAATAGGAATGACCGGACTGCGGGCATATTGGATCAAACTTCTTCTACCATTCCACCACTTTCATGGTACAGACTATTCTCGATTATGCAGCAGCAACAAGTATTAATATTCATAGCGTCTACCAGTGTGAGCGTTCAGTCAGTTCAGTCGTCGCGATCGGTATTTTCAAGATCCAGTATTGTGTGAGGAGGTTATGGTTCATATGATTTGAAGCTTCGCATAGCTGTGATTTTCACGCTGTGATAGATTTGTTATTTCGCTTTCCGCCAGGGTTTGGTTTGAGTGTAGGTAGGTCGCGGGATGAACCTACTAGCAATTAGTGTTAGATGAAAAAGGTCGCATTCCAGCACCTAAATGAACAAATCACCTGAAATGGCAAATTTATTGTGTAGGTTTGTTATGATGGCCTTTGCAGCTTGTAAGTTGATTTACTCGTATAGTTCCTGAAAGGCACAGGTTCTACTAAAAGAAGTGAAGTGAATTTATTTTGGTAATTGTGTTAGAAACACATTACAATTTAGGCGTGAGCCATATCTCTCTCAGTTATTTAAAAGACGAATACTAAAAGGCACAAAGCTGCACAAAAATCTTGATGTTCTAGTTTTTGGCATGATATAATATTACGATTACATTTATAACAATTGCGTAAAATGTGTCCATCATCAGCGATAAAATGTTGACCTAGATTAAAAATACTCATGTCAACAAAACAGGCATATCAAAAATGTAACTGTTTTTTAAAAACGAACTTAAAAGCATATTCTTTTGTCTTTCTGTAGCACCAGTATACCAGGGTTCAATATTATAGGTAGAAATGGGTTGGATCAGTGATTGGATAAAATTATGTTGTTGATACTGGTTAGGTTTAAAATGTTTGAATCTAGAACAAGCGTAAAATCTTTTCTTTAGTTTACTATAGACATATTCAGTGTTTGAGCACCATTTAAGATCACAGTCGAAAAATGTACCTAGGCATTTAAAACTATCTACCTTCTCTATTGGATTACCATTTATAAATGAGGACCAGGGTATAAAGGTTACCCCTATTAGGTGTGATAAAATTACTGCAAACTATTAAAGAGCCTACATAAAAGCCCTTTCGAATCCCTTTTCTTTCTAAATACTTGACTATTATTAATAATCAATATTACTAGATTATCAAAGCCTGAGGGTTTGGCTATGCAGCTGTTTTCCTTGTTTGAAGGCAAACAGGTTGGCTGTGTTATAGGAAGATCAGATTTAGAGAATCTCAGTAATTTTAGATCCCCATGATTCAAAAGAATGTCCCACCAATGCTACAGAATGAAACTCATATTCAAAAGTTTTATGGCCTAAAGCTCTGATGCGATTAGACTATATGTGGGGGTTACTAGGGAGTTTTGCTATACTCCCCCCTCCCCTGTATATCACTGGACGATATCAAGCAGCTCACTATTTTGGTTCTTTTTCCCGTACACCATTGTTAGTCAACTTTCGTTGAAACAAAATTCCCTTCTGATTGAGTCAGTCCAGAGTCCTGGCAATACACCTTTCCTCGAATGACTCAATATCCATTCAGAGATAAAAACAGTGAATGGATTTTAGCCAAACAGATGTATGATAAACATATACGATGTTGAATAACCTGGGACTAGCAGTCTGCACATATACAATGGGGGAATTTTATCTGTTTCAACAGAGGAGATAATAGAACTTATATAACATTGACGATTTGTGTGATCTATAATATCCATAGTATGCCAGTTTGTAGCCTAGAAAGGGTGTCACCTGTCCCGAAACCTCCTCCCACCCTCTAGTCTTTATTGTTCCCCGAACTACCGTTACCTGTTGATAGCAATAATAATACAACCATGGCAGATTTCAACAGGTTCTTAGATCTCCCTTTGGTATCAGAGTGAAGGGGGGGGGGAGAATTTGTGTCTCTGTAAGCATATTTGTGTTGTTCTCAAAGTCAGTTTTGCAATGAGATGAAGCATCATATTAATGTCTTTTGTGATGATAGATGATGGCATTTTTTGATCATGGTTTATAGTGGAGGTAGGCTTTTCATATTATCAACAAAACTTAATGATGGTCCTTTCTGGTAATTCAAACATTAGGCAAAGATATAATGCTGGATAGCTAGGTGAAATCAAGCCCTGTGATAGAAGACCTACTAAAAATAAGTCGTGAGTCAGTGTCTGCAGTGATATTCTGTTGTGAAGTTCTCATAATTAAAGTGTTACTGCTGCTGCTGATTATATAGCTGGTGCGTTGTTGAATTCGTGTTTCATGTCCGAAGTGCGGGTTCAATTATTTTGGAAAATGCGGACAATATTTTTTTCCTTAAAAATTGATCTCAATGCATAGAAAATGAACTGTAACCCATTAAGATATCATCCCCATCTTTTGAAGGCCTGAATTTCAGGTTCTTTCATTGTTTGAAAACGCGGAAAATCGTTTTCCGCGTTTTCGAAAATGTGGAAGATAGTTTTTCACCTTGAATTTCATGATGATGCTAAAAAAAACTACTGGAAAGACATTGAGACATCACCACTGTATCATATGAGTGTCTTGGGTAGAAATCAAGTGATAAAAATAATCTTTTGGAAAATGCGAAAAAAAGATTTTTCTCAAAAATTGATCTCAATGCATTGAAAATGGACTGTAACCCATTAAGATATCATCCCCATCTTTTAACGACCTGAATTTCAGGTTATTTCATTTTTGGAAAACGCGGAAAATCGTTTTCCGTGTTTTCGAAAATGCGGAAAATCGTTTTTCACCTTGAATTTCAAGATGATGCTAAAAAAAACTACTGGAAAGACATTGAGACATCACCACTGTATCATATGAGTGTCTTGGGTAGAAATCAAGTGATAAAAATAATTGTTTTTTGGGAAATGCGGAAAAATAATTTTCCCCTCAAAAATTGATCTCAATGCATTGAAAATGGACTGTAACCCATTAAGATATCATCCCCATCTTTTAACGACCTGAATTTCAGGTTATTTCATTTTTGGAAAACGCGGAAAATCGTTTTCCGTGTTTTCGAAAATGCGGAAAATCGTTTTTCACCTTGAATTTCAAGATGATGCTAAAAAAAACTACTGGAAAGACATTGAGACATCACCACTGTATCATATGAGTGTCTTGGGTAGAAATCAAGTGATAAAAATAATTGTTTTTTGGGAAATGCGGAAAAATAATTTTCCCCTCAAAAATTGATCTCAATGCATTGAAAATGGACTGTAACCCATTAAGATATCATCCCCATCTTTTAACGACCTGAATTTCAGGCTATTTCATTTTTGGAAAACGCTGAAAAAAGTTTTCCGCGTTTTCGAAAATGCGGAAAATCGTGGTTCACCTTAAATTTGTTGATGATGCTAAAAAAACTACTGGAAGGACCTTGAGACATCACCACTGTATCATATGTGTGTTTTTGGTAGAAATCAAGTGATAAAAATAATTTTTTTTGGGAAATGTGGAAAAATAATTTTCCCCTCAAAAATTGATCTCAATGCATAGAAAATGAACTACAACCCATTCCCAGCTTTTAACAGCCTGTTGTTTGTAAAATCAATCAGCAGATATGATCTTTTGTGGACACTGGATCATAAAGTACACAATTTGCCTTCCAATGGCACTACTGTATCATTTTTATTTTCTTGAAATGCAGGTAACTTTTTAAAATAATGTTGAACTGAAGTTTTAAATAATGCTTACTTACAAACGCAGAGACAGCATTCACCTCGCAATTTTGGTGGATCTGCTGGAGACAATTTTCTCTTGTTTACCCATCAATATAATCCGATAGAGCCAGAATGATAACCAATGCAAAGTGATTACTGATCCTGGTTGAATGTCAATATCCTGTCATGTGTTTACTGACGCAATATCAAATTGATAGTGAAATGCTTCCAACAGTGAGCTTTACCAAGGTGCCCTCAACAAACTGTTTCAAAGCGACATCTTTCGAAATTTTACATCAAAGCGGAAAAGATATGATGTCCCAAAACACTGATTTAGATACCAAGCGCAGTATATTGAGATCAAAGGAGTGAGGGCTCATGAAGGTGAAAGAAACAGATGTGAAGTATGAAACAACTGCGCAGTAGGAACTCCTGGAAACAACAAAATAACTCAAACGCGAATCTCTAGTATTAGTATAGCACAGGTATAATTTTTGAGAAATTTTGTCAGATGGCCACTTATTGTATGGTTGCTACTTGCAGCTATAAATGGTAGCGCACAATCCTTGAATATCTGTAGAAAAGTGTATGTCGATATCTCACGCTTACTGAATCTCAATCTCATGTCATCTGGACTGTTTAAGTTTCAGTATCTTTGGTGTTGGACAAAAACTACATACAGTTTGGTGTTGAATTGTACATTAATGTTGCCCACTGTCACTAAGATAAAGGTTGATATTTCACAAAAATTTTGTGTTCTTTCTTCCAACAAACTGTATTGATTACGGATTGAGTTATGACAGTAACGGTACTGGCAAAGTTAAGGGTAAATAAGCGAGCTTCTTCAACTTTACAGCAGTATGACTTTGAAGCAGCAAAAAATGCTAACACATGCTCAAAATAGGAAATACTCTTTAACAAAAGGAGATGATAAGTTCACAAATTATTTTACAGCCAGATTGAAAAGGACACTTACTTAGCTTTTTGTTTAGGAAATTAACTGGCACAATTCTTCGTTAGGGCAGAATTTAGTTCTATTTATTAATGGTTGATTGATTGATTGATTGATTGATTGATTGATTGTATTCTATCACTAACATAAAATAATATGTTGCGAGATGAGGGTGTTCATACTGAAAAGGAGCCAGCACATACAAGGAAAAATAAGATTAAACACTGATGGATGATTAAAAGAGAATATCATTTAAAATATGGATAGCATGCCTCAAAAAACAGTCTTTACCAAGGGCACTTCTGTGTTTAATTGTTCGATACTTGCCTGAGGGGCATTTAGCAAGAAAGTTGTTCATAAAGTGGTCATCGTCATGGATATATCGGAGGGCAAGTGTTTTGGTATGCTTAGTCATAAGGCTGTCGAGATCATCTACTTGGAGTTTGAGCTTTGAGGCCTGATCAAAAAACTTGCTCAAACGTTTCTTGTCTTTAGCAAAAATAGTAGTGTATAATACTGGTAAACAATAAGTGAGCAGGGAAACAATAAAACTTTTAAATAACATAGTGGCAAGGGGTATGGTGCTAAGATGTACAAAATTCCTGACAATATACATTCGCTGCTCAGCTTTACTCACAACAGACTGAATGTGTTCTTCAAAGCGCAGCTTTTGATCTAACATAATACCAAGATAAGTGACTTTGTCACACATAGTAATGCTTTCACCATTTAAAACAATAGGAGGGGTATGGGGCTTAGTTCGTTGAGTAGAAAATAATATTTCCTGAGTTTTGCTGGCATTTAATAAAAGATCATAATCAGAACATTGCTTAGAAATCCTGTCTATCTCGTTAAAGTATGAGTCTATGGTCTTCAGTCATTCACTGCTGTCGGTGTCCGCAGCATAATTTGCATCAGGTAACATATCAATGTGCTCCTCAGTCAGTAGGCCTTCAAACTCTGGGCATTTGTGAGGTTTTCTTCTATAAAACAAGCTGTGTGACAGGCCTTTCAGATGGACGAGGCAAACTTGTTTCTTTTTATTTTCGTCTATGTAATACCCCCTAGTTAACAAGGTGTCAATACCTTGCTTGATCTTCTTGATTTCCCCAGAACATTGGTGGCATTTCTGGTCTGTTTTAATTGTTGTTGAGCGACAACGGTGGAAATAATCTCTAAGCTTATGGACCTTTGGGAGGCACCTATTCCTGTTCTGTGTGAGTCTTATCTTCTGGTGAGGCTTTCTGCTCTTCCTCGAACCAGGTTTAAGTATGTCGCTACTTGATGCAGGTCTACCATACTTTCTTGGCCTGCTCACTTTCCCTGTAAGGAGTTTCTGCCGCTTCATTTCTCTCTCTTTTTCTGTCATAGCTTTCCATGTTTGGGATTTTACCTGCAGCTGAGGCCTGTACTTAGCTAATATAGATAGTGAACCATGATCAATAATGCTTAGTTATCTGTCAGGGCCTGCTGTGACAGTTTTGCAAAGTTTTGAGTGGATTTTGCATTCATCTCATGTTATAACACATTGTTTATAGCCTCACTGGTATTATTATAGTAGACCTCATCTAGGCCAAGGCCTGCGGCTTGACGCGCCGAAAGATTGACTCCTTTCTTAAACATGCTAGCCTGAAATTTTTTAAACCATTCGAAGAATCCTGGGCTGAGACTCTCCCACTTGACCCTGAGGAGTTCTAGATTTTCATTGAAGGCACCTTCTGTGCAATTGGCAAGGGTATCTTTTCCATACAGAATATCATCAGATATACCATATCATCGTCCACCTCACGATTTCTTCTTACATCATAAATATTTTGCATGCTTTGCGGGAAGGATGAGCTGTTATCTGCCCTCAGATAGCCCCCTTCTCCTGATATAATTGAAGCATAAATGCTTTTTGGATTCTTCCCGGAGCATGTAAGCTGATTTATTCTGCTTTTTGTGGACTACTTGGCGGGGTTGAACGGCTTCCTCTTTCTGCTGTTCCCATGTTCCTGAACTTCTATTGCATGTGGCTCTTTTTCCAAAAATGAAAAAAACCTGAAATTCAGGCCGTTCAAAGATGGGGATGACATCTTAATGAGTTACAGTTCATTTGCTATGCATTGAGATCCACTTTTGAGAAAAAAAAAATTTTCCGCATTTTCCAAAATGACTTTTTTTTCAATTGATTTTTACCAAAAACACTCGTATACAGTGGTGATGTCTCAGTGTCTTTCCAGTAGTTTTTTTAGCATCATCAACAAATTCAAGGTGAAAACGATTTTCCGCATTTTCGATAACGCAGAAAACAATTTTCCGCATTTTCCAAAAATGAAAAAACCTGAAATTTAGGCTTTTAAAAGATGGGGAAGATATATTAATGGGTGACAGTTCAGTTTCTATGCTTTGAGATCAATTTTGAGGAAAAAAATATTTTCCGAATTTTCCAAAAAACAATTCTTTTTCAATTGATTTCTACCAATAACACTCATATGATACAGTGGTGATGTCTCAATGTCTTTCCAGTAGTTTTTTTGAGCATCATCAACAAATCCAAGGTGAAAAACGATTTTCCGCATTTTCGAAAACGCGGAAGCGATTGTCCGCGATTAAACTGATTTTCCGCCCTTCCGTGTTTGCCAGAACTCCTCCGATGCGCTTCCTCCCTGCTTAAGATTATATACGACTTCGGCTGAAGGATCAACATTATGCCTTAACATGAACTTGTGATGTCAGCAACTTGTATCACATACATCAGACATATCGAATGACTCTGAGCTCATGTGATTTTGCAACCACTTCGGTGTGGCAAAAGGAACTGTTTATAGCTCAATACGCTATTGAGATGCTTGTTTTTCTCCCAATAAAAACGTCACAGATGAGACATGTATTCTTATTAAAGTTATATTTCTTCAAATTGAACTGATTTTCAAGCTGTGAACGATGATTGGGTTCTTTTGATGTGTCATGGCCCAGAATGTAATTTTATCAATTCCAATGTAACATGATCATCGGACCCGGAATTCCCTTGTATAAATTGCTGACTTTTATTGAGAATTCGATCTTTGCATCTTGTGATAGACTCGGACCCTGCCTGCTTCCTGATTTCCGGCTATTTCATGGTGTGTCAGGACCACACAGTATACAATAGAGCACATGGATTAACTTGATTGTAGCTGTCACTTTGTTTACTTGGTAAACAGAAAAATTAAATTGCTAAGTTGATACAGGGGTTAGCAAAAGCAAAGCTGTAACTTTGGCTTGTGTGAACATTAGGCCTACTATCCATGTATGGTGGCTTAGCTACAGCAAACCTGTAGCTTTGGCTTGTATGAACATTAGGCCTCCTATCCATATACTGTGGCTGTGGCGCAGTAATATCAGGCATACTCACAGGGTCTGGCGAGATAAAACTGTAGATAGTTCTGTAGTCCTTTTTATTTGGTTGACTCAGCTGTCAGTCTCTATAACGTAGTAAATTTAAGGGTTTAGAGATTAGATTAGATATCTATGAGTTGCTGCTATGATGGGTGTGGTGGTGAAATATAACTTTTTGACTGAGTCAGAGTCATAGAGTTATTATATACTCTAGAGTGGACAATGCAGTGCTAAAAACGTCCCACTTAATTATTGCGAAATCCATGACACAACGCAATCTGGTTGTGCATGGCTAGTGCCTGTATCATATAACTTATCATTGAGAATATACATAGTGGGAATGGAAATTTAAATTTTTAGAGCGCTCATAGCCATTTTTCGGAAGATTTTTCATGTGACACTATGTGGATCACTTGCAGGTATTTTCACTTTCAATTCCATGACGCAACGGAATCTGTGTTGACTTTATCTTTGACAATATTAGAACTGGACATACAAATTTAGTTGATTGAGCAATTATAGCCATTTTTCAGAGAGTTTCAATGTAACACCATTTACATCACCTGCAGGTATTTTATCTTTTATACAGTATAAAATATTTTTCTTATTCTCTCATCAAAATAAGCCAAATATCAACCGCAAACACAGTGCTTAAATCGCAATGACAGGTCTCGCTGGTTTCTGCCACTTGTTAGGCATTTGTGTCCTGTCTCTCTAACTAATGTGTTGCACACTCAGTCGGTTTATTTTGTCTGTTCAGTTCCAGCTACTCACAACGATTTGTGATAACATGGGGTACAAGTAGCCAGTGGGAAAGCAATTGGAGGTGAAAAAGTTTGCTGCTTGCCTTTATTGTTTTAAGAGCATTTTAAGCAATATCTTTGTACAACTTTTCATGTCACACTTTTAGATGGCTTGCAAGTGATTTCTTTAGCAGTCAGGAGACAAAATGATTTGTGTTATCCCCTTAAAACACTAAAATCTCAACCGCAAACACATCATCACGATAAAATCACAATTACCTTGCTAGCCAGCTTTTGCCGCTGCCACTTGCCAGCCAGTTAAACGGTGTCCTGTCTCTCTAACTAAAATGTTACACACAGGCATAAAAGTAACAGTGTGGCTCTTAAATTTTGAGCTTAAAGATCTTGGGTTTTAATTTGGCTATGTCGTTGAAAGCTCTTAATTCCCACTCTAGGGTGGCCACTAGTTTTTGTATTGCCGAAACTATTCACGCAAACACAGCAGGTTAAATTGACAAATGCTGAGTCGCCGAATATCAAGTTAACGTCAAACGAACAACTCAAGATTTATACTTGTCCAGATTGACCTTAGATTTTCTTAAATTCCCTCACTCAGTTTGGAAAATTGTATGAAAATGGCAGTCAGTTATCAGTTGCAACATGTTATGGAGAAAACACCATAATATTGCGTCTTTGCAACTCCAATCTTCAGTTGAGATGAGTACAGAGGGCGTAATTTAAGTCTTTGATAATTTATTTCATCTCTAGGTACATTTATTAGTATTGAAATCTTTAAACCAAATTTATATATATCATTGGTCCAAATCTTTCTATTTGCACTCACCTCTGCGTTCTACCAACTTTCAGAAAATTCTACCCACAAGACTGATATTAACATGGGTATATGAGTGCTGAGAAAGCCAATATACTTTAGCTCTCTCACCGATGTGACATTTTTAAGTTTACAGATATTTCAGATTTCTCTCCATACTCAAAATAAGGGATCATTTGGTTTGGTTGGGAGGGGGGGGATGAGGGGGCTGTTATAGTGATGCAATTTTCTCTGATTGTTGTTTACTTGTAAATGTAAACGTCAACAACATATACAATACTGTCACACCTCCAATCACTTCTACACAGTCTACTTGTACTTCATTTAATCAAAAATAGAATGAGCCCCTTGAGTGTGTAACATTAGTCTGAGCCCCCCAGACTTTGCCCCGCCCCCGGCAACGGGAAACATATAATATAAGTAAGAGAGTCGGACACAGCTAATATGGCTGGCAAGTGGCAGTGCAAACAATTAAGCTAGCTTGGTAATTTCTATTTCATCACAATGATGTGTTTGCAGTTGAGATTTTGGCTTATTATAATGGGAAAACATTGGAATATTTTGCCAATAGCTGCAAGTGAAAATACCTGCAAGTGATCCACATAGTGGCACATGAATATTTTTTCGAAAGAATGGCTACAAGCACTCTCAAAATCTAAATTTCCATGCCAACTACGAATATTCTCAATGATAAGTTATATGATACAGGCACTAGCCATGCACAACCAGATTGCGTTGTGTCATGGATTTCGCAATAATTAAGTAGGACAAAAACTGATGCTATTTTTGTACACATTGTCCACTCTAGAGTATATAATAACTCTATGGTCAGAGTTCTCCAGATGTTGTTCCTCTACTATTTAGATAATTTGAGGACACTCTAATGGCTGGTTCACATTGTCCCAGATGACACTAGGATGCCATCCTAGATGCTTATCCCAGATGGTCCCAGTCACATTAGCATCGGGAAAGTTTGACGCTTACGAACGGGATGGCTATCTGGGATGTCTATCTGGGATGAATGTTATAATGTGACTGGGACCATCTGGGATAAGCATCTGGGATGGCATCCTAGTGTCATCTGGGACAATGTGAACCAGCCATAAATGTACTCGCTGTTTCTAGTTAGCATTACTGCAGATGGAGAGAAGTGATTCTTACTTTCAGAGTTTTCTGTTATATTGGTCGCTAGCTTTATTCAAAAAACTTTGGTCCCTCTTCGGAAGAAACTTACAACGACAGCTCATTTTTAAAATTTCTGGATGACAACATTCTGACATCATTCCAACAATGCAACCATAGAATCGAATACCCAATGATCATGTCAAACTCAATATGTGTAATTGCCCCGATTTCTCAAGAAAAGGTCATTGGCCTTGTATAATAGTGGTCCTTGATTCAACCCTAGGCTCTACATGCCACCAATCACTCATTGGTGTGAATCCCCAGATTTACAAAGTAGGCTATAATCAGAACTAGGGAACGATGAGTGATGACTCATGATGGTTCTAGATGATGTTTACTATAAGACTTATGGGAATAATAAATGCAATCTTTGGTTTCTTTTGTTCTCATGTCATCGTAATGGTTGTGTAGGCCTACCTCTAAGTCAATTAGATACCTGCTATGATAGAGGACTTTTAGCTACTCTGGATTTTTGTGCTCTCAATAGGAATTGGAAGAGCAACTCCAAAGTCATAATTCATAGTCATACAATCTTCACTAATTGTACGCGTATAAGTTCTTACCTGAGGGCATACTTCTTCCTTTTTATAAGCATTGAGTTACGCTTGTTGAATAAAACTATATTTATTTATTTATTTTCGCAGATATATACAGTGTTATTGGTACTCCTTACTGGTGTTCTATCTCAAGATGAACAAGCAGCAACCCCAACAACAACCCAAACAACAACCCCAACAACAACAATCCCAACAACAACAACAACAACAACCACAACACCCACAACTGCTGCGCCAATTGCTGCGCCAACAGGTAAGAGCGCACAATTCATCTTTTGTATGGACATTTACCTTACATGATGCGATCTTACAAAGGAACTAACTCGAAATAGGCCATCTTATAAAGCATAATTATCCACTGGAATCTCTATCAGGTATAATTTTACTTCAAGTGATTCTATAACATTTTTTAACTCAAAAATGAAACCCTGAATGGAGCGTCTCATATAATTATGATAGTAATTGATATAATGGTACTCATTGTTTGTTTGTTTTGATGAAACACGATCAAGTATAGAATTTATACTCTTTCCTGGACTTATTACAGATGTTGCGGTCAGTGATCCAACAGTCTCTAGTTTGAACGTGACATGGAAGGGTATCTCTGGTCAATTCTATGAGGTAAATATTTGAACTGTTGGATTGGTTGTATTAAGCTCATCAAAAAACAGATGGGGAAAATGAAGACGCAATCACCCTAAAATTATGTTAGGTTTCTGTTGAAAATGCACCTTTGTTTCACTATTGATGCCAGGGTTTTTGTGACCACATCCTCATATTCACTGTGGTTCCATGGGGTCAAGTTGAACAAATTTCGGAGCTGTGCGAAAAATGGGAATGCCTCCCGGTTCAAACTGAGCTGGAAGACTCAGCTCGCACTAAGTAGCACAAACTAAGATATGCCCTTTTCAGAGACTGCTAAGCTCAAAATCCACATAAGAACATGGTGATGAGTTTAATTAGTGATGCTACAACGCAATTGTGAATCACAATATATCATAAGTGGCGGGAGGGGGCTTTTGCACGAGCATTGTGAGACCTTGTAAGATCAAGTTAAATTTATTATGCTAGGTTAGAGCAAGTTTGATCCAGTTTATGTGCATTCCGGTTGCTCCTCTCCACTGATAAGACTCAGTTCATCAGTGGAGGAGGAACAACTCTGAAGGGTGACCAACTGGATCCAGCTTAGTCCACGTCAGATTAATATTTTTTGACTATATTTGTTATTATGACTTGATTCTCCCTTTACAGGTTGAATACTGTGAAACAGGGCCGAGCTGCAGTTTTACCTCTGCTAATGATGGTAATAGGCTTACAGGCAACTCTGCAATTGCGCAGGTTCTTTCTTCTCTAAATGCTGGTACAGCCTATGACATAAGAGTGCAGGCATTTAACACTGAGTCAGGCGGGACAGGGGTACCAAGCTCTCCGGCTATCACTGGAAACACAGGTATGAGTGTAGATGATAACAGATTTCTTTTTGCAACAACTTCATTCTATACTACTGTAGGTCGTATGTAACATCCCAATCACTTACCAGGATGCTCCTTTAGACAATGCTAGGAAATGCTTATTATAATGAGATTGATAGTAAGAGTTTTCAACTGAAAATTTCGTAGAAAAAGCATCGGCTGCACATCAGTAGCAGGACTTGTTTTTTGTCACTGTTAAATTTACACCTAATATTTGTCAAATAGAACAAAGCAACACCTCTACAATCAGCACTCTGACAAGTGAGTCCGAAATTACCACAGCAGTGCTTGTCAATTCTTCACAAGGATCATTATTCGCTTCCACCAACCCAAATAACCAGAGTCCAACAACAGAGGTCAAAAGTATGACAACATCCCGTCCATATGGAACAAACATTCAGCTGACTACCTCCATAGTAGAAGACCAAACAACCAGTGAACGAGTTTCAAGTACAATGATCAATCCAGCCACTACAGCGGTAAACTCTAACACAGCTGAACAGAATCTGACAACTAGCAGAACACCGATGCTATCAGCTACAACTAATGGAGTAATGCTGGAAAATGTGACAAATATAGTGAATCCTAGCTGGAGTTCAACTACATCTGTTCTCGACTCCAAAAGTACACCAAATTCAAACACAACACTCGTTAGTGGTATTGCTGCTGAATCAACAACCTGGGCTGGTACAACCAGTACAACTCAAGAGAACACCTCATCAGAGTTCAAAACCTGGACTGACACGTCTGGTATAATGACTACAAATGCGACCAGTCAATTAGTAACAACTACTACTGCAAACATAGACAACATAGCTACTGATAGCGCTACAACATCAACTGAATATAATTCAACAACCACAGCAACAGAAGAGACAATCACAGAGAGTGCTACAACAACTACTAAAATGATGCGTAAGAAATACAGCTTGGTGCTGGAATCAACTCACCTGAGATTGACACCTGCCAAAACCTTACCACTACTAAAGTCCCATTTGAAGAAAAATATGATTTTCAGTGTTAATTTTTGCATGCAGATACCTTGGAACTTTGGAGCAAATCATTTTCGGGTTAGGGAACCACCCAGACATCAAATTTCCGTTTTACTTTACCTCACCATTGCATGTGCTGCTATATCACTACCAGCAGCTCATGTCAGTCAGCAAATTACTGGTGAAAGAACGGCTGTAGGAAAACGCAATTGAAATCATCTTAGGAGCCTGTTTTACCTGATTAAATAATGATTTGCTTTTAGTTGTAAAAGATAAATTTAGATTTACTACTACTTGTCATAGAGTTGCCCGACCTTGAAGTAACTAAACTAGAGAGGGCAACTCTCTAACTAACCAAATTATTATATCCTCTCATGAAAAACACAATGTCAGGCGCTGGTAGTGTAACGTTGAGTGAAGTGTTGATGAAAGTCCTCATATCACTCAAATATCAACTGCTAAAGCACTGTTAGGCTTGCAGCCAAATGGTAACCGTGACACAAAGATATGAACCGAGACCGGTAATCACTAACAACAACATCACATGCTGGAATATCCGAGACTATATCATGAGGAAACTGCGGCTTGAATTCGAACTTCAACCTAAATCGTGCTGCTATTCGGCTACTCCATACCATACCTTACCTACACAAACTACCATCAGGACAATAATGGTTATCACTGTATATAATTGCATGGCTGCTATTGAAAACTCAACTTGACCCTTATTGATACAGATAACAAGTTGTTCACAATTTTGGCAGCTTGAGCATTTAATTAGTATTTTTGAATTGAACATAATCATACTTACTTGCTTATGTATAATGAATTCACCAGTTAAAGTTGCAAGTTTTTGGATACCCATTCTGCAGAGAACTAAACAAAAAACATATTAATATTGTCATGTCGTAAGTCTTGGTTTGCTGGGAAGTCCAGCAAAAAGTCTCTGTTTTGTGTGTAACACAAATGTTTTTGCGAGTTGATTATACGCATCAGATAATCATCTGAAATAATCGAAGGTGGAGTCAGACTATAACATTAAGTTCATTATGCGTAGGGCGCAGTGTGTTCCAGAAAATGACGCAATGCTGATTCGTTGCAAACGTCATATCCTCATCCCAACCTAACTTCATTCCTTCTTCGATTGATTGACAATCTTATTCCTTACTGAATTTCAACTGTCTCTCAACCTTTATACCAAAGTTTCACTCCAACCAGCAGTATTCCAAACCATTTCTTCTCCCAAATAGGCTCTTATACCAACACTTTACTCTTACAACTTAAACGAGGCCATCTCATATCCATCCTACTAGTCTCTAACTGCATGTGATTGCTCTCTGCTGCTCAGTTCTGTGGTGTTGGGTTTTACGTTCATTGTGTTACATCTA
Source organism: Membranipora membranacea (assembly GCA_914767715.1). Lineage (NCBI taxonomy): Eukaryota > Metazoa > Bryozoa > Gymnolaemata > Cheilostomatida > Membraniporidae > Membranipora > Membranipora membranacea. The sequence continues at coordinate 12,764,713 of OU612074.1, forward strand.
TCAATAACAGCTGAATCTCAGATTTTTGTTTTTAGCCGGTTTGTGTGTTTCTTTGTGCCCCTTGGTTTTACCTTGTAACATTGCTTCTTTCTGACCACATATTTATTCAGCTCCTAGTCCAGTTGAGAGCCCACAGGTTGCAAAATTATCAGCAACTGGAATCAAAGTTACTCATACTGACTCTCGTGATCTGACTGGGCACGTAGATCACTGATAAACTAGGCTGTAGTTACCACAAAGTAGATGTCGTAAGGCTAAGTATAAATCATGCGTGACTTTAAATTGCGCATGTGCAAGAACAATGAGTTTAGTTTAGGTTCTGAGAGAAAATTTGGTCAGGGAGAATGGGATAGCCCCTGCATGAACTGCCAATCAAAATCAGCTAATAGTGACAAGAGAGAATAACTATCAATATCAATTCCGCACGCATAGAAGAGCATACCACCAGAGCAGGTAGCCAATCAGATGGCTTCGGAATTCCGAGGCTCAATTTTGCAGAGATCAGCTCATGCCCAGAGCTGAGCATGCGCAGAATGAAAGTTACTTGGTTATCGCCTGATGTTTCTGCGCCTAACCATGTGAAGATTTAGTGTAAATCAACTGATGGCAATTGCCCATCAGATGTGACTGCATATGGCACTATGCATGACATCAGTGGCGTATATTAGCACTCACGGCCAATGGATATCCGTGAGTGGCTGAATAGCTCAGTGTGTAGAGCGCCTGCCTTATAATCACTGTTATTCAGATTGTTGTGGGTTCGAATCCCATCACGGTCAGTTTTTTTTCAAATGGGTGCTTTATAACTGGAGCATTTTTACCGTAATCTTCTACTGCTATTGAGTTGTTTTCTGAAAGTACCCAACAGCTCAGTGAGCTATTGAAATACCTCTCTGCTTGCACTATTTTGCTACCGATATGCAAAAATCTGTGGTGGGAGGGCGCTTAAGCGCCCCTCCCACACCCTCCCCGCCATGCCTAAGGCGTGTGGATCGGGCTGCGCCCGATCAATATGCTCATCTCTAAAAAGTCAGTGAGTGAAATTTTTTAGAATATACGCCCCTGCATGACATCACAAACCTGACACAAGGAGCTACATACACTTTCACTTTGACTGTGTCTGTCGCTGGACTGAGCTCTAGTAGTGTCAACTCAGACCCACTCAAACTAGGTAAAAATCATTTTATATTCCTATTTAACTATAAATTTTGTGCTCTGTCAGCAGAAATTGATTTATAATACATGCAACATGATATAACATGCATTGGTCTTTGGGTACTCTTTTATAGCCATGAGTTACTCCAAAGTCAATTCGACGACTTTCTGTATATGTGCTCATTTGATTTCTTGCTTAGAACCAGCCTCAATTGGAAACATCACAGCTGAAAGAATTCAAGGCAATAAAACAGCAGCTAAATTGACATGGGCCAACCCAGGAGGTCATTTTGATAAGATTACCATTGTATGGAGTGAGTCTTCTAGCACTGACATCACTGCAAAAGAAGAAACCACTAACATTGGTGGACTTACCCCTGGAAAAACCTATACATTCACTGCTCATGTATATAGTGGGAACAAAGTGTCTCTCACAAACACCACTTCTAATAGTCTCACTTTAGGTAATATTATGATATCATCGCATCATCAGTTACAAAATAATGCCTTTCAAGATACCTAGTGTTACTAATTATTGGAACTGTAGCAATTAGATGTAGCGTAGCTTTCTTATAGTTTGCTTGGTTGAGACATAGTATTCTAGTTTTCTGTGTTTTCCCCATTTTCCTTTACAATGTGTTATTAATTCCTAACTTTCATTCATTATCTTATATTAGAACCGAACGCAGTGTCTAACCTTGTTGCCAATCAAACTTCAACCAACACTGAGGCAGCCCTAGAATGGACCAACCCTTCTGATGTCTTTGACCGGGTAACCATCAGATGCGATGGATGTACTCTGACTGAACAGAACATAACAAATAAGACAACCACTACTACATTCAGTGTCCTTACACCAGGACAAACATACACTTTCACTGCTCATGTGTTTAGTAATAACATAGAGTCATCAACAATAGTCAACTCTAACAGTCTGACACTAGGTAGGAATTTACACAGTTTGATAGTTTGATACCCCTGACACAATGATAAAACCCGTACTCGTAAGCAAAACACTTCCTTTATTCTAGCTGTGCTTCTTTTGTTGAATCTTTGAGGGTGATTTGTTGGAGAGTTAACATCTTATTCCTCCTTTCTGTCCGTCCGTCCAAGCTTACCACCTTCACTGTCGGTTATTCAATTTCGAATTCATCATTGCTTCTTATTTCATATCTACTGTACAATCTAGATGTGAATCGTCAATACTCAAACCTCACTATCCTATGCATTTATATCATAAATAACTGGTTATACTAAGTTTTTTTACTCAACAACACCAGTATCATCTGGTAATCACATAATGCAAATAAAAAACATAGGCAAGAAGTCGATATGCTTAGTATTGTTGTTATTGAACAAGGTGACGATGAAGGTGATGATGATGATAATCATTTTGTAGATCAAGATTGACCAGACTTGCTTTTTTCACGTTTTTCTCTCGTATTACTAAGGTTAATTTTTTCCAAAGAAAAGCAAAGCTTTTTTTATAGGGGTACATATATAGCAGATATAATAGATATCGTTATATCTTATGTTATTATTAAATATTTCATTAGAAACTCTAAGGGTGTTACATTCTACTCTGATCACCAGTCAACTCTACTAATATTCGAAACGTAAGCAAATGTCCCTAATCTTTTCATTTCAGTTCCATCTGCTCCCACTGGTGCTAATGCTTCACAATCTGGCGGAGATATTACAGTCAATTGGGGATATACTGATGGTGATATTGTCGAGGGATTAAGAGTCTTCTGTAATCCACCTATAGGTAAGGTGCTGTCATCCCATAGCTTTACAACAATGATAATAATTGAGTATCTTAGAATATTAGCAATGTTTCTGACTGTTTTCAATATTAGTTCATCAACAGAGATTGTTTGATATTTTTTTCAGATACACATTGTCCGTCCGAGGGTAGACAGGTGGCACTAGGTACAGAGAGGACAGCAACCATTAGTAATGGTATCCATGGAGAGGCCTACACTTTCCTTGTTAGGGCTTATGTCACATCAGAAACCATAGAACTGTTAAGTGCTGACAGCAATGAGATCTCACTACAAATGGGTAAGACTGTAGATTACAATTATTTCCCGCAATGGATATACTATGTTGTAAATTATTTATATTCATTTTACCTTTTTACATCCCAGCTATGCTATGTTATGATTTTAATACTGTTATTGACATACACATAATTATTCTGAGATCTGGTTGTACTCAGACATTTTGATATTGCAATCCCATCTAGTTGGAGCATTCAACTTCGTTACTACGCAGTGTTATGTGGGCCTTATGATAGAAAAAAAACTTTGACAATCTCAATGTGAATCGAAAAGATGATTTAAAATAAAACGTAATGTCTCTTTATATTTGAAGCTGCACTGAAATTAACTGGTCTAGTCATTGATGGGCAATCCAGTTCTCCTGTGACGCTCAACTGGACTGCACCAGTTGACTCAACGTTGGTCAACTACAGAGTCAGCTATACCTCGACTACTGTAAGTGATGTCTTTAGCGTGATAAGAAATGAAAGGGTGGCAAAAACTTCATGTGGCGTGATGTTACTTTGAAATATACAGGAAGGCTTGTAGATTGTTTTGCCACAGAGCTGACGTGTAAAGCCTCATAACAAATAAGATATATCTTAGGAGAGACATATTAGTGTACACCGATCATTTATTGGTCTGGTGATGATCTATGTCAGGTTCAACTTGCATGTTTTCTCACTCTTTCATTCACAGTGAAAATAACCTTGACTATTGCTGGAGGTATTTCCATCTCTTATTAGATCATTCATAGGGGCCTCAACAAAATCAAATATTATCACCAATCTCACTTTTGTAAGTATAAACCATATTTGTGTTGGCAGACTGGCTGCGATGATGGTAACAAGTCTACTACTGACAACACCACTGTATCACTACACCTCGATATCACTACACTCACTGCTGGGTGTAGTTACAGGTTCACTGTAGCCTCTATACTTGTAAATGGTGGCAGCAGTCCTGAGAGTGACCCTGTAGAACACACAATAGGTTTGTTGAAACTATGTACCTAAATAACATGTACGTGGTCCAAGGCTTTTTCACTTGTACATTCATAGGTGACATTTGTATAACAGTCAGAATGAACGTAGACCTGCCATGTATTCACAATGATATTAATTGTACTTCTCTGCTCTTGTTCAGCCCCACTAGCTGTCACAAACCTCACTGTGACCTCCAGTAGCTCATCAGCCATTACGGTTAGCTGGAACTACAGCAATGAATCTGTCTTTGACATATTCGTCGTCGAGTGTTACGGGGACTGTCAGTCAGTCAATACAACTGATCTCTCAGTCCTGAGAGAGGACCTCACACCAGGCCAAACATACTCAATTATAGTCTACACCATGAGCAATGGTGTGTCAAGTCTGCCTGAGAGTCAATATGTTCTACTTGGTAAGACTCGGGAGTGGCTTAGACACTGAAGGAAGGATGGTAGCACAAACTCTCTAACTGGTTAACTAATCTCACATTTACATCAGCACGATATTGTATATGTCATCAAAAGGGAATATTTGGTTCACGGAAATTCTTGCTGCGTTCTGCATTACGGTGGCATCTCTATTGATTATCTCATCAACTAATAGATACAGGGAATCGTTCTTCAGCTATTCTCTGTTTTTCTTTCTTACAGCTCCATCCTCAGTGGCTGACTTAAAGGCCTTCGAGATTAAAGAAGAGAGTATCGCTTACCAATGGTATGCCGGAATAGGTAGACAAGATGGATTTGAAATTGAGTTTTCATACCCTGATGCAAATATATGTAAGTAAACCCTTAACAGATGCACATTCCCCAGTTATACAAGTAATTCTCAGTATATTTTCACAACATTCAGAACCTATGGATTAAACCTGCTGTAAGATCAAGCCCTGCAGTTGAAACGCTGATTTCATAAGTATATACCTCTGCCCATTTTTTGAGTATGACCTCTAACTGTGTATCAAAATTAATATGATTCTTCTATTAGACAAGGTAAACCTACAGGTGTTATTGTGTGATCATATATAGCTACTGTAGGTTGAGATTCTCCATCTATGTCTTAACATTTTATCTTTAGTCTGATCTTAAACCTTGTCACTATATCAAACCCTCAACATTTGCTCTGCCAGTTAATACTCTGAATAAATATTTACATAATATTTATATAATCTACAATAGAGGCTCCTCATATTATGTGAAATATATGAATCACAGGTTCGATGCTCAACCAGGATATCAGGATATCATTGAGCATAGCATTCTGTTGAGAATATCTCTTGTATTATAGCCGATGTTACCGAAGTGAGAGAAGATAACAGAACATTGCACAGAGTCACAATCAGACAATTACACGCTGACACTGATTACACTGTCTCTGTGAGAAGTAGAGTTATAGACTCTGCCGCCGGATCTGATAACAAGTTCAGCTCTCCTATGAATGACACATCTAGTACAATAGAGAGTGGTAAGTACATCTCAATTACTCAGATCTGTTAACATAAGTTGACGAGGAGTTCCAAATCTTTAGTAAAGGCTTGCAGCAGTTTTAGTAGTTTCTGGATAGCAGTTTTTGAGTTTTTTTGATGGAGTAATAGCTTAAAACTCACTATACCCTCATAGGATGCTTTATCTTAATTTACAATAATTCACCATTCGGTTAATAAGATTTTTTTATCCCTTTCCCATGTACAGATGTTCCCTTTGCAAGCGCCAACTCCATGGGTATCAAATTATTTATTTACATTATGATCGGCTCCTATGATCTTTACTTGCTTTATTGATATTGCGTGTTACAAGAGTAAAAGTATTGGCTTATGTAAGCATGAACATTATTTGAAGCATTTGTACTCTTCCTACCACAGGAGAATATGGTGGTATATAATAACAAATTTGAAATTTAACTTTCCATGTTTTTATAGCCTTGCTGTTCATTGCTATCATTACAGGGTAGAGGTTGATGCTAAATGGTTTATTTCAGGTCTTCATACGCAAAGCTTTCAATGTTTGACCATGAAGTCTGGAGCAAGTCTTGGTTTTGGCGTTGTCTATCAAAATTTCAATCACATTTGAAAACAAATAGTCCTAGAAATAGTTCAAGATGTGTAATCGATGATTTCTGTCATCAAGTTTCTAATTGCCTGCAGTACATCCATACTGGCACAGAGAAGTCACATATTTTGCTGAATGTTTATACCATAATTTCATCGTTAATGAAATTTGATTTTGTCGTAGTCGCTGGACCGGTCAGAAACTTGAAAGATGTTCTAATCAAATCAGACCAAATGAAGATCAAGTGGGATCCACCATCCCCACTGAATTATGTTGTTGCTTATGGCGTGAAGGTATCACAGGATGGGACCTGTGTACAATCAATTATTCTCGATTGTGACCCTTGTGAGGTAGGCTGATGTTATATGTATCATTACTTTATGGTTTTCTTGTCATGTGGGTAAGGATCCATGTTAGTATCACCATTCTCGAATTAGCTTAAGATGTTACTTACCTTAACCAGATTGGCGCTAATATCTACATAGATATTTGTTACCGTATGATCTCATCAACAATAACTGTGTTATAAGGCATTGCGATATGTTTTATGGTTTATAATCAATTATTTTTCTCATCTTTCTATCAATCTGCTACTGCATTCATGTTCATTGCGTTATGTGACATTTGGTTGGAAAAAAATAAGAAGGTGTGGTGATTTCTTTCCATTCCCTTATAGTCGCGGAAGGGAGCAACCAATTACACTCATTGGGAGGAACAGCTGGGCTGTGGTGACCTAATTGTGCGACAAATAATAGAGAACGTTACTGCGACCCAACATCTGACGATCACAAATCTGACAGATAATACACAATATATCATAACAGTTTATGCTCTGAATACTCGAGATCTGTCTAACCCAGAGAGCCTGACACTCAATACCAAAGTGGCCTGTGAGTTGAAATGTACTGATAGCTATGCCTGTTGGTTATCATATCCTAGTATTGATTGACAGCTGTAACCTCAGAGTGCAGAGTTGTTTGCATGACGTCACATTACCAACATATAAGCCTCAGCTGATCCTCGGAGAATTAATGTGTATATAAGGTCAAATTGAGTATCTGCTGAGGTTGCAACCTCTGTCAGGGAGTTTAGACCATAATTATTGTTCATATTATTTCCTGTTAATTTGGGGAGTCTTGCTTATTGGATCTCATAAGTAACAGACATGCAGCATATGTAAGATAAAGAAAAAAAAGTTTGTACAACTTGTCGGAGAGCGCATAGAAATGTCATTTTATACTTTACATTTTAGTGCCATTTGAGAAGCCAACAATTACTGTATTGAACTCAAACCACAACACAATCAATATACGCTGGAACAAAGTTGCTGATGGTGAAGAAAGCAACATCACCCACTACACAGTTCGATATTCTACTGATAGTGAGAAAATTACAGAATTTAATGTGACAAGAACTGAGGTAGGTTAGAATCAGAGACAACAGTAAGCACATCAATATTCATAACTGTGGGTATCTATTACGGTTTTCATGCTTAGTAGTTGAAAGCTCATCGCTGCCATATGACTGCAGTTAGAACCGGCGGAGGAAAAATTGGCTATTATGTTAAAGCGTCAATAAAAGTTGAGAAGCCCCAACTAAGTCATAGTTGTTATCAGTATATTTCATTCAGCCAAGTGCTGAGGCCGTCAGGTCATCTTTTTTCAAAAGGTATGGAGAAAGACTCTGGATATGACATCAAAAACATGTTCTGTTGTTTATTATTATCGTTTATGTTTATGTTATAGGAGTTGAGTTACTCACTTTTACTGATAGATCTGCTACCATATACTGTATACGAGATTACAGTATCAGCCTCTACTAAGGCCGGTGATGGGCCAGAAGGGAGAGTGACACAACGCACAGGGGAATATAGTGAGTTATCATGATGTAGAATTATATACGAGGCTAACAATGAGATGTTTACCAAGTGCTTTGTAAGCATTGATATTCACCTAACACCTTATAAAAAACAACTACATTCACATTCACACGCTGATATCATCATGTTCTATATGGTGGTCGGTTATCGAGTTCAAGCCAGTTTGACACTTCTTTACAAGGGAAGGGATCAATGGTGACTTCCAGACCAGCAGCTTGGTCACTGGGAGCGAGGAGTTTGGGATAAAAACCCAGATTTAAGGATCATTATAACAGCAACAATGCTGTGCGTAATGTCCATTCAAGTAATTAAGAGACCATAGCTCTGATTGCTTTGAGTTGAGTGATGATTAAAATGTTACTTTTCTTTGTCTGTATTTAGTACCCGGACCACCAGCATCAGTAACCCTCACACCTGGACAGCGGTTCATCAATGTATCATGGACAGAACCAAGTTTGAAAAACGGTGTTATAGAGATGTACTATGTGACATATTACCGCATAGATGTTATTGGTGGTATAATGGGGGAGTCTGTGGAGTCGGAGGTAGGTGATAGTTAATGTCACATCGCTACATTGGAGTGAAAGACAACTTTTGCGTGTCCCACTGTGATATACCGAATCAAAGTGTTTGCTCATCGTTGGCATGTTTAGATGGTATTGAACATGTTGAGCATATTTTCTCTGACAATAATAAGATGATTGCATTCAGATGCTTTTCGGAGATCTTGCCTTAATTGTCGACAAATGTATCATCAGGAGGATGTCTGAAGGATCCATTGATGTTGTCACTGTGCCTGAGCCACAGAACTTAAACTACTGAAACGCTGAATCTATTCCAAGTAATAGTCTGGAGAAATGACAGTGTCCCCGTCAGAAAATCTCTGATCAACAAACTGATTATCATTTTTTTTGCAAAATCTATCTAAAGCTATCATGTAATTTTGTTTTCCTCATAAGACCAATGAAACTAAACTTTCCTTGGGTCATGTAATCGTCAAGCCCTTTAAGAGGTACAGAGTAGAGGTGCGAGCAAGGACTGGATTTGAAACATATGGAGCTTCATTAGTAGAGGATATCACAACATTAACTGCTGGTGAGTGATGTTATTGTTATAATTGAATCGAATCTTGTCTGTCAGTTAGCTTAACAAAAACTGATAACTACTGATATGACTCGACTTTACACCAGTCTTCAATAAATATGTTTTGTTATTTTGTTGACGCTAGATATCAGTTGTTCATTGTTTGCCTCACTGATTGTTCATACTGATTCTTTCATTTTAGCCCCTACTGGGAAACCTACTTATGTGAGGGGAGAAAATGTAACATCTACCTCAATAATACTTAGATGGGATCCTATTGATGAGGAAGAAGTCAATGGTGTGATTGAGTGAGTATTTATAAGACACACAACTTATCTGATATCCCTATGTATCCCATTTGAATACTCGTAGTTAGCCATTTTCTGTATCAATATAGACTTCTAGCTTAGTTTTCACAACACCTGAAGTCATACTCTCGTATGGAGGAATTGTCATGCAGTGTTACGTTTGCTGGTATTATACGGATACATTGTCATCTTTCCGCTATGCTTTCCTCTATCAGATTATACGAGATCACCACGAGCACTCCGGTCAACAAAGTATCAGTACAAGCAGGCGGCATGAATGAAATATTATTCTCATTACTGACACCAAACACTGATTACACATTCAGTATAGTAGGCTGTAATATGAATAATCTATGCGCAGATGAACATGATCATGCTGAAACGGTCACAATGACAACTTTAGAAGGTGAGTAACAAACTGTCAATTCCTCAATTCTCTCAATATGTTTTCACTGGTATAACTCATACAAAAAGATAAACTAGCGAATTGCCCCGAAAATACAGAGTTTTTTATACCTAAAGAACTCATCTTTTTTCTCATGTCAATTATTGCTGCCTAATCAATCAACTGGCTGCAACTTCATCATTTGATTCAGGTATTTATTTGTACAACACAGCAAAACATTCCAGTAAAAGGTCATCATTTTTGAATAAACAAATTCTGTGTGAGGTATTTTGGCGATTTTCCCCCCTAACTTTGCACTATGTCCCAGTGGTCTTGATAAGTTTCCGTTAGTTTTCATCGTTATATCATCTTTTGTCACCAACAAATTGTGCCAGTCAAAACCAAAGTCGTACTGGAAAGTAACCAGCTTCCTAGAGTGGAAATTCTTTGGCTTAAATTGTCTTTTTGGGCCAGAGTTTACTGACTAAGAAAACCAGACCAGCCAATTTGAGGTGGTGAAAGTTTCAAAATTTTCCAACAGATATTCTGTTAGATGAACAACCTTGTCTGTTGAATCATCGATAGGCACCATAGACATGATGCCATAGTCAGCCACTTCTGTTTGAAAGCTAAAGTACATGCTGTTTCGATGAAATGTCTTGATCTTTCATGTAAATGTCAACTTAGACACAATAGTCGATTTTTATAAATTGTCAAATTTGACATCAAAATACAGGCACTCTGGTTTGTAGTGCAGTACCAATAGGTGGCAATTGCCCCATCTAGCGAGAGGAACATGGTTCAGTATCACGGTGTACAAAACACATCCCAAGTGGGTTTGTTGGGTGAAGAGTAGAAATAAATTTTTTGTCTTCTTATTCAATGGCACAATTGACTCTCGTATCCCCTCAAATTGAGACAAGGACTGTGTGCATGTGTAACTTTATAATTTCATCACTGTGAAAACGGCATTGTGGGAAACTTGTTTTTCAAATAACATGATCATGTACGTAATCTCAATATCTCAATACTTTTGATCTCACAAGGAGATCAAAATCATTTCAAAGCATATGACTAGAGGTTGATGTAACTTTATATTTCAATTGTACCATCCAGTATGTTAATGATGGGAGCCGTTGAACAGTACTTAGCTTTATTTGTGAGTGGTGATTGTCATGTGCAGTTCCAGGAAGAATATCCGATGCTTTCTGTCCTGGTCAATCAGTGGAATGAAATAACAAATCAACTATAGTCCATCTTATTGCAAAGATATCTCTGCGCTTCTGTCAAATAAACAGGAAAGGCAGTAAAATGTGTACAATACAGTTGTTTTCCAGGACAAAATTTAAACAAGGAGTTCAAGTCTGTAGTTGTGCTCCCTGGTAAGTGGGAAAATTGAAAAACTGTAGTCTGTGCATGAAATCCTATGCCCAGCTTTTCAATCGCATATTATGAAAGGAAATCAGATTTCCAAAGCCTATACACACTTAAGAACAATTTGCAAAATTATGCTATCGAATTACTGTCCACATTGCTATGTTGGTTTGCAGTGAGAACATCAAGAGCTCACTCCTCTGTCTGTATAAAGATGCCAGCGATTCTGGCCTTTCACCTTTCTCCTCAATCAGTTCCCTGTTGATGTGCATTACGCAATAAAAATTTTAACATCATTTGTAAAGGCTTTTTTTTGCTTCTTCTTTAGTACATCCTTGATTAAAATCACGTAACCAGGAAAGGACCCGATATTTTATGCTCATAGGCACTTTACCTTGAATCTGTACTGATCCAAAAAAAGAAATTATTCAAATCACCGGCTGTCAAAGTCTAAAACAATATACTAACATATGGAGTACAATTCAAAGACTTGACAGGTAAAAATTAAGATTTTCGCAGTACATGTGATGAAAAGCATCCTGCAATTGGGTCTATCATTACATTTCGAGACTTAATGCAGTCAGCAACATTTTTGGATCTGGGGTCCAATGCTATCAGCAATCAACCTGATTCAAAACATTTATCTGGTTTTTCAGCCTTTTGACTGGTTTCGTGATGATGACCCATCTTGGCAAAGCAAATATATACTTCCGCTTGAAAAACTTAGGCTAAATGCCACAGTTTGCATCAACGGCGAAAATTGTTCACTATCACTGCCATTTGTGCCCAGAATTAGTTTCTCAGACGCCATTCCATGCAAAAATTTATTTCATGTACCATTTTTAATGACCACCTTAATGTTGATTGTTAATGTACCATCTTAATGATGTACTTCTGCAAGGAATCCAAACATCACGCAATAAGCCTTAAATTCCATAAACATTGAAAAAAGTTGCCATAAAAAGAAGTCAAAGTCAGCCACCTATGAGAGCTGGCAAATAACGATAAAAAATTGCTACAAAATCCCTTTTAAACGTACATGGTTAGTGGCAATTGCATGGTACACATTCATTTGTGTAGGATATGGCAAACTTTCGCACCAACTTTGCACCGGGAAGGCTATCGTACTTGGCAAGCTATTGTACCTAGCAAAGCTTTCGAACCTGACACACTTTTTTCCAACTCGGCAAACTTATCAGCTTTGATCAAAACTCCAACGGCTTGCTGATGCTAAAATTTGTAAATGACACCTGCTCCACAGATTCTCCTCTATTATACATCCAATTGTTTGCAATGGTGGTGACTTAACTTCAAATTGGCCAGTTTTTTTCACATCCTATCAAATTTTGTTTTTGTTTTAAAGTATGGCTCTTTGCGCCAGCTTCATAGCTTTCATGAGCTGTTTTGTTAGGCTTAGGTAATTCTATACCTACACAGGTCTCGCTTAACAGCTTAGCAACCAAAATCCAAATTAAAGGCGGGCCAATGAATGCAACAATTGGACAAATGATCTAAACTTTGTTTGGAAGATCACCTATACAGTAAAACTATAGAACTGTGCATGCGATAACACTATGTTCGCTTGTAAAGAGAATAAACAGTACTTATGCTTATGCTATCGAGAATTTATGTGCTGGCCCCTAGATATTTTGTAACCAGGGGGGAATGTGCCATTCCATAGTTCGTTTTATCTGCATGCTATCACACTAGGTTTGCTTGTACAGAGGATAGAAAGCACTTATGCTTCAGGGATCTTTGAGCCAATTTCATAGCTTACACAAGTTGTTTAACAAGCTTAGGTAGTTCTATCTTCAAACCGAAAGCCTTTCAACTCAATTTAGCAAGCTATATAGGTCTCGCTTGAAAGCTCAGCTACAAACATCCAAGTTCATAGCAGGCCAATGTATGCAACAATTGGACAAATCTTCCAAATGATCTAAACCTTGTTGGGAGGATCACTTAAACATGGCTGTAAAAAGTAGCAATACGTGATATTTAACTTAGCTCTGTGGTGTTCCTTTGTAAATGTTCATATCTTGCCTCAATCGTCTGTTTGCGGCCTTGTTTGCAGCCCCAATTGCCTATAGCATTACGTCCTGTCATACAATTATCATAGCCTCCATCACCATATACCAGTGCTGTCAAACTCTTGCGTCGTCCTGGTTGACACACACCAAGTCAACGGGCTGTCAATTGAGCTGAAATAAAAACTGGAAAGCAGCAGCAAAGCATCCACTTTTGGTGGTGACAATAAATTGGAAGCTTGAGAAAATGATGACTATAAGCCTATTGTGTTCATGTATTATCAGCCACCGGGTAAGGCAGACATTAGCCGATTGTGGTTGTAATGAAGAATCCTCAAGATGCCCCGGATCTTGCAAAACTCTGGTTTTATCCTGAAAAAAATCCTAACCGCACTTTAATGAAAGCTACTCCGGGTGGTAAATTAAATGTTACTAATTTATCAACAGAGATAAAGACCATGCTATCATTATTCCCAAAAGATAAAAAAGAAACACCAATACACCTTTAAACAAAATTTATCCCAAAAACCGAATGCTAATGTAATGCAGATTAACACGGATATTCATAACAGAGACCGAAGTGGTATTTTTTTTGCCCAGGCATACCACATACCATGTTTGATTTGAGACTAGCATCCAGTCAACATGTAGATCCCAAATCACTCACAAGCAGCATTCTAACAGCTTTGTCTGTGCATCATTATTTTCCCCACCCACAGACCCAGTAGATCCCTACACTTGTGTCCATGATTTGCCTTCATGCACTATAAATCTGGTCTCTGAGCCTCTCATCTTAAAATGCATCAATGCCCGGCCGCCAAGTTATCAACATTTTCATGCTGGCCCTTTTCGTTGCTGGTACACGGGACTTAATCCCTGGCTTTCAAACCGACTTCCTTCAAATCCGTTAGCTGGTACCAAGGACTTCTTAGCATTTGTGATAATAAAGGTGTGTTCATTATGCCATCACCACTCATTTTGGTCAACAGCTGGAGGAGGAGGAGGGAGAAGCATCAGATATGGGTATATATTGCGTTTGCAGGTTCTATTATGATGTTCCAGAAGAGAAGTGATATAATTTAGATTTGACAGATGATGTTCAAGAATCAGTCAAATTCTAATGTTCAATGATTTTAAAATGAACCAAGTCAGTGTGTCAGTCTTCTCCTCTCAGTGCCTTTATTTAGGCCACTACCATAGCCATTGCTTAGCTCAACGTAGTAAAACTCTCAATAAACTATCAAGTCATGGTTTAGCCAAGAGCTATGATATACTTACATTTTTCAATATTCTGAGCTCCACTGTCACTTGGTCAGAGGTAAAGCAATGAAAGGAAGGTAATGACCTTTGCACCTCAATATGTATGTAGTTGGTTAGCCAATCAGGACCACATACCAGACTTCAAAGTCGATTTTTAGACATAAGTCTACAATGACTGTGCTCCATTACAGACACGCATATCAGGAGGGGGGGGGGGGGCTGTGAATCAAGGAGGGCCAACTCCAAAATTTACAACAATTTAAATCTTAAAAATCCATTTTGCAAAATGTTCATTTTCTTGAGCAACAAGACAAAGATAATACAGTACTGTGTTATAACCTGTGAAATTTACTAAATTTAGCCTGGCCTTTGCGTATCATAATATGGTGTGGTTATTTATCTTGGCTCATACATTATCTAGTACCACGGTGCGCCTTTATACACGTTATGCTAATTTATTCATCTCTTTAGTTCGCGGGTTTTTCTAGTTCCTATTATTCTAAATAACTGAAGAGACAAGTTGTCTTTTCGCAATTCTTTATTTATGCAAGTTAAACCTAAAAGTATCCCTGGACTCAGAAAGACTCAAGATGATGCTGAAATGGTTTGAGAATGAGTCTACATCAGGCGCGAAAACTTCCAGTCATCTACTCAGACTTAACAGGGCGGCTGAAATACTAGCCCCTAGAGTTGCTTGCCAATTTCGCTGCATGATGGTAGTAGCTTTTTACGGGTTTCTTCTTCTTTGATGCTAAATTTTCAGCCTTTTCTAAGGAATCGAGGCAGAATTTCCTCCTATAATGTTCTTACCCTGCCCATGCTGTTCTCCAACAACTTACTGTACTTACTTAAATGTTGTATTTCTAACTTAATGGGGGTTAACCAGGAAAAGGCCTATTAGTCACCCCCCCCTCATATAGGGGAACCCCCAGCTATCTTGTTAATCAATGAGGTATGAAAAAATACAGAGTTTTTTACACCTAACGAACTCTTTTTTTCTTGAGACAAGGCTCAGTTATATAATAGTACAGTACTTTGTTATAACTTGTAAAATTTACTAATTTTAGCCTGGCCTTTGAGCCTCATATTTTGTAGATATCTTATCTTGGCTCATACATTATCTAGCACCACATTATGCTAATCTATTCATCTTGTCAGTTCCCGGGTTTTTCTCGTTCCTATTTTTCTAAATAACTGAATAGACAAGTTGTCTTTTCGCAATTCCCACCCTCCCACTGTAAAGTTTTACCTTATGTTACTGTATTTCTCAGTGTGTGAAATGAGACTAAAGTGCATGTGTGGTTGGTGCTAAATTTTCCGCCTTTTCTAAAGTGTCGACGCCGAATTTCCTCCTATAAAGTCCTTGCCCTGCCCATGCTGTTCTCCAGCAACTTACTGTACTTACATAAATGTTGTATTTCTAACTTAATGGTGGTTAACCAGGAAAAGGCGTATTAGTCGCCCCCCTCCTATAGGGGAACCCCCAGCTATCTTGTTAATCAATGAGGAGAGACAAAATAATTAGAAATCTCTAAGTGGCTCAAATAATGGTCCTACCAACCTAGGGATAAACATGGAGACCCTTTTAACATCTTTTATTGGACGTCTGTTTGTCTGTTAGTCTGCTAGCATTAGGTCGGTTGGTCTGTTAGCCTTTGGTTAGGGCAATGCTAAGAAGCTGTCTTTTTGACAGGTAGGGTTCCCAGAGCATCACTCAAATCGGGCTTGTTGGATGTTTTATTTTAGTTTTAGTTTTATCCTACTATTACAGTTCTCAAAGATGTAACAAATGCTAAAAACTTCATAAGTTCATCAGGTGTCATTTACACTGCATAATTTTGTTTTACAGATGTAGGTATATCAACAAGCTCACAGCGTCCAGCAGTTCCATCAGCTCAACAGACCGGCGGCAGTGCATTGATAGCAGTTTCAGCAGTGTTAGCTGTATCTCTAGCGTTGAATGTAGCAGCCATATTTGTCTTCATAGTGAAGAGGAGGTAAATCTAACAAGTGGTATACTTGGCTATGATTCAATGTTTGGTACTTTAATCGAGCCAAAACAAAGCCTCACCTGATGTTGTTTAATTGTTACGGTAAGATATTATGACTCCTGAAATGATATTCAATTTGCGGTCTGAAGCAAGTCCAAAAGGTCTATTGAGGTGGAATATATTGCTATAAAATAGTGGTGTAACATTTTTTGTTCTCATAGATTCAATTAAGTTTTCTTCCTTTAGACGCGTTGCTGGCGTGAAAAGTGACTCTGGTTCAGATGCAGATAATTATGATCATCTGCAGCCAAATACTTCTGAGATGGGAATTCATATGTACGACAGCATACAAACAGGTTAGGATATTAGTATATCATTGATGAACCCTCAGTTTATAAAATATCCATCCCCACCAAGTCATCTGGCCATTGCTTTGTCATGATTGAACCAATGAATTGCCAATAATAACATCATATTGTCAACCGCAAAATTGCATCTGATGTTATGTTCTATGAAAGTGCAACCAAATGCTTCTGAGATGGGAAGTCATATGTAAGACAGTATACAAACAGGTTAGAACCTTGATATATCTTTGATATCTCCTCAGATTAGAAATTATCTGCCCTCGTTCAGTCCACTGACAATTCGCTTGCCGTATCTGAGTATTGACAACCAAGATATCTACTTTTGAACAAAAAAATCGGACGAAAAATCCTCCGTCCTCTTTTATACTCAAGACATATTGATGATAAAGTTTTATATATATTTATATTTTTTATTATTGCCTTATGAGTATATATTAGTTGAACTCGATCCGATTGGCTAACTCCCACATTCAGCAGCAGCTGAGCAGAAATTTAAAATAGACTTATGAATTCAGATCAATTCTGCTTGAATCAAGTATCAAGTATACAATATTTTAGGTCAGCCAGGACCTGAATATGAAACAGTGACCTAACTCTCGAGACAAGGAGAAGCAAAACCAATGGCAAGTCATCTGCAGTTGACTTGCACTGACAAGTATAAATGAGACCTATTATCACATTAAGCGTATATTTGGTTTCCTGTTTCTATAGTAAGATTTCCAAGAATACAAAATAAATTGCCTGCGATAAGCCATATTCGCCTATTTGTCAGTCTACTTACACATATTTATCAACCACAAGCATTTAATTGTGGGTTTTAAGATAATTATAAACACAATAAAATAACCAAAAAAAGACGTTTTCGCTTGCATTAACAATGGGGCAATGTTACAGGTCTTCAAAGAGTTTGAAAATGCAAAGTTTTGGGGATTAAATTGAATTAGACATCTCCATAGAGTTACCCTCCCGAGAGTTTCAGATCTGGTCTATGAGTTTGCTACCTTTCGCAAGAGTACAGGGCTGACCCGTTCAGAATTTGTAGCTTTGCCAAAGTTGCTATTGCAGCAAAGAAATCATATCATTTCCAAACTATCCCAAAATGGAATATTCAATTGGTAAGCATCTCTTATTCAGGTTTTACATCAGCTTTGAATATAGAGATTGCAGAAAGTTGATTAGCAAAAACCTTTTCAGTCAATGAACTAACTCACAGATAATTAAAAAACTCATTGTGGAAACATGATTATTGATGTAGTGATGATAAATCTCATCTGAAATTATCAGATTCCTTTTCATCTGTGATATGTTTGTCCTTGTAGGATAATGCGACATTATGCATTTTTTCTGATACTGTCACTAAATCCCATATAAAGTAATTTGATCTCACATGATACAATTCGTTGATTGAATATATCGAGCAAATCATCGGCGATTGCTGAATTCCGATGTATTGATTCAACAAAAACACAAAACAGAAGTGGTTTTGAATTTCGTTAGATCTTTGCTAACTTCTTCTTATAAGGATATTGATCCCTTGATGAGGTGTCCTTGCCATAATACATCATTCACTCTATCTTATTTTGACTCTTCCTCCGACAGTCTGAACTGAAACACAAAAAATGCTAGCAATTTATTTAAAGGCGGCTGTGTTTCCCAACCATCCGTTTATCCTGCTGATCGGATGTTGGACTACCTTATACATTCCTGGTGAAGAGGCTCTTTGCTGTGAGTAGCTCTGTGTTATCACTTCTTTGTTGCATAATTTATTGAGCCCCTAAAAATATATATCAAGTCACAAAACCCTTCTTTATTATAATAATTGTGAACCAGATCACCGCTAATTAAGCACCCTTTTTTAATGCCGAAACGCTCTCTAACATATCTTTAGAGACAGGCAAATGAATTAGAGCAACCTCTCATTTATTTTTCATTTATTGTATGAGCTGGGAACATAAGCTGATTAAACAACGGGAATAGATTATTTTTAATTTGGCATATACAACTTGAGTATCTAGATTAAATCAGGTTAACAATTAACATGCTCAAAAATGATTATTGATAGTTTTAAGAACAGAAATCCCAGAAATTTACACGCAGATGGCTGTCAACTACTCCAGACAGTTTTTCAAAAACAGTATTTACTATACTCCTATCATGTATGGTTTTGCACAGACAGAAATTAGCACAACGTGGTAATCAATGTGAAGTTTCACAGATTGAGGGTTAACTGGCACACTTAATTAAAATAAATTAATCTAGATCAAAAATTATAACTGATAGGTCATAAATTTTCTAAATTAGATGTGATTTAATTCTCAGAATATGAATTATTATATATGCACTATGCAATATGAATAAGAAACAAACATAAACACAGAGTGGTCAACAGCTGACACAATAGTTTAAAACTTTCCTCTCATTCCATTGCTTAAGATGACAAAACATTTATGACAGAACACTATACCTCACTGAGATCCCCAGATAGAGTTATAAAGCATGTCAGCAGAGAGGATTACTGTAAAACTCACTGTGCAGTAATGTCATCATGTGCTGCCTACAGTTACAATACAGAAACATCTACCTGCTTACTGTCCTCTGAGGCTAGAGTAGTACTGAGTGACAACCCTGAGAAATTAGCTTTGGTGAAATTGTCTTTTAAGAGTACACTAGTGATCGAATATGTCAACATTACACCATGTACTGCAACTACCGCAGAGGTGAGCACAACACAGGCAACCACAGCACAAGCAACTACAGCACCGGCAAAAACAGCACCGGCAACTACAGCACCGGCACCTGCAGCACCGGCACCTGCAGTACCGGAAACTACAGCACCGGCAAGTACAGCACCGGCACCTGCAGCACCGGCAACTATGCACCAGCAAGTACAGCACCGGCAACTGCAGCACCGGCACCTGCAGCACCGGCACCAGCAGCACTGGCAACTACAGCACCGGCACCTGCAGCACCGGCAACTACAGCACCGGCAACTACAGCACCAGCAAGTACAGCACCGGCACCTGCAGCACCGGCACCTGCAGCACCGGCAACTACTGAAGGTAAGATTGGACACAGCAGTTAATGGTTAATCTAAAATGGTGATCACTGCCGGGTAAACTTTCCTTTCTTTACATACATCATACATAAGTATCAAGGGATCAGATTTGTGGTTACTTTTTTTGTAAAATTGCACAAGCAACGACTT
This sequence comes from Membranipora membranacea, assembly GCA_914767715.1. Classification (NCBI taxonomy): domain Eukaryota; kingdom Metazoa; phylum Bryozoa; class Gymnolaemata; order Cheilostomatida; family Membraniporidae; genus Membranipora; species Membranipora membranacea. The sequence goes on from OU612074.1 coordinate 12,784,815, forward strand.
GATAGGATTTGCAGTAAGTGGAAATTAACATAGACAGTCAATATCGCACAGTCAACCATTCTGGGTGGTTGGTCAGGTAATTGTAGGGTAATGTATTTCCACTCTTATGCGTCAAATTTAATTAAAAATTATCTTTCAAGTCGAGAGCAGGCCATGAAAGTTAATGGTTGTGTATCTGAATGCAGTCGAGTTACAACTGGTGTGCCGCAGGGTTCTGTACTTGGACCCCTCCTGTTTACTATGTTTATTAACGATCTGATGGAGCTCAAAAATTATTATCTATATGCTGATGACTGCCTACTAGTCACCAGTGGGGAAAACCAAGACATTTCCACAAAACTTATAGAAAAAAGCATTCATCAAGCATCCAGTTGGTACAGTGAAAATTGCCTTGTTCTAAACAGCGGTAAAACGGATGTCATGACCATTTCTAATAAACATAACATCAAACCTCCGGAACTTAAATTCAACAATCTCATTTTCAAACAATCTGACAAAATTAAGTACTTAGGTGTGATTCTTGATAACAAATTAAATTTTAAATCTCATACTAGTAAAATTAAACAAAAACTTTATCCAATAGTCGCCAACTTTCAGCGTAATAGAAAATTCCTGACACCTAAATTAGCTAAGCTTTGGTACATACGTTCTAATCTGGAATACAGCTCTCCTGATTTATTTACCACAAACGACTATGTCAAAAAAGAATTTTTAAAAATTGAGAATAGATGTTTGAAAATTATAGACGATAACAGTTCTAAAGATAATACTCGAAAGACCTACAACATCCCTGTTTTAACTTTGCGTTTCGAATATTTGTATCTGCTGAAGTTTTATAAAATTGTTAATAGTTTATTCCCAATAATTGATACCAATCTGCTCCCCGCGAAATTAACTAGTGAAACTCGGCTTGCTAAAATTTCTGGGTTTAGATCCAAGGAAAATTTTAGATTTGCTTTAGCTAGTTTCGGTGCTCAGAAGTTTAACGAATTACCCAATCATGTTAAGCTGAGTCAATCCCTTGCTACATTCAAAAATGCCACTCGGAGCCACGTCCTCAAACTTCTCAATTAATGAGCCAGTTCTTATCATTTCATTTTAGCCTTCTGCTACATTGTTCTAACTTTTCTTTTCCTAGCTATTGTGTATTAACTGGTGTAATGTTTTACTGCTAATTAATGACTCCGTGTACTTTGTAATTTTACCTGTCATTGTTCTTGATTTTTAGTTACATGTCTTTCAATTCTACACCATATTTTTATCAATTTTCTGTTTTCTGGGTACAAGTCCTAAGGACTTATTCTTCTCCAGAATAAACATGGAATATATATATACCCTTTTAAGACGTATAGCGCATAACATTGGTCGTATAATTATGTTAGTCAGTGTGGGATACACTGTCCTTATCCTCACCAACTGCAACTGCACCTGAAATTATCCGTGCTTGTAGATTCAAATCAGCTTCTTCTCTTCCCTCCACCAAAATTGGCCTATTACGGCTCTGATGTGGTCAGTTTGCTTTCTATGTTATGCCTATCTGAAGGCCTGACAATATATGATTTCAAGGGGAGACCAAAACATGTGAGCCATAGGCCTACTTTGAATGATTTTGTTAGGTATAAGATCTTTCTTTTATGTTAAGCATAAGCCGGATTATTATATTAACATTGGTAATTATGTTTTTCATCAAGTTTCAAGCATTGGGATCATAGAAATATCAGTTTCATGATTTTTCAATTAAATTTCACGCTTGCTATTGGCATCATGGTGATAAAAATATGGCATCCTTGTAGCTTGCCCAGGTATCTGGAGTGATGGAGGAAGCTGCAATTTTTTCATCAAAACTACTAATGATTGGTTCGCCTCCAAATAATTGCGAAAAGAGCAGAATCCGGCTGCCGATTTGGCTGTGCGTCAAACTTTACACACTCTCTTACAACAGAAAGGTAGAAATCTTGCTATGCTAATTCATAATGATGTTAATAAATGATAATTCATTATAATGATGCTGATAATCAATTCATAAAATTGACGTTAAACTCATAAAAATATCATATTGATTTGGTTGTCTAAACATGATGCTTGTACATCATCGGCAGACAACTGAATCTGTTCCTTTTCAATTTCTCCACTTGACCTGAGCAGTCTCTTTCCAAATGAGATTACTGCTAATTATGAAAATGATTGCAATTTTCAGAAATAAGTTTTCTCCCACAGGTGTAACTCAGTACGTATGGGATGGAGCTTCCCAAACAGAACAGGGAGCACAAAGCATCTCGTGGCTAGACGGAACATTAAATGGGATTGATGATTCAGACTTTTGGTCATATAATCAGCCGAATGATGTGTCAAACAGCGAACTACAGTGTATACACATGAATGCTAATGACCCTTTACTTCAGGCCTATTACTGGACATGTAGCAAAGATGATAGATGGGCAGTATGCGAACTATAAAAATAAAAATAGATACAGGATTAAATTTCTCAACCTACTGATGTTGTTTGAAAATTGTGATGTTAGCATGTTTTAAAGGTGATTTCCAATTTAAAACTTTAAGAACTATTCAAATTATTTACAATCCTGATAGTTGACGACTAGTTTCTTGATTCGTAAGCTCTGGAATGTAGGAACTACATCCAATGAGGCTTTAATTAGTTCACCCATTTAATATTGGATTTTATACCAGTCACATATTCAAAATTAAAGTGAAGTAGGTAAATATGTTCAAAAGAATAATTAATCAGCAACTACGCAATTAGCAATTAGCAAACTTTGACTAAGAAGAACAGCATGTCATAAGATATATTAACTTGATCTCCAGACTCTTCCTCTTGAATAATAGATAGAGCATCAATAAGCAGTTTTTTGTTTATTTGTTCAACCTCTATTTAAATCCTAGAGGAGTAAAATTGGTTAGATAGGCTGTATTTACACGCGTAGTGCAGGTGGATGGTTTTGACGTTGGAAAAGCTATTTATTATAATCCGAATGTGCCGTAAAACTACAAATAAGGCAGAGAAAAGGTGTTGATGTGAAAAGACATTTTAGTGTCGTATATCAAAATAACCTCAGGTATTGAAACGAAAGCATTGCCATATAATCGATTAATCAAGGCAATTAAGCATTACAAACAAATGAGAATCAAGGATAAATCTCCACAAGATGAGATTCAATAGTCAGTTAAGCATTGTGACAATAATCATGATTTTTATATGCTACATACATCAGGATAAGCAAGGATTTAAGCCTAATATAACAGATAATTCCAGGCTCTATGAAAAGAATAATAGAACATACCTTTAGTCATCTAATGCACTTGTGTTACGGGTAAATAGCATGATTGTATGTAGTTAGTTTAGAAATGTGATAAACCATAGCTAACTGTTGCCATTACCATGAAGGATTCAATTTGACAATGCCACAAAATATGAGTAGCATCTATCAGTTAGTGTGTCATGTGATGTCCCAAATATGGTAACAAAAGTGGTAATGCATTCATAAGTAAATTAACTAATTTAGGGGTCTCCTAAAATTGCCAAAGGGGTGGAATGCGTGCACAGCGCACAGCGCGGCGATAGCGCAGCTCCCGCAGCTACATAGGCTCAAGCATTGATTTCAATGGGCACAAGGTTATATAGGGCATGCTTCATTGGAAATTGTTCCCATGCCAATGCAAGTGATTGATAAAGTGTCAGGCCAATCTTATGTTTCCTTTAATTGAGAGACTCTATCAACGTATAACTTGTATCAGAATTTGTAATGTCCTGTTCCATATAGGGAGCGGCCGTGATGCAATTGATAGGGCATAGGTCTTTCAGTCAAGAGGTCTAGTGTCCGATTCTCGGCAGATCAAAGTGGTGCATCCGACCTCAAATGCTCCTCTGTAGTCTGTTTACCAATACTGTTTCCAAGAACAAAAAACCAAGCAACATCAAAGTTTCTCACACGGTAACACAGGGTATCGAGACTATAAATGGTCGTGAGTTTTTTTGTTCGCCATAGTCAATGCTCATTATATAACCAAATATTATTTTCATCAATTCGAGCTCACCAAATGCATTGAAGGATGAACATATGTCTGGTTGAGCAGAAAGCAGGAAACATCTAATAACATAAGTCTAACAATACCATGATAGATCTGGGTCCACTCACAGAAGATCTGGCTAATATGTTTGTGGACAAGCAATCATGCACACTACGGGGAGTAAGTTATTACTGCAATACATACCATTTTATTTTTGAATATCATTGTCATTGTTAAAGAGACTTATTAGAAAACAAAAATATTGAACTAAGACCCAAAACCTCTTCATACTCAAATTGATTAAGGATATGAATGCTCCAGATGTGGACGCTTTCATTCTGACAGATAACCACCACTTTTATTTCAGTTTCTCACCTTAAAGCATACCCAAAGACAAAAGCAAAATTATAGTCAGGCAGCTAGTTATGCAGTAGTTACACAATTTTGTGCACTGTTGACATACATAACACTTCTAGGTATATTGCTTCGGTCTTTTGATAGTATATAATCCAAAACAAGAAACTAGAGTCTATATGAACCAAACAAAACAGAAAGAACCCTTACATTTTGAGGAGTGCTAGGACGAGTTTGAAAAGGTGATACCAGGATACAAACCTCAACCTTAATATTGACATCGCAGAACAATTATTCCGATGACATAATAACTTTGCTAATAGACAGTATAAAATACGGCTAGTCATGTACTTCTGAGAGGGAAAATTAGCTTAATCATAATTTCCCTATTGGAAATCATGATTGACATTACTACATATGGTTGTTATTTTTTGGACCGTTGACTTTGGTTTTGATAAGTCAGTCTAAAAGAATCACTTTACTTATTGTGATCCCCCACCCACCAACTAGCAAAGCTTGTTCAGACAGGCTACAGACAGAGAAAAGCTTACCTTGGTTATGTATATGAAGAGTCTGCTATTTAATTTGATTCTGCAGAAAATGGTTACTTAAATTTATTTTTCCGCACTGTGCTCTATGAGGACTTCCCATAAATTTTAATTAATTGAATTCAATGCCTTCAGAGTCATAGTGAAAAGTGTAACAAAATTACATTAAGAATTACCCTTGTTTATTCACATTGCAGCCGCCTGAGCACTTAGAATACACCTGTGTATAACCTGCATTCATTAGACTTAAATATTATAGATTCTAGTACACAGCTTAGGCAAGACACAGTTTGAAAGTCAATACAATGCCATTAATATGTTAATATACTAAGTTACCCTGTGAAATAAAATTAATACCTATGTAGGAGAAGGAGGTAGCTCAGTTGGTTAGAGCGCCTGCCCTCTGAGGCGCAAGCGTTAGAGGTCTCGGATTCGAATCCAGCAGCAGTCTACCGACTACTGGGCTCAATTGACGCCACAGATGTGCTCCAACATGCCTGCAAACTGAGAGCAACTTGGCGCTGAATATGGCGTCACCTTTATTTCTCAGTTCTCCAAAAACACAAGCAAACTCAAAAGCTAACTAATCCACAGTGGCACACCTACGATCACTGGTCACTAGCCTGTACAGTTACCGTATCTACTATCCTTTCAAGGGGTTAGCGGAAAGAACAATCTTATCTTTGTGACATCACGATCATCATTTCTCTAAAAAACCTTTAGCACGGCATATTTCTAAAATAAATGAAGTGGAGACTTTCACAAAAAATCTATATTTGAGTTGGCTTCAATTGATTCGTCCTTTAAGATTAAAAAAAATTGTGTCCTCTGATTATCACTGAGATGAGATACAACTGGAAGGAAACAGTCATCTACGCATAAAACAGAGCTGAGCCCACCGGTAATGGAACAAGCCTCTTTTAATGCAAAAATTTAATGGCTAACATAATCGATACTTATTCCGCATGAATGGACAACTCTATAGTCTGTCATGTTCATATGACATGACATCGCAGCAGGGAGGGTGGGATATACCCTCCCACCATTCCTAATCGCAGTCATCGACCACTATCAACTAAGCAAATGATGACAGATTGAACCGATCTTCTTGAAACCTTCGAGCATTCAGGGTTTCCAAGCAAAAAAAACATGGGCTGCAGTGAAAGTTTTCTTTTCAATGTGGAATAGCAGCTGTGGTCATTGGTTTTCTTTCTTGTTACATACATTACAAGTTGGCAGACCAAGAATTCAGGAGGTCTCCGTGTACGCTCTCCCAATCCGAATACCCACCCTGCGTTCCGCAGTGCTGGTACAATTTGGTCCTCGCTTGTCATATTTTTAAGCAAAAACTTGAGGGTTCATATTATGGATGGTGTTATTTTACTTGATTTTGCAAATTATATAGTTGTACAAGCAGCAATGTTAGAGTAAACACATAGGTTTATCTACTGGAGATAGAAAAACAAAGTTTCCTTAGCAAAAAGAAGCTTAAAAATGTTCTAGGTATAAAAAGCTGAAAAAAGGGAGGAAAAGGGAGATATGGAGGGGGTGGAGAAAACCGCTAAAAACTGGGAGCTTCCCTACCAAATAGGGAGACTTATCAGGTATGGTTATATAATTAAATATCCTTAATTTCCAATCTATAATCATCTTTATTAATGTTTTTCTTGTAGTGACATAAAATATAACTCAAAAAATAAGGAAAGTCAGAGAGACAAAGAGTAGTTTGGTCGCTGACCGTATCTGTATTGGTAAAGAGTTAAAAGTTGTAGATATTTGTTCGCTGTGATAATGTAACAGAGGTGCAGTTTTCCCGTTAGACCGTACATTGTCAATTTTTTTAGAAGAATTTTATGGTCGACGCAGTTAAGAGCGCTTAAAACTGATCGTCTACCATCTTTGATTGCAAATTGTATTATTATACTTTTGCCGGTAGGTATAACGCATTAAATAAATTGTGGTAGCAAAGTTCATTATGGCTGTGTTCTTTGTTGGGAGGTGATCGAAGCTTGTGGCAAGAGTAGCTTAGTTTATAATTATACAATATTTTGTTTCCCTAACATTGTTTTGAAAATTCAATTATTTTTTTACAGACGTTCAGTCTAAGTTTATTAAATTGCCCTAGGATAAAGCTTTGGAAGATTAAATAGTGGCTCTACTACGACTGAGACCCTCTGGTGCCTTGTGTTGTTGGTTGTGAGGGGAGGCAAGATTTGCCTACCGAGTGTATTTGATTTGATTTGGGATGATTTGTCTTTTTCGAAAACCTACCTTTCAAGGGGTTTATGGGCTCATGCTTTACAGGTCATTAATTTTCAAACTCACCACCATGATTTAGTGAATAGGAAATCTTAGTAAATCCAGCCTGGGAGCTCCAGGTTGGAGGCAATAGTTGGCAAACCTTTGTTTTCCTTAAATTATATTCTGCACTGCCTGCGAGGCTAGACGTTCGCTAAGCTTATTCCTGCACATATTGTTGCATAATGCAAGAAAAGAAAGAAAGTAAAATACTCCGGTTTCAGATAAACATAGACACAGTTGGAAAAGTTGGTGAAAACCTCCAAGGACTTAGAGTACTGCATTATTGCAGAAACATACACAAGCCTTCTTTGATTGTAATGAGAAGTTGGCAGTGACATTTTCTCCCAAACATATGCTATCAGTTGTTGTTATTGGTCTAGTTACAGCGTCTGTGATATAACATCTCAACATCTCATGGAGAGCCAGACTGTATGGCCTGTAATTACAGCTCAAAGCTAGAATACTAGTAATGAACACAGCACCCTTCCACGTTGATACTCCAGATATGGTACTCATTTTGATCAATCGCACATGATCAAACCTTGTTATGCTCACACGGTATGTCAGAGAGCAGATAAGTTATTGAAACAAACAAAATTATGCTGCGTTAAACATTTCTACATACCCTGTAAATACAGATCAGTTTTACTGCTGGTGTAACACTGATATCAATATACAACATGACATGATATAACATCATTCTATGGGGTAAGTAACAACATCATAAATACGAATTTAAATAACAGTACCTTGTATAAACAAATTTTGCAATGAATTTCAAAATAAGGATACTAGCTGGCAACATCCTTATCATATGACACAATTCTAAAAATAACCTTCAAAAACGTTTAAAAGGCTGCCGCAGTAACCAAACATCATTATAATTATCAAGCCTCAGCATATCAGCATCATGCACCCAGGATACGGCTTCACATACTTACTCCTAATGGTCATGTAAGGAGTAGACAGTGCAGCTCTCTATCCACAGCAAGGAGAGGAGCTCACAGCCACAGCGTGTTTAACTGACTCATATATATCCGCTCAGTGTACAAGAGAAGATCAGACCATTGATATTCTACAGGTACACTAGGTATACCTTGAGGTGTGTCATCAGCCTGCTGTCAAATACAATGAGTGTAAACAATCCAGGTATGCTGTTCAAAGCGAGTTAATTTTCTTACTGAGCGTAACTGTTTTATTATCGGCATAAATAGAAACTGTGATTTTAGTTTGAGGTTATCATCACATCATTCTATAATAATCTTTATCTCAGTAATATGAAGAGAAACTAAGATGAGGCTATGACCTTTTTTATACCTTTAAGTAAGCTGCTTATCATATATGCAACGGAGAATAAAATGGTTTTGAATTTTAGAAACGCTATCGGCTAGTGTTATTACTATAATACTTTGTCCTCCAGTGCTTTAACTATAATGCTACCGATTTCAAACCAGGCTATCGGGAGATTTAGAAAAGGTACAATCATTGATATGAATTCATAGCTTAGTGGTAAAATCATAGACTTAGTATATTAAGTCTATGGGTAAAATACATAGCATGGCTATCTGTGGAGGAATTACATCAGTATATAACTTTGGTCAGTAACTATATCTAAAATGAATTCTGGCAGCTTTAACGTTTTGCATTGGCTGATGTCCCAGTAACAACCTTTAAAACTCAGGCAAGCTATGTAACAAAATATGTTTACAAGGGGTCGGATGTATCAAAGACCGATCAAGATGAGAAATTTTTTCCAGCAATCGTGCATAGATTGCCATGTTTGTTCAGGGCCAGATATGTTTCCTAATCCATGAATATATATCAGTGGGTGGTAATTTATGTTGGACCTAGCAATACTCATTTTAATTTGAAGATTTTCCTATAGAGAGAAGGTTTTTTTCTTTATTACAGGGACACTCGCAGAAACATATTAACTCTGTTAGTGGAGTTTTAGAGTTTTGTTACACAGTGTATCAGACACTCGTACTGCAGTGACCTTATCTAATGACCGAGTTACCTGTCAGAAACCCATCATACAGATTGAGGCTCACAATAAAGATGTAAATAATCAGGGTCAGGATCAGTACATATCGGTAAGTAATATCTACACTAACATGAGCGGAATTTATAAATCTACAAACATGCTTCCATTAACTTCTAAGAAACTTCTGCAACGCTCGGTTTTTATGCTACCTTTTTGATATGGGTACCAGGATTGGGGATATATCTGGTATATTTTGGAACAAGTCAATTCACAAAATTCAACACCTAAACATGGATGGATCAGGTTACGATATTGGAATTTTTTAAATTGAGTGAATCCCTGATTTATATTGGGGCTGTCTTGCATCACACATAATTTAACTTGAACTTTATCATGAGATGCAATACCTTTCTCCCTCATGTCATATGCTTATTTTAGAGGATATGATACACGTCTACTGTGCCTATAACCGAACACTGAAGTCGGAGGCTTCCATGACCAGCATGCAAGTCACATATCTGTGCAAAGGTATATCACATTTTAGACACTTAATACAGTTACTGATACTGTGATTTGATGTGATTGATACCAATTTAATTTGTGAAATACCTTTAGTAATAACAAAAAACTGCATTACGGAGGGATACGTTAAATCCTAACCCAAAAATATAAATGCTTAGTGTTAGTAGGCGGCCTGGTTAGCACCCCTTTCCTCATATTTTCCACTACTTACACTGTTTACAATCATAGATTGTACAAAAATGTATATATATATATGAGGATAAACATTATAACTGATTTGTAGGACTCTTATGACTCGATATATAGTAGATGGCTCAGTTAGGTATAGCATCAGGTCTATAAGGCGCAAGTGTTGAAGGTCCTGTGTTCAGATCTTACTGCAGTCTGCTGGCTATACCGGGGTTTGTTGGGTCCATGGTATGCCCAAACCTGCCGACACCGAGAACCATCATCCAATATCATTTTGTCACAAACATTAGGTATGCTGCGAGATTGAGTGTTTATACTGTTACATGAGTAGGGAATACCATAAATACCAAAAAGTAATATAAAAAAATGAGTAAAGTACAGTCTGACTTCTAGCGGATTAAAAAATATCTTGTAATGTCTGAGGAAGGATTCTTTACCCCAGGCAGTTCTGTATTAAAGGTTGCAATATCTGCCTGAGCGGAGTTTCGCAAGGAAATTGTTTAAACAATGTTCGTCATCATGTATTAGCTGCAGGGCCAGGTTCTTGTGTCCGTGTTTTTCGAAGTACAAGGTCTTATACCACAACCCTCAACTCAAAGCCAGGACCTCAAATGAATCAAAAGTTATGACCAGGTGACATGCAATTAAACCTGATTGCAATCCATTTTGATACTTCCCTGTTTACACTGATGCTAAAAGACATCAAAATCAAATCCATATTGATACCTGCTGTCTGTGGCCCTCGGGAGAAAACGACCCGAGGTCAAAAACAGCCGGAGGCCCAAACGGCTAAGCATAATTTTTGATTTCTCCAAGTCCCAAAACCTCTAAAAAACAAGATTAGTCAACAAACTTAAGTTTATGGGAAAAAGTTGAATTTTTAAACTATTTTCAAAATAACAGCCAAGTATGATTTTTGAGTTCTCCATGTCCCAATAATTTTGAGTTTTAAATTTTTTAGTGTTTATTTACGTGGCTGGACAGACTGCGGATATAGTGACTCTCAATGTCTTGTATTAGAGAGGACTGCTCTGAACAATACTCCCATTATTGTGGGTAGGCCTACTGTTGTGGCATTCAGTCCAATCAAAGAGAACTTATAATACATTCACAGCAATAGCAGGGTCGCTGCTTGAAAAGGGGGGGGGCGTCGGGCGGTGGGCAAAAGTCTAGGGGGCTCAGACTACTGAAAAAGAAGAGTAGCATTGCAATTGTGTCCTTTTCATATTCCTTTCTATTGAAAAGTCCGAAATATAAAAAATCTAACTAAGTAATTTATGTAAGGAAGATGAATTTATAGCAATTTGAGTTTTTGATGATGTGTTTTATTCATACAGGCAGGCAGTCATGCAAGGAGGCTAAGATTGAAAAGGCTGTAGATTCAGGCACTGATACTTCTGACATCTGAGTCCTGCAGGCATTGAGATGGATAGTCATATTTATGACTCAGCAGATAGAGGTGAGTCCACTGAGTAAGCTGATACAATACAAGTATGCTGTGACCTGTTGAAGAGTCATCTCAATTCCTAGGCATTTTATATCCCATCATCATAGCTTGAAACCGACATTACACAATTTGACTTTCAAATATGAATGATTGATCATCATGGAGACATTATTATATTCACAATATTTGTTTTTGTATCGTATGGTACATTGGATTTTAATCTTGAGCTTCTGTTACAGGAGCCCAAGGTTATGAGTATGAGAACATGGCTGCAGTGTACAATGGGGAGGATCCGAGCAGAATCTACTGTAACATATGATAGTGATCATCCAGCACTGCTTTGTATTATCATTAATCTCTCAGGATCCATGTAGAGCTTCATTTACTGCAAAAAAATGTCCCCAGAATCCTCAATTTTTGTGAGATGTTCAATACTTTTATATACGCATAATAAATTGATGGTTGCTGACTTTAAATTTCATGTTTTTCGTTCAAGCTGTAGGTTCTATCAGGCAAAACGTTTGATGCAATTTATGATATTTCTATTCCGAAGATTCACAGCCTATACCATCACTGATATTGATCTAATCTTGGTACATGCCTTCCCTAATTTGAATATATGAATATATAGTGTTCACACGGCTTCCCTGTACCCTCACCTTGTCACAGACAAAAATAAGAAAGGAAGGCTAATGACCTTTTCCTGGCAATGGTATCAGGGTACTTATCAATAAATAGTCTTTGCAATGAACTAAAGCTAGTGGCGTGGCGTTTGGGTATCTACGAGTTAGCCTCTCTTGTATGATACAAGAGAGGCTAACTCGTAACTACACAAACGATCTACAGCTAAAAATTCCATTTATTAATTAATGTCAATGTCTCAATCATATCATAGTAAGTACTTAAGATAGGACATATTGACTTTGCCTATATATTACCTGTTATTTCATAATGATAGATAAGGTGTCGGGGAAATTTATCTTCCTGAGGTTGAGCCGGGTACAGTTTACTGTAACTTCCCGACGGCTCTTAATTCGAAAAATGACTGAGTAAAAATTAGTTAAGAAAGGCTACCAGCCAGACATAATATATTGAAGAATGTGTTTCAGTAATACAGTGGCAACCAGCCAGACAGTAATACTTTGTTTGTGTGTTTGTGAATGATGATTGTAATGTGTTACCTCTTAGTATGTGAATGCGATTAAAAAGAAGTATTTAGTACATGTGTGGCCTCGATAACATTAAACATCCAACTGACGACAGTAAAAGCATCCGCTGGGTATAAAGCATGTGAGGGTTTATACCCAAAACTAATAATATCTATTGATTACAGTGGTGATTGATACAGTGAATAACTAAAATAGGCAATTAACAGTGGTATTAAAAGTATTAAAATATGAGCACCGCCTGTTGAATAATAAGGTGATGAATGATGGGCTGATGCAAGGCTATTGATATCGTAATGGTACAGTCAAAGTCTTTAAGTAGCAGATTTCCCACACAGCCCCTCCAGAGTAAAATTAATAGAAAAAGAAACGGATGATGGAGGCTTTAGTTAATTAATTTGAATTTCACACACGAGGGGAAAATGCTGTTTACTGGGTGTTTCTTAGGTATTGTCTCAGTCCATCTGTGGCAGCATCGAAAGAATTCAGTATCCGACGGAGTTTGGTCAAGTCTGTGCTAGAGCCAGCAGCAGCAGAAGGTAGACGTGAGAGAGCAGGGTAGAATAACAGCCTGGGTTTTTGTTGGATATTCATTGTAGTGGTGAACATTTCCAAACTTTCAGCCAGACAGCATAGGTTATAGGTTGGCAAGCCGATTGGGTGTGATGATCAGGCACTTTGCGGGAATCTGGATTGGCGAAGCCACAGGCACAGAGTTGGGATATGTAGTGGCCTGACACGTGGTGTTGCCAGACGATATTGGGATGTTTCATCGCAAATCGAACAAGTGAAATTTCTCTGATCTTGTAGAACTTGATCAACCTTTCGTCTGGTTACAGCCGACAAAAAACTTATGATCTGCGACAACTGTGCAGTGCGGTTATTGTGGTTACTTCTCTTGCCATGTGATCTTCCGCGCCACATGTATAACAAGCTCTCTTGTTAAACTTCCTGGGCTCCCCTTGTTCTACTAGCTGTTCAATGGCCTTGGTATTTCTTTCAATTACTCTATTGTTACTCTCTAAGAGTTCCAACATTTTGGACAGAACTTTACTCTCAGTATTTTCCACACTGTGGAATTATCTCTGCGATTAGTTACAGTCACAGCATTGACAGTAATACTCTGTCTGTGTGTTTGTGAATAATGATTGTAATGTGTTACCTCTTAGTATGTGAATGCGATTAGAAAGACGTATTTAGTACGCGTGTGGCCTCGATAACATTAAACATCCAACTGACGACAGTAAAAGCGTCCGTCCGTTGGGTATAAAGCATGTGAGGGCTTATACCCAAAACCAATAATATCTATTGATTACAGTGGTGATTGATACATTGAATAACTGAAATAGGCAACTGACAGTGGTAGCAAAAGTAGTAAAATATGAGCACCGCCTGTTGAATAATAAGGTGATGAATGATGGGCTGATGCAAGGCTATTGATATCGTAATGGTACAGTCAAAGTCTTTAAGTAGCAGATATCCCCACAAAGGCACAGTGATTTTTTATGGACCTAAGGTTTTGATAAGGATGGAGGAAGTAGCTCACAGTGATATAATCAAAGTACTATGCGTGTTTATTGTGTTGAGAGTTAAGCACGACCTACCTGACGTGATTTAGTCTCTCAAAAGTAAGTAAAAACAATTAATGATGGGGTTCTTGTACCTCAAAAGTAGCTAAAGACTTCACCTCAAGTTATCGTGATGTATGAAATCAGGACTAGCATGTGTCACCCCAATATGCATGAATGTTGATTGCTGGCTGTTTATTCAATCAATTGGAAATGTACTGTTTAGGTTAAATTCTGATTCGCAAGGAACATTTGACCATCGGGTTTGTGATCTTTATAAACTACCATGCGATAGCTGTAGGACTGGTAACATGTACTAAAAGCTGATTGTTATCGATTCAGATACCTCCCTGTTGTCACAAATGCTGAAATAAATAACTAGGTCTGAAATCTTCTTGGACATGACTGTCAACTTTATTCCTTGATTACTCATTCATAGACGTTTTCTGCAAGCTGATCAGCTAATTCTAGTGATGGCCAGCAATTGCTATACACACACACTTGTTATGGTGAGTTAAGATTACAAACATCGGCTTGTAATATTTTGCTTCAAATTTAGTCTTAAAAAACTTGATAAAGCCATTAGAGCTCAGAATTCGACAGAACGCAGTCAGCCACTACTGAAATCTGCTAGCAATGATTGTATAGCGAATATTATGTCATATTTGTGTCTCCTTGATCGAATCAACAGTACAAAGCAAAGAGCTCCTTCAATCGTACAAAGCTAAGTCAACTGTGATTTGGTATTTCCCTCAATATCACAATCACTGCATTTCCATGGTAGTTCTGAGGTCGACCTGAGGATAATTAGCCTTAGCTTCGAGCTAAGGAACTGCCTCCGAGATCTGCCTGAGCTCCAAGGTTCAGCGCGCACATATTTGCTCACACTACAGTGAGTTTGCATGGCTGAGCGGTTAGCATCAAAGACTATGATACAGGAGGCTGGGGTTCAAGTCCTGGTAGCGGTGGATTTTTATGATGTTTTTCCTTCTCAGCTCTAACATGGGAATGACTGCATATTTCGAGATCAAGCCAAGAGGTGACAACTCAGCTCGATCTAGACCGACCTCGAAACTCCCATAGCAACATAATGAATGCATAACACTGAGTTTGCTGGATAACCTATTCATTCATTTTAATTTGCAGGGCTTTGTGACGATAATTGTAGTAGCCTGGGGTCCACTGAGTGTTTTGTCTCAAGAAACTAATGGTAATGAGACTAATACGGTTACAGAACCACCAGTCCCTACAGAACATTCAGTCCCTGCGGAGACTACTACTGCGGAACCCACAACAACCCAAACCATGGAAACACTTGCTGCAGGTAAGATGCCATTTTTTACTGTTTGAACAAGTTAAATTACTGTTGCACTACTTTAATCCTAACTGCTTACCAGATGCTCATTTATACTAGGCTAGAAAACTGCTAGTGCAAAAAGCTCAGTCACTGGTATGAGTTTTCATCTGAAAATCAGTAGCAGGACTCACTTTTTGTCACTTTTAAATTTACTCCTAATATTTGTCAAATAGAACACAGCAGCACCTTTCTCACAAGCATTCTGACAAGTGAGTCAGAAATCAGCATGCTTGTAAAATCTACACAAGGATCAACATTCACCCCCTCGACCACTGATAACCAGGGTGTATCAACAGAGGCCAAAATTACGACAACATCCCATTCAGATGTAAAAGACACAACAACCAATGACACAGTTTCCAGCATCAATCTGACGACTACAGGGGTCAGCTCTTTCACAGCTGAGCAGAATCAGACCACTAGCAGTACACCAATGCTCTCAGCTGCAACAGATGGAGCAATGATAGAAAATGCAGTGGTACTTTTGTACAGTGAGTGAGTGGAGCTCAGCTCCACTTGGACACCCTTATTGAAGTGGAGCTGAGCTCCACTTCAATTTTTTTATTCCCTGGATAAGCAGGGCTCTCAGCCTGGGAGGATTCGAAACCTGAGTTTTTATATTAGCATGTCGCATAGTGGTATTTTAAAGGTGTAAAACGCCCTGAGCATAAACAGCTGAGGGTACGTCTGAGATGGCACCGAAATATTGTTGGGTGAAACACCTGAGATTTGAAGATTATGTGCAAAGAATAGCTGGCAAAGCAAGTCAAAGAATGTATGTTGTTAAAATAATGTTGCATCTAAGTTCAAAGCCATTAGCTTTCATGATGTTCAAAAGTTGTGTAGTTTCCCTCTTTATGTATTTATTGTCTGCCTGTTCTGCACACGAGCATATGTACCATAGACAAGAAATTACTAAGGAAAGTTTTTAATTTAATTGTTAAAGACAACTCCTTGATCACATCACACACAATTTTCTAGAGCGATGCCCTCAAATGCAAGTTCCATACTCTAGTAGCAAGTTCATTTATTGAAAAAGTATATGCATCCTTTTCTCGCAACATTTCATGTTTGTGATAGCAAGTAAATCAATAACAACCTAGAGCAAACATAAAACCCTAAATAATTTTATATTTGATCCAGATGAACCAATTCATATGGACTAACTAACTAACTATTGAAATCATTGCCTGGATTTATCCGGTTCACCTGCAAAATCACTTTCTTAAGTTGTCTAAAATTCCACTTTCTATTTAGCCATAATAATCTCTTTCGCAAATCTCTGGGATTGGCAGTTCAATAAGAGCATAGCTTATCACAAATGAAATCAAATACCCACAACAAATACCACACATTATTCTCATGCAAAAGTTTGATGTTATCTTTATTATTCATCTCAGTTGGGTTGTAAAGTGTTGATATTCCATAACGCTTAGAAATCATTGTTTGATCATTGATTTAGAAATGACTTGAATAGGCAGCGCAGTGAGAGTATTATTACAGTGAGTGCAGTGAGAGGCATTATTAGTATAGGCAGTGCAGTATTATTTACATAGCTTATCACAACTAGAATCTAATACTGGATCATTCATTAATAATATGGCATACATTTTTGTAAGGCAACATTTAGCATTGTTTATATATTATTCATCTCTGCCAACCAGCAAAATCTGAGTCTTTAGCTTACATTCTAAAATCCCCTGAGTAGCCTGAGTTCAACCCAAAAATCTGAGTAACTCGGGCTAAACCTGAGTGGTTGAGAGCCCTGTCGAAAACAATGGGGAGTAAACTGTTCTCATGCTGGAGCCATACTAATAGATGGTAAATACATTAATATTTGAGTGTTGGCTATGTGTTGTCAGTCCAGAACAGTTATTTCTGCAACCGCCAATGGCAAGAAAATAGTGTATAAAAGCAGAAGCATCTACAACAAATTCTATCTGTTGCTGGGAAATGTGGATATCTGGCTCCCTCTAGCATAGCTATAAAAGACAGGTGATGTCAAAGGATATTGGCTAACAATAAAGCTGCCCATTGGCAACCACTACAGAAGGTTGCTGGCTAAACCTTGCCGGCTGGGAGGATTGATTGATGAATTAAAAAATATAAATAAGTAAGAGCTCCACTTCATTATCCCTTACAAAAGTACCACTGAGAAAATGTAACAAATACAGTGAAGGAAGGGTCCTGATACATCAACAACCAGCAGAAGCAGTCCCTCTACAACAAATCATCTGCCTTCTTTGGCTCAAACAACTTTTGATCCTAGCTTGAGTTCAACTACATCAGTTCTCATCACCAATAGTACACCAAATTCAAAGTCAACATTAAAATTGTTAATGCTACTGCTGCTGAATCAACAACTTGGTCTGATACAATGACTACAACTGCGACAAGTCAGTTATTAACAACTACCACTGCAACAGAAGATAATGCAACAACCGCAGCTGCAAAAGTGACGACCACAGAGAGCGCTACAACAACCACTAAAATGATGTGTAAGAAATACAGCTTGGTGCTGAAATCCACTGACCTAAGATTGATACCTGCCAAAACCTTACCACTGCTAAAGTCCCATTTGAAGAAAAATATGATTTCCAGCGTTGATTCTTGCATGCAGATGGATAGGAACTTTGGAGCAAATCCTTTTCCGGTTGGGGAAAAACCCAGACTTCAAATTTCCAAGTCGCTTTACCTCACCATTGCATATGCTGCTATTTCTGTACCCAGCAGCTCATGTCAATCAGCAAATTACTGGTGAAAGATCGGCTCTAAGAAAAACGCAATTGAAATCATCTTAGGAGCCTGTTTTACCTGATGGAATAATGCTTTGCTTTTAGTTGTAAATTTGTTATAAATTTAGATTTACAACTACTTGTCATAGAGTTGCCCGACCTTGCAGTAACTAAACTAGAGAGGGCAACTCTCTAACTAACCAAATTATTATTATCCTCTCATGAAAAACAAATTGTCAGGCGCTGGTAGTGTAACGTTGAGTGATGTGTTGATGAAACTCCTCATATCACTCAAATAATAATTGCTAAAGCACTGTTAGGCTTGCAGCCTAATGGTAACCGTGACACAAAGATATGAACCGACACCGGTAATCACTAACAACAACAACACCACATGCTGGAATATCCGAGACTATCTCATGAGGAAACAGCGGGTTGAATTCGAGCTTCAACCTAAATCGAGCTGTTATTCGGCTACTCCATACCATACCTTACCTACAAAAATTACCATCAGGACAACAATGGTTATCACTGTATATAATTGCATGGCTGCTTTTGAAAACTGAAAATGACCCTTATTGATACAGATAACCAGTAGTTCACAATTTTGGCAGATGGAGCATTTAATTAGTAACTTTAAATCAGTCATTATCATACTTACTCGTGTATAATAAATTCACCAGCTAAGGTTGCAAGTTTTTGGATACAAAATCTGGAGCGAACTAAAAAGAAACATTTTAATATTGTCATGTCTTAAGTCTTGGTTTGCTGGGAAGTCCAGCAAAAAGTCTCTGTTTTGTGTGTAACAAAAAATATTTGTACGAGCTGATTATACGCGTCAGATAATCATCAGAAATAATCAAAGGTGGAGTCCGATTTTAACATTAAATTCATTATGCGTGGGGCGCAGTGTGTTTCAGAAAATGACGCAATGCTGATTCGCTGCAAATGTCTTATCCTCATCCCGACCTTACTTCGTACCTTCTTGGATTGATTCAGGAACTTTCCAGAATACATTCCTCACTGGATTTCAATATGTCTCTCTACCTTTATACCAAAGTTTCACTCCCACCAGCAGTATTCCATACCATTTCTTCTCCCAAATAGCCTCTTGTGCCACCACTTCACTCTTACAACTCAAACCAGACTATATCATATCCATCCTACTAGGCTCTAACTGCATGTGATTGCTCTCTGCTGCTCAGTTCTGTGGTGTTGGGTTATTTTCGTTCATTGTGTGTTACATCGATCAATAACCGCTGAAGTCTCAGATTTTTGTTGATTAGCTGATTTGTGTGTTTTCTTTGTGCCCCTTGGTTTTACCTGTTATCATTGTTTCTTTCTGACCACATATTTATTCAGCTCCTAGCCCAGTTGAGAACCCACAGGTTGAAAAGATATCAGCAACTGGAATCAAAGTTTCATGGACGCCGCCTGCTGCTTTTGACCATGTGAAGATTGAATGTTTTACAACTAATGATGGGAATTGCCCATCAGATGTGACTGCATCTGGCACTGTGCACAACTTCACAACACTGACACCAGGAGCTACATACACTTTCAGATTGACTGTGTCTGTCGCTGAACAGAGTTCTAACAGTGTTAATTCAACTTCACTGACACTAGGTACAATTAATATACTTTTATATTCCTAGTTTACCGTTTACATTAGCTATGTCAGCAAACATTGATGTATATTGCATTTGTGATTTATGTCCATGAGTTACTCCAAAGTCAGTATGATGCTTATCTGTACATGTGCTCATTTGATTTCTTGCTCAGACCCTGCCCCAACCGGACCCATCACAGCTGATAGAATTCCAGGCAATAATACAGCAGCTAAATTGACATGGGTAAACCCAGAAGGTCTTTTTGATAAAATTACCATTGCTTTGAGTAAGTCTTCCAGCACTGTCATCACAACACAAGTAACCACCACTGAAATTAGTGGTCTCACTCCTGGAGAAACCTATATATTCACTGCTCATGTATATAGTGGGAACAAAGTGTCTCTGACAATCAATATTTCTAATAGTCTCAAAATATGCCTTTCACAATACCTAGTTTTATCTATTACTGGAACTGTAGCAATAAGATGTAGCGTAGCTTTCTTATAGTTAGCTTGGTTGAGTACATAGTATGCTAGCTTTCTGTGTTTTCCCCATTTTCCTTTGCAATGTGTTATTAATTCCAAACTTTCATTCATGATCTAATATTAGAACCGAATGCAGTGTCTAACCTTGCTGCCAAGCGAACTGCAACCCAGGGGCGTATATTCTAAAAAATTTCACTCACTGACTTTTCAGAGATGAGCATAATGATGGGGGCAGCCCGATCCACACGCCGTAGGCGTGGCGGGGAGGGTGTGGGAGGGGCGCTTAAGCGCCCTCCTACCACGGAAATATTTGCATATCGGTAGCAAAATAGTGTAAGCAGAGAGGTATTTCAATAGCTCACTGAGCTGTTGGGTACTTTCAGAAAACAACTCAATAGCAGTAGAAGATTACGGTAAAAATGCTCCAGTTATAAAGCACCCATTTGAAAAAAAACTGACCTTGATGGGATTCGAACCCACAACAATCTAATTAACAGTGATTATTAGGCAGACGCTCTACACACTGAGCTATTCAGCCATTCATCCGTGGGCCGTGAGTGCTAATATACGCCACTGCTGCAACCAACACTGAGGCAGCCCTGAAATTGACCAACCCTTCTGATGTCTTTGACCGGGTCACCATCAGATGTGATAAATGTACTCCGACTGAACAGAACATAACAAATAAGGCAACCACTACTACATTCCCCATTTGGGTAGCATATTCAATATGATGATGTGCCAGTATTTTGCTCTTATGCAAATACATATGCTATCTGCACACAATCCAATGACTTATGACCAAACAAAAGCCATGCTTCAGCTTTCACAATCTAGTACCTAACTATAGACTCAATATTACAAAGCCTAACTCAACTCAAGTTGGTGTAGCCAGATTATGGTAAGACTTTTTTCGTCTGTTTTTTGTCTCTCATTGCCAATATCTCTGCGCAAGCGAAACACTTACTTTATTCTAGCTGTGCTTCTTTTGTTGAATCTTTCAGGGTGATTTGTTGGAGAGTTAACATCTTATACCTCCTTTCTGTTTGTCCGTCCAAGCTTACCACCTTCACTGTCGTGTATTCAATTTCGAATTCATCATTGCTTCTTATTTCATATCTCACTGCACAATCTAGATGTGAGTCGTCAATACTCAAACCTCACTATCTTATGCATTTTTATCATAAAAAAACTGGTTATACATATTCTATCACTCAACGACAACAGTATCACCTGGTAATCACATAACACAAAATGTAAAATATTGGTAACCAGTCAATAAGCTTAGTATTATTGTCATTGAACAAGGTAATGATGAAGGTGATGATAATGATCATCATTTTGTAGATCAAGCTTTTGCAGGGTTATCTCTCATATTACTGGAGGTTCATTCATCAAAAGAAAAGTTAATCTATAAATGAACCTCTATAATAAGCTTAAGTTATATTATATTAATATTAAATATATCATTAGTATCTGTAAGGCTTTTGCATTCTACTGTGATCATAATTCTACGAAATTTCCAACTCTTTGCAAATATCCTTTACATTTTACCATTTTAGTTCCATCTGCTCCTTCTGGTGCTTCTGCTACACAAGCTGGTAGAGTCATTACAGTCAACTGGGGATACACTGATGGTGGTATTGTTGAGGGATTCAGAGTTTTCTGTGATCCACCAATAGGTAATGTGCTGTCATCTCATAGCTTTACAACAATGATAATATTTGAGAATCTTAGAATATTTGCAATGTTTCTGACTATTCTCAATATAAATTCATTAACAGAGATAGATATATATTGTTTCAGATACACATTGTCCAGCTGAGGGCAAACAGGTGGCACCAGGTACAGAATGGAGAGCCACCATTCGTAATGGTTTCCATGGAGAAGCCTACACATTCAGTGTGAAGGCTTATGTTACATCAGGAGGCATTGAACTGTTAAGTAATAACAGCAATGTGGCTTCACTTCAAATGGGTAAGATTGCAGATCATTATTGTCAACATTCTTCCCAACTAGGCTATATATATATGTATATATATATTATACTCAGTTTACCTTTCGAGTCCCATCTATATATGTTGTGAATGATGCTATGCAATCTTAATGATTTTACTACTGATATTGATGTATGCGTAATTATTCCGAGATCTGGTTGTACTCAGCCTTTTTTTGATATTCCGAGACCATCTAGATGAAGCATCAAATTTCGGTACTACACAGTGTTATGTGGGCCTTAGGCTAGACAAAAAGTACTAACCTTGCCAATCTCATTATGATATGAAAGCTGATTTCAAATGTCATGTATTTTTTTATTTGAAGATGCCATGAAATTATCTAATCTAGTTGTTAACGAGACAAGTGGAACTTCTGTCAAGCTCACCTGGGATGCACCAACTGTCTCTGTGTTGGACCACTACAGAGTCAGCTATACCTCAACTATTGTAAGTGATGTCTCTATTGTGGTAAACATTAAAGAGTGGCAAAGCCTTCAGCTATACCTGCATGTTCTTACTTTAAACAATACAGGAAAGCTGGAAGCCTGTTTTGCCACTGAGATGACGTGTAAAACCTCATTATAAATAAGAGATACCTTAGGAGAGTGATATGACTGTACACTGAGCAAATTGGTCTGGTGATAATCTCTGTCAGGTTCAACTCACATATTTTCTTGCTCTTTTACTCACAGTGAAAAAAACCTTGACTATTTCTTGAGGTATTTCCATCTCTTATTTGATCATTCATGGGGCCTCAACAAAATCAAATACCCATCTCACTTGTTTAAGTATAAGCCTTATTTGTTTTGGCAGACTGGCTGCGATGGTGGTACCAAGTCCACTACTGACGACTCCACCACAACCCTTGATATCACATCACTCACTTCTGGGTGTAGTTACAGCTTCACTGTAGCCTCTGTACTAGCTAATGGTGGCAGCAGTCCTGAGAGTGACCCTGTAGACCACACAATAGGTTTGTACAAATTAAATACATAATAACACATGTGATCCAAGGATTTTTACCTGTACAATGATAGGTGACAATGGAATTTCAATGGCTTTCAAGTCCCATCTATATATGTTGTGAATGATGCTATGCAATCTTATGATTTTACGACTGATATTGATGTATGCGTAATTATTCCGAGATCTGGCTGTACTCAGCCTTTTTTTGATATTCCAAGACCATCTAGAATCTAGATGAAGCATCAAATTTCGTTACTACGCAGTGTTATGTGGGCCTTAGGCTAGAAAAAAAGTACTAACCTTGTCAATCTCATTATGATGTGTAAACTGATTTCAAAGTTCATGTATTTTTTTATTTGAAGATGCCATGAAATTATCTAATCTAGTTGTTAGCGAGACAAGTGGAACTTCTGTCAAGCTCACCTGGGATGCGCCAACTGCCTCTGTGTTGGTCCACTACAGAGTCAGCTATACCTCAACTATTGTAAGTGATATCTCTATTGTGGTAAGAAAGAAAAGAGTGGCAAAGCCTTCAGCTATACCTGTATGTTCTTACTTTAAACAATACAGGAAAGCTGGAAGCCTGTTTGCCACTGAGATGACGTGTAAAACCTCATTATAAATAAGAGATACCTTAGGAGAGTCATTTATTACTGTACACTGAGCATATTGGTCTGGTGATAATCTCTGTCAGGTTCAACTCACATGTTTTCTTGCTCTTTTATTCACAGTGAAAATAACCTTGACTATTTCTGGAGGTATTTCCATCTCTTAATTGAGCATTCATGGGGCCTCAACAAAATAAAATACCGACCTCACTTGTATAAGTATAAGCCTTATTTGTTTTGGCAGACTGGCTGTGATGGTGGTACCAAGTCCACTACTGACGACTCCACCACAACTCTTGATATCACATCACTCACTTCTGGGTGTAGTTACAACTTCACTGTAGCCTCAATACTAGCTAATGGTGGCAGCAGTCCTGAGAGTGACCCTGTAGACTACACAATAGGTTTGTACAAATTAAATACCTGAATAACATGTACGTGATCCAAGGAATTTTACTTGTACATTTATAGGTGACAATTGAATGATCCTTTTAACTGCCACCTAATGTAATCGTGATATTCATTGTATATCTCTGCTCTTGTTCAGCCCCACTAGCTGTCACAGACCTCACTGTGACCTCCAGTAGCTCATCAATCATTACGGTTAGCTGGAACTACAGCAATGAATCTGTCTTTGACATATTCGTCGTCGAGTGTTACGGGGACTGTCAGTCAGTCAATACAACTGATATCTCGGTCCTGAGAGAGGACCTCACACCAGGCCAGACATACTCAATTATTGTCTACACCATGAGCAATGGTGTGTCAAGTCTGCCTGAGAGTCAATATGTTCTACTGGGTAAGACTCGGGAGTGGCTTTGACACTGAAGGAAGGATGGTAGAACAAACTCTCTAACTGGTTAACTCATCTCACACTTACATCAGCACGATATTGTACATGTCATAAAACAAGAATATTTGGTTCAGAGCTTTGGCGTTGCATTTTGCAATTCAATGGCATTTCTTTATGGATTATCTCATCAACTAATAGATACAGAGAATCGTTCTTCAGCTATTCTCTGTTTTTCTTTCTTACAGCTCCATCCTCAGTGGCTGACTTAAAGGCCTTCGAGATTACAGAAGACAGTATCACTTACCAATGGTATGCTGGAGCTGGTAGACAAGATGGTTTTGAAACTGAATTTTCAGACCCTGCAGCAAGTAAATGTGAGTATTCCAAACCAATAGCAACTCCTCCGCCTCTTTTTTAAATGAGACTTTAAAAGCTAGACACAAATTCTATTTTGTCAATTTTAACTTAGATCTTTGTACACGAGACGATAGCTAAGGACATTTATCAGTATGTTTACACAGCTTTGCGTTTGATAACTGATATAGAATCCGACCATATCCTGCCTGTCAGGAGGCACTTTATCTATGTATATGGCTGATAAACTTGTCTCTTCAAAACATCTATGCCTTGGATGTTGTGTGTGTGTGTGTGTGGTTACAATTTAGGCTGGGAATTTCAACCACTTCTCTCAGCATATCATTTAGTTTTAATATCTCTGAATTGCAGCCGATGTAACACAATCAAAAGATTCTACTAACAGAACATTGCACTCTATCACAATCAGTATGCTAACTGCTGACACTGAATACACTGTGTCTGTGAGAAGTAAAGCTATAGACTCTGCTGCTGGATCTGGTAACAAGTTTAGCTCTCCTATGAATGACACATCTAGTACTATAGAAAATGGTATGTACATCTCAATTACTCTGGATTGCGGCTCCCAGTAGCAAGAGTAGACCGCTGATAGCAGTTTATGTCTTCAACACATTTTACAATTGTTCGTATGTTGCACTGCTGCCAATTTTATCCTAAATAACTGAAACTGATATAATCGAGATCCTACCGAAAAGACGCACGGCAGTAGGAGTTATGTTGGAAGTTGTTTATAGGAAAATGAAATACTAATGACATGTGAAAACTTGTCTTAAAAAATGAGTAGATTTATCAATTGAATGCTTAATCTGTTAGTGCGTTATTGGACCAATTAGTAGATATATGAAAAAGATTATAATATGCTTTTTACCAATTTAGACAAATCACTCTGTACAGGCGACAGCTCCACAGGTGTAAAAATAAACAAGTTCATTTTATTCATGGTCCTCTCCCATTATCCTGACTTGCCTTAGTTAAAATTTTAAATTTAGGTTATGTAAGCTTATCCATAATTTGAATATACAAATGGAGGTTAAATGCCCATAGACTTAATATACTTCCTAGACAGGACAATGCTTTTGCTTCACTGATCATAATGTGTCCCACTTAAATAGCACGACATGACGTCATTAGTTTGTGCTGTGAGCCAAAGTTTACTATATACCATTCAATGAAATAATGTGAAAAATCAAGAGACGCTGGGCATGATGTCAGCCCCTGTCCAGCCCCTTATTATTCAAGCTCAAAGAAAATTGTTGAGTGTATGTAAAAGACCTTTCCGCACGAGATGGTATTAATAATTTGTCCCCAGAACTGGAACTTTTTTTTTATTACAAGATACAATCATTGGCCAATAAACATTGAAATAAATACAGCCATTTACCCTCAGCACTTCTATCACCACTATAAAAATGTAAAGAATTCCACAATATCACAAATGTTTTGTTTGATGGGCCAGATCGAATCACCACCATCATCATCGCTTTTTTCTTCAAAATTATTCCTAGTTGTGACTGAACACAACCAGCTCAAAATTGCTTGCAAATTTTATTGTCGCTTCACAAGGAAGAATATATCTGTGCTGTAAATTGAGTATGAAGCTAGAGTATGTGAAAATAACTTCAAAATATTATACTTCAGGACTGTAGTCAAAATCTAATGGCCTTTCTCGTGGCCAAACTTAATTTTGCCGATGCCGGTAAGGTTTTTTGAGTTTATCAATGTGATATCGGCGTCAACATTGAATGTCAATTGCTTCCTTGACCAATTCACAGAAATAGCAGTGTGAAAAAACGTAGTTACTACAACAGAACACGTCATCATCTGAGATAATAGAACTACATGTAATGATGAAGCTACAGAGGAAAAAGAATAGAAGGGGTGACTCTAATAATTTCCAAGACTGGAAAACAAATGCTGGCCAAATGATCACCAGCATTTTTGTTAGACTCAGCCATGAGTTGCGTGCTCATATGCATCACAGCTGCTCACAAGCACAAACCTCCGCAGCCTGCAATAAATTTTTGATGGTATGAGCTGAGGTTTAGTATGAATAAAGACTAATAGTATGGAACCCCGTCTGAGCAAGGAGTTTGAAAAAGGAGTGGAAACGGCCTCTCATTTCAAATTGTTGTTTGTCTCCACTGGTAATTGTCCTCTCTTTATCAGCAAAGGTTTTTCATGACCACAGCCAATCAGAGCCGAGACTGCAGAGAGTGAATTCCTGCCAAAAAGAAGTACAACTTGAGTTGCTGTAATAATTTTGATGAACTGTCCAATCAGCAAGAGCATAGTTGTGAAATCCCATTTATCAAGATGGGTTGTACTGCAAATTTCCTAAAGTGTTTGAACCTCTTGAAAAGAAACTAAACTAAGTAGCAGAGAGATATAGATAGCACTCAGGTATATTTTATGTTTCACACTATAGTCTAGTTATACCTGGGACTCCAAAGCCCTCTGCTACTCATATGAGAAGGGAAAGTTTCACTGCAGACATGGCCATAAATTCGCCTCATAATTTGGTAATCAATGGCGGTTTTCATCAGTCAAACGTGGTATGTTATGCCTCCCATTGTCACTTAGGTGTTAGAAAGGGCTTATTTAAGTACTTTCACTACTTATATCTGGTCCAAGTTCCTCACATGGTTTTAAAATGGTGAATGAATGATTTATTTTCAGTCTCTCTATCCCCAATCAAACATTTGCATTGGAATTATAATTCAATACCTTGCAAAAGTGGTTACTATATCACTAGCTATGTCTCATCTACACTTGTGGTGATTTACATCATGATATATTGTCTCTGGGTGTCTGAATATACCATTGAGTAAACATGTCAAATATTTTAATTATTTTCAACTGGAGACAGACATATAAAAAGGTTGAGGACTTAAATGAATTTTAATGGAGGGACCATATTAGTACAACCCTTGGAAACAGCCTTGTTAAGTCACAGGCTACATTTCATTTCCACTCCCTCTCTGTAACTCCCTGGTCTGAGCCACAAAATAACGTTGCTAAACCCTTTATTTGGACAGCCAGAGAAGTTTTTGAATTAATGAGCAGCAACAATCCCTTTGGCAATGACTAAAAAATCCCTCTGCAAGGAGACATTGTACAGTATTGTCAATTATACAGTATTCACTGTTGAGTGTGCTGCACTATCTTGAGAAGTATGGAGATGTCTGCAGGGCTTCACCTAGATCGAAACTGAAATGATCATTACAGGAATTGTACTTTTCAAATATCACTCGAATTGACATTGACTGTTGAAGATGATATCACATTGATAAACTTAAAAACTCAAAAAACCTTACCAGCATCGGCAAAATTAAGTTTGGGCTCGGTATTTCAGTTTCCAGTTTTGGAATTATTAGAGTCACTGCTTTCACCCTTTTTCCTCTGGAGTTTCATCATTACATGTAGTTCCATTCTCTCAGATGATGACGTGTTCTGGTTATATTTAGCTTATTATAACAATCATTGTATCAACAGGCGATAAGATTGGACTGGTACATGAAAATGAACATTTTAAATTCTGTTGTGAGCTGACCTGTAGTATGGAAAAAGCTTTTGTGTCCTGCACTTTGGTGGGCGGTAGATGGTATTTAGACGAGCAGAGGATACATTTGCACAGCTGAAAACAACATGACTGAAAAGAGGATGGTCTTCATCGGACGCAATTTGTTGAAAATAGTTTTAGACATATCAGTAATAACTTTTTTTTCACGCTGCAGTTTCTGTGTATAGGTCGGGGAGGCAATTGACATTCTATGTTGACGCTGATATCACATTTATAAACTCAAAGAACCTAACCGGCATCGGAAAAATTAAGTTTGGCCGCGGTAAATGCCATTAGATTTTGACTGCAGAATAAAGTATAATAATTTTAAGTTATTGTCACATACTCTATAGCTGCATCATACGTACTCCGGAACAACAGCTAACTGTAGTTTGCATACTCATTTAACAGCGCAGATCTATTCTTTCTTGTGAAGCGACAATAAAATTAGCAATCCAATTTGAGCAGACAAAGAATTTTGAAGAAAAAAATGATGATGGAGTGGTGCTGGTGCTTAGATCTGGCTCATCCAACAAAATATTTGTGATCTTGTGTTATAGGTATTCTTTACATTTTTATAGTAGTGATGGAAGTGCTGAGGGTAAATAGCTGTAGTTTCTTCATTTCAATGTTTATTGGCTAATGATTGTCTCTTTTCATAAAAAGTTTTGGTTCTGGAGACCAATTATGAATAGCATCTCGTGCGGAAAGGTCTTTTACATACACTCACCAATATTTTTTGTGTTTGAATAATAAGCGGCTGGACAGCGGCTGATATCATGCCCAGCGTCCCTTGATTTTTCACATTATTTCATTGAATGGTATTTAGTAAACTATGGCTCACAGCACAAACTAATTACGTCATGCCGTGCTATTTAAGTGGGACAGTATTGAATGCTATTGGCCTGTCTATATTGAGTCTATGGAAATACCTTACTATTCTTGTCGCAGGTGAACTGGGTGATATATTACACATATTTTATTTTGCTTTACTCTTGCTGAAAATTGATATCTTTACATGGTATTGGTTGGTGTTAAATGCTTCAAGTAGTGCATAACAATTCTTCATTTATGTATGAAATCAAAGTTTTGATCCGTTTATTCGATTTTTCATCACTAAGCCAAATTTCGACAATATTTTAAACAAGTTTGTATTGATTAATAAACATGACGACCTTCAATTTCATATTTAAATATGTTTTCAGTTGTAATTGTTTGGAATCTTATAAACAAACACGACAGGTTGTAAAATTGTGTTTTCTATGTTGCAGTACCAGGAATGGTACAAAATCTCATAGAGAAGGACAAGGGTACTCACACAATCATGATCCAGTGGGATCCTCCATCACCCCTGAACTCAGTTGTCGGGTATGCTGTCACAGTATACGAGAGTGATGGTAACGGTCCCATCGGTAGCTGTAAGCAAGCTACTATTCTAGACTGTGAAGCCTGCAAGGTATGTCTATAATAACAAAGAGGAGCATGTAGCTCCCAACATTAAACATTATAAATTACCTCTAACCATAGGCCTATACATGTATATGTAGTTTTGCTGCATCTATATCTTTAATACCAGGTATGTAATGTAAGCCTACACTGCGAACGATACCTTTGCTATCAAGATATGCTTTATACACTCTACAGTGTTTACTAAACACCACCATCACATTGATCAGTGTTTACTTGTTTGTTTTGTTGTTAAATTAGCTTTCTGTCAGTTGTTTTTGTTTTTCTTTATCTAGTCCCGGAAAAATGATTCTGCTTACACCCATTGGAGAACACAGCTATCCTGTGGTGACGCAACCAACCAGATTATTACCAATGTGAACCAGACCCAAGAATTCACTGTGAATAACTTGGAGCCTGTAACTAACTATGCCGTTAAAGTGTTTGCTCTCAACACAAGAAATCTGACCAATGAGAGGCGTCTTGAGATAAAAACAGCCATAGCATGTAAGTAGTACATGCACAATTAATTTGTAGTGGTTTGAGTTGAGGGAGTGGGAAGGGAGGCCGCCATTGTCCAAATATTTTGATAATAAACTTTTGGATACTGTAAACTAAATATGTATGTAAGTAAACAACAGTCGCCAACTCTTGAAATGTAGGCCTAGTGACAGTCGTACTTCAATCTATCGAATACTATGTTATAAGATGTAAATATGGTTTGGAAAATGGTCTGTACCGAGTTTCTCCTCACTATGCACATACTTTAAGCCCCCCCCCCCCCCTCTTCAAACCATTCAGCTAGGTTAGAGTACCCATAAAAGTATAAGTTTAAGTTTCTCAACTTAGATCTGTGTTTGTTATTACAATTGTTTCTTAATTTTTTAACCAAAAATTTATTGCAAATTGAATTCACTCTAATACACACACATATTTTCCTTCATTGATCACAACATTCTTGTGCATAATCTTAGATAAAGAAGTTATTATTGTACTTTTTTTGTTGAGTAAGATCTCAGCTGGCTGTCATTGGCCCAAATTCTGGTCTCTTGACATAGCGTCAAAGCATCGTAGTTGATTTTCTCTGATTTTTTGTAAATACATGAAGAGGAGAACTGCAACAACTGTTGCGAAATCGCTCATTCCCAACTCCCATGCATGACCCAGGTAATGACTTTGCCTGAAATTCAGTCTTCAAACAATGCAAAACATGAAACATGCTATGAAATTGATATCATAAGCTCAGTCAACAATGAAACATAACTTGCAAAAAACTTGCCTCTTGTGACTTGCAGTGCCTAATGGACAGCCAACTGTCAATGTAACTGGATTTACACATAACACTATCGAAATAAGCTGGAGTGCTATCAATGACAGTGATGGGAATATAACTCACTATACAATTACTGTGGAGAATGCTGTGGAAGCTGGTCAAACAGCAGAGGTGATCGCTCCTATCAGAGTGAACCGAACAGGAGTGGTGAGATCTAATATCATATGAATATCATTGTTTTGTATGTGATCTTCAAAGTCATACACATTCATTCACGTAAGTGATCCTTTGTTACCTAAAGTACCGTTGTTGCTTTCAGCGCAAAAGCTTTTTTGACATTCGGGATTATATACATATAAGCTCACCTCTCCAATAGATAAATAAATCAAAGTCATCTATTTTTAGTTACAAACTTACACTTATTCACTACAAGATCTCGTCCCAGATACTGTGTATAACATCAGTGTGACAGCATTGACATCAGCTGGTATTGGAAAACCTGGAATTGTGCAACAACGCACAGCTGAGTATAGTAAGTATTGTTTTATTCATTTTGTGGCAGGCCACATACCTCATATTCAATTGAAAATGATGCCTTTCCTAAATTCATCAATAAACAATTACGAGATGCAGAAGCTAATCATGTCAGGAGACATGTCGTGGAAGTAAAGGTGGAAAACCATTGAATTCCATATCTGGAATAGCATCTTAAGCTTTCTTTTGCCAAACAAAGGGCTCAAAAAACCAGTCCCTAGTAGCATGCTCGGAAAACCCAAATCATTGGCATGGAAGGCATTTTATTACTGCTTTCAGTTTTGTACACAAGATAACTTCTTAGGCTTTATTATATGTGCTAGTAGGGACAGCCAATCAGATCAATGTCAGATAAGTCCCTGTGTTGAGTGTTCTAACTGTATAAGGCTATCCTGATATTTCGGTTCAATGAGAAGAATTTAATTCAATGTGGAAAACCCATACAAATAGTTTATAATGAAATTGTTACCACAATATTTTTTGACTTGCCATAGACGGTGGAAAACTCAGCCATATAATTAATTGCGATATTCTTTGTTAAATTAATGCTGGAGTCAATTCTTAATGGAGTGTTATCATTTTTCTTACAGTACCTGATGCACCAGCTTCTTTGAGTCTCACACCAGTCACTGGTCACATAGTTGCTGAGTGGGAAGAACCTGATATGTCAAATGGAATCATTGTGATGTACAAACTCACTTTCTACAAAGTAGATAAAGACAACATCACAGTAGGAGATAATGAGACAACAGAGGTCAGTTCATGCTATATTTTGGATAATAGTGGACAAAATACAAGTACATGCACATCATGTTGTTTTGTATGTGTGGTCCGTACTAATATTTTGGGTTTGCTTTTTTGACTTTACATCAATATTAATGTTGGTTACCTGAGATTAACGTATAACATAATATGGTTGACCCAACAAATGATAGACCCATACATGACGACTTTGATTGGCAAAAAGTTAGTTAGCCATTGGCTTAATTCCCTTTGATGCTAACATTATGATGTAAAGTCGACTACTTTTGATAACATAAATCAAACCGCTCTTGTCACATAATAACTAACAAAATAAAGATGTTTCAAGTAACTGTGGTAAGTATGGTAAAAGTGTGGTATGTGTCATTGTTAAACATTGTTATTGGTGATCAAAGTATTTAATATGCGATTATCATCTTTGTTGTTTCTAGTATCCGGCCAATGTTACTACTGCTATACTTACCAGCGAGATCATCAAACCCTACAGAAGTTACAGGGTTGAGGTAGCAGCTAAAACCAGTCACGATCTGTATGGAGAAGCTATAATACAACACACAATGACCCTCCCTACAGGTTAGGGGATTACTGTGTGACTGATTGCTGTTCCTTTTTATCATAATTCCCACAAATATCTTTATTAATAAGAATTACTCTTAATGTCTCAACTCTCAATCTCCAGATTTTGAACAATTAGACCTGTTTTCCCATCCATTAGTTCACATAATACATCTTAACTGTTACTTATGTGGCTGATTAGCAGAAAGTCACACAAGATTTGTGTGATTCAATTATATGTATGCTATTTCAGCACCTACTGGTAAACCTGAAATGATCAAGGGAGATCCAATCACATCTAACTCAATCACTCTGAAGTGGGATGCCATCAATGCAGATTTAGTCAACGGGCAGCTAGAGTAAGTCTTACCCATATTTGCTGTAGGGTTTAAATCCCATATTTCTTCATCATAAAAGATAGATACCAACTTTAACGAGGATTAAAAAGAACAAGACAAGCAGATCTAATCAACCAAGGTGGTTGTCATATGAAGCTGGCAATTTTACCACATTACCAGATTACAATTTTGATTTTGGTTTCAGACACTATAAGATAACAAGCAATACCTCAACAAATTTGGTTACAGTACCAGGTGACATGACAAAGAAGAAATTCATTAACCTGAATGCCAACACGTATTATGAATTTAAGATCAGCGGATGTACATTTATTGGCAAATGTGCGAACACAACTTTTACAGCTGAGAAAGTCATCAAAACCAAAGAAGCAGGTGAATTTTTACTTCCATTACTCAAGTTATTTTTTTGTGATTTTGTAACCACAAATTTGGTAGTTTACATATTGTCCTTTGGATAGGAGGTGAGAACTTCTTCAAATTAGTCAGGATCCATGGTGGTGATATTTGACCCGGCTCAGTGTTAACAGTATAGTAAATGATGATCAGCTCAGAGTAATGGACAGGCCATCGTAATTTAGAGTTACTTGAATTGTGCAAATTACGATACTGTATCTGATACAGTCATACCTGGTGCTGTATATTGAAAAGCCAATGAGTGTTTGTTAGTTTAAAACATTTTCTCGTTTTGGCATAGCCTAGGGCCGGGTGTGTAAATGAGTATTCGTCAGTTTTTAATGTTTTCCTGATTGCTGACACAAACAGGTCCAGGTGTCGTTGAGAAGCCGACTATATCACTATGTGACATGCAGGGCCTACAATGTTTCACTGTGGTATCAGTGAGTTGGGCTTATCCAGAGTCTAACGGTGTCATCATTACCGGCTTCATAGTCACTGTAAATAGTGATAGAGACGTGAGTTAGAGATCAATGGTGTCATTCATTGATCTCTTTGTGTTTTCTGGGTACATTATCTAGTAGCACGATTCGCCTTTATACACGTTATGCTAATTTATTCATCTCTTTAGTTCGCGGGTTTTTCTAGTTCCTATTATTCTAAATAACTGAAGAGACAAGTTGTCTTTTTGCAATTCTTTTCGCAAGTTAGACCTAAAAGTATCCCTGGACTCAGAACGACTCAAGATGATGCTGAAAGGGTTTGAGAATGAGTCTTCAGCAGACACGAAAACTTCAAGTCATCTACTCAGACTTAACAGGGCGGCTGAAATACTCGCCCCTAGAGTTGCTTGCCAATTTCGCTGCATGATGGTAGTAGCTTTTTACGGGTTTCTTCTCCTTAGATGCTAAAGTTTCAGCCTTTTCTAAGGAATCAAGGCAGGATTTCCTCCTATAATGTTCTTACCCTGCCCATGCTGTTCTCCAGCAACTTACTGTATTTACTTAAATGTTGTATTTCTAACTTAATGGGGGTTAATCAGGATACGGCGTATTAGCCGCCCCCTCCTATAGGGAACCCCCAACTATCTTGTTAATCATTGAGGTAAGAAAAAATACAGAGTTTTTTACACCTAAAGAACTCATTTTTTCTTGAGACAAGGCTCAGTTATATAATAGTACAGTACTTTGTTATAACTTGTAAAATTTACTAACTTTAGCCAGGCCTTTGAGCCTCATATTTTGTAGATATCTTATCTTGGCTAATACATTATCTAGCACCACATTATGCTAATCTATTCATCTTGTCAGTTCCCGGGTTTTTCTTGTTCCTATTTATCTAAATAACTGAAGAGACAAGTTGTCTTTTTTGCAATTCCCACCCTCCCACTCTAAAGTATTATATATAGGGGAATCCCCAGCTATCTTGTTAATCAATGAGGTAAGACAAAATAATTAGAAATCTCTAAGTGGCTCAAATAATTGTCCTACCAACCTAAGGATAAACATAGAGACCCTTCTAACATCTTTTCTTGGACGTCTGTTTGTCTGTTAGTCTGCTAGCATTAGGTCGGTTGGTCTGTTAGCCTTTGGTCAGGGCAATGCTAAGAAGCTGTCTTTTTGACAGGTAGGATTCCCAGAGCGTCACTCAAATCGGGCTTGTTGGATGTTTCACTTTAGTTTTAGTTTTATCCTACTATGACAGTTCTCAAAGATGTAACAAATGCTAAAAAACTTCATAAGTTCATCAGGTGTCATTTACACTGCATAATTTTGTTTTACAGATGTAGGTATATCAACAAGCTCACAGCGTCCAGCAGTTCCATCAGCTCAACAGACCGGCGGCAGTGCATTGATAGCAGTTTCAGCAGTGTTAGCTGTATCTCTAGCGTTGAATGTAGCAGCCATATTTGTCTTCATAGTGATGAGGAGGTAAATCTTACAAGTGGTATACTTGGCTATGATTCAATGTTTGGTACTTTAATCGAGCCAAAACAAAGCCTCACCTGATGTTGTTTAATTGTATCGGTAAGATATTATGACCCCTGAAATGATATTCAATTTGCGGTCTGAAGCAAGTCAAAAAGGTCTATTGAGGTGGAATATATTGCTATAAAATAGTGGTGTAACACTTTTTGTTCCCATGGATTCAATTAAGTTTTCTTCCTTTAGACGTGTTGCTGGCATGAAAAGTAACTTTGGTTCAGATGCAGATAATTATGATCATCTGCAGTCAAATACTTCTGAGATGGGAAGTCATATGTACGACAGCATACAAACAGGTTAGGATTTTTTTTTTTTTTTTCTATGCACTAGGTCTTATTTGACCGCCCTATTTAACGGCCCCCTTAAGCTCGGGTGGCTTGTGTGGGGTAGTACCCTATACCCTTGCCCGCCGTTGCCGGCTACTCTTTTTTCGAAGAGGCAGAGGGGGATCTTTATACTGCATCCAAGCACACAGTAGATCTCCTGTATTTATGGTCCTGATCCGAACAGACCTGGCTAGGATGAATGGCTTACCAGTGCCGAATCAGAAATGACAGCTGGCGCCGGGAATCGAACCTGGATCATAAGATCACAAGTCCATACCCTTAACCGTCAAACCACTCCTGACTCCTGACTCCTGATATTAGTATATATTTTATAAACCCTCAGTTTAGAAAATATCCATCCCCTCCAAGTCATCTGACAAATGCTTTGTCATGATTGAATTAATAAATTGCCAAGTCATAATATCATCATAATTGAAAATATTGTCAATCACAAAATTGCATCCGATGTTATGTTCTAAGAAAGTGGGGGTTAAACACAAATTGTTATTTTAGTATTGACTCCAAAGATATGTTCTTTTAAACAAAAAGACTTAGAAAATGACTATGTGTACTTTCATACTCAAGACGTACTAATGATAAAGTTTTACTACATTGAGGCCTTATGAATATTTATCTTAGTTGAATTGATTTCTAAAATATGTTATATTTTAGGTCAGCCAGGACCTGAATATGAAACAGTGACCTAAGTCTCGAGACGTGGAGAAGCAAAACCGATGGAAAGTGATCTGCAAGAGACTTGTCTTGACAAACAGCTATTTCAAGTGTAAAACAGACCTACTTTCACATAAATGTATTTTGTTTCCTGTTTCTATAGTAAGATATCCAAGATATAAGCCATATCAGCCATATTAGCCAACCTTCAACTTTTTTTTATTACTTATTTGTCACTCTATGTAGGCCTACTGTTGATAATCATAACCACAAACATGTTAATAGTTATAGTAATTATATGCAAAAGAAATCTTCACTTGCATTAACAATAGAGCAGAATAAAATGTTCTGTTCAATTTCTATTTAGTTTTCGATGGAAAGTTTGAGGGATTAAAGCTAATTCAAAATGGGCAAAACGTCATATCAAAGTTATCCTCACTCAGATAGGGTCTATATGAGTTTTTTACCCTTTCCAAAATGGCAAGTCATCTGCAATGGACTTGTATTGACTAGTATAAAACAGAACAATTATCACATTGAGCACGTATTTTGCTTCCTGTCTCTATAGTGAGATATCCAAGATTGAAAAATACGCTGCTTACAATTAGCCATATATAGTTTTAGCGTTCTAGTTTTGCCAAATTGTCGGTATACACATTTTTATCAACCACAAACATTTAATTGTGTTTTTTTAGATAATTTTAAACCCAATAAAGTAGCTACTGGCAAAAAAAACATTTTTGCTTAGATTAACACCGGAGCAGAATAAAATTGTCTGTTACAGATGTTCAAAAAAAGAGGAAACCAGTACTCTATTATGTCATTGAAAGTGTATAGTTTTGAGGATTCAATCTGCTTCAAGTTGGACAACAAATCATACAATTACCCTCCCCAAAAAAATCAGATCTGATCTATGAGATTGCTATCCCTCCTAACAGGGCTGACCCATTCAAAATTGAGTAGCTTTGCCCAAGTTGCTAAACTTTCCTTTCCTGGTTTTGGCAAGTCGCAAACACCGATATAGAATTGTGACTTTAGCAATTGGTTGGGGAAAGATCGTATTTAAAGGTCTATTGAGGTGGAATATATTGCTATGAAATAGTGGTGTGACACTTTTTGTTCCCATAGATTCAATTAAGTTTTCTTCCTTTAGACGTGTTGCTGGCGTAAAAAGTGACCCTGGTTCAGATGCAGATAATTATGATCATCTGCAGCCAAATACTTCTGAGATGGGAAGTCATATGTACGACAGCATACAAACAGGTTAGGATATTAGTATATCTTTGATGAACCCTCAGTTTAGAAAATATCCATCCCCACCAAGTCATCTGGCAATTGCTTTGTAATGATTGAACCAATGAATTGCCAATAATAACAATATTGTCAACCGCGAAATTGCATCTGATGTTATGTTCTATGAAAGTGCAACCAAATGCTTCTGAGATGGGAAGTCATATGTAAGACAGTATACAAACAGGTTAGAACCCTGATATATTTTTGATATCTCCTCAGATTAGAAATTATCTGCCCTCCTTCAGTCCACTGACAATTCGCTTGCCGTATCTGAGTATTGACAACTAAGATATCTACTTTTGAACAAAAAAATCGGACGAAAAATCCTCCGTCCTCTTTTATACTCAAGACGTATTGATGATAAAGTTTTATATATATTTATATTCTTTATTATTGCCTTATGAGTATATACTAGTTGAACTCGATCCGATTGGCTAACTCCCACATTCAGCAGCAGCTGAGCAGAAATTTAAAATAGACTTATGAATTCAGATCAATTCTGCTTGAATCAAGTATCGAGTATAAAATATTTTAGGTCAGCCAGGACCTGAATATGAAACAGTGACCTAACTATCGAGACAAGGAGAAGCAAAACCAATGGCAAGTCATCTGCAGTTGACTTGCATTGACAAGTATAAAACAGACCTATTATCACATTAAGCGTATATTTGGTTTCCTGTTTCTATAGTAAGATTTCCAAGAATGCAAAATAAATTGCCTGCGATAAGCCATATTCGCCTATTTGTCAGTCTACTTACACATATTTATCAACCACAAGCATTTAATGATGGGTTTTAAGATAATTATTAACACAATAAAGTAATTACATGCAAAAAAACCGTTTTCGCTTGCATTAACAATGGAGCAATGTTACAGGTCTTCAAAGAGTTTGAAAATGCATAGTTTTTGGGATTAAATTGAATTAGACATCACCATAGAGTTACCCTCCCCGAGAGATCTGGTCTATGAGTTTGCTACCTTTCCCAAAAGTACATGGCTGACCCGTTCAGAATTAGTAGTTTTGCCCAAGTTGCTATTGCAGCAAAGATATCATAAATCATTTCCAAACTATCCCAAAATGTAATATTCAATTGATAAGCATCTCTTATTCAGGTTTTACATCAGCTTTGTATATAGAGATTGCAGAAAGTTGATTAGCAAAAACCTTTTCAGTCAATGAACTAACTCACAGATAATTAAAAAACTCATTGTGGAAACATGAGTATTGATGTAGTGATGATAAATATCATCTGAAATTATCAGATTCCTTTTCATCTGTGATATGTTTGTCCTTGTAGGATAATGCGACATTATGCATTGTTTCTGATACTGTCACTAAACCTCATATAAGGTAATTCGATCTAACATGATACAATTCGTTGATTGAATTTATCGAGCAAATTATCGGCGATTTCTCAAATCCGGTGTATTGATTCAACAAAAACACAAAATAGAAGTGGCTTTGAATTTCATTAGATCTTTGCTAACTTCTCCTTATAAGGATATTGATCCCTTGATGAGGTGTCCTTGCCATAAATCATCATTCACTCGATAGTATTTTGACTCTTCCTCCGACAGTCTGAACTAAAACACAAAAAATGCTAGCAATTTATTTAATGGCGGCTGTGTTTCCCACCCATCCGTTTATCCTGCTGATCAGATGTTGGACTACCTTAGGCATTCCTGGTGAAGAGGCTCTTTGCTGTGAGTAGCTCTGTGTTATCACTTCTTTGTTGCATAATTTATTGAGCCCCTACAAATATATCAAGTCACAAAACCCTTCTTTTTTACATTAATTGTGAACCAGATCACTGCTAGTTTAGCACCCTATTCAATGTCGGAACGCTCTCTACCATATCTTTAGAGACAGGCAAATGAATTAGAGCAACCTCTCATTTATTTTTTATTTATTGTATGAGCTGGGAACATAAGCTGATTAAACAACGGGCATAGATTATTTTTAATTTGGCATATACAACTACTGGAGTATCTAGATTAAATCAGGTGAACAATTGACACGCTCAAACATCGTTATTGATAGTTTTAAGAACCGAAATCCCAGAAATTTACACGCAGATGGCTTTTAGCTACTCCAGACAGTTTTTCATAAACAGTATTTTCTATACTCCTATCATGGTTTTGCCCAGACAGAAATTAGCACAACTTGGTAATCAATGTGAAGTTTCACTGATTGAGGGTTAACTGGCACACTTAATTAAAATAAATTAATCTAGATCAAAAATTACAACTGCTAGGTCATAAATTTTCTAAATTGAATGTGATTTAATTCTCAGAATATGAATAAAAAACAAACATAAACACAATGTGGTCAACAGCTTACATAATAGTTTAAAACTTTCCTGTCATTCCATTGCTTTAGATGACAAAACATTTATGACAGAACGCTATACCTCACTGAGATCCCCAGATAGAGTTATAAAGCATGTCAGAAGAGAGGATTACTGTAAAACTCACTGTGCAGTAATATCATCATGTGCTGCCTACAGCTACAATACAGAAACAT
Source organism: Membranipora membranacea (assembly GCA_914767715.1). Classification (NCBI taxonomy): domain Eukaryota; kingdom Metazoa; phylum Bryozoa; class Gymnolaemata; order Cheilostomatida; family Membraniporidae; genus Membranipora; species Membranipora membranacea. The sequence goes on from OU612074.1 coordinate 12,825,527, forward strand.
CTAACTGCTTCCTGTCCCCTGAGGCTAGAGTAGTACTGAGTGACAACCCTGAGAGGCACCTGAAGCACCGGCAACTACAGCACTGGCAACTCAAGCACCGGCAACTACAGCATCGGCAACTACAGCACCGGCACCTGCAGTACCGGCAAGCACAGCACCAGCACCTGCAGCACCGGCAACTACAGCACCGGCAACTACAGCACCGGCAACTACAGCACCGGCAATCAACAATCAATCAACAATGTAAGCACCCCCAGTGGGACTCGAACCCACAACTCCTGCGGCACTAATCGCCTGGCAATGAATAGCAAGCGCGCTAACCGATTGCTCCATCTCACCATCCCCAAAAAAGAATGGGTCGACGGCGCTAATTAGATAGCCCGCTATTCACTCCTCGGAGTTGTGTTCTCTCATCCCACAGCACATTCCAGTCCACCATTGCCACCCTATGAAACACAGCGTAAGTGTTAGGGTTATTGGCCTTACATGGCCCATTTCTGGGCCCCCTTGTAGTAGGTTTAGCTGTCTTTCCAGCTTGTCAGCATGTCTTTCCATGCTGTCACATGTTTTTCCATGAGTCTGTCAGTAGACAAGTACACAGGATAAGTATACACCCGAGGGTGCTGGGGGCTGGAACAATCAAGAATGAAAGCTCCCCCAGTGGGGCTCGAACCCACAACTCCTGCGGCACTAATCGCTTGGCAGTGAATAGCAAGCACGCTAACCGATTGCGCCATCTCACCATCCCCAAAAAAGAATGGGTCGATGGCGCTGATTAGATATTCACTACTCGGAGTTGTGTTCTCTCATCCCACAGCACATTCCAATCCACCACTGCAACCCTATGAAACACAGCTTACGTGTTAGGGTTATTGGCCTTACATGGCCCATCGCTGGGACCCCTTGTAATAGGTTAATCTTTCCAGCCTGTCAGCATGTCAGCAGTCGCTTGTTTATTTGTTCAACCTCTATTTAAATCCTGGAGGAGTAAAATTAGTTAGATAGGCTCAAGCATTGATTTCAATGGGCTCAAGGCTATATAGGGCATGCTTCATTGGACATATGTTCATATGCCAATGCAAGTGATAAATAAAGTGTCAGGCCAATCTCATGTTCCCTTTAATTGAGAGACTCCATCAACGTATAACTTGTATCAGAATTTGTAATGTTCCATATAGGGAGCGGCCGTGATGCAATTGATAGGGCATAGGTATTTCAATCAAGAGGTCCAGTGTCCGATTCTCGGCAGATCAAAGTGGTGCATCCGACCTCAAATGCTCCTCTGCTCTGTAGTCTGTAGACCAATACTGTTTCCAAGAACAAAAAACCAAGCAACATCAATGTTTCTCACACGGTAACACAGGGTATCGAGAATCTAAATGGTTGTGAGTTTTTTTGTTCGCTATAGTCAATGCTCATTATATAACCAAATATTATTTTCATCAATTCGGGCTCACCAACTGCTTTGAAGGATGAAGAAATGTTTGGTTGAGCAGAAAGCAGAAAACATCTAATAACATAAACCAAACAATACCATGACAGATCTGGGTCCACTCAAAGAAAATCTGGCTAATATGTATTGTGGACAAGCAATCATGCACATTACGGGGACTAAGTTATTACTGCAATACATACCATTTTATTTTTGAAAATCATTGTCATTGTTATAGAGACTTATTATGAAACAAATATTGAACTAAGACCCAAAACCTCTTCATACTCAATTTGATTAAGGATATGCATGCTCCAGATGTGGACACCTTCGTTCTGACAGATAACCAACACCTTTATTTCAGTTTCTCACCTTAAAGCCTACCCAAAGACGAAAGCAATATTATAGTCAGGCAGCTAGTTATGCAGTAGTTACACAATTTTGTGAACTGTTAACATACATAACACTTCTAGGTATATTGCTTCGGTCTTTTGATAGTTTATAATCCGAAACAGGAAACTAGAGATGACATAATAACTTCGCTAATAGACAGTAAAAAAAATACGCTAGTCATGTACTTCTGAGAGGGAAAACTAGCTTAATCATAATTTCCCTATTGGAAATTATGATTGACATTACTACATATGGTTGTTTTTTTTTGGACCGTTAACTTTGGTTAAGATAAGTTAGTCTAAAAGTATCACTATACTAATTGTGATCCCCCCCTCACCCACCAACTAGCAAAGCTTGATCAGACAGGCTACAGACAGAGAAAAGCTTACCTTGGTTATATATATGCAGAGTCTGCTATTTACTTTGATTCTGCAGAATATGTTTACTTTAATTTTTCCGCACCTTGCTCTATGATGACTTCCCATAAAGTTTAATTAATTGAATTCAATGCCTTTAGTGTCATAGTGAAAAGTGTAGCAAAATTACATTAAGAATTACCCTTATTTATTCACATTGCAGCCGCCTGAGCACTTAGAATACACCTGTGTATAACCTGCATTCATTAGACTTAAATATTATAGATTCTAGTACACAGCTTAGGCAAGACACAGTTTGAAAGTCAACACAATGCCATTAATATGTCAATATACTAAGTTACCCTGTGAAAGAAATACCTATGTAGGAGAAGGAGGTAGCTCAGTTGGTTAGAGCGCTTGCCCTCTGAGGCGCAAGCGTTGGAGGTCTCGGATTCGAATCCAGCAGCAGTCTACCGACTACTGGGCTCAATCGACGCCACAGATGTGCTCCAACACGCCTGCAAACTGAGAGCAACTTGGCCCTGAATATGGCGGCTCCTTTATTTCTCAGTTCTTCAAAAGTATTGGTGATATTTGGGATCATCTCTCACTGACTAGAGAGAGGACAACTCCCTGAAATTTTGTTTGAATTATTTCCTTGTTTTCCAAACAGCTGTATGTCTTTAGACTTAAATGTGGTTTACAGCGTATTTGTTGTTCGGCGAGTAGAATCTATAATAATTGTTACAACTAAATAATAGCGGAACAGTCAAGCAACTGAACCACAAAAACACAAGCAAACTCAAAAGCTTCCTAATCTACAGTGGCACACCTACGATCACTGGTCACTAGCCTGTACAGTTACTGTATCTACTATCCTTTCAAGGGGTTGGTGGAAAGAACAATTTTACCTTTGTGACATCACGATCATCATTTCTCTAAAAAACCTTTAGCACGGCATATTTCAAAATTAAATGAAGTGGAGACTTTCACAAAAAATCCCATCAGAGAGCTCTTTGTCCTCAACGCCGCACAAAATCTCCTCATGAAGTATTTGAGTTGGCTTCAATTGATTTTTCCTTTAAGATTAAAAAAAATCATATCCTCTGACTATCACTGAGATGAGATACAACTGGAAGGAAACAGTCATCTACACATAAAACAGAGCTGAGCCCACCAGTAATGGAACAGAGCTGAGCCCACCAGTAATGGAGCAAGCCTCTTTTAATACAAAAATTTTAATGGCTAATATAATCGATACTTATTCCGCATGGATGGACAACTCTATAGGCTGTCATGTTCATATGACATTGCAGCAGGGAGGGTGGGATATACCCTCCCACCATTCCTGATTGCAGTCATTGACCACTATCAACTAAGCAAACGATGACAGATCGAACCAATCTTCTTGAAAGCTTCGAGCATTCCGGGTTTCCAAGCAAAAATAACATGGGCTGCAGTGAAAGTTTTCTTTTCAATGTGGAAAAGCAGCTGTGGTCATTGGTTTTCTTTCTTGTTATATACATACATGACAAGTTGGCAGACCAAGAATTCAGGAGGTCTCTCCGTACGCTCTCCCAATCCGAAGAACCACCCTGAGTTCCGCAGTGCTGGTACAATTTGGTCCTCGCTTGTCATATTTTTAGGCTAAAACTTGAGGGTTCATATTATGGATGGTGTTATTTTACTTGATTTTGCGAATTATATAGTTGTACAAGCAGCAATGTTAGAGCAAACACATAGGTTTATCTACTGGAGATAGAAAAACAAAGTTACCTTAGCAAAAAGAAGCTTAAAAAATGTTCTGGGTGAAAGAAGCTGAAAAAAGGGAGGAAAAAGGGAGATATGGATGGGGTGGAGAAAACCGCTAAAAACTAGGAGCTTTCCTACCAAATAGGGAGACTTATCAGGTATGGTTATATATATATATATATATCCTTAATTTCCAATCTATAATCATCTTTATTAATGTTTTTCATGCAGTGACATAAAATATAACTGAAAAAATAAGGAAAGTCAGAGAGACAAAGAGTATTTTGGTCGCTGAGCGTATCTGTATTGGTAAAGAGTTAAAAGTTGTAGATATTTGTTCGCTGTGATAATGTAACAGAGGTGCAGTTTTCCCGTTAGACCGTACATTTTCAATTTTCTTAGAAGAATTTTATGGTCGGTGCAGTTAAGCGCGCTTAAAACTGATCGTCTACCATCTTTGTTTGCAAATTGTATTATTATACTTTTGCCGGTAGGTATAACGCATTAAATAAATGGTGGCAGCAAAGTTCATTATGGCTGTGTTCTTTGTTGGGAGGTGAGGCAAAGCTTGTCGCAAGAATAGCTTAGTTTATATTATACAATATTTTGTTTCCCTAACATTGTTTTGAAAATTCAATTATTTTTTTACAGACATTCAGTCCAAGTTTATTAAATTGCCCTAGGATAAAGCTTTGGGAGATTAAATAGTGGCTCTACTACGACTAAGACCCTCTGGTGCCTTGTGTTGTTGGTTGGGAGGGGAGGCAAGGTTTGCCTACCGAGTGTATTTGATTTGATTTGGGATGATTTGTCTTTTTCGAAAACCTGGCTTTCAAGGGGTTTATGGGCTCATACTTTACAGGTCATTAATTGTCAAGCTCACCACCATGATTTAGAAAATAGGAAATCTTAGTAAATCCAGCTTGGGAGCTCCAGGTTGGAGGGAATATTTTGCAAACCTTTGTTTTCCTTAAATTATATTCTGCACTGCCTGCGAGGCAAGATGTTCGCTAAGCTTATTCCTGAACATAATGCCTAATGCAAGAAAAGAAAGAAAATAAATTACTCCGGCTTCAGATAAACATAGACACAGTTGGGAAAGTTGGTGAAAACCTCCCAGGACTTAGAGTACTGCATTATTGCAGAAACAAACACAAGCCTTCTTTGATTGTAATGAGGAGGTGACAGTGACATTTTATTTCAAACATATGCTATCAGTGATTCACCACCATTGCTGATAATGGTCTAGTTACGGCTTCTGTGATTTAATATCTCAACATCTCATGGAGAGCCAGTCTGTACGGCCTGTAATTACATCTTGAAGCTAGAATACTAGTAATGAACACAGCACCCTTCCACGTTGATACTCCAGATATGGTACTCATTTTGATCAATCGCACAGGATCAAGCCTTGTTATGCTCACACGGTATGTCAGAGAGCAGATAAGTTATTGAAACAAACAAAATTATCCTGAGTCAAACATTTCTACATACCCTGTAAATACAGATCAGTTTTACTGCTAGTGTAACACTGATATCAATATACAACATGATATGACATAACATCATTCTATGGGGTAAGTAACAACATCATAAATACGAATGTAAATAGCAGTACCTTGTATAAACAAATTTCGCAATAAATTTCAAAATAAGGATACTAGCTGGCATCCTTATCCTATGACACAATTCAAAAAAAAAACCTTCAAAAACGTTTAAAAGGCAGCCGCAGTCACCAAACATCATTATAATTATCAAGCCTCAACATATCAGCATCATGCACCCAGGATACGGCTTCACATACTTACTCCTTATGGTCATGTTAGGAGTAGACAGTGCAGCTCTCTATCCTCAGCAAGGAGAGGAGCTCACAGCCACAGCGTGTTTAACTGACTCATATATATCAGCTCAGTGTACAAGAGAAGATCAGACCATCAATATTCTACAGGTACACTATGTATACCTTGAGGTGTATGATCAGCCTGCTGCCGAATTTAACAAATGTAAACAATCCATGGATTGTTTACATCCGGAGGCCCAAACGGCCAAGCATAATTTTTGATTTCTCCAAGTCCCAAAACCTCTAAAAAACAAGATAAGTCAACAAACTTAAGTTTTTGGGAAAAAGTTGAATTTTTTAATTATTTTCAAAATAACAGCCAAGTATGATTATTGAGTGTCCCATAACCTCTTAAAAAGAAGTTGAGTCAATACAAACTTAAGTTTTAGGGAAAAAATAATTTTTTTCAAAAAACCGGCCAAGTATGATTTTTGAGTTCTCAATGTCCCAAAAACCTTTAAAAAACCAGTTAAGTAAACAAACTTTAGTTCTCGGGAAAAAATTTTGATTTTTAAATTTTTTAGTATTTGTTTACGATTATGGACAGAATGCGGATAGTGACTTTCAATGTCTTGCAGTAGAGAGGACTGCTCTGAACAATACTCCCATTATTGTGGCTACTGTTGTGGCATTATGTGATTGTTCTGATAACAGTTGTAGTTGTCGTATTAATTTACAAACGACGCAACATGTAAGAAATAATTTTACTTACATACTTCATTATATTTTTTATCGCACCAGTTTTAAAAAGCAACATTGAACGTAAGGTGTGGTTAAATTATCACAACAACATTCCTCCTGGCATTTCTTTGGGTCATTATACTTGGAAGCTCTTTTGAAGGAAAATTTGAGACAAATCAATTTTATATGAACTAAGTAATTTTTGTAAGGAAGGTGAATTTATGGCAATTTGAGTTTTTGAGGATGTTTTTATCCATACAGGCAGGCAGGCAGGCAGGCAGGCAGGCAGGCAGGCAGGCAGGCAGGCAGGCAGGCAGGCAGGCAGGCAGGCAGGCAGGCAGGCAGGCAGGCAGGCAGGCAGGCAGGCAGGCAGGCAGGCAGGCAGGCAGGCAGGCAGGCAGGCAGGCAGGCAGGCAGGCAGGCAGGCAGGCAGGCAGGCAGGCAGGCAGGCAGGCAGGCAGGCAGGCAGGCAGGCAGGCAGGCAGGCAGGCAGGCAGGCAGGCAGGCAGGCAGGCAGGCAGGCAAGGAGGCTAATATTGAAAAGGCTGTAGATTCAAGCACTGATACTTTTAACATCTGAGTCTTGCAGGCATTGAGATGTATGGTCATATTTATGACTCTGCAGAATCAGGTGAGTACACTGAGTAGGCTGATACCATAAAAGTGTGCTGTGACCCGTCGAAGAGTCTTCTCAATTCCTAGGCTTTTTATATCTCATCATGAAACCGACATGACACAATTTCACTTTCAAAAGAATGATTGATCATCATGGAGATATTATTATAGTCACCATATTTTTTGTTGTATCGTATGGTACATTGAATTTGAATCTTTAGCTTCTGTTATAGGAGCCCAAAGTTATGGGTATGAGAACATGGCTGCAGTGTACAATGAAGAGGATCCAAACAGAATCTACTGTAACATATGATAGTGATATCTAACGCTGCTTTGTAGTACCGTTAACTAGTCAGGACCCGTTTAGAGCTTCATTTACTGCAAAAGTATATCCCAGAATTCATATCACCTCTCAACTGAACAGATTATAATGTTTCTCAGGATTGAATCTTCATCTGATAAATCCAAGTTGATTAATTGGCATGGTTAAGCGTTTGGTTACTGTAAGAAAAAAAATCAATAAATTGAGCATTATCCTGACGTTATCTCAGGGTCTATGCCTGACCCCTTTTTAAAGAGCTCAAGTTATAAAAAAGCTGAAAAAATGCAAATAAACTACCATTGTGTTAGTGACATTATACTTTTTTTTTCAACTTTATTGGCATAATTTTCATTCGATGAGAATGTTTTACAAAATCAGCCTTCCAAGAAAACAAAAAAAGGGAAAAAACCAAAAACTTTCAATCAATATGCCGAAAAAGATAATCAGAAAAAATTGAGTTTGAATGATTTATAATCGATTATTGAACGTAAATTGTATGGAATATTGTTAAAAGTAGATGCGATGATATTATCTAAATTTTTATCTGAAGTTGGGTGTAGTTTGAACATGTCTTTCAGATTGAAATTGCGTGAACAATTTAAATGTTCTAACAAAAGTGGTGGACATTTCTTGTTCATCAATTGATGTCCAGTAATGATAGTAAAATATATGTTGAGCATCAACAAAGGTAAAAGGTTACCTTTGCCTTACTATTACATCATATTATGTATGTAAGGTTTATCTTACACTGATTGTAACATCTAAGTTCTCAATTTTTGTGTGATGTTCAAAATTTTTATATTCGCATAATACATTTGATGATTGCTGAGTTTTAATTTCATGATCATTCAAGCTGTAGGTTCTATCTGGCAATCACTGTGTTTCCATGTTAATTTCGAGGTCGACCTTGTGAAGTAGGAAACGACCCTACTTGGGATATGCAATACAAGGCTTATTGAAGACAGAATACTGGTACGCACCTTTACTCTCTGAAGATCTGATGATTAATAGCAGCTCAAGGCTCCCGCGGTTTACGTCACAGCCGTATCCGGTCTCTCTAGGGTAGGAGGTAGAATCCTGAATATCACAGACCTGAGGCTAATATCGATGGTCTTCGAGCTATGGAAATGGCACCGAGATCGCGGCCTGAGCTCCAAGACCGGCCTGAGCTCCAAGGTTCAGCTCGCACATATCGGCTCGCATCAAAAACTCTGATGCAGGAGGCCAGGGTTCAAATTCTGGCGGCGGCATGTTTCTTTGATGTTCAACTCTATCACGGGAATGGCTGCATATCTCGAGATCAAGCCAAGAGGTGACAACTCAGCTCGATTGAGGCCGATCTCAAAACTCACATGGAAACATGGTGATGATGTTTGATGCAATTGGTTGATGATATTTCTATCTCGAAGCTTCACAACTTATAGCATCAATGATATTGATCTAATTTTGGTACATACCTTCTCTAAGTTACGCATAAATAGGCCTATATAGAGTGTTCAAGTGGCTTACCTGTACCTGTCACCTTGTCACAGACAAAAATGAGAAAGGAAGGCTAATGACCTTTCCCTTGAGATTGTATCAGGGTATTTATCAATAAATAGTCTTTGCAATGAACTAAAGCAAGTTAGTTGATAAGTTCAGTAGTTTGTCCGGGTCGGAAAGCCACATTATACAAGAGAGGCTAACTCGTAAATACACAAACGATCTACAGCTAAAAATTCAATTTATTAACTAATGTCAATATCTTAATGATATCATAGTAAGTACTTAAGATAGGACATATTGACTTGGCCTATATATTACCTGTTATTTCAGGATGATAGACAAGGTACACAGTGATTTTTAATGGTCCTAAGGTTTTGATAAGGATGGATGAAGTAGCTAACAGTGATATAATCAAAGTACTATGTGTGTTTATTATATTGAGAGTTAAGCACGACCTACCTGACGTTATTTAGTCTCTCAAAAGTAAGTAAAAACAATTAATGATGCGGTTCTTGTATTGTACCTTTAAAGTAGCTAAAGACTTCACCTCAATTTGGAGTTATTGTGATGGGTGATGTATGAAATCAGGACTAGCATGTGTCACCCCAATATGCATGAAAGTTGATTGCTGGCTGTTTTATCAATCAATTGGAAATGTACTGCTATAGTTGATTTCTGCATACTCATCAATCACAAAGCCAAATTATTATATCACCAACGCAACATGTAACATTCTCACTGGGCAATTCTGATATTCTACTTTGCTTTTGTTCTTGTAGATCGAATAACTCTCACTGTCTTTGTTACTCATGGTCTCTAAAACAAAGAGACTGTGATTGGTGTGTATACTGGAGGCCGGACCCCGAGCGGTCATAGAGAAAGAGCTAGTCATACATATAAACATGGCGGGTGTACCTAAAACCTTACAAGTAAGTCAATAACACAGCATGTTCGATACGATGCTGGCTACAAAAAAAAAAGGTTTCAAGACATCCTTCAAATGCAACAAGTTACAGCTTACTTTCCACATAGCTAGACCAACACTCAGTTACCAGCACATTTTTACTAAGAAATCTCGACATATAACATAATCTCTACAACCTCAGGCTGTGATATATAATTCAGGGATTATATTAACAAATGATTGCCATGTTGCGATATGTCATCTTGTATTGAGAGGTGGGATTGTTGCGAAAGTACTGGGTGTCTTATCTATTCGTACTTTTCTTACATTGAGCCTGGTTATATCGTGATAAGTTATTTACAACAAAATGAAATCTCCTGCAAGACAAATCAGCAGTGTTGTCCCTGTGAAGAAGTTTCTGTTTTCAGGTCGGGTTGAAGATTGAAATCGAGTTATTGAAGAGTGGAAATTATGTGAAGTTCTAGCGTAGGAGCAAGTTAAAAATTTCTGTAGATCGTGAGGTTTCGTTTCTACTAGATGATGACCTTCACTCCCAGACTTCATTATCTCAGCAGAGCGTTTTGCTAGAGATTCTAATCTGGGTTAGAACTCATTTGGCTTCGGTTCCTTTTTGACATGTAGCTGGCTGTCTCGTTGTTCCTTGTATAGGAATCTTTCATCGCATTGGGATGGTTTATTTTTAATAAGATGGTTCGTTTTAAGAGGGTGTGTTTTGAATAAAAATAGGTGTGCTTTCCTAATGCATCATTTTAGAGTAGGCTCGGCTAGAAAGTAAAACTGTTAAGATGGCAAATTTATTTAAGATTAGTTAAATGTTTTGCTACATAGCTTCCTTGTTCTTACACAACCAGTATAGAGAAAGGAAACTGTGATTTAAGCTGTCAGAGTCTTCATGAAGCTACTCAATGATGAAGGAAAGTTCATTGCACAACTGGTTGATCGTAATTTGTAACGTAATGAAGGATTGGCTCTGGTATACACTGTCAGCGAGTGCTTTTCTGGGTGAGTCATTGACAGATTTCACAATCACACCCATCCCACTGATGCACGACCATCAATCTCCATGTCACTGTGGTCAGCTCCCACAATATGTTACAAGATAACCGCGAGATTCACCCAATTGTTGCAGGATTTCTTGCTAGGTTGTTGGTTATGATAATCGGCTCAAAAGCATAGATCTCATTATTTCTCTTCTCAGTCAGTGGTATAAGGTCCTTAGCAAAATCAATCTTATATACCATTCCACCAGATCAAGCACAATCCAATTTGCCCGCAATTAGGTTTTGAGCCGCCGCCGCCGGATCACCAGTAGAATAGGAATGACCGGACTGCAGGCATATTGGATCTAACTTGATCTACCATTCCACCACTTTCATGGTACAGACTATTCTTGATGGATTATGCAGCAGCAACAAGTAAAAATATTCATAGTGTCTGCCAGTGTGAGCGTTCAGTCAGTTCAGTCGTCGCGATGGGAATTTTCAAGATCCCGTATTGTGCGAGGAGGTTATTGTTCATGTATTATGATTTTGTTTAGCTGTGATTTTTCACGCAGTGATAGATTTGTTATTTGGCATGAAATCTACAGGCAGCTCAACTGGACATTGTATCGATACATTTCCTTGTTGAGATAAGAGACTTTCTTGTAAAGCATATTTAGTAGGCTAATCAGTTAAGTAGTCCATTACAAACTTTATCAACCAAGAAGTGATGCAGTGTGCCTCCTAGGATGGTACCTTTGGTGGGGGAGGTCAGAAGAGTTAGAAAGCAATGCCTGATCTGTTTCGTAAACTTCATATTTCCAGATGTTCATAATCTTGTTTCATTGGTGAGCCGGGGCGGATTTTTCGCTTGTTAAGTGGCCTTGTTGTCGAACTGTGCTTCTTTTTGTTCTCCCAATGCCCTGTCTGGAATTCTAGGGGAACACTTAACGCATATGTCATATTGAGGATTGCTGGCTTACTTGTGACCCTAGATAAGGCGCTTGTAGACCTAGAGGGAAACCATGACACAAGGGAGAATAATATAATGAGCAATAATTTGTAATCAGTGTAAAAGCTACCTCTGTCTGAATTTAATCCTCTTATCTTAACTTTATAATGTATGGTGTAATTATATTGAGTGTTTGTGATAACATCGTAAGGGAACCAATCACCATGTAGACCCAGCGGATCACACCCACAGTAAACAAGCCAAAGTTGCAGCTTTGCTCTTACTAACCCCTGTATCAACTTAGCAATTTAATTTTTCTGTTTACCAAGTAAACAAAGTGACAGTTGCAATCAAGTTAATCCATGTGCTCTATTGTATACTGTGTGGTCCTGACACACCATTGAAATAGCCGAAAATCACGAAGCAGGCAGGGTCCGAGTCTATCACAAGATGCAAAGATCGAATTCTCAATAAAAGTCAGCCATTCATACAAGGAACTTCCCGGTCCGATGATAATGTTACATTGGAAATGATGAAATTACATTCTGGGTCATGACACATCAAAAGAACTCAATCATTGTTCACAGCTTGAAAATCAGTTCAATTTAAGGAAATATGACTTTAGTATTAATTAATGTCTCATCTGTGGCGTTTTTATTGGGAGAAAAACAAGCATCACAATAGCGTATTGAGCTATAAACAGTTTCTTTTGCCATCCTCAAAGGGGACGACTCCGAATTACACCGAAGTGGTTGCAAAAGCACATGAGCTCACAGTCATCCGATATGTCTGATGTATGTGATACAAGTTGCTGACATCACAAGTTCATATTAAGGCATAATGCTGATCCTTCAGCCGAAGTTGTAAATAATCATAAGCAGGGAGGAATCGCTTCGGACATGAAACATGAATTCAACAACGCACGCACTATATAATAATCCAGCAGTAAAACTATAATTAGGCCTAATATCCATGTACGGTGGTTTAGCTACAGCAAACCTGTAACTTTGGCTTGTATGAACATTAGGCCTCCTATCCATATACTGTGGCTGTGGCGCAGTAATATCAGGCATACTGACTGGGTCGGGCTAGAAAAAACTGTAGATAGTTTTGTTGTCCGTTTTATTTGGTTGAGTCAGCTGTCAGTCTCTATCACGTAGTAGATTTATTGGTTTAGAGATTAGATTTTATATCTATGAGTTGCTGCTATGATGGGTGTGGTGGTGAAATATAACTTCTTGACTGAGTCAGAGTTTTCCAGATGTCGTTCCTCTGCTGTTTAGATAATTTGAGGACACTCTAAATGTACTCGCTATTTGTAGTTAGCTTTACTGCAGATGGAGAGAAGTGATTCTTACTTTCAGAGTTTTCTGCTATATTGGTCGCTAGCTTTATTCAAAAAACGTTGGTCCCTCTTCAGAAGAAACTTACAACGACAGCTCATTTTTAAAATTCTGGATGACAACATTCTGACATCATTCTAAAAATGAAACCATAGAATCGAATACCCAATGATCATGTCAAACTCAATATGTGTAATTGCCCCGATTTCTTAAGAAAAGGTCATTGGCCTTGTATAATAGTGTTCCTTGATATCTTTTGAGCCAGCAATGTTAATAAGTCTTTGATTCAACCCTAGGCTCCACATGCCACCAATCTCTCATTGATGTGCATCTCCAGACTTACAAAGTAGGCGATAATCTGAACTAGGGAACGATGAGTGATGACTCATGATGGTTCTAGATGATGTTTACTATAAGACTTTGTGTTATGTTACAAGCGTTACAAGTGTGCAGTAAACATATAATTATAGGGGTTATCTACACTTTGCGGTGTAGGTATGGGAATAATAAATTCTCTTTGGTTTCTTTTATTCTCATGTCATAGTAATGGTTGTCTAAGGCAATTAGATACCTTCTATGGAAATGTATCCTTACCTTATATGATAGAGGACTTTTAGCTACTCTGGATTTTTGTGCTCTCAATTGGAATTGGAAGATCAACTCCAAAGTCCAGGGGCGTATATTCTAAAAAAATTCACTCACTGACTTTTTAGAGATGAGCATAATGAACGGGCGCAGGCCGTAGGCGTGGCAGGGAGGGTGTGGGAGGGGCGCTTAAGCGCCCTCCCACCACGGAAATTTTTGCATATCGGTAGCAAAATAGTGCAAGCAGAGAGGTAATTCAATAGCTCACTGAGCTGTTGGGTACTTTCAGAAAACAACTCAATAGCAGTAGAAGATTACGGTAAAAATGCTCCAGTTATAAAGCACCCATTTGAAAAAAAACTGACCTTCATGGGATTCGAACCCACAACAATTTGAATAACAGTGTTTGTAAGGCAGACGCCGCCCAGAGATCCACTATACTTTCACCTAAAATTGAGAATAATTGAGAAAATTGAGAATCCTGCCAGAGTAGACAACTCTACTATCTTAAAATTGAGAAAATATATCCCTTCAATACATTGTCCCGCATTTTCTCAATTTTTATTTGTTCTCAATTCTCAAAATTTCCAATAAAACATGAGATGTAAATTATTAAAAAAAATTTCAAGTTGAATTGTTATTGAAAACTACATAAATCCTTCACTATCCTCCGAATTACATTCCTGCTCAACTATGATGAAGCAAACCGAGTGGTTTTGACAGAAAAGTAGAGACTCAAAGTGTACACAGCAAGCACTGGACAAATTCCTTATACTCTTTTTATGATGAAGCAAAATAAGCTTAGCTGTATGTTTTACTTATACGAGTGGGTTGAAGACTGGACAGGTACAGCCTGTATAAAAACATCTGGCCTGATGAGAAGAAGACTGGTTAGTTTTGAACCAAAGAAAGATGATGATGTGAGTATTTTTTTACTACTAGTCAATAATGTCATAAATAAGTCAAGTTGAGTACACTTACTCTTAGCAAGGAGTTAAAGGGATGGATAGCTGCTTAGGTGGTAGCCTGTCTTGACAAGCTTTGTCAATCTTTGACAAGCTTGTCAAGACAGGTTACTTAGGTGGGTAGTACTAGGTCTAGGAGCTTCATTACAAAATAAAGTACACCTATGCTGTAGTATGTTGGATAGGCCCTGGGGGCCGATGTCAGGGAGACATGCCCCAATGCACCTATGAGAGTTGTGTAACAAAAGGCCTTTTGTTTGGTGAACAAAGGAGTACAATGGCAGGCAAAGTGTGCTTGTCTGAATGCATGTTGGATTCATGTGATTGCATGCTGGGGCGCCTGTATGCTAGGCTCAGCTCTCTACTTTTGCTACACTCATTTGTAGGTATACACAATCCACCCGCTGCTACGATATGTAGGAACCACTGGTAAAGGGTATTTCACAACTGTACTTTATTTTGTAATGTAGTTTTTATCTCCAATAATTGATTGATTGATTCCTTGCTGGTGGACTGAGTTACCTCAGTTAGCCCTGTCTTTGGAACTGAGGGACAGTAAAGGATTAGGGCGAAGTGATGGCAACATGTTGACTAGCGTAGTTAGTGCTCATTCTCATTGAAAGAGCGCCTGATCCAGCGATCAGTTGAGTATTTACGTAATCGTTGTCTTGCTCAGATTTACATTGTATGATCTTGTAGGAACACAATCTATATTTCTGGATGTACTTTTTGGGACAAGGCTGCCAGCAGTTAAGTTGAAGACCCGAATGCTATTCAGAGGAAGACATGGTTCAATGCAGAAATGACTGATCTAGAGAAGATAGCACCCTCCGCTAAGCGTAAGTAGCCTAAGCCTAATCAGATGTATAATATGCATTACCAGTGTTTTTGTCAGTTGAATTGGTAACAGGAAGCCCTATGTCTTGTGACGTGTCTAGCGAGCCTACATGGCCACAGATTGGCTTGAGATTATAACACCCTAATCTTAGTTGTTACAAGCCTCATCTAATACAGGTAATTGGTATATCATCTTGCCGATCGTGAGACAATGACATAATCAATATTATATGCAAATTATCACTTATTGGCGACAAGGTGGATGCACGCAATCATTATTCTCTTCTATGCTCCATCTTTCTGCTTAAGTCTTTTCCGCTGACACTCATGACATAGTAATATTTGACCATTTCAACCTCGTGTGTAAACGCGGCTTAATATTTTGGGCAGAGAGGTCATGGATTTACTTAGCGTTGTACAAACGAAAGGACAATATACTGAATAATTAACTGGTGTATGCTTTCTGTTTATATCTAGTTTCCTTGATGATGCAAAGAACGATAGGATCACTTAGGCGGTGAAGAATTTGACGTCTACTCTGTTACATGACCTGTTAACATCCATCAACTCTTTGCAAATGGTATGTTGTTTTCTTAAAGCAAAGTAGGCCCAAAGTTTATTAGTGTTTGATTTGAGGAACTACATCATACCTTAGAAGAGTAGGAGAAGTGCGCCTTTCCGCACAAAGGCTACTTGATTAAGCTCAAAATAGCTAGAATTGAGTACTAGCTAACATTAACTCATCTAGCTAAATTTAATTTAAGAAAATATTTACTCCTCTACGGTACTAGTCAATGCTAGATGTTTAGACACTTTGAATAGTTTTCATTCTAACGTGGCACTGAGGCGACTGTCACATCAGCTGATTCAATTCATTTGTGCAATCACAATGTAAAATCGCAAAGCTCATGCAAAAACTACCAAACCTGACAAGATCACATCTGATCAGACAAAAGATAATTTTGCCGATGCAATACAATGGAAAAACCATGTTTTGTTCGATCAGATGCTTTCACAATGCCCTCATTGCATAATATAAACATTCTCCTCTTGCAGGTGTAGTGAGAGTCTTGCTGTACAGATCCAGACTGCCACGCTGTCATATCTTATACGTTGACTGCACGCTGCCAACTCATCACCTGCTGCAAAGAACACTTCAACAAATCTTGTCCGCATTCGTACGGCCATACGAGCTGAGCTGCAGTCTCAACCATCTTAATATTAGCCTCAAGTTCTGCATTCAGCGTGCAGTGAGGTATTGTAAGGTCAACATGACGTTGACATACATATTATTTAAATACCTACTAAGGATTTTCCTATGACTGTCTTCTGACCTGTACACAGTGCTGTGATTGATATATTCTCGTGTTTTTTTTACTTGACTTGACTTTTAGTAGCAACTTTTCAGGCTGAAAAAAAGGATTAATTTTTTTGTTGAGGACATTGAGGTCAACATCGAGGTGCTATAGTTTTAATTTTGAGAAATCATCTGCTTAAATTTGTATCTTATTAAATACAATATAACCTATCTTGCAAGCTTTGTACCTATACCTTTCGCAAAATAAAACTCTTTGCTTGAATTGGCAAATAATACCGTTTCTGTTATATCGCTGATCAAGTCGCAGCATAGATAACTAAATGGACATTGCTAGCTAACACACAGGATTACTCTATATGAAATGAGGAACAAACAGTGTTGCGGGCCGTAGCTAACCTTTATTGGCGACTATCAAGTCATTAACAACCTGGTCAAATAGTTCACTGCTAAGAATTTCTTTGCCAACCATCAAAAGTCAATTGTTTAGATGACTCATAAGGCAGTTAATCCTCATCTGCGAATTGAAAAACCGTTTCTATTGCTCATTGTATACCTCTCTCTATGTGCAAGGTTATGTTTTATGTCTATAAAAAAAAACTATAAAATATCCCAGAAGTTGTCATGACACGTAAAATGAGAAGACAACTTCTCCTTTTTTTTTCCTTTGCCCCTCCCTTTTTTCTCTTTTCTCCTCCCTCTTTTCCCCACTCTCACCGAGAAGTTTATCCCCGAGCCCGCCGCCACACACTGAGCTATTCAGCCACTCACGGAGTCCCGTGGGCCGTGAGTGCTAATATACGCCACTGCCAAAGTCATAATTAATAGTCATGCAATCTTCACTAATTATACAAGTATAAGTTCTTACTTGAGGTCATACTTCTTCCTTTTTATACGCATTGAGTTACGCTTGATGATTAAACTATAATTATTTATTTATTCTCGCAGATATATACAGTGTTATTGGTACTCCTTACTGGTGTTCTATCTCAAGATGAACAAGCAACAACCCCAACAACAACCACAACAACAACAACCCCAACAACAACAACAACCACAACACCCACAACCACAACACCCACAACTGCTGCGCCAACAGGTAAGAGCGCACAATTAATTATTAATGCATCTTTTGTATGGACATTTACCTTACATGATGCAATCTTACAATGGAACTGACTCGAAATAGGCCATCTTATATATCATAATTTCCACTGGAATCTCTATCAGGTATTTACTTCAAGTGATTCTATAACATTTTTTAACTCAAAAATGAAACCCTGAATGGAACGTCTCATATAATTATGATAGTAATTGATATAATGGTACTCATTGTTTGTTTGTTTTGATGAAACACGATCAAGTATAGAATTCATACTCTTTCCTGTAGTTATTACAGATATTGCGCTCAGTGATCCAACAGTCTCTAGTTTGAAGGTGACATGGAAGGGTATCTCTGGTCAATTCTATGAGGTAAATATTTGAATTGTTGGATTGGTTGTATTAAGCTCATCAAAAAACAGATGGGGAAAATGAAGACGCAATCACCCTAAAATTATGTTAGGTTTCTGTTGAAAATGCACCTTTGTTTCACTATTGATGCCATGGTTTTTGTGACCACATCCTCATATTCACTGTGGGTCCATGGGGTCAAGTTGAACAAATTTCGGAGCTGTGCGAACCATGGGAATGCCTCCCGGTTCAAACTGAGCTGGAAGACTCAGCTCGCACTGAGTAGCACAAATTAAGATATGCCCGTTTCAGAGACTGCTAAGGTCAAAATCCACATAAGAACATGGTGATGAGTTTAATTAGTGATGCTACAACGCAATTGTGAATCACAATATATCATAAGTGGCGAGAGGGGGGGTTTTGCACGAGCATTGTGAGACCTTGTAAGATCAAATTAAATTGATTATGCTAGGTTAGAGCAAGTTTGATCCAGTTTATGTGCATTCCGGTTGCTCCTCTCCACTTATAAGACCCAGTTCATCAGTGGAGGAGGAACAACTTTGAATGCAGACCAACTGGACCCAGCTTAGTCCACGTCAGATTAATATTTTTTGACTATATTTGTTATTATGACTTGATTCTCCCTTTACAGGTTGAATACTGTGAAACAGGGCCAAGCTGCAGTTTTATCTCTGCTAATGGAGGTAATAGGCTTACAGGCTACTCTGCAATGGAGCAGGTTCTCTCTTCTCTTAGTGCTGGAACAACCTATGACATAAGAGTGCAGGCATTTAACACTGAGTCAGGCGGGACAGGGGTACCAAGCTCTCCAGCTACTATCACTGGAAACACAGGTATGAGTGTAGATGATAACAGATTTATTTTTGCAACAACTTAGTTTTATACTACTGTAGGTCGTCTGTAACATCCAAATCACTTACCAGGATGCTCCTTTAGACAATGCTAGGAAATGCTTATTATAATGAGATTGCTAGTAAGAGTTTTCAACTGAAAATTTCGTAGAAAAATCATCGGCTGCACATCAGTAGCAAGACTTGTTTTTGTCACTGTTAAATTTACACCTAATATTTGTCAAATAGAACAAAGCAACACCTCTACAATCAGCATTCTGACAAGTGAGTCCGAAATAACAACAGCAGTGTTTGTAAATTCTTCACAAGGATCATCATTTGCTTCCACGAACCCAAATAACCAGAGTCCGACAACAGAGGTCAAAAGTATGACAACATCCCGTTCAGATGAAACAACTATTCAGCTGACTCAGTGAAGGTTCCTGATTCATCAACAACCAGCAGAAGCAGTCCCTCTTCAACAAATCATCTGCCTTCTTTGGCTCGAACAACTTTTGATGCTAGCTTGAGTTCATCTACATCAGTTCTAGTCACCAATAGTGAACCAAATTCAAACTCAACAAGCGTTTATGCTACTGCTGCTGAATCAACAACTTTGTCTGATACAATGACTACAACTGCGACAAGTCAGTTTGTAACAACTACCACTGCAACTGAAGATAATGCGACAACCGCAGCTATAGAATTGACGACCACAGAGAGTGCTACAACAACCACTAAAATGATGCGTAAGAAATACAGCTTGGTGCTGGAATCCACTCACCTGAGATTAACCCGTGCCAAAACCTTACCACTACTAAAGTCCCACTTGAAGAAAAATATGATTTCCAGTGTTAATTTTTGCATGCAGATGGATTGGAACTTCGGGGCAAATCCTTTTCCGGTTGGGGAAAAACCCAGACTTCAAATTTCCAATTTACTTTACCTCACCATTGCATGTGCTGCTATATCAGTACCCAGAAGCTCATGTCAATCAGCAAATTACTGGTGAAAGAAAAGCGCAATTGAAATCATCTTGAGAGCCTTTTTTACGTGATAAAATAATGCTTTGCTTGAGGGCATCACTCTAACTAACCAAATTATTATTATCCTCTCATGAAAAACAGTGTCAGGTGCTGGTAGCGTAACGTTGACTGATGTGTTGATGAAAGTCCTCATATCACTAAAATAACAACTGCTAAAGCTCTGTTAGGCTTGAGGCCAAATGGTAACACAAAGATATGAACCGACACCGGTAATAACTAACAACAAAACCACTTGCTGGACTATCCGAGACTATCTCATGAGGAAACTGCGGCTTGAATTTGAGCTTCAACCTAAATCGAGCTGCTATTCGGCTACTCCATACCATACCTTACATACACAAACTACCATCAGGACAATAATGGTTATCACTGTATATAATTGCATGGCTGCTATTGAAAACTCAACTTGACCCTTATTGATACAGATAACCAGTAGTTCACAATTTTGGCAGCTTGAGCATTTAATTAGTATTTTGAATTGAACATAATCATACTTACTTGCTTATGTATAATGAATTCACCAGTTAAGGTTGCAAGTTTTTGAATACCCATTCTGCAGAGAACTAAACAAAAAATATGTTAATATTGTCATGTCCTAAGTCTTGGTTTGCTGGGAAGTCCAGCAAAAAGTCTCTGTTTTGTGTGTAACAAAAAATGCTTGTACAAGTTGATTATACGCATCAGATAATCCTAATAAATAATCTAAGGTGGAGTCAGAAGAAAACGTTAAACTTATTAAGCATAGGGCGCAGTGTGTTTCCATAAATGATGCAAAGCTGATTCGCTGCAAATGTCATATTCTCATCCCAACCTAACTTCATACCTACTTGGATTGATTTAGGAACTTTCCAGAATACATTCCTCACTGGATTTCAATATGTCACTCAACCTTAATACCAAAGTTTCTCTCCCATCAGCTGTATTCCAAACCATTTCTTCTCCCAAATAGCCTCTTATGCCATCACTTCACTCTTACAACTCAAACCAGACTATCTCATATCCATCCTACTAGGCTCTAACTGCATGTGATTGCTCTCTGCTGCTCAGTTCTGTGGTGTCGGGTTATTTACGCTCATTTTGTGTTACATCGATCAATAACCGCTGAAGTCTCAGATTTTTGTTGATTAGCTGATTTGTGTGTTTTCTTTGTGCCCCTTGGTTTTACCTGTTATCATTGTTTCTTTCTGACCGCATATTTTATTCAGCTCCTGGTCCAGTTGAGAACCCACAGGTTGAAAAGATATCAGCAACTGGAATCAAAGTTTCATGGACGCCGCCTGCTGCTTTTGACCATGTGAAGATTGAATGTTTTACAACTAATGGTGGCAATTGCCCATCAGACGTGACTGCAGCTGACACTATGCACAGCTTCACAACACTGACACCAGGAGCTACATACACTTTCAGATTGACTGTGTCTGTCGCTGAACAGAGTTCTAGCAGTGTTAATTCAACTTCACTGACACTAGGTACAAATAATATACTTTTATATTCCTAGTTTACCGTTAACATTAGCTATGTCAGCAGACATTGATGTATATTGCATTTGTGATTAATGTCCATGAGTTACTCCAAAGTCAGTATGACGCTTATCTGTACATGTGCTCAAATGATTTCTTGCTTAGACCCTTCCCCAACTGGGAACATCAAAGCTGAAAGAATTCAAGGTGATAACAAGGCAGCTAAATTGACATGGGTAAACCCAGAAGGTCAATTTGATAAGGTGACCATTGTATGGAGTGAGTCCCCTGGCATCGATTTCACTTCACAAGAAATCACCACTGTCATTCGTGAGCTTACCCCTGGAGAAAGATATACATTCACTGCTCATGTATATAGTGGGAACAAAGTGTCTCACACAAACACCACTTCTAATAGACTCACTTTAGGTAATATTATAATAACAATGCATCATGAGTCTCAAAATATGCCTTATAGTGTTATCTATTATTGGAACTGTAGCAATTAGATGTAGCGTAGCTTTCTTATAGTTAGTTTGGTTGAGTACATAGTATGCTTGCTTTCTGTGTTTTCCCTATTTTCCTTTTCAATGTGTGATTGATTCCAAACTTTCATTCATGATCTAATATTAGAACCAAATGGAGTGTCTAGCCTTGTTGCCAAACGAACTGCAACCAACACTGAGGCAGCCCTGGAATGGACCAAACCTTCTGATGTCTTTGACCAATTTACCATCAGATGCGATGGATGTACTCCAACTGAAAAGAACATAACAAATAAGGCGACAAACACTACTACATTCACTGGCCTCACACCAGGGAAATCATACAATTTCACTGCGCATGTGTTTAGTAATAACATAGAGTCATCACAGATAGTCTACTCTAACAGTCTGACACTAGGTAGGAGTTTGCACAGTTTGATACCCCTTGAGTTCTTAGGCCAATTTGATTTCTTTACATAAATGCTTTCCTGAAATCATTACATATTCCTTTAGTTACTTAGTTGCTTTACACTTTAAGGGGTCCCCACTGACTTGACGACATTTCTAGTAGATATGACTACTTTGTCCCAACAGGGCTTCTGATGGGACTACTTTATGCCATGCATGTGTGTTTTATGTTGTTGATTGTGTTCCCATTTTCTTTTCCTAAATCTGATTTGTTATGTACTATCAGAACCGAATGCAGTGTCTAACCTTGTTGCCAAGCGAACTGCAGCCAACACTGAGGCAGCCCTGGAATGGACCAACCCTTCTGATGTCTTTGACCAAGTTACCATCAGATGCGATGGATGTACTCCAACTGAAAAGAACATAACAAATAAGGCGACAAACACTACTACATTCACTGGCCTCACACCAGGGAAATCATACAATTTCACTGCTCATGTGTTTAGTAATAACATAGAGTCATCACAGATAGTCTACTCTAACAGTCTGACACTAGGTAGGAGTTTGCACAGTTTGATACCCCTTGAGTTCTTAGGCCAATTTGATTTCTTTACACAAATGCTTTCCTGAAATCATTACATATTCCTTTAGTTACTTAGTTGCTTTACACTTTAAGGGGTCCCCACTGACTTGACAACATTTCTAGTAGATATGACTACTTTGTCCCAACAGGGCTTCTGATGGGACTACTTTATGCCATGCATGTGTGTTTTATGTTGTTGATTGTGTTCCCATTTTCTTTTCCTAAATTTGATTTGTTATGTACTACCAGAACCGAATGCAGTGTCTAACCTTGTTGCCAAGCGAACTGCAGCCAACACTGAGGCAGCCCTGGAATGGACCAATCCTTCTAATGTCTTTGACCGAGTTACCATCAGATGCGATGGATGCACTTCGAATGAACTGAACTTCACACAAAGAGAAAATTCTGCTACATTCACTGGCCTTACACCAGGACAATCATACAATTTCACTGCTCATGTGTTTAGTAATAACATAGAGTCGTCACAGATATACTACTCTAACAGTCTGACACTAGGTAGGAGTTTTCACAGATCGAGACTCCTTGCTGAGTTATTATGCTAGTTTTATTTCTTAACATAAGTTCTTTCCGGACAAAATTATATCCTTTAAATTATTTTAAGTGGTCTTCACTGACTTGACAACATTTTTAGTAGATATTCCTACCTTGTGCTAAAAGGGCTTCTGATGGGACTACTTTATGCCATGCATGTGTGTTTTATGTTGTTGATTGTGTTCCCATTTTCTTTACCTAAATTTGATTTGTTATGTACTATCAGAACCGAATGCAGTGTCTAACCTTGTTGCCAAGCGAACTGCAGCCAACACTGAGGCAGCCCTGGAATGGACCAACCCTTCTGATGGCTTTGACCTAGTAACCATCAGATGCAGCGATGGATGTACTCCGACTGAAAAGAACGTAACAAATAAGGCAACCACTACTACATTCACTGGCCTTACACCAGGCGAATCATACGCTTTCACTGCTCATGTGTTTAGTAATATCATAGAGTCGTCACAGATAGTCAACTCTAACAGTCTGACACTAGGTAGGAGTTTGCACAGTTTGATATCCCTGACACAATGATAAAACCTGTACTTGTATTTACTTTATTTAACTAATGTTTTACAGACTGTCACTATCATTTCTATGTGTTTCCCATAAATTTGTAATATTTCCTTTCATCACTTAGTTGTTCTCACACCTTATATTTTCTGTTGACTTATAACAAACCTGGTAGTAGATGCGTGCTTTGCTTCTAACTTGGCTTCTCTCGGCATATTCACAACTGCTTCACCTCTGAAACAATGCCAGACAGTCATGTTATGTCTGTCAGTGGATCTTTTGGTAGCATATTCAACTTGAGGATGTGCCCTTTTTATCCTCGTTTTGTCAATATCTCTGCGCAAACAAAACACTTCCTTTATTCTAGCTGTGCTTCTTTTGTTGAATCTTTTAGGGTGATTTGTTGGAGAGTTAACATCTTATTCCTCCTTTCTGTCCGTCTGTCCGTCCAAGATTAACACCTTCACTGTCGTTTTCACAATTTCGAATTCATCGTTGCTTCTTATTTCATATCTCAATGTACATTCTAGATGTGAATCGTCAATACTCAAACCTCACTATCTTATGCATTTATATCATAAAATAACTGGTTATACATATTCTATCACTCAACGACACCGGTATAACCTGGTAATCACATAACGCAAAATGAAAATATAGGCAACAAGTCGTTATGCGTAGTATTGTTGTTATTGATCAAGGTGATGATGTAGGTAATGATAATGATCATCATTTTGTAGATCAAGCTTCCCAAGGTTTATCTTTCATATTACTGGTGGTTCATTTATCCAAAGACAAGTTAAGCTTTTTTATAGGGGTTCATTTATAGATATAGTTATATTATGTTATTATTGCATTATTTGCATTCTACTGTGATCACTAGTCAACTCTACTAATTTTCGAAACGTAAGCAAATATCCCTAATATTTTTCATTTTAGTACCATCTGCTCCCACTGGTGCTAATGCTACACAATCTGGTAGAGATATTACAGTGACGCTCAACTGGGATGCACCAGTTGACTCGACGTTGGCCAACTACAGAGTCAGCTATACCTCAACTATTGTAAGTGATGTCTCTATTGTGGTAAGAAATTAAAGTGTGGCAAAGCCTTCAGCTATACCTGCATGTTCTTACTTTAAACAATACAGGAAAGCTGGTAGCCTGTTTTGCCACAGAGATGATGTGTAAAACCTCATTATGAATACGAGATACCTTAGGAGAGACATATTACTGTACACTGAGCAAATTGGTCTGGTGATAATCTCTGTCAGGTTCAACTTGCATGTTTTCTTGCTCTTTCATTCACAGTGAAAATAACCTTGACCATTTCTGGAGGTATTTCCATCTCTTATTAGATCATTCAGTTAAAAATGCCTCCAAATAAAAAATGCATCACCAACCTCATTTTATGAGTCATATTTGTTTTTGCAGGCTAACTGCAGTAATGGTTCCCAGTCTACTACTGACAACACCGTCACAACACTCAATATCACATCACTCGATGCTGGATGTAGTTACAGCTTCACTGTAGCCTCTATACTTGCTAATGGTGACAGCAGTCTTGAGAGTGACCCTGTAGACTACACAATAGGTTTGTTAAAATTGAGTACCTGAGTAACATGTACGTGATCCAAGGATTTCTACTTGTACATTGATTAGTGACATTTGTATAACAGTCAGAGTGAACTTAGAACGGCCGTCTATTGACTGTGATATTTATTGTATATCTCTGCTCTTGTTCAGCCCCACTAGCTGTCACAAACCTCACTGTGACCTCAAGTAGCTCATCAGCCATTACGGTTAGCTGGAACTACAGCAATGAATCTGTCTTTGACATATTCGTCATTGAGTGTTATGGGGACTGTCAGTCAGTCAATACAACTGATCTCTCGGTCCTGAGAGAGGACCTCACACCAGGCCAGACATACTCAATTATAGTCTACACCATGAGCAATGGTGTGTCAAGTCTGCCTGAGAGTCAATATGTTCTATTGGGTAAGACTCGGGGAGTGGCTTAGACACTGAAGGAAGGATGGTAGCACAAACTCTCTAACTAGATAACTAATTTCACATTTACTTCAGCACCACATAATAAAAGCCACGGGAATAACCTTTTGTATACGGTTCAGGGATTACTAAGTGACTGGGACTATACTTTATCACGTCACCTTTTCATATATGAGGATCTGGTCCTTAACTATGTTCTGTATTGTGTTCTTGAAGCTCCTTCTTCAGTGGCAGACCTAAAGACCACAGATATTACAGAAAACAGTATAAATTATGAATGGTTTGCTGGAGCAGGAAGAGCAGATGGTTTTGACGTTGTATTCACAGGCTCTGAGGCAATTATATGTAAGTATTTACAGACACAAATTTATCTTTTTAGAGGTTTGCTATGCTCCTCAGCTATTATACTAATTTTAAATGTGTAATATTTGAAATCTACCAGTTTGTGACAATAAGGGAATATTGCATTTGGGCAACTTGTATGGCTATGGTAAGCATTGGCCCTCATTCCCCTCCACCAGTATTTTCAATGGATCACATGTTACATTCAATATATCTTGCATTTCAGCTGAAGTGACTCCATCAGGAGTTACAGTAGGAGGTACAAAGCACTCAATCACAATCATTAGTCTTACCGCTGACACAGAATACACTGTCACTGTGAGAAGTAAAGCTATAGACTCTGCTGCTGGATCTGATATCAAGTTTAGCTCTCCTATGAGTGATACATCTAGTACAATAGAAAGTGGTAAGTACATCTCAATTACTCTGATTTGCAAATAAGGTGTGGCTCACGATAGCAAGAGTAGACAGTTGATAGCAGTTTATATCTTTGACACGTTTTACAATCGTTGGTTTGTTTCAATGTTCCCAATGGAAAGGTGAAATACACTATCCTTAATAGCTAGAACTGATACGATCAGGAAACTCATTGGAAAGACGCACGACAGTAGGGTTTCAGGTGGAGTTATGTCGGAAATGGTAATAGGAAAAATAAAATACTAATAATATATAATGACAGTTTGAAATTTGTCCTAAATAATGAGTAGATTTAACAATTGAAAGCCTTATCTGTTAGTGCATTATTGGACCAATAAGTAGCTACATGAAAGAGATTATAATATGCTTTTTATCAATTTAGACAAATCACTCTGTACAGGCGACAGCTCCACAAATACTTTTTAGTCATGGTCCTCTCCCATGATCCTGACTTGCCTTAGTTAAAATTATAAATTTAGGTTATGTAAGCTTATCCATAATTTGAATATACAAATAGAGGTGAAATACCTTACTCTTCTTGACGCAGGTGAACTGGGTGACATATTACACTTATTTAATTTTGCTTTACTCTTGCTGAAAATTGCTATCTTTACATGGTATTGGTTGGTGTTAAATGCTTCAAGTATTGAATAACAATTCTTCATTTATGTATGAAATCAAAGTTTAGATAAGTTTAATCGATTTTTCATCGCTAAGCCAAATTTCGACAAAATTTTAAACAAGTTTGTATTGATAAATAAACATTACAACCTTCTATTTCACATTTAAATATGTTTTCAGTTGTAATTGTTTGGAATCTTATAAACAAACACAACAGGTTGTAAAATTGTGTTTTCTATGTTGCAGTACCAGGAATGGTTCAAAATCTCATAGAGAAGGACAAGGGTACTAACACAATCATGATCCAGTGGGATCCTCCATCACCCCTGAACTCAGTTGTCGGGTATGCTGTCACAGTATACGAGAGTGATGGTAACGGTCCCATCGGTAGCTGTAAGCAAGCGTCTATTCTAGACTGTGAAGCCTGCGAGGTATGTCTATAATAACAAAGAGGAACATGTGGCTCCCAACATTAAACATTATAAATTACCTCTAACCATAGGCCTATACATGTATATGTAGTTTTGCTGCATCTATATCTATAATACCAGATATGTAATGTAAGCCTACACTGCGAACGATACCTTTGTTATCAAGATATGCTTTATACACTCTACAGTGTTTACTAAACACCACCATCACATTGATCAGTGTTTACTTGTTTGTTTTGTTTTGTTGTTAAATTAGCTTTCTGTCAGTTGTTTTTGTTTTTCTTTATCTAGTCCCGGAAAAATGATTCTTCTTACGACCATTGGAGAACACAGCTATCCTGGGGTGACCAAACCAACCAGATTATAACCAATGTGAACATGACCCAAGAATTCACTGTGAATAACTTGGAGCCTGTAACTACCTATGCTGTTAAAGTGTTTGCGCTCAACACAAGAAATCTGACCAATGAGAGGCCTCTTGAGATAAAGACAGCCGTAGCATGTAAGTATTACATGCACAATTAATTTATAGTAGTGTGGTTTGAGTTGAGGGAGTGGGAAGGGAGGCCGCCATTGTCCATATATTTTGATAATAAACTTTTGAATACTGTAAACTAAATATGTATGTAAGTAAACAACAGTCACTCACTCTTGAAATGTAGGCCTGGTGACAGTTATACTTCAATCTATTGAATACTATGTTATAAGATGTAAATCTGGTTTGGAAATTGGTCTGTACCGAGTTTCTCCTTACTATGCACATACTTTAAGCCCCCCCCCCCACCAATATCGTTGGAAATAATTACTGTGTTTGTGGTTCTAGGCAAGGGTAATGCACTCAAATCTTCATATCATTCAGCTAGGTTAGAGTACCCATAAAAGTATAAGTTTAAGTTTCTCAACTTAGATCTGTGTTTGTTATTTCAATTGTTTCTGAATTTTTTAACCAAAATTTTATTGCAAACATATTATTGCACACATATTTTCCTTCATTGATCAAAAAATTCTTGTGCATAATCTTCGATAAGGAAGTTATTATTGTACTTCTTTTGTTGAGTAAGATCCAGCTGGCTGTCATTGGCCCACATTCTGGTCTCGTACCATAGCATCATAGCTCATTGTAGACTAGTTTCTCTCATTTTTTGTAAATTCATGAAGAGGACAACTGAAACAACTGTTACACAATCCCTCATTCCTGACTCCCATTCAGGACCCAGGTAATGACTTGCCTGAAATCCAGTGTTCAAACAATGCCGAACATGAAACATGCTAAAAATTGATCGATATCATTAACTCATTCAACAATGAAACATAACATAATAAAAAACTTGCATCTTGTGACTTTGCAGTGCCTAATGGGCAGCCAACCGTCAATGTAACTGGATTCACACATAACACTATCGGTATAAGCTGGAGTGCTATCAATGACAGTGTTGGGAATATAACTCACTATACAATTATTGTGGAGAGTGCTGTGGAAGCTGGTCAAACAGCAGAGGTAATCGCTCCTATCAGAGTGAACCGAACAGGAGAGGTGAGATCTAATATCATATGAATATCATTGTTTTGTTTGTGATCTTCAAAGTCATACACATGTGATCATCTGCTCCCCTAAAGGACTGCTATTGCTTTCAGCACAAAGAAAATCCTTTTTAGTATTCGAGCTCATTTACATATAGGCTGTCTTATTCAATAGATAAATAAATGAAAGGCATCTCTTTGTAGGTAAAAACTTACACTTATTTACTGCAAGATCTAGTTCCATATACTGTATATAACGTAAGTGTGACAGCATCGACATCAGCTGGTATTGGACTACCCGGATTTGTGCAACAACGCACAGCTGAGTTCAGTAAGTACAGTGATCAATTTTGTGGCAGGCCACTTACTCCTATATTCAGCTAAAAATGATGCCTTTCCCAAATTCTTCAAAAGACTATTATGTGATGCAGAAGCTAATCGTGTCAGGCGACATGTCATGGAAGTAAAGGTGAAAAGCTCATAATATTAGTTTATTAAGAAACTCTTTGTTACCACAATGTTGGACCCAATATTTTTTGGATCCGAATTGCCATAGAAGGTAGAAAACTCAGCTAAAGACTTAGTTGTGAGTTTCTTTGTTACACCAAATTGTTAGAGTCAATTTTTATGGATGCGTTATTATTTTCTCACAGTACCTGATAAACCAGCTTCTTTGAGTCTCACGCCAAGGACTTATAACATATCTGCTGTGTGGGAAGAACCTGATATGTCAAATGGAATCATAGTGATGTACAATCTCACTTTGTACAAAGTAGATAAAGACAACAACACAGTGGGAGTTGCTGAGACAACAGAGGTAAGTCCATGCTATATTTTGGATAGTATTGGACGAAATACAAGTTCATCCGCATCTTATTGTTTTGATAAGATAAGATTTATTGGTTACACAACATCAATGATGAGGTAAAACTAGTGTGGCATGAAGGCTGCATCATTTAAAATGCGAATACTGTTTGGCACAAAGCTGTTAAAAAAGCGCACAGTTCGCGATTTGCTACAAATAAAATAGTTCCTATGGCTCACATAACAGTGGTTTAAAATATGATCTGGGTCTCTATAAAAATCTGCTGCAGTTCTAAAAATGTGTTGAGTGACTAGTTCCTTAATATCACAGTTGAATTTAGCACGGGTAAAAGGTTTGAGCTGCATGTTACGTTCACCTTCGGTACATGAATAAAAGTGAGTTTTACATAATGTATGAGTTTTACATTGTAATTTATTCCGGGCTTTAGTTATTACTTTTTATCAGGATTAGTGTTGGTTACATGAGATTAAAGTATAAAAAAATACGGTTGGTCCAACAAACAATAGACCCATGAAGACTCTGATTGGCAAAATATTAGTTTGTGATGCAGCCGAAATATAGATGTCCTAACATTATGATGTAAAGCCAATTACTTGAATTTAGATAACATATAACAAACTGCTCTTGTTATAAATAATAATGGTGTTTCAAGTAATGTAATGTAATGTGTGATATGCTGACAAGTGTGATAAGTCATTGTTAAACATTGTTATTTGTGATCAAAGTATTTAATATGCGATTATCATCTTTGTTGTTTCTAGTATCCGGCCAATGTTACTACTGCTATGCTTACCAGCGAGATCATCAAACCCTACAGAAGTTACAGGGTTGAGGTAGCAGCTAAAACCAGTCATGATGTGTATGGAGAAGCTATAATACAACACACAATGACCCTCCCTACAGGTTAGGGGATTACTGTGTGACTGATTGCTGTTCATTTTTACCGTAATTCCCACAAATATCTTTATTAATAAGAATTACTCTTAATGTCTCAACTCTCAATCTCAAGATTTTGAACAATTAGACCTGTTTTCACATCCTTAAGTTCACATAATACATCTTAACTGTTACTTATGTGGCTGTTTTCTATCGGTTAGCAGAAAGTCACACAAGATTTGTGTGATTCAATTATATGTATGCTATTTCAGCACCTACTGGTAAACCTGAAGAGATCAAAGTTTAGATCCGTTTATTCGATTTTTCATCGCTTAGCCAAATTTCGACAATATTTTAAAGAAGTTTGTATTGATAAATAAACATTACAACCTTCAATTTCATGTTTAAATATGTGTTCAGTTATAATTGTTTGGAATCTTATAAACAAACACGACAGGTTGTAAAAATGTGTTTTCTATGTTGCAGTACCAGGAATGGTAAAACATCTCATAGAGAAGGACAAGGGTACTCACACAATCATGATCCAGTGGGATCCTCCGTCACCCCTGAACACAGTTGTCGGGTATGCTGTCACAGTATACGAGAGTGATGGTAACGGTCCCATCGGTAGCTGTAAGCAAGCTTCTATTCTCGACTGTGAAGCCTGCGAGGTATGTCTATAATAACAAAGAGGAACATGTGGCTCCCAACATTAAACAGTATAAATTACCTCTAACCATAGGCCTATACATGTATATGTAGTTTTGCTGCATCTATATCTTTAATACCAGGTATGTAATGTAAGCCTATACTGCGAACGATACCTTGGCTATCAAGATATGCTTTATACACTCTACAGTGTTTACTAAACACCACCATCACATTGATCAGTGTTTACTTGTTTGTTTTGTTGTTAAATTAGCTTTCTGTCAGTTGTTTTTGTTTTTCTTTATCTAGTCCCGGAAAAATGATTCTGCTTACACCCATTGGAGAACACAGCTATCCTGTGGTGACGCAACCAACCAGATTATTACCAATGTGAACCAGACCCAAGAATTCACTGTGAATAACTTGGAGCCTGTAACTAACTATGCCGTTAAAGTGTTTGCTCTCAACACAAGAAATCTGACCAATGAGAGGCGTCTTGAGATAAAGACAGCCGTAGCATGTAAGTAGTACATGCACAATTAATTTGTAGTGGTTTGAGTTGAGGGAGTGGGAAGGGAGGCCGCCATTGTCCAAATATTTTGATAATAAACTTTTGAATACTGTAAACTAAATATGTATGTAAGTAAACAACAGTCGCCAACTCTTGAAATGTAGGCCTAGTGACAGTCGTACTTCAATCTATCGAATACTATGTTATAAGATGTAAATATGGTTTGGAAAATGGTCTGTACCGAGTTTCTCCTCACTATGCACATACTTTAAGCCCCCCCCCCCTCTTCAAACCATTCAGCTAGGTTAGAGTACCCATAAAAGTATAAGTTTAAGTTTCTCAACTTAGATCTGTGTTTGTTATTACAATTGTTTCTTAATTTTTTAACCAAAAATTTATTGCAAATTGAATTCACTCTAATACACACACATATTTTCCTTCATTGACCACAACATTCTTGTGCATAATCTTGGATAAAGAAGTTATTATTGTACTTTTTTTGTTGAGTAACATCTCAGCTGGCTTTCATTGGCCCAAATTCTGGTCTCTTGACATAGCGTCAAAGCATCGTAGTTGATTTTCTCTAATTTTTTGTAAATACATGAAGAGGAGAACTGCAACAACTGTTGCAAAATCGCTCATTCCCAAATCCCATTCATGACCCAGGTAATGACTTTGCCTGAAATTCAGTCTTCAAACAATGCAAAACATGAAACATGCTAACAAATTGATATCATAAGCTCAGTCAACAATGAAACATAACTTGCAAAAAACTTGCCTCTTGTGACTTGCAGTGCCTAATGGACAGCCAACTGTCAATGTAACTGGATTTACACATAACACTATCGAAATAAGCTGGAGCGCCATCAATGACAGTGATGGGAATATAACTCACTATACAATTACTGTGGAGAATGCTGTGGAAGCTGGTCAAACAGCAGAGGTGATCGCTCCTATCAGAGTGAACCGAACAGGAGTGGTGAGATCTAATATCATATGAATATCATTGTTTTGTATGTGACCTTCAAAGTCATACACATTCATTCACGTAAGTGATCCTCTGTTACCTAAAGTACCGTTGTTGCTTTTAGCGCAAAAGCTTTTTTGACATTCGGGATTATATACATATAAGCTCACCTCTCCAATAGATAAATAAATTAAAGTCATCTATTTTTAGTTACAAAATTACGCTTATTCACTACAAGATCTCGTCCCAGATACTGTGTATAACATCAGTGTGACAGCATTGACATCAGCTGGTATTGGAAAACCTGGAATTGTGCAACAACGCACAGCTGAGTATAGTAAGTATTGTTTTATTCATTTTGTGGCAGGCCACATACCTCATATTCAATTGAAAATGATGCCTTTCCTAAATTCATCAATAAACAATTACGAGATGCAGAAGCTAATCATGTCAGGAGACATGTCGTGGAAGTAAAGGTGGAAAACCATTGAATTCCATATCTGGAATAGCATCTTAAGCTTTCTTTTGCCAAACAAAGGGCTCAAAAAACCAGTCCCTAGTAGCATGCTCGGAAAACCCAAATCATTGGCATGGAAGGCATTTTATTACTGCTTTCAGTTTTGTACACAAGATAACTTCTTAGGCTTTATTATATGTGCTAGTAGGGACAGCCAATCAGATCAATGTCAGATAAGTCCCTGTGTTGAGTGTTCTAACTGTATAAGGCTATCCTGATATTTCGGTTCAATGAGAAGAATTTAATTCAATGTGGAAAACCCATACAAATAGTTTATAATGAAATTGTTACCACAATATTTTTTGACTTGCCATAGAAGGTGGAAAACTCAGCCATATAATTAATTGCGATATTCTTTGTTAAATTAATGCTGGAGTCAATTCTTAATGGAGTGTTATCATTTTTCTTACAGTACCTGATGCACCAGCTTCTTTGAGTCTCACACCAGTCACTGGTCACATAGTTGCTGAGTGGGAAGAACCTGATATGTCAAATGGAATCATTGTGATGTACAAACTCACTTTCTACAAAGTAGATAAAGACAACATCAAAGTGGGAGATAATGAGACAACAGAGGTCAGTTCCTGCTATATTTTGGATAATAGTGGACAAAATACAAGTACATGCACATCATGTTGTTTGGTATGTGTGGTCCGAACTAATATTTTGGGTTTGCTTTTTTGACTTAACATCAGTATTAATGTTGGTTACCTGAGATTAACGTATAACATAATATGGTTGACCCAACAAATGTTAGACCCATACATGAGGACTTTGATTGGCAAAAAGTTAGTTAGTCATTGGCTTAATGCCCTTTGATGCTAACATTATGATGAAGAGTCGACTACTTTTGTTAACATGAATCAAACCGCTCTTGTCAAATAATAACTTGAAAAATAAAGGTGTTTCAAGTAACTGTGGTAAGTATGGTAAAAGTGTAATAAGTCATTGTTAAACATTGTTATTGGTGATCAAAGTATTTAATATGCGATTATCATCTTTGTTGTTTCTAGTATCCGGCCAATGTTACTACTGCTATACTTACCAGCGAGATCATCAAACCCTACAGAAGTTACAGGGTTGAGGTAGCAGCTAAAACCAGTCACAATGTGTATGGAGAAGCTATAATACAACACACAATGACCCTCCCTACAGGTTAGGGGATTACTGTGTGACTGATTGCTGTTCCTTTTTATCATAATTCCCACAAACATCTTTATTAATAAGAATTACTCTTAATGTCTCAACTCTCAATCTCTAGATTTTGAACAATTAGACCTGTTTTCCCATCCATTAGTTCACATAATACATCTTAACTGTTACTTATGTGGCTGATTAGCAGAAAGTCACACAAGATTTGTGTGATTCAATTATATGTATGCTATTTCAGCACCTACTGGTAAACCTGAAATGATCAAGGGAGACCCAATCACATCTAACTCAATCACTCTGAAGTGGGATGCCATCAATGCAGATTTAGTCAACGGGCAGCTAGAGTAAGTCTTACCCTTAATAGCTGTAGGGTTTAAATCCCATATTTCTTCATCATAAAAGATAGATACCAACTTTAACGAGGATTAAAAAGAACAAGACAAGCCGATCTAATCAACCAACGTGGTTGTCATATGAAGCTGGCAATTTTACCACATTACCAGATTACAATTTTGATTTTGGTTTCAGACACTATAAGATAACGAGCAATACCTCAACAAATTTGGTTACAGTACCAGGTGACATGACAAAGAAGAAATTCATTAACCTGAATGCCAACACGTATTATGAATTTAAGATCAGCGGATGTACATTTATTGGCAAATGTGCGAACACAACTTTTACAGCTGAGAAAGTCATCAAAACCAAAGAAGCAGGTGAATTTTTACTTCCATTACTCAAGTTATTTTTTTGTGATTTTGTAACCACAAATTTGGTAGTTTACATATTGTCCTTTGGATAGGAGGTGAGAACTTCTTCAAATTAGTCAGGATCCATGGTGGTGATATTTGACCCGGCTCAGTGTTAACAGTATAGTAAATGATGATCAGCTCAGAGTAATGGACAGGCCATCGTAATTTAGAGTTACTTGAATTGTGCAAATTACGATACTGTATCTGATACAGTCATACCTGGTGCTGTATATTGAAAAGCCAATGAGTGTTTGTTAGTATAAAACATTTTCTCGTTTTGGCATAGCCTAGGGCCGGTTGTGTAAATGAGTATTCGTCAGTTTTTAATGTTTCCCTGATTGCTGACACAAACAGGTCCAGGTGCCGTTGAGAAGCCGACTATATCACTATGTGACATGCAGGGCCTACAATGTTTCACTGTGGTATCAGTGAGTTGGGCTTATCCAGAGTCTAACGGTGTCGTCATTACCGGCTTCATAGTCACTGTAAATAGTGATAGAGACGTCAGTTAGAGATCAATGGTGTCATTCATTGATCTCTTTGTGTTTTCTGGGTACATTATCTAGTAGCACGATTCGCCTTTATACACGTTATGCTAATTTATTCATCTCTTCGGTTCGCGTGTTATTCTAGTTCCTATTATTCTAAATAACTGAAGAGACAAGTTGTCTTTTTGCAATTCTTTTCGCAAGTTAGACCTAAAAGTATCCCTGGACTCAGAACGACTCAAGATGATGCTGAAAGGGTTTGAGAATGAGTCTTCAGCAGACACGAAAACTTCAAGTCATCTACTCAGACTTAACAGGGCGGCTGAAATACTTGCCCCTAGAGTTGCTTGCCAATTTCGCTGCATGAAGGTAGTAGCTTTTTACGGGTTTCTTCTCCTTAGATGCTAAATTTTCAGCCTTTTCTAAGGAATCAAGGCAGGATTTCCTCCTATAATGTTATTACCCTGCCCATGCTGTTCTCCAGCAACTTACTGTATTTACTTAAATGTTGTATTTCTAACTTAATGGGGGTTAATCAGGATACGGCGTATTAGCCGCCCCCTCCTATAGGGAACCCCCAACTATCTTGTTAATCATTGAGGTAAGAAAAAATACGGAGTTTTTTACACCTAAAGAACTCATTTTTTCTTGAGACAAGGCTCAGTTATATAATAGTACAGTACTTTGTTATAACTTGTAAAATTTACTAACTTTAGCCTGGCCTTTGAGCCTCATATTTTGTAGATATCTTATCTTGGCTAATACATTATCTAGCACCACATTATGCTAATCTATTCATCTTGTCAGTTCCCGGGTTTTTCTTGTTCCTATTTATCTAAATGACTGAAGAGACAAGTTGTCTTTTTTGCAATTCCCACCCTCCCACTCTAAAGTATTACCTTATGTTACTGTATTTCTCGTTGTGTGAAATGAGACTTAAGTGCATGTGTGGTTGGTGCTAAATTTTCCGCCTTTTCTAAAGTATCGAGGCCGAATTTCCTCCTATAAAGTCCTTGCCCTGCCCATGCTGTTCTCCAGCAACTTACTGTACTTACTTAAATGTTGTATTTCTAACTTAATGGTGGTTAACCAGGAAAATGCGTATTAGTCGCCCCCCTCTTATAGGGGAACACCCAGCTATCTTGTTAATCAATGAGGTAAGACAAAATAATTAGAAATCTCTAAGTGACTCAAATAATTGTCCTACCAACCTAAGGATAAACATGGAGACCCTTCTAACATCTTTTCTTGGACGTCTGTTTGTCTGTTATTCTGCTAGCATTAGGTCGGTTGGTCTGTTAGCCTTTGGTCAGGGCAATGCTAAAAGGCTGTCTTTTTGACAGGTAGGGTTCCCAGAGCGTCACTCAAATCGGGCTTGTTGGATGTTTTATTTTAGTTTCAGTTTTATCCTACTATTACAGTTCTCAAAGATGTAACAAATGCTAAAAAACTTCATAAGTTCATCAGGTGTCATTTACACTGCATAATTTTGTTTTACAGATGTAGGTATACCAACAAGCTCACAGCGTCCAGCAGTTCCATCAGCTCAACAGACCGGCTGCAGTGCATTGATAGCAGTTTCAGCAGTGTTAGCTGTATCTCTAGCGTTGAATGCAGCAACCATATTTGTCTTCATAGTGATGAGGAGGTAAATCTAACAAGTCGTATACTTGGCTATGATTCAATGTTTGGTACTTAAATCGAGCCAAAACAAAGCCTCACCTGATGTTGTTTAATTGTTACGGTAAGATATTATGACCCCTGAAATGATATTCAATTTACTGTCTGAAGCAAGTCAAAAAGGTCTATTGAGGTGGAATATATTGCTATAAAATAGTGGTGTAACACTTTTTGTTCCCATAGATTCAATTAAGTTTTCTTCCTTTAGACGTGTTGCTGGCATGAAAAGTGACTCTGGTTCAGATGCAGATAATTATGATCATCTGCAGTCAAATACTTCTGAGATGGGAAGTCATATGTACGACAGCATACAGACAGGTTAGGATATTAGTATATATTTGATAAACCCTCACTTTAGAAAATATCCATCCCCTTCAAGTCATCTGACAATTGCTTTGTCATGTTTGAACCAATGAATTGCCAGTTCATAATATCATCATATTGTCAATCACAAAATTGCATCTGATGTTATGTTCTAAGAAAGTGGCGGTTAAACAGAAATTGTAATTTTAGTATTGACTGCAAAGATATGTTCTTTTAAACAAAAAGACTTAGAAAATGACTAAGTGTACTTTCATACTCAAGACGTACTAATGATAAAGTTTAACTACATTGAGGCCTTATGAATATTTATCTTAGTTGAATTGATTTCTAAAATATGTTATATTTTAGGTCAGCCAGGACCTGAATATGAAACAGTGACCTAAGTCTCGAGACGGTGAGAAGCAAAACCAATGGAAAGTAATCTGCAACAGACTTGTCTTGACAAACAGCTATTTCAAGTGTAAAACAGACCTACTTTCACATAAATGTATTTTGTTTCCTGTTTCTATAGTAAGATATCCAAGATATAAGCCATATCAGCCATATAAGCCAACTTTCAACTTTTTTTTATCACTCATTTGTCACTCTATGTAGGCCTACTGTTGATAATCATAACCAAAAGCATGTTAGTGTGGCTTTTAAGATCATCATAAATCAAATATAGAAAGTAGCCTACTTGCAAAAAAAAAAATCTTCACTTGCATTAACAATAGAGCAGAATAAAATGTTCTGTTTAATTTCTATTTAGTTTTCGGGTGTAAAGTTTCAGGGATTAAAGCTACTTCAAATTGGGCAAAACGTCATATCAAAGTTATCCTCACTCTGATAGGGTCTATATGAGTTTTTTACCCTCTCCAAAATGTCAAGTCATCTGCAATGGACTTGTATTGACTAGTATAAAACAGAACAATTATCACATTGAGCGCATATTTTGCTTCCTGTCTCTATAGTAAGATATCCAAGATTGAAAAATACGCTGCCTACAATTAGCCATATATAGTTTTAGCATTCTATTTTTGCCAAATTGTCAGTATACACATTTTTATCAACCACAAGCATTTAATTGTATTTTTTTAGGTACCCTTTATTAGTACCCAATAAAGTGGCTACTGGCGAAAAAACATTTTTGCTGAGATTAACACCGGAGCAGATCAAAATTGTCTGTTACAGATGTTCAAAAAAAGAGGAAACCAGTATTCTATTAAGTCATTGAAAGTGTATAGTTTGAGGATTAAATCTGCTTCAAGTTGGACAAAAAATCATACAATTACCCTCCCCAAAACATTCAGATCTGATCTATGAGTTTGCTATCCCTCCCAACAGGGCTGACCCATTCAAAATTGAATAGCTTTGCCCAAGTTGCTAAACTTTCCTTTCCTGGTTTTGGCAAGTCGCAAACACCGATATAGAATCGGGACTTTAGCAACTGGTTTGGGAAAGAACGTATTTAAAGGTCTATTGAGGTGGAATATATTGCTATAAAATAGTGGTGTAACACTTTTTGTTCCCATAGATCCAATTAAGTTTTCTTCCTTTATACGTGTTGCTGGCGTGAAAAATGACTCTGGTTCAGATGCAGATAATTATGATCATCTGCAGCCATATACTTCTGAGATGGGAAAACATATGTACAACAGCATACAAACAGGTTAGGATATTAGT
The DNA here is from genome assembly GCA_914767715.1 of Membranipora membranacea. Classification (NCBI taxonomy): domain Eukaryota; kingdom Metazoa; phylum Bryozoa; class Gymnolaemata; order Cheilostomatida; family Membraniporidae; genus Membranipora; species Membranipora membranacea. The sequence continues at coordinate 12,865,399 of OU612074.1, forward strand.
ATATCTTTGATGAACCCGCAGTTTAGAAAATATCCATCCCCACCAAGTCATCTGACAATTGTTTTGTAATGGTTGAACCAATGAATTGCCAACAATAACAATATTGCCAACCGCAAAATTACATCTGCTGTTATGTTCTATGAAAGTGCAACAAAATGCTTCTGAGATGGGAAGTCAGGACCTGAATATGAAACAGCGGCCTAACTATCGAGAAAAGGAGAAGCAAGACCAATGGCAAGTCATCTGCAGTGGACATGCATTGACAAGTTTGAACAGACCTATTATCACATTAAGCGTATATATGGTTTCCTGTTTCTATAGTAAGACTCCCGAGAATACAAAATAAATTGCCTGCGATAAGCCATATTCGCCAACTTTCTATTTTTGCCTATTTGTCAGTCTACTTACACATATTTATCAACCACAAGCATTTAATTGTGGGTTTTAAGGTAATTACAAAAACAATAAAGTAACTACATGCAAAAAAAAACTTTTTCGCTTGCAGTAACAATGGAGCAATGTTACAGGTCTTCAAAGAGTTTGAAAATGCATAGTTTTTGGGATTAAATTGAAGTAGACATCACCATAGAGTTACCCTCCCCGAGAGATCTGGTCTATGAGTTTGCTACCTTTCCCAAAAGTACATGGCTGACCCGTTCAGAATTAGTAGCTTTGCCCAAGTTGCTATTGCAGCAAAGAAATCATATCATTTCCAAACTATCCCAAAATGTAATATTCAATTGATAAGCATCTCTTATTCAGGTTTTACATCAGCTCTGAATATAGAGATTGCAGAAAGTTGATTAGCAAAAACCTTTTCAGTCAATGAACTAACTCACAGATAATTAAAAAACTCATTGTGGAAACATGAGTATTGATGTAGTGATGATAATAATATCATCTGAAATTATCAGATTCCTTTTCACCTGTGATATGTTTGTCCTTGTAGGATAATGCGACATTATGCATTGTTTCTGATACTGTCACTAAACCCCATATAAAGTAATTCGATCTCACATGATACAATTCGTTGACCGAATTTATCGAGCAAATTATCGGCGATTTCTCAATTCCGGTGTATTGATTCAACAAAAACACAAAATAGAAGTGGTTTTGAATTTCCTTAGATCTTTGCTAACTTCTCCTTATAAGGATATTGATCCCTTGATGAGGTGTCCTTGCCATAAATCATCATTCACTCGATCGTATTCTGACTCTTCCTCCGACAGTCTGAACTAAAACACAAAAAATGCTAGCAGTTTATTTAAAGGGGGCTGTGTTTCCCACCCATCCGTTTATCCTGCTGATCGGATGTTGGACTACCTTAGGCATTCCTGGTGAAGAGGCTCTTTGCTGTGAGTAGCTCTGTGTTATCACTTCTTTGTTGCATAATTTATTGAGCCCCTACAAATATATCAAGTCACAAAACCCTTCTTTTTTACATTAATTGTGAACCAGATCACTGCTAGTTTAGCACCCTATTCAATGTCGGAACGCTCTCTACCATATCTTTAGAGACAGGCAAATGAATTAGAGCAACCTCTCATTTATTTTTTATTTATTGTATGAGCTGGGAACATAAGCTGATTAAACAACGGGCATAGATTATTTTTGATTTGGCATATACAACTGGAGTATCTAGATTAAATCAGGTTAACAATTAACACGCTCAAAAATGATTATTGATAGTTTTAAGAACCGAAATCCCAGAAATTTACACGCAGATGGCTTTTAGGTACTCCAGACAGTTTTTCATAAACAGTATTTACTATACTCCTATCATGGTTTTGCACAGACAGAAATTAGCACAACGTCGTAATCAATGTGAAGATTCACCGATTGAGGGTTAGCTGGCACACTTAATTAAAATAAATTAATCTAGATCAAAAATTACAACTGCTAGGTCATAAATTTTCTAAATTAAATGTGATTTAATTCTCAGTATATGAATAAAATACAAACATAAACACAATGTGGTCAACAGCTTACGTAATAGTTTAAAACTTTCCTCTCATTCCAATGCTTTAGATGACAAAACATTTATGACAGAACGCTATACCTCACTGAGATCCCCAGATAGAGTTATAAAGCATGTCAGAAGAGAGGATTAATGTACAACTCACTGTGCAGTAATATCATCATGTGCTGCCTACAGCTACAATACAGAAACATCTAACTGCTTCCTGTCCCCTGAGGCTAGAGTAGTACTGAGTGACAACCCTGAGAGGCACCTGAAGCACCGGCAACTACAGCACTGGCAAGAACAGCACCGGCAATTACAGCACCGGCAACTACAGCATCGGCAAGTACAGCACCGGCAACTACAGCACCGGCAAAAACAGCACCGGCACCTGCAGCACCGGCAAGCACAGCACCGGCACCTGCAGCACCGGCAACTACAGCACTGGCAACTACAGCACCGGCAATCAACAATCAATCAACAATGTAAGCTCCCCCAGTGGGACTCGAACCCACAACTCCTGCGGCACTACTCGCCTGGCAATGAATAGCAAGCGCGCTAACCGATTGCTCCATCACACCATCCCCAAAAAAGAATGGGTCGACGGCGCTAATTAGATAGCCCGCTATTCACTCCTCGGAGTTGTGTTCTCTCATCCCACAGCACATTCCAGTCCACCATTGCCACCCTATGAAACACAGCGTAAGTGTTAGGGTTATTGGCCTTACATGGCCCATTGCTGGGCCCCCTTGTAGTAGGTTTAGCTGTCTTTCCAGCTTGTCAGCATGTCTTTCCATGCTGTCACATGTCTTTCCATGAGTCTGTCAGTAGACAAGTACACAGGATAAGTATACACCCGAGGGTGCTGGAGGCTGGAACAATCAACAATGAAAGCTCCCCCAGCGGGGCTCGAACCCACAACTCCTGCGGCACTAATCACTTGGCAGTGAATAGCAAGCACGCTAACCGATTGCGCCATCTCACCATCCCCAAAAAAGAATGGGTCGATGGCGCTAATTAGATAGCCCGCTATTCACTACTCGGAGTTGTGTTCTCTCATCCCACAGCACATTCCAATCCACCACTGCAACCATATGAAACACAGCTTACGTGTTAGGGTTATTGGCCTTACATGGCCCATCGCTGGGACCCCTTGTAATAGGTTAATCTTTCCAGCTTGTCAGCATGTCAGCAGTTTCTTGTTTATTTGTTCAACCTCTATTTAAATCCTGGAGGAGTAAAATTAGTTAGATAGGCTCAAGCATTGATTTCAATGGGCACAAGGCTATATAGGGCATGTTTCATTGGACATATGTTCCTATGCCAATGCAAGTGATTGATCAAGTGTCAGGCCAATCTCATGTTTCCTTTAATTGAGAGACTCTATCAACGTATAACTTGTATCAGAATTTGTAATGTACTGTTCCATATAGGGAACGACCGTGATGCAATTGATAGGGCATAGGTCTTTCAATCAAGAGGTCCAATGTCCGATTCTCAGCAGATCAAAGTGGTGCATCCGACCTCACATGCTCCTCTGTAGTCTGTAGACCAATGCTGTTTCCAATAACAACAAACCAAGCAACATCAAAGTTTCTCACACGGTAACACAGGGTATCGAGACTATAAATGGTCGCGAGTTCTTTTGTTCGCTATAGTCAATGCTCATTATATAATAACCAAATATTATTTTCATCAATTCGGGCTCACCAACTGCTTTGAAGGATGAACAAATGTTTGGTTTAGCAGAAAGCAGAAAACATCTAATAACATAAACCAAACAATACCATGACAGATGTGGGTCCACTCAAAGAAAATCTGGCTAATATATATTGTGGACAAGCAATCATGCACATTACGGGGAGTAAGTTATTACTGCAATACATACCATTTTATTTTTGAATATCATTGTCATTGTTATAGAGACTTATAAGAAAACAAAACTATTGAACTAAGACCCAAAACCTCTTCATACTCAAATTGATTAAGGATATGAATGCTCAAGATGTGGACATCTTCATTCTGACAGGAAACCACCACCTTTGTTTCAGTTTCTCACCTTAAAGCCTACCCAAAGACGAAAGCAACATTATAGTCAGGCAGCTAGTTATGCAGTAGATACACAATTTTGTGCACTGTTAACATACATAACACTTCTAGGTATATTGCTTCGGTATTTTTATAGTATATAATCCGAAACAGGAAACTAGAGTCTATATGAACCAAACAAAACAGAAAGAACCCTTACATTTTGAGGAGTGCTAGGACGAGTTAGAAAAGGTGATACCAGGATACAAACCTCAACCTTTATATTGACATCGAAGAACAACTATTCCAATGACATAATAACTTCGCTAAAAGACAGAGAAAATACGGCTAGTCACATACTTCTGAGGCGGAAAACTAGCTTAATCATAATTTCGCTATTGGAAATCATATTTGACGTTACTACATATGGTTGGTTGTTTTTTTTGGACCGTTGACTTTGGTTTTGATAAGTCAGTCTAAAAGAATCACTATACTAATTGTGATCCCCCCCACCAACCAACTATCAAAGCTTGTTCAGACAGGCTACAGACAGAGAAAAGCTTAGCTTGGTTATATATATGAAGAGTCTGCTATTTACTTTGATTCTGCAGATAATGTTTACTTTAATGTATTTTTCCCACTGTGCTCTATGATGACTTCTCATAAAGTTTAATTAATTGAATTCAATGCCTTCAGAGTCATAGTGAAAAGTGTAGCAAAATTACATTAAGAATAACCCTTGTTTATTCACATTGCAGCTGCCTGAGCACTTAGAATAATAAACCTGTGTATAACCTGCATTCATTAGACTTAAATATTATAGATTCTAGTACACAGCTTAGGCAAGACACAGTTTGAAAGTCAATACAATGCCATCATTATGTTAATATACTATGTTACCCTGTGAAATAAATACCTATGTAGGAGAAGGAGGTAGCTCAGTTGGTTAGACCGCCTGCCCTCTGAGGCGCAAGCGTTGGAGGTCTCGGATTCGAATCCTGCAGCAGTCTACCGACTACTGGGCTCGATTGACGCCACAGATGTGCTCCAACATACCTGCAAACTGAGAGCAACTTGGCGCTGAATATGGCGGCACCTTTATTTCTCAGTTCTTCAAAAGTATTGGTGATATTTGGGATCATCTCTCACTGACTAGAGAGAGGACAACTCCCTGAAGTTTTGTTTGAATTATTTCCTTGTTTTCCAAACAGCTGTATGTGTATAGACTTAAATGTTGTGTACAGCGTATTTGTTGTTCGGCAAGTAGAATCTATAATAATTGTCACAACTAAATAATAGCGGAACAGTCAAGCAACTGAACCACAAAAACACAAGCAAACTCAAAAGCATATTGTTGCCTAATGCAAGAAAAGAAAGAAAGCAAATTACTCCGGAGCAGAGAGCAGTTATTGTTACTGAAACAAACAAAATTATGCTGTGTCAAACATTTCTACATACCCTGTAAATACAGATCAGTTTTACTGCTGGTGTAACACTGATATCAATATACAACATGACATGACATAACATCATTCTATGGGTAAGTAACAACATCATTAATACAAATGTAAATAGCAGTACCTTGTATAAACAAATTTCGCAATAAATTTCAAAATAAGGATACTAGCTGGCAAGATCCTTATCATATGACACAATTCTAAAAATAACCTTCAAAAATGTTTAAAAGGCAGTCGCAGTCACCAAACATCATTATAATTATCAAGCCTCAACATATCAGCGTCATGCACCTAGGATACGGCTTCACATACTTACTCCTTGTGGTCATGTTAGGAGTAGACAGTGCAGCTCTCTATCCTCAGCAAGGAGACCAGCACACAGCCACAGCATGTTTAACTGACTCATATATATCAGCTCAGTGTACAAGAGAAGATCAGACCATCGATATTCTACAGGTACACTATGTATACCTTGAGGTGTGTGATCAGCCTGCTGTCGAATATAACAAATGTAAACAATCCAGGTATGTTGTTCAAAGTGAGTTAATTTTCTTACTGAGCGTAACTGTTTTATTATCGGCATAAATTAAAGCTGTGATTTTAGTTTGAGGTTATCATCACATCATTCTATAATTATCTTATCTCAGTAATATGAAGAGATACTAAGATAGCGGTTATGACTTTTCTTACACTATTCAGTAAACTATTAGTCATATATTAATCAGTATTAAATGGTTTTTATTTTTAAAAACGCTATCGGCTAGTGTTTTATTATAACGCCACTGATTTCAAACCAGGCAAAGGAGAATCCATGGATTAGAGGTAAAATATGCATGCCTATTTTTGGAGGCAGTGTGTGTCTGGATTCAGCTTGTTCATCATTGAAAACCCTCAGGGACAGGGTTTATAAATCATTGGGGCCTAGAAAGCTGATAAATCTTAATTTTAGTGACAAAATTCATGAAAAATCCAATGAAATTTACCAAAAAATAGGCAGAAATTATTCATTATTATTTATAAATCACTCAATCAATCAAACGATGAGTTTTCTATGGTGCAGATGCTGAATCAAAATTCATTTTTATCCTATTTTATGCGGTTTTCAAGATGACCCTCTATTCAGATCCTTTTTCCTATGCTAAAATTATAGTGCTCAGAAAACTGTCTATTACATCAGTATATATAACTTTGGTCAGTAATTAGAATACATAATAGTAATAATATTACTATTACATATTCTAATTACTGACCAAAGTTATATATAGACAGTAATAGACAGTTTTCTGATATTTCGTTTACAAGGGGTCGGCTGTAGCATTACTGAACTTTTGGAAGAATCTAAGATGAGAAATTGTTTCCAGCAATCATATATAAATTTCCATGCTTGCTCAGGGCCAGATATGTTTCCCTAATCCATGAATATATATGAGTGGGTGCGATTCATGTGGAACTTAGCAATACTAATTTTAATTTTAAGGTTTTACCTAGAGAGAAGGGTTTATTGTATTACAAGGACACTCAAAGACACAAAAGAACTCTTTTACCAAAGTTTTAGAGTGACAGAATAATCTTCATATTGATTTTTCTTTTTGTTACACAGTGTATCCGCCACTCGTACAGCGGTGACCTTATGCAATGACCGGGTTACCTGTCAGATACCCGTCATACAGATCGAGGCTCACAATAACAATATAAATAATCAGGGTCAGTACATATCGGTAAGTAATATCTACACTAACATTAACAGAAGTTATGAAACTACAAACCTGCTTCACGTTATCCACCCACTTCTGAGAAAACTTTGCATCGCGAGGTTCTTCTGTTACCTTTTTGGTATGGGTAGCAGGATATAGGATATTTCTGGTATATTTTGGAACAATTCTTCTCAAAGAACTTGGACACCTAAACAAGGACGGGTCAGAAAACAATAATGGAACTTTTTAAACTTTAGTTAACCCCTGATTGAATATTGGGGCCCGTCTTGCATCACACATAATTTAATTTGAACTTTAGCATGAGATGTAAAACCTTTCTCCCTCATGTCACATGATCGTTTTACAGGATATGATACACTACTGTGCGTATAACCGAACACTGAAGTTGGAGGCTTCCATGACCAGCATGCAAGTCACATATCTGTGCGAAGGTATTATATCACATTTTGGGCACTTAATATAGTTACTGATACTGTGATTTGATGTGATTGACTCCGATTTAATTTGTGAAATTCCTTTAGAATTAACAAAAAAACTGCATTACACAGGGATATGCTAAATCATACCGAAAAGTATAAATGCTTAGTGTTAGTATTAAAATGTTTAGGGTCCTACCAGTCCAGCTCATTGCAACATTACATTATCACTTCAGAACAGTTTGTTTTTGCCTTTTTATGTAATATATAATATGGAAGTTTTACTTTAAGATACTTATATCTTTACTGACAAAAAGACTGACACAACACTGGATCTAGCTTTTAGGTTGATTAATTATTAGTTTTTTTCCACATTGCCAGTTTATTATTTTACTAATATTGAGTTGGTTTTTTATTGCGTAGGTGGTGAGATGATATCAACTTCAACACAAAATCTGGTGGAAGAAACCACTGATGGTAGTAGGCTGTCTGAAGGTTATGTGGCAAAACTATTCCAACTATTTCCTTGGGTAAATCATAACGAAAGCAGATATGTACTTAACAACAATTAAATGAATACCCCTCCAGTATTTTACCTCTGTTATAACAATCACATTGTCTGCATTGAAGTACATAAGAAAATATCAAAATTGACACTTGCAGTATTGTTTGAATGCAAAAGTATTACACCAAATATCCTTACAATTCGAGAGGTGTGCTCACAAATTATACTTTAATAGCAATATTTATACATTTTACCAAACCTTATCACTATGGTTTGGAAATAAAAAAGGGATAACCGTGTTCCAGAGCGTGAAAATAAAACAAGAATATTTGCTTCTGTCTCGTACAAGGTTGATCATTTCTTATCCATGCTAATAAAGAATGTATATCAACTCATATTTCATAATCGCTGATATAATATTTTCAAATATATTATAACAAGTGCTTGAACTCTTTCTGTGGCACTGTACCCCATAGTCGACAATCTCTAACAAGGATAAAGGTGTTTACCGCAAAAATTTGTATCATAGTGAGAGTTAAATTTACAAGTAGTAGTAGCCTAGCTGAATATTTAATGAATGTATTTCCATTTGATACTGGGAGTTATGCGCTCTTAGACCATGTAAGGATAACTTCATATCATTGTTACAGTTATGTGTAGGCCTGCGATTCTTTCTCTGTTACGATTCGTCGGTCAATGTTAATTCTGAGCCTTGGCTCATGATCATTGTGCGAAAATATCTAATACATGGTATAATGGATAAATTTGCTACAGAGGATACCAAGGATTACAACCAAACCTACAGATTTCACATTCACCAAGCCTGCTCCTGCAAGAGCCTGTTCAAAAACTTGCGGTTACTGTTAATGGTGCTCAATGTTCAGTATATGTGCTGGTACACTACAGAAACATCATGTCTGTAAGCATATTTAATGGAATTTGGAATACATTTATCGCTATATACATTTAATTCTTGCTTATAAATACGTATGCAATATATCTTCAACTACAATCAATCAATTATTATTTTAAGTCTGAAAATAAAAATTGATTTGTGTCACTGTGTAACTGTTTTGTAGGACTCTACCTGTCTCGATATAGGAGATGGCTTGGTTAGTTAAAGCCAAGGGCGCAAGTGTTGAAGATCCTGGGTCCAAATCTTACTGCAGTCCGTTGGCTATACTGGGGTTTGCTTGGTCCCTGGCCTGCCCAAACCTGCTTACAGGCAGAGAGCACCCTTGAGCCATCATCCATTATCATTCCGCCTTTGCTTCAGGATAGGGCGTGACATAAGACCCCTGATTCAACCAGGGTGACAACTCCAAAAAGGAAAGCATATCATACGAGGTTGTAAAGCTTAATTCCAGCTTCTGTCCTCAATAAGAGTTTCTCTTCACAAGAAGTACACAGAAGTAACAGAAGCATATGGTGGCAGTTTGTAATCGATTGTGTTTTGTCTCATAAGGGTACCGCTGTTTTACCACAAGCTGAGGCCTTTTTCACATCAGTCTCGGGTAACTAACTGCAGATAGCCCCGGGAACGGTATACAGTGAGTCTGCCGACCCCCGCTTCTCGGCCTATTGGCTAAGATCAAAGTTTCATGGCCAATGGCTGACTAGTGCCTGTTTCGGTTTCTGGCAGCTTGCTGCACACTCATGATTAGGAGGTCCACCATGGCCTCACCTCTAGGATGCTTTCTAGTGTACTAGGATGTATCACACTCCCAGTACGGGGACTCCGGTCAACTTGCGTCCCTCTTTAGGGGCAGCCCACCCTCTGTTTTGTCATAAACAGGGCAACGCTTCTCGGCCTATTGGCTAAGATCAAAGTGTCACTGCCAATGGCCGATTAGTGCCTGTTCAGTTTTGGCAGCTTGCTGCACACTTATGATTAGGAGGTCCTCTATGGCCTCACCTCTAGGATGCATTCTAGTTTTCTAGAATGTATCACATTCTCAGTATGAGGATTAGGGCGCCTTGCGTCCCTCTTTAGGGGCAGCCCAATCTTCTCTTTCTTAGCAAACAGCAACATCTAAACCTCCCTACTGGCTAAGATCGCTTCTCGGCCTATTGGCTAAGATCAAAGTGTCACTGCCAATGGCCGATTAGTGCCAGTTCAGTTTTGGCAGCTTGCTGCACACTTATGATTAGGAGGTCCTCTATGACCTCACCTCTAGGATGCATTCTAGTTTTCTAGAATGTATCACATTCTCAGTATGAGGATTAGGGCACCTTGCGTCCCTCTTTAGGGGCAGCCCAATCTTCTGTTTCTTAGCAAACAGCAACAGCTTCTCGGCCTATTGGATAAGATCAAAGTGTCACTGCCAATGGCCGATTAGTGCCAGTTCAGTTTTGGCAGCTCGCTGCACACCCAAGATTAGGAGGTCCACCATGGCCTCACCTCTAGGATGCATTCTAGTTTTCTAGGATGTATCACATTCTCAGTATGAGGATTTAGGGCACCTTGCGTCCCTCTTTAGGGGCAGCCCAATCTTCTGTTTCTTCGCAATCAGCAACAGGCAACAGGCTTCTCGGCCTATTGGCTAAGATCAAAGTGTCACAGCCAATGGCCGATTAGTGCCAGTTCAGTTTTGGCAGCTTGCTGCACACTTATGATTAGAAGGTCCTCTATGGCCTCACCTCTAGGATGCATTCTAGTTTTCTAGAATGTATCACATTCTCAGTATGAGGATTAGGGCACCTTGCGTCCCTCTTTAGGGGCAGCCCAATCTTCTCTTTCTTAGCAATCAGCAACAGGTTTTAATTGAAACTTTGTAGGCTGATGAGGGTTGTACATGTATTATAAGAATTATATAGTTATTGCAAACAGCTCCTCCATTTCTCAAAATGAAAAGAAGGAAAATAGCAAATAAATGGTCAAAATATTGCATTATGATTTATACACTAGTAGATTGATAATGCATTAATAATACGCAGTAAAAGAAATAATACAGCATGAATGGAATCAAACAGTCAATGTGACCAAATTACACAACATGCTACAGATCATATCAAGATCTTCACGCTAAAAAAAAATTCACAATCAACAGGCACACATTTCTTAATGGGTTCACAAAATTTTAGAGTAGTAGGGCAAAGTAAGCCATACTCCTGTGAGTTAGAAAAACAAACTTTGTTACATCAGGACAGCGCTGACAAGGGATGATAGATACAACATAGAGGTATATACACTACTGCCTATCACACAGGTCTTAACCTAGGGTCAAACGCTGTTTCGAGGCCTTCTCCACTACAGCATTCTCTTGACTGGCCAAAGCTGCATTAAACTATCCCTGTGTGTTGGTGAGCCTCACCCAGTAGTTTCTATGCTAATAGCCTTCAACTCAGAGCAGTTCAACAATGAGGATAAAAAGGAGACATTTCTCACTGCTGGCTCAGTTTGCTAATGCTATGTCTGAACTAGAGACACCAATGCAGCGGACCCTGAGGCAGGGGTGACAGTATCCCAGGCAGCAGATCTCGTTGAATATGGTGTCACAGATAGTATCACAATACACAGGATGGGCATCAGCAGAAGTTACTAGCAGGCAAGTCAATCAACTCAGACATGCTTTCCATTCTAACATGTAAACAGATTGCCAAAATGCCAACTTCATTGCACTGAGATCTTAATATCTAAGAATCTTGAATATTACATTTAGTTTATTGAAGTAAAATTTGGTGACCATCAATTCTTACAAAGTACATGGGGGGGGGGGGGGCGACGAGTTACTCATTATCATAAAAGGTTTAATCCCAAAGTTTATCATGAATGTCTCCGTAGCACCTGATTAGAGAATTTCCCTTTATTCTCGCAGAATAATGTTCCCAAAAACTGAGATTACTTGGTGGCGCACAACAGCTTACTCTTAGAGACAGGGATCATCATCCTCAGGCGCCACAGAATTTGTGGTTAGAGTCCTGTCGACATTCTCAGGAGTGACCGTCTGCTCAGGAACACCTAAGGGAACATTTAAACTGGGGTGACATGTAAGGCACTCAGAGTTTTCCAGCAATTAATTTTAATAAATTAGACAAGACATTTTCTACACAATAATAACATGTATTAAATTAGCATTTTAAAATATCAAATTAGAAGCAAACCTTTTGGGATTTTGACATTGAAGAAGTTTTTTCTCTCTATAGATCTACAAAACACAGTGATCGATAAATAACAATGCTAAAAATTGATGCTAAAAGATGCTGGAAAATCTGTGAAAACTCATGTCTCCTGTTGTAAGTTACAATAAATGCTTTACCTGTGATGAGGTTCTCTAGCTTTTCAATTTTCTCTTTCAGCTCTATTTCACTCGCAAGATTGCTGAATTGCAGCCCCAGAACCCCTATTAACTTCATCTGTACCAAAATGACAGGTGAAAGAAGCAAATAAAAGAAACCATTCTGGTTCAGATAAGGTCCGGGAGTGTTCACACTCTCCGATAGCTGTCTGATCACTTGCATCTCCTGATGCATCTCATCGGTCTGAACCTTCATGGCAGCTTTCATTTCTCTGATTTGCTTCCCAAAAAGCTCTTTCAGCTCGGCAAGCAGAGAAAGCTTAGTGATGAAATGACAGGCAAACTCGCCATACGCTGCCACCTTTGATACTCTGTGGAAGAAAAGTAGAAGTTTGTCAATTCATTTCCATGTTGACATGCAGGTTACAGTACTCATGAGAAATTGATTATCTTTGATGGAACAAACCTCTGATGGGCCTTGAGTAGACAGTCAGCAGTTTTGATTGTGCTCAGCATTACGACAGCAAAACAAGCTACACACTTCACTCTATGTTCATCTTCCTGTACTAAACCTGTTGCAGATTTATAAAAAAAAAGGAGCCGATCGCAAAAGCTGTTAGCTAAATCAGGAGTTGATCTACTTAAGACCTGCCAAGATCATGGGAATTGTGAGACTTAAAGATTTAGGGCTTTTCAATATTTTGATAAAAATTATACTAACGATTATATTGGGCATCATGCATATCTTAAACAAATGAACAATGAGATCTTGTGTCAAACAGGGGATGGTTGGTTAGTAGGTTGTGTTGGTTACCATTCATTGTTTTATATTTTCCTACCATTGATGGCCAGGTCTCTTGGTGTTACAACATCATGTTTAATGTCCTTGTTCAAGGCTTCCCGCTCCTCTAACCCAAAAACTTTCTCATTCCCACCATTTGGGACAGCAAACTTCTTCATAGGTCGGCCTGGCAGGCCTGGCAGAACAGGCCCTCCTCCAACTGGTGGTCCAGGTTGATGGTCATAGTGCCTTGACTCCCATGTGTTATCTGTAACAGGATGGTATCAACTTATCAGAATATGGCTAATTTGTAAAGTATATCCCAGAGGAGAAATAAAACTGTTAACATGGAGAATTATCCTCCTCTTCAAACTGAGAGGATAATTCCACACATATCATCAAACCGTTGCTACTATTTAATCAGTACCAATTTCCCATTCATTTTGTTTCCAGAATTCTGGCTACTCTTTATATCAAAGGGGTTTGTAGAGGGGGGGGGGGGGATCTTTTTACTGCAAGTGGATCATGCAAACACTAAGTGGACTTCCAGTATTTTAGTCCCTTTCCACAAGGACCTGGCTAGGATGAATGGTGTGCCAGTACCAAATCAAGAATGGCTGCAGTTGCTGGGATTTTAACAGATCACAAGTCCCCACCCTCAACCATTGGACCTCATCTGACTGTTTTTGCCTTGCGATGGTGAGAAGGGTTGACGGCCACAACCATGCAGATGGCTTCATCTGGACACCCCAAGAAGCAATCAGCCCCAACTAAACTAAACATAATACTGATCATAATTAGCGTTTCATAGAACTGTCTGATGAAATGAACACCATATCTTCTGAGTCATTGGAAACTGGAAAACCTACATTCAGTTTTCCAAATAATTGAAGGGAATAAGTGCTGACGTTACGAGGAAATTATTTTAGCATTTATTTCAAGCTAAGACCCCGTGAAAATATGTACCAATAACTTACATCTGGTGTTGCGGGGCTGTCTATGTCGCTCCCTCATATTAGATTCTCTTGCTTCAGCCATCTAAAACAGAAATATAGTCAGCATGTTTTTTTTATCTTTGCGTCATATATGCCTTTGCATGTATACAAACAACAGAACTATGTGATTCAAATGAAACATTTTATACACTGTAAGTTTCCTTATTGCTTCAGGAAAGCTGATTGTTAAATAGATTAGGTCATGTTTGATATTTAACCTCGAGTGTGGAAAATAGAATGAGTGGTAACTGGTTTCCCGGATAAACTACACATAAGAGAAAAACCAAAACTGTCAGATGTCATCATTTTAAAGAATAACAATCTGAAAGCTTTGGCAAGTGTCCAAAAAGGAGATTACATTGGGGAGGGGGGGGCAATCAATATTCTTGTCGGCTCTGAGCATAGCTGGTGTGTTTGAGCTCACAACATTCTAAACTTTTGTTATGAGGTGAGGATTGTGGAAGTGAGCTACGTTGCTGCAATAGCAGGTTTCATGAGTTATCATTTACATTTCGCTAAACCGTATTTAGTATGTTGTTTGTTTTTTTCAGTTACTTATGCTCAAGTCAGTTATTTTCTTTCTTCTAGATGGCAGAATATAAGTTAGACACATTGCTATACCTACCTACACAGCAAAAAGGTTCTGCGCTAGCTGACACACTTGACGCGCAAAGTTTGGATGATCTACTACCAATGCTCAGGAGGAACACTACTTCATAAAATGGTCTCAACAAGAGATCTGGAATCAATCAGCGTTGTGCTTCAGAAAGTTCCAGAGAAGAGTGCTCTGTACGAAGTACTGAGGATCGTGACATGTGGCGGTCGCTCAGCGATTCATGAAGCAGCAGCGCTTAACCAGTTCATGGCAATCAGATGTTTACTGGATGGTCTACCCAATGAGCATACATTAGAGATCTTACTGCTACAAGATGCTGGAGGTGCGACAGCTCTTCATGTCGCTGTTAGCAAATCAAACATGGAGTCGATTTGCTGTATCTTAGAATTGTTGTCTCAGGAACAGAAGCTCACTTTAATTGACACACAGAACTGCCAGCGTGAATCGGTTATGGATGGGTTTTTCCAATGTTCACCTCAAACTAGAGAACTGTTATAAAACTACGCAAATAGCGCAAGTACCTTTAAGGTCAACCGTACAATGAACAGCTTCAAGGGTTAACTCAAATTTCCAATCAATCAGTCACTAGCCTTGAGTTATCCTGCTTAAAATATGTAGCCAAAACAAAACAAAAACCCCCACCATATTTTATTCAATTCATCCCTCAACCCCACAAAGACTAAGATGGAGGCAGCTCCTCAATAATGTTACACAATCATCACTATACTTTAAAAGTCTATTTGTTAGTTAGTTAGTTATCTGTTTTATTTTATCTTAAGACAAAATAAAAACAACTACGCCTCTTTTTGCAGGCAAAATGTATGTACAATTATGTTTCAAATGATATAGTCTGAAGGTTAGTTAGCTACTTTTTGGATATATAGGGAAAGTGGAAAACTTCGTTTTAATTCGAACTTGATGAAACAACTTGGGTTTGAGGCTTAACACAAAAATGAAAAATCCCAAGTTTGATGTGATAATAAAAATTAAATTAATTGCGTCAATGAATTTTATGCTATGGGTTATGATGTGGCACTTTGAACTGAACTGAAAAGGAAAGAAAAACAAACAACAGGTCTACAGATCGATATGAATATATTAGTGTTGAGCAAGATATGACTCAAAATTTAAAAGATTTCTAAACATATTATAGTAATTACTCTGGAATGAAAAAAATATGCGGGAAACAAAATTATATATATATATGTACAGAAAGGAAACAAAGCAAATGGCGATTTGATATTTATGGATTGTAATGAAACACGTTTGGTAGGGAGCATATCAAGTTGAACATAGACGTTAAAATATGAAATACAAATTTCAATAACATAAAGATATTAATCGAGAAGGAATTGTCATGTATCAAAAGCAAAGTAAACTTAGAATTGTTGAGCTTGTTTTAAGATAATACATTTCATAAAGCTCAAAGGTGCAGAAGTTAGGTGGTTATAGGGCCATCTAGTATTTAAGTTTGGCTCAATGGTTAGCGTGTCCTGCCACTTGACCAGCCGGGACCGAAAGTCGTTTCGACTTTGACTGATCACACAGTCCCTTCGGATCAGGACTATAAATAATGGAGGTCTTCGGTATGTACAACACCATCGTGCATGCAGATTAAAGAACCCTCCTGCATGGTAGAGCTCTAGACAGGTCTGTCAGTGATTGAAAAGTGGCACTAACGACTCGGAAACCTAGTCGTCACTATAAACCTCTTCCTATGCCGCACCTCGGTGCAGTCGTATCATGTATATATATTCCATGTTTATTCTGGAGAAGAATAAGTCCTTAGGACTTGTACCCAGAAAACAGAAAAATTGATAAAAATATGGTGTAGAATTAAAAAGACATGTAACTAAAAATCAAGAACAATGACAGGTAAAATTACAACGTACACGCAGGCATTAATTAGCAGTAAAACATTACACAAGTTGATACACAATAGCAATAGAAAAGTTAGAACAATGTAGCAGTAGGCTAAAATGAAGATGAATGATAAGAACTGACTCATTAATTGAGAAGTTTGAGGACGAGGCTCCGAGTGGCATTTTTGAATGTAGCAAGGGATTGACTCAGCTTAACATGATTGGGTAATTCGTTAAACTTCTGAGCACCAAAATTAGCTAAAGCAAATCTAAAAATTTTCCTTGGATAGTCTAAACCCAGAACTTTTAGCAAGCAGAGTTTCACTAGTTAATTTCTCGGGGAGCAGATTGGTATCAATTATTGGGACTAAACTATTAACAATTTTATAAAACGTCAGCAGATACAAATATTCGAAACGCAAAGTTAAAACAGGGATGTTGTAGGTCTTTCGAGTATTATCTTTAGAACTATTATAGTCTATAATTTTGAAACATCTATTCTCAATTTTTAAAAATTCTTTTTTGACATAGTCGTTTGTGGTAATTAAAACAGGAGAGCTGTATTCCAGATTAGAACGTATAAGTCCAATGTACCAAAGCTTAGCTAATTTAGGTGTCAGGAATTTTCTATTACGTTGAAAGTTGGTGACTATTGGATAAAGTTTTTGTTTAATTTTACTGGTATGAGATTTAAAATTTAATTTGTTATCAAGAATCACACCTAAGTACTTAATTTTGTCAGATTGTTTGAAAATGAGATTATTAAATTTAAGTTCCGGAGGTTTGATGTTACGTTTATTAGAAATGGTCATGACATCCGTTTTACCGCTGTTTAGAACAAGGCAATTTTCACTGTACCAACTGGATGCTTGATGAATGCTTTTTTCCATAAGTTTTGTGGAAATGTCTGGGTTTTCCCCACTGGTGACTAGTAGGCAGTCATCAGCATATAGATAACAATTTTTGAGCTCCATCAGATCGTTAATAAACATGATAAACAGGAGTGGTCCAAGTACAGACCCCTGCGGCACACCAGTTATAACTCGACTGCATTCAGATACACAACCATTAACTTTCATGGCCTGCTCTCGACTTGAAAGATAATTTGTAATTAAATTTGATGCATTAGAGTGGAAATTGAATTTCGTTAACAGTTTACTGGCAAGGATCTTATGGTTTACGCAATCAAAAGCTTTACGGATATCAAGTGCAAAAACTGTGACAAATTGTGACTCGTGCTTTGACAGCAGGGAACGAAATTTGTTGACTAGTTGAGTTAAAATTTGATCAGTGGATGTTCCATTTCTGAAACCAAAATGGCGAGAGGCTATTAGATCATTAATTTCCAGGTAATCACGAATTTGGTAAATGTATCATCAATCTTGTATTTCATGTATCTTATGTATCTTGTATCATGTATCATCGATCTTATATGTATCTGTATCTGTATCATTATATTCACGTAAAGCTTGCTGGAGAGCAGCTAAAATAAAAAGTGATTACTTTATTACTTATTACCTAGACGGACAGCAGCATTATTACATATATTAGTATTAAAGGGAAACCAGCCAAAATGTCTGGTGGTATCCGACCAAATAGGGGTAGTTGTCATGTAAGAAAAGGCTATGGGTGGATGAGGTCATGGTTATCGTGCATTCAGCCAGGTATGTGTTGAGTTGCCCCCTCCCAAAACAGATGTTCTTATGGCGAATTAGTTCACCTGCCTGCCTCTACTGAGACAATAATTACGAGGCGATAGGAACACACACAAAAAAATCTTAGAGCGTATTATTTTGAAAGGAAAATAATGGCTAAATCCACACGAACAAGAAAGAGTTGTGTGTTCGTTACTCAACTCGGTTTATTTTCACCACATAAATATCTTTCAATTAATAGACAAACATTTCACCAGTGTAGTAGTAGATTTGGTAACTATTAGTCTTCATATAGCTTTCAAAGTCTAGCACTTTGATTTTGCAGTCATGACTGGACAGCTGAGTTTTACTGTGCTGTATTCTTTGTCAAGTATAAAATTGTTTTACCGGAGTTTGGCAAATATCAGTTTCGGTAGTGCTGTTTCGCACAACCCCTAATCGACCCAACTATCTATTTAAACTTAATTTTGCGTACCCGCTCCACTCCTACACATGGCCATCAATTGGGACCGAAATAAGTTTGACAAATTTATTTAACTACATACTTACTACTAAAGATATCATACTATGTCTGCATTTACCTACATCTCATGACTTTAATATTGTGGCGTGATTTTTTAAATTCACTATTTTCAGCTGCGCTAGTTCCTTGACCAATGAAATTGCTTTGGATGCATTTTTTTCTACAGATTTGAACACAAATTCTGCTTCAACTAGCTCATCAGAGCCCCCAGCACCCTCGGGTGTATACCTCTCCTGTATACTTGTCTACTGACTGACTCATGGAAGGACATGTGACAGCATGGAAAGACATGCTGACAGGCTGTGAAGACAGCTAAACCTACTTCAAGGGGTCCCAGCAATGGGCCATGTAAGGCCGATAACCCTAACACGTACGCTGTGTTTCATAGGGTGGCAATGGTGGATTGGAATGTGCTGTGGGGTGAGAGAACACAACTCCGAATTGTGAATAACGGGCTATCTAATTAGCGCCATCGACCCAGTCTTTTTTGGGGATGGTGAGATGGCGCAATCGGTTAGTGCACTTGCTATTCACTGCCAGGCGATTAGTGTCGTCGCAGGAGTTGTGGGTTCGAGTCCCACTGGGGGAGCTTTCATTGTTGATTGTTCCAGGCCCCAGCATCCTCTCCTGGGAACGGTGACAGCAATTTTGTAGCAGTAAGAGTGGTTCTAGGAGTAGCTCTCGTCTTAATTGTTATTCTTATAATCATCATAATCTGTAAATACTTTTAAATATCTTGGTGTGAATATTGACTCAACACTCATATTATTGATATTTGTCGGAGAGCATCCAGCACACATAACATGCCCGTCAGCGAACCAGAACAACTGCATATAAAACTCTCTGCCAGCCTATTATTGAATATGCATCTCATATTTGGTCACCTCATCTGGCTCAAAGAAATACTTGAAGATATAAATAGGAAAGTATTTCTGGTGTTATAACAGAAATAAATTCGACCATATATCTGACCTTATGTTACTTTATGATTGACCTGACTTGGAAACAGACCCAATATCGATAGACGTCTTTAAAATATAATAATTACAGATGACACCTCAGTCGACAGGAATAAGTTCCTTTCATACCACTCCAAGCACAACACCAGACATGCAGCTTCTAGGCGTCACATCAACACTGATGTCAGGAAATACTCCTTCCAAATGCGAGCCTTGTAATTTACAACATGATCATTTTGATGCCTTCTGAAACTTGTGGGTGGTGGGAAGGTATCAGGATGGTTGTGTTGTGAATTATTTAATAATGCTATCAGATGTTCTACCAATCTCTTGAATATAGCTCACTAGTTCTAGATGGCCTGCTGTCTACTCTGGGGGGTTGTCACCCTGTGTTTGTGGTGGGTCGTGGGTGGTTGGTAGGAGGGGGGCGGGTGCAGCTGCAGTTTGACCATAGCCAACCCGCTAGTAGTCATCATGGTGTTTTATGTACATAAATAATATAATATAATATATGACAAGGATACTAAAACAGATCATCAACTAATGAGTATTGGATAGCAGGTCGCTCATTCACTTCATATTTCTGATCAAGGTGAGTTAATTTCCTGTCTTCACTTCTCTTTGCACATATCTGCCCAAATAATGGTCACACCAAATCCCTGATACATAATAATTATCACCCGTCAGTTAACTGATATTTTCGAATTGCATTGGTTGGTTGGTTTTTCTTTGTCACAAACATTAGGTATGCTGCGAGATTGAGTGTTTATTTTTTTATTTATTTATTTATTTATTTTTTTATTTATTGAGGTTTTCTAAAAGTTTATAATTAAAGCAAATTAAAAATAACTTGTTGACCTCATACACATTAACATAGATACAAAAAATGACTTGAATAAAAAGATATTAGTGGTAGGGTGTTACATACTATATAGTGTGTAGGATAATGAAAGCATGGTATCATAAATTGCATGAATAAGATGAAAAAAGAAAAGAAGAAACAGAGAGTGGCAAACAAAAATACAAGTTAACAACATTAGGTGGGATTAAATGATAATGATTCATGAGGCTTGGTTGATTTAGTTACAAATGTATGAAAAATATTTAAAAAGGCTGATTTGCCTAGGTTTGATCTAAATTAGGGTTTAATTATTGCACAGTTGCTACGAAGTGATCGTGTATGTCTGTTTGATTTGCTTACGAGATGAAGTATGTGCTTGGATGCACGGCCTTTATGGACCCTCGATTTGACAAAATTGTGAAAAAGAAAATTCCTTCTACTGTGGAGAGTATGTAAATTTAGGAGCAAGCGGCCAGATGTGACAGAAAATTGTTTGGGGGCTGAAGTTATGATTCTGATTGCTTTATTTTGTACTTTTTCTAATGTATCTGAATTTTTGGCTAAACCATCAAGGTACAATGATGAGCAGTATTCTACTATAGGTCTGATCAGTGATTTGTAAGTCTTCAATGAGTTTTCTACTGTCATGTATTTTTTTAGTTTTGATAACAAGTAGACCATTTTGTTTGCTTTAGAGGCGGTGGCATTAGCCTGAGGGGTTAAACTAAGTTCTGAATCAAGAATAACTCCAAGAAGATTGAGTGAATGCTTGGATTCTATTTTCAAATTGTTTATTTGGATTTGGTAAAAATCTTCTACTTTCCTATTTGAGAAAATACAGTATTGAGTTTTGGATAAGTTGAGTTGAAGGAGATTGTTTGAATACCAATTCGATACTTCTCTCATCAATGACTCAGATTTATCCATTAAGGTATGGATATCTGTTGCTGTGCAGTAAATAACGGTGTCATCAGCGTAAGCGAATGCAGTTTTGTGCTTGTTAAGGAGATCATTGATAGCAAGATTGAATAAGATTGGACCTAGAACACTTCCTTGGGGTACTCCACATGTAATCGGTAGTGCACTGGACTGATCATGATCAACTTTCATGATTTGGGTTCGATGTGAAAGATAGGATGTAAATAATTTTGTTGTTGACTCTGCAAAATTTAGTCGCTTTAGAGTGTGGATGAGTTGTCCATGATTTATAGTGTCAAATGCTTTACTGTTACATGAGGAGGGAATACCAAGAAATACCAAAAAGAAATATAAAAAAATGAGTAAAGTACAGTCTGACTTCTAATGGATTAAAAAATATCTTGTAATATTGAAATCAAATGTCTGAGTAATGATTCTTTACCACAGGCAGTTCTGTATTTAAGGCTGCGATATCTGCCTGAGGGGAGTTTCTCAAGAAAATTGTTTAAAAAATGTTAGTCATCAAGTATTATCTGCAGGGCCAGGTTCTTGTGTCCATTAAGAGTAATGCAGTAATGCCAAAACCATCTATCGGTGTCGATCACCTGTTTTTTTAAGAACAAGGTCTTGTACCACAACCCAAGCCAGGACCGACTTTCAAATGAATCAAAAGTTATGGACAGGTGACATGCAATTAAAGCTGAATTTTAAAAAAATTTTCAAATAAAACGGCCAAGTATGATTATTGAGTTCTCCATGTCCCATAACCTCTTAAAACAAGTTAAGTCAATATAAACTTAAGTTTTTGGGAAAAAATTGAATTTTTAATTTTTTTTCAAAATAAACTGCCAAGTATGATTATTGAGTTCTCCATGTCCCATAACCTCTTAAAAACAGCTAAGTCAACAAACTTTAGTTTTCGTGAAAATAATTTTGATTTTTAAATTTT
Source organism: Membranipora membranacea (assembly GCA_914767715.1). NCBI lineage: Eukaryota > Metazoa > Bryozoa > Gymnolaemata > Cheilostomatida > Membraniporidae > Membranipora > Membranipora membranacea. The sequence goes on from OU612074.1 coordinate 12,887,817, forward strand.
TAGTGTTTATTTACGAGGCTGGACAGACTGCAGATAGAGTGACTCTCAATGTCTTGTAGTAGAGATGACTGCTCTGAACAATACTCCCATCATTGTGGGTACTGAGGTGGCATTAGTGATTATTCTGATCACAGTTGTAGTTCTCGTATTAATTTACAAACGACGCAACATGTAAGAAATAATTTTACTTACATACTTCATTTTCTTATCGCACCAGTTTTAAAAAGCAATATTGAATGTAAGGTGAAGTTAAATTACCTCAACAACATTCCTCCTGGCATTTCTTTTTGTGTCATTATACTTCGAAGCTCTTTCTAAGGGAAATTTGGGACAAATCAATTTTATATGAACTGGGATGGAATGGGATGTTATCATAAATAAACTGTAAATGTATTCAGCCCAATCAGAGAGAACAAATAATACATACACAGCAATAGCAGAGTCGCTGCTGGAAGAGGGGGGGGGGGGGCATCGGGCGGTGGGCAAAAGTCTAGGGGGCTCAGACTACTGGAAAAGAAGAGTAGCATTGCAATCGTGTCCTTTTCATATTCCTTTCTATTGAATAGTCCGAAATATAAAAAATCTAACTGAGTAATTTATGTAAGGAAGGTGAATTTATGGCAATTTGAGTTTTTGATGATGTTTTACAGGCATGCAGGCAGGCAAGGAGGCTAATATTGAAAAGGCTGTAGATTCAGGCACATCTGAGTCCTGCAGGCAATGAGATGCATAGTCATATTTATGACTCTGCAGAAACAGGTGAGTACACTGAGTAAGCTGATACCATAAAAGTGTGCTGTGACCCGTCGAAGAGTCTTCTCAATTCCTAGGCTTTTTATATCCCATCATGAAACCGACATGACACAATTTCACTTTCAAAATAATGATTGATCATCATGGAGATATTATCATAGTCACCATATTTTTTGTTGTATCGTATGGTACATTGAATTTTAATCTTGAGCTTCTTTTATAGGAGCCCAAGGTAATTAGTATGAGAACTTGGCTGCAGTGTACAATGAAGAGGATCCAAACAGAATCTACTGTAACATATGATAGTGATATCTAACGCTGCTTTGTAGTACCGTTTACTAGTCAGGACCCATTTAGAGCTTCATTCACTGCAAAAGTATATCCCAGAATTCATATGACCTCTCAACTGAACAGATTATAATGTTCCTCAGGATTGAATCTTCATCTGATAATTCCAAGTTGATTAAGGTTTTTTTTTGGGATTCTCGATACACATGATCAAAAAAGTCTAAACCCAAAATTTGACAACGTTACGCCATGTCGTGACGTCATAACGCATCACTGAATTTCAGCAACAAGTCACAACCTGTTGTCACTTTTGTCCATATTAAAAGACATTACAAGTTCTTGGAGCAAAGAATGCAGTTAAAACATATAGACTACCCTTATATCATGCGGCCATAACAACAATAATGTTCAGTATTTAATTCGACTTGAAAAAAACCGCATTCAAATTCACATACTGATAGCTAAACAATAAGTGTTGACAATGCTATAAAGAAAGTGAGCTGTGTCAATTGCTGTCCAAGGTGGACAAACGTGATTACCCTAGTGCCCTCACTAGCCCAGTGCTGACCAGTATTGATGAAAAAAATTTGATGTGCCAGTTGGAAATCTTGAATTGTCTTACTCCTAAACTAGTCAAAATTTTGACTAAAATGCCCCATTACTGTACAAAACCAGAAGTATAAATATGTGAAAACAGTAATAAGAAGTTATAATAAGACTAATAATATATTTTTTCTGCCAGGGGCATCCTCCAAAGCCTTGGTGAGGGCACTAGGCATTTATTTTGAACCAAATAAAATTTTTGTTATGGAGAAGGGGTGTAATAAGAAGGCCCATCATAAAGTTTTCCAGAGGCAGGCTGTAAACTCAATATTCATTTTGCCAAGCTAACTTCAAATAAAATATATGTTGAGTGAACAATTGCATAGGAACTACCTACAAACATATCCTTTTTGTATATTCAGAAGTTTCGAATCAACATCTCTACTCTAATTGAAATAAATGCCTCATCCATACAGATGAAAATCCAACCATACATGTTTTTTTTCCTGATATACCAGATTTGGCGTAGTAATATAAGTCTCTAAAATCCAGTCATTTTGGTGTATTTTAGAACAGTTCATAAGCTGGCTTGTTAATTTCTGTCTGTTATTATAGAACTTTCCTTCTCTAGTACTTGAAATTCATGTCAAGGCTTGTTCATAGGATTAATTATGACAAATTAATTTTATTAGGACTACTTTGCGCTGCCAATCCTGGTTTGATACGAATAAATGGTTGTGAGGCGTCTGAACCAGATGCTCCAAGTTATTGACAGCTCCTATTCTTTTGCATGAGGACCGGCGACTTAAATTTTATAAATTGCCATCACATACATAAGAAATTAAAATAAAGGCAATTAAGGGTTTGGAAATTGCTAAACAAGGAATAGCTACAATTAGAATGAAAAATCAAGGTAATCGGACCAGTAGTTCTCAAGTTAGTATCCTAGGCAAGGCATGACCTTAATTGGCATGGTTAAGCGTTTGATTACTGTAAGAAAAAAAATTCAATAAATTGAGCATTATCCTGACGTTATCTCAGGGTCTTTGCCTGACCCCTTTTTAAAGAGCTCAAGTTTTAAAAAAGCTGAAAAAATGCAAATAAACTACCATTGTGTTAGTAATAAGTGACATTATACTTCTTTTTTTTCAACTTTATTGGCATAATTTTCATTCGATGAGAATGTCTTACAAAATGAGACTTCCAAGAAAACAAAAGAAGGGAAAAAACCAAAAACTTTCAATCAATATGACGAAAAATATAATCAGAAAATTGAGTTTTAATGATTTATAATTGATTATTGAACGTAAATTATATGCAATATTGTTGAAAGTAGATGCTATGATATTATCTAAAAAGTTATCTGAACTTGGGTGTAGTTTGAACATGTCTCTCAGATTGAAATTGTGCGAAAAATTAAAATGTTCTAACAAAAGTGATGGACATTTCTTGTTCATCAATTGATGTCCAGTAGTGCTAGTAAAATATATGATGAGCACTGGCAAAGGTAAAAGGTTACCTATGCCTTACTATTACATCATATTATGTATGTAAGGTTTATCTTACATTGATTGTAACATCTAAGTTCTCAATTTTTGTGTGATGTTCAAGACTTTTATATTCGCATAATACATTTGATGGTTGCTGAGTTTTAATTTCATGATCATTCAAGCTGTAGGTTCTATCTGGCAATCACTGTGCTTCCATGTTAATTTCGAGGTCGACCTTGTGAAGTAGGCAACGACCCTACTTGGGATATGCAATACAAGGCTAATTGAAGAGAGAATACTGGTACTCACTTTTACTCTCTGAAGATCTGATGATTAAGAGCAGCTCAAGTCTCTCTAGGGTAGGCGGTAGAATCCTGAATATCACAGACCTGAGGCTAATTTCGATGGTCTTCGAGCTATGGAAATGGCTCCAAGATCGGCCTGAGCTCCAAGGTTCAGCTCGCAGATATCGGCTCGCATCAAAGACTCTGATGCAGGGTTCAAATCCTGGCGGCAGCATGTTTCTTTGATGTTTTTTTTCTCAGCTCTATCACGGGAATGGCTGCATATTTTGAGATTGAGCCAAGAGGTGACAACTCAGCTCGATTGAGGCCGATCTCAAAACTCACATGGAAACATGGTGATGACGTTTGATGCAATTGGTTGATGATATTTCTATCTCGAAGCTTCACAACTTAAAGCATCAATGATATTGATCTAATTTTGGTACATACCTTCTCTAAGTTACGCATAAATAGGCCTATATCACGGGTGGGCAACCTTTTTTGGAAGAAGGCCGCATTTTATGCAGAATCAACACAAAAGGCTACAACATATTTTTCCGGCATAAACTTGTAACAAAAAATATAATTTTGCACTGTGTATTTTATACAAACTAGAGCAGATTTATGTGTCGATAGAAATGTATTGTTGTGTTTTTGTTGCAATAAGCATCAGATTTTTCAACTCGCATCGGTTTGACAGAACTGCTTTATTTTGTTCATCTAATCTACTGAAGTTTTGCGTCTGGGAAACGGTTGTGTACATGGCTGTTTCCTAGTGTTTCAAGCAGTAGTGCAAAGGGCAGGATGGGCGCTCAAGAGGTGCAGTAAATATTTGCATACTTGTCAATGAGATTCAATCTTGAAAATTTCAGGCAAAATGCTGGAACACTTGTAACATGTCAAATATTTGATAGAACAACTTTACCATTCTTGCTCAAAATGACAGCTTTGCAAAAAACAGTTTGTAGTTGAAATATCCAAAGTGAAAGAATTGATTAAATTGCTTTTCTCTCACAATGTTATTAAAATTTCAAATGGAAGCGGTGAAAAAGTAGTTGGCACCAGTACATTTATGATGCTTTTGTGTAGAATGGCTTGGGAATTTCCTTGAGTTGCTAACATGTAAGTAACTTAGCGCATGGTTGATACAGAATGCCAATATTTTGATATCCCAACAATGAATTGTGCTATGAGAGGGATATGCATACTTGGACATCCACATGACAGTTAAGACTCGAGTGCATGATTTTCACAGAAACAAGGCCACAGTAAGGCCGCAAAAGATTACCCATTAGGCCGCACTGGCAAAAAGGCCGTAGGTTGCCCACAGCTGGCCTATATAGAGTGTTCAAGTGGCTTACCTGTACCTGTCACCTTGTCACAGACAAAAATAAGAAAGGAAGGCTAATAAACCTTTTCCTGGAGATGGTATCAGGGTATTTATCAATGAATAGTCTTTGCAATGAACTAAAGCTAGTTAGTTGATAAGTTCATTAGTTTGTCCGGGTCGGAAATACACAAACGATCTACAGCTAAAAATTGAAATTATTAACTGATGTCAATATCTCAATCAGTGGTACTTTTGTACAGTGAGTAAGTGGAGCTCTGCTCCACTTGTTTATAAACACCCTTCTTGAAGTGGAGCTGAGCTCCACTTCAATTTTTTTTATTCCCTGGATAAGCAGGGCTCTCAACCTGGGAGGATTCGGAACCTGAGTTTCAATATTAGCATGCTGGTAGAGGCATTTCATTATCAACCAGAAAGTGGTTGATAATGAAATCTACCAGCATCTTGCACCGTTTGAGCACTTAAACTAAGCTTATCACAAATGAAATCAAATACCCACAACAAATACCACACATTATTCTAATGCAAAAGTTTGATGTTATCTTTATTATTCATCTCAGTTGGGGTGTAAAGTGTTGATATTCTATAACGCTTAGAAATCATTGTTTGATCATTGATTTAGAAATGACTTGAATAGGCAGTAGCAGTGAGAGTATTATTACAGTGAGTGCAGTGAGAGGCATTATTAGTATAGGCAGTGTAATAATCGAATCGAGGCGCCAGGGTAGAAAGGCATAATTAATGTAATGTGATGCTATTGAAATCATTGCCTGGATTTATCCGGTTCACCTGCAAAATCACAATTTCTATTTAGCCATAATAATCTCTTGGGATCTCTGGGATAATTGCTTGATCATTGATTTAGAAATGACTTGAATAGGCAGTGCAGTGAGAGGCATTTAAGTATAGGCAGTGCAGTATTATTTTCATAGCTTATCACAACTAGAATCTAATACCGGATCATTCATTAATAATATGGCATAATAATATATCATTTTGTGAAAAGGTAAAATACCTTGGTGTAGACATTCATAACAAACTAAGATTCGAAGATTATGTGCATAAAATAACTGGCAAAGCAAGTCAAAGGATGTATGTATCTGAGTTCGAAGCCATTAGCCTCCATGCTGTTCAAAAGTTTTGTAGTTTCACCCTTAAAGTATTGTCTACCTGTTTTACACTAGCATATATGCTAAGTACAAGAAATTACTAAGAAAAGTTTTCAACGATGCCAAGAATTTCGGGCTAGAGGTAGGCGATCTCGATACCATTGTTAAACAGGAGTTTTGAGTTTACATTCTAAAATCCCCTGAGTAGCCTGAGTTGAACCCAAAAATCTGAGTAACTCGGGCTAAACCTGAGTGGTTGAGAGCCCTGTCGAAACAATGGGGAGTAAACTGTTCTCATGCTGGAGCCATGCTAAAAGATGGTAAATACATTAATATTTGAGTGTTGGCTATGTGTTGTCAGTCCAGAAAATTTATTTCTGCAACCGCCAACGGCAAGAAAATAGAGTATAAAAGCAGAAGCATCTACAACCAATTATATCTGTTGCTGGGAAATGGGGATATCTGGCTCCCTTTGGCATACCTATCAAAGACAGGTGATATCAGAGGATATTGGCTGACAATAAAGCTGGCCATTGGCAACCTCTACAGAAGGCTGCTGGCTAAACCTTGCCGGCTGGGAGGATTGATTGTTGAATTAAAAAATATAAATAAGTAAGAGCTCCACTTCATTATCCGTTACAAAAGTACCACTGATCTCAATCATATCATAGTAAGTACTTAAGATAGGACATATTGACTCAGCCTATATATTACTCACACACTAGTACACAGTGATTTTTAATGGCCCTAAGGTTTTGATAAGGATAGAGGAAGTAGCTAACAGTGATATAATCAAAGGACTATGCGTGTTTATTATATTGAGAATTAAGTACGACCTACCTGACGTGATTTAGTCTCTCAAAAGTAAGTAAAAACAATTAATGATGGGGTTCTTGTACCTTAAAAGTAGCTAAAGACTTCACCTCAATTTGGAGTTATTGTGATGGGTGATGTATGAAATCAGGACTAGCATGTGTCACCCCAATTTGCACGAAAGTTGATTGCTGGCTGTTTTATCAATCTATTGGAAATGTACTGCTATAGTTGATTTCTGCATACTCATCAATCACAAAGCCAAATTATTCTATCACCAACGCAACATGTAACATCCTCACTGGGCAATTTTGATATTCTACTTTGCTTTTGTTCTTGTAGATCGAATAACTCTCACTGTCTTTGTTACTCGTGGTCTCTAAAACAAAGAGACTGTGATTGGTGTGTTAACTGGAGGCCTGACCCCGAGCCATCATAGAGAAAGAGCTAGTCATACATATAAACATGGCAGGTGTACCTAAAACCCTACTGGTAAGTCAATAACACAGCATGTTTCATACGATGCTGGCTACAAAAAAAAGGTTTCAAGACATCCTACCAATGCAACAAGTAACAGCTTACTTTCCACATAGCTAGGCCAACACTCAGTTACCAGCACACTTTTACTAAGAAATCTTGACATATAACATAATCTCTACAACCTCAGGCATATAACATAATCTCTACAACCTCAGGCTGTGATATGTAATTCACGGATTATATTAACAAATGATTGCCATGTTGCGATATGTCATCTTGTGTTGAGAGGTGGGATTGTTGTGAAAGTACTGGGTGTCTTATCTGCTTGCACTTTTCATACATCTGGTTGTATCGTGATAAGTTATTTACAACAAAGTGAAATCTCCTGCAAGATAATTCAGCAGTGTTGTCCCTGTGAAGAAGTTTCTGTTGTTAGGTTGGGTTGAAGATTGAAATTGAGTTATTGAAAAGTGGAAATCATGTGAAGTTCTGGCGTAACTAGCTAAAAATTTCTGTTGATTGTGAGGTTTTGTCTCCACTAGATGATCACCTTCACTCCCAGACTTCATTATCTCAGCGGAGTGTTTTGCTAGAGATTCTAATCTGGGTTAGAACTAATTTGGCTTCGGTTCCTTTTTGACATGTAGCTGGCTGTTTCGTTGTTCCTTGTATAGGAATCTTTCGTCGCATTGGGATGGTTCATTTGGTGTGATGGTTTGTTTTGATTGGGTGTGTTTTGAATGAAAATAGGTGTGCTTCCCTAATGCATCATTTGAAAGTAGGCTCGGCAAGAAAGTAAAACTGTTAAGATGGCAAACTTATTTTAGATTAGTTAAATGTTTTGCTACATTGCTTCCTTGTTCTTACACAACCAGTATAGAGAAAGGAAACTTTGACTTAAGCTGTCAGAGTCTTCATGACATTACACAATGATAAAGGAAAGTTCATCGCACAACTGGTTGATCGTAATTTGTAACGTAATGAAGAACTGGCACTGATATACACTGTCAGAGAGTGCTTTTCTGGCTGAGTCATTGACAGATTTCACAATCACACCCATCCCACTGATGCACGGCCATCAATCTCTATGTCACTGTGGTCAGCTCCCACAATATGTTACAAGATAACCGCGAGATTCACCCGATTGTTGCAGGATTTCTTGCTAGGTTGTTGGTTATGGTAATCGGCTCAAAAGCATAGATGTTATTATTTCTCTTCTCAGTCAGTGGTATAAGGTCCTTAGCAAAATCAATCTTATATACCATTCCACCAGATCAAGCACGATCCAATTTGCCTGCAATTAGGTTTTGAGCCGTCGCCGGCTCACCAGTAGAGTAGGAATGCCGGACTGCGGGCATATTGAATCAAACTTGTTCTACCATTCCACCACTTTCATGGTACAGACTATTCTCGATTATACAGCAGCAACAAGTATTAATATTCATAGTGTCTGCCAGTGTGAGCTTTCAGTCAGTTCAGTCGTCGGGATCGGAATTTTCAAGATCCAGTATTGTGTGAGGAGGTTATGGTTCATATGATTTGAAGCTTCGTGTAGCTGTGATTTTCACGCTGTGATAGATTTGTTATTTCGCTTTCCGCCAGGGTTTGGTTTGAGTGTAGGTAGGTCGCGGGCTGAACCTACCAGCAACTAGTGTTAGATGAAAAAAAGGTCGCATTCCAGCACCTAAATGAACAAATCACTTGAACGGCAAATTTATTGTGTAGGTTTGTTGTGATGGCCTTTGCAGCTTGTAAGTTGAATTACTCGTAGTTCCTGAAAGGCGCAGGTCCTACTAAAAGAGGACCAGGGTTTAAAGGTTACCCCTGTTAGACTATTAAACTATAAACTATTAAAGAGCCTACATAGAAGCCTTTTGGAATCCTTTTGTTTTCTTTCTAAACACTTGACTATTATTAATAATTAATATTACTAGATTATCAAAGCCTGAGGGTTTGGCTATTCAGCTGTATTCCTTGTTTAAAGGCAAACAGATTGGCTGTAAAAGTGTTACAGGAAGATCAGATTTAGAGAATCTCAGTAATTTTAGATCTCCATAACTCAAAAGAATGTCCCACCAATGCTTCAGAATGAAACTCATATTCAAAAGTTTTATGGCCCAAAGCTATGATGCGATAAGACTAAGTGTTGGGGTTACTAGGGAGTTTTGCTATACTCCCCCCTCCCCTCTATATCACTGGACGATATCAAGCAGCTCACTATTTTGGTTCTTTTTCCCATACACCATTGTTAGCCAACTTTCGTTGAAACAAAATTCCCTTCTGATTGAGTCAGTCCAGAGTCCTGGCAATACACCTTACCTCGAATGACTCAATATCCATTCAGAGATAAAAACAGTGAATTGATTTTTGGCCAAATAGATGTATGATAAACATATGCGATGTTGAATAACCTGGGACTAGCAGTCTGCACATATACAATGGGGGATTTTTATCTGTTTCAACAGAGGAGATAATAGAACTTATATAACATTGACGATTTGTATGATCTATAATATCCATAGTATGCCAGTTTGTAGCCTAGAAAGGGTGTCGCCTGTCCTGAAACCTCCTCCTACCCTCTAGCCTAAGGGAGCTTTATTGTTCCCCGAACTACCATTACCTGTTGAGAGCAATAATAATACAACCATGGCAGATTTCAACAGGTTCTTAAATATCCCTTTGGTATCAGAGTGAAGGGGGGGGGGGAGATTTTGTGTCTCTGTAAGCATATTTGTATTGTTCTCAAAGTCAGTTTTGCAATGAGATAAAGCATTGAAATAATGTCTTTAATGATGATAGATGATGGCATTTTTTGATCATGGTTTATAGCGGAGGTAGGCTTTTCATATTATCAACAAAACTTAATGATGGTCCTTTCTGGTAATTCAGACATTAGGCAAGGCTATAATGCTGGATAGCTGGGTAATATCAAGCCCTGTGATGGAAGACCTACTAAAAGTAAGTCGTGAGTCAATGTCTGCAGTGATATTCTGTTGTGAAGTTCTCATAATTATAGTGTTACTGCTGCTGCTAAATATATAGTTGGTGCGTTGTTGAATTCATGTTTCATGTCCGAAGCTCGGGTTTAATTTTTTTGGAAAATATTTTTTCGCTCAAAAATTGATCTCAATGCATAAAAAATGAACTGTAACCCATTAAGATATCATCCCCATCTTTTAAAGGCCTAAATTTCAGGTTTTTTCATCTTTGGAAAATGCGGAAAATCGTTTTCCGCGTTATCGAAAGTGCGGAAAATCGTTTTTCACCTTGAATTTGTTGATGATGCTGAAAAAAGCTACTGGAAAGGCATTGAGACATCACCACTGTTGTTGGTAGAAATCAATTTGAAAAACTTATTTTTGGAAAATTCGAAAAATATTTTTTTCCTCAGAAATTGATCTCAATGCATAAGAAATGAACTGTAACCCATTAAGATATCATCCCCATCTTTTAAAGGCCTAAATTTCAGGTTTTTTTCATTTTGGAAAATGCGGAAAATCGTTTTCCGCGTTATCGAAAGTGCGGAAAATCGTTTTTCACCTTGAATTTCATGATGATCCTAAAAAAACTACTGAAAAGACATTGAGACATCACCACTGTATCATATGAGTGTTTTTGGTAAAAATCAAGTGACAAAAATAATTTTTTTGGAAAATTATTAAAATATTTTCTTCCTCAAAAAATTGATCTCTATGCATAGAAAATGAACTGTAACCCATTAAGCTGTATCACCATCTTTTAAAGGCCTAAATTTCAGGTTTTTTCATTTTCGGAAATATGAGTGTTTTTGGTAGAAATCAGTTGGAAAAACTTATTTTTGGAAAATTGGGAAAATATTTTTTTCCTCAAAAATTGATCTCAATGCATAGAAAATGAACTGAACTGTTTTTGGAAAACGTTGAAAATCGTTTTTCACCTTGAATTTGTTGATGATGCACAGTACACAATTTGCCTTCCAATGGCACTACTGTATCATTTTTATATTTTTGAAATGCAGGTAACTTTTAAAATGCTGACCTGAAGTTTTAAATAATACTTACTTACAAAGGCAGAGACAGCATTCACCTCGCAATTGTGGTGGATTTGCTGGAGACTATTTTCTCTTGTTTACCCATCAATATAATCCAATAGAGCCAGAATGATAACCAATGCAAAGTGATTACTGATCCTGGTTGAATGTCAAGATACTGTCATGTGTTTACTTACGCAATATCAAATTGATAGTGAAATGCTTCCAACAGTGAGCTTTACCAAGGTGCCCTCAACAAAATGTTTCAAAGCGACATCTTTCGAAATTTTACATCGAAGCGGAAAAGATATGATGTCCCAAAACACTGATGTAGAAACCAAGCGCAGTATATTGGGATCAAAGGAGTGAGGGCTCATGAAGGTGAAAGAAACAAATGTGAAGTATGAAACAACTGCGCAGTAGGAACTCCCGGAAACAATAAAATAACTCAAACGCGAATCTCTAGTATTAGTATAGTATAGTATAATTTTTGAGAAATTTTGTCAGATGGCCACTTATTGTATGGTTGCTGCTTGCAGCTATAAATGGTAGCGCTCAATCCTTGAATAGCTGTAGAAAAGTGTATGTCGATATCTCACGATTACTGAATCTCAATCTCATGTCATTTGGATTGTTTAAGTTTCAGTAACTTTGGTGTTGAACAAAATCTACATACAGTTTGGTGTTGAATTGTACATCAATGTTGCTCACTGTCACTAAGATAAAGGTTGATATTTCACCAAAATACTGTGTTTCTGCCGCTTCATTTCTCTCTCTTTTTCTGTCATAGCTTTCCATGTTTGGGATTTTACCTGCAGCTGAGGCCTATACTTAGCTAATATAGATCGTGAACCATGATCAATAATGCGAAGCGCTTCCTCCCTGCTTAAGATTATATACAACTTTGGCTGAAGGATCAGCATTATGCCTTAACATGAACTTGTGATGTCAGCAACTTGTATCACATACATCAGACATATCGGATGACTCTGAGCTCATGTGATTTTGCAACCACTTCGGTGTAATTCGGAGTCGTCCCATTTGAGGATGGCAAAAGGAACTGTTTATAGCTCAATACGCTATTGAGATGCTTGTTTTTCTCCCAATAAAACCGTCACAGATGAGACATGTATTCATTTTAAAGTTATATTTCTTCAACTTGATCTGATTTTCAAGCTGTGAATGATGATTGAGTTCTTTTGATGTGTCATGACCCAGAATGTAATTTTATCAATTCCAATGTAACATGATCATCGAACCGGGAATTGCTGACTTTTATTTAGAATTCGATCTTTGCATCTTGTGATAGACTCGGACCGGCCTGCTTCCTGATTTTCGGCTATTTCGATGGTGTGTCAGGACCACACAGTATATGATAGAGCACATGGATTAACTTGATTGTAACTGTCACTTTGTTTACTTGGTAAACAGAAAAATTAAATTGCTAAGTTGATACAGGGGTTAGCAAAAGCAAAGCTGTAACTTTGGCTTGTGTGAACATTAGGCCTACTATCCATGTACGGTGGCTAAGCTACAGCAAACCTGTAACTTTGGCTTGTATGAACATTAGGCCTCCTATCCATATACTGTGGCTGTGGCGCAGCATTATCAGGCATACTCACAGGGTCGGGCGAGATAAAACTGCAGATAGTTTTGTAGTCCGTTTTATTTGTTCGAGTCAGCTGTCAGTCTCTATCATGGAGTAAATTTATGGTTTAGAGATTAGATTTGATATCTATGAGTTGCTGCTATGATGGGTGTGGTGGTGAAATATAACTTTTTGACTCAGTCAGAGCAGGGAGTTACAGACTCCTTGGTCAGAGTCATAGAGTTATTATGTACTCTAGAGTGGACAATGCAGTACTTAATTATTGCGAAATCCATGACACAACGCAATCTGGTTGTGCATGGCTAGTGCCTGTATCATATAACTTATCATTGAGAATATACGCAGTGGGAATGGAAATTTAGATTTTTAGAGCGCTCATAGCCATTTTTCGGAAAATCTTTCATGTGACACTATGTGGGTCACTTGCAGGTATTTTCACTTTCAATTCCATGACGAAACGTAATCTGGTTGTGCGTGGATAGTGCATGAATCATTGACTTTATCTTTGACAATATTAGAATTGGACATACAAATTTAGTTTATTGAGCACTTATACCCATCTTTCAGAGAATTTCAATGTAACACCATTTACATCACCTGCAGGTATTTTCTCTTTTATTCAGTGTAAAATTTTTCTTATTCTCTCATCAAAATAAGCCAAATATCAACCGCAAACACATGAGCTTGAATTTGTGTCCTGTCTCTCTAACTAATGTGTTGCACACTCAGTTGGTTTATTTTGTCTGTTCAGTTCCAGCTACTCACGATGATTTGTGATAACATGGGGTACAAGTTGGTGAACAAGTTTGCTGCTTGCCTTTATTGTTTTTAGAGCATTTTTTTTAGCAATATCTTTGTAGAACTTTTCATGTCACACTTTTAGATGGCTTGCAAGTGATTTATTTAGCAGTCAGGAGACAAAATGGTTTGTGTTATCCCCTTAAAACACTAAAATGTCAACCGCAAACACATCATCACGATAAAATCACAATTACCTGGCTAGCCAGCTTTTGCCGCTGCCACTTGCCAGCCAGTTAAACGGTGTCCTGTCTCTCCAACTAAAATGTTACACACAGGCATAAAGTAACACTGTGTCTCTTAAATTTTGAGCTTAAAGATCTTGGGTTTTAATTTGGCTATGTCATTGAAAGCTCTTAATTCCCTCTCCAGGGTGGCCACTAGTTTTTGTATTGCCGAAACTATTCACGCAAACACAGCAGGTTAAATTGACAAATGCTCAGTCGCTGAATATCAAGAAAACGTCGAATGAACAACTCAAGGTTCATACTTGTCCAGATTGACCCTAGATTTTCTTAAATTCCCTCACTCAGTCTGGAAAAATGTATGAAAATGGCAGTCAGTTATCAGTTGCAACATGTTTTGGAGAAAACACCATAATATTGCGTCTTTGCAACTCCAGTACAGAGGGCGTAATTTAAGTCTTTGATATTTTATTTCATCTTTAGGTACATATATTAGTATGCAATGTGAATTAAAATCTTTAAACCAAGTTTATATATATCATTGGTCCAAATCTTTCTATTTGCACTCACCTGCGTTCTACCAATTTTCAGAAAATTCTACCCACAAGACTGATATTAACATGGTTATATGAGTGCTGAGAAAGCCAGTATAATTTCGCTCCTTCACCGATGTGACATTTTTAAGTTTACAGATATTTCAGATTTCTCTCCATACTCAAAATAAGAGATCATTTGGTTCGGTTGGGAGGGGGGGGGGGATGAGGGGGTTGTTATAGTGATGCAATTTTCTCTGATGATTGTTTACTTGTAAATGTAAACGTCAACAACATGTACAATACTTTCACACATCCGGTCACTTCTACACAGTCTACTTGTAGAAGTGTGACTGGGACCATCTGGGATAAGCATCTGGGATGGCATCCTAGTGTCATCTGGGACAATGTGAACCAGCCATAAATGTACTCGCTGTTTCTAGTTAGCTTTACTACAGATGGAGAGAAGTGATTCTTACTTTCAGAGTTTTTTGTTATATTGGTCGCTAGCTTTATTCAAAAAACGTTGGTCCCTCTTCGGAAGAAACTTACAACGACAGCTCATTTTAAAAAATTCTGGATGAAAACATTCTGACATCATTCCAAAAATGCAACAATAGAATCGAATACCCAATGATCATGTCAAGCTCAATATGTGTAATTGCCCCGATTTCTCAAGAAAAGGTCATTGGCCTTGTATAATAGTGGTCCTTGATATCTTTTGAGCCAGCAATGTTAATAAGTCTTTGATTCAACCCTAGGCTCCACATGCCACCAATCTCTCATTGATGTGTATCCCCAGATTTACAAAGTAGGCGATAATCAGAACTAGGGAGCGATGAGTGATGACTCATGATGGTTCTAGATGATGTTTACTATAAGAGTTTGTGTTATGTTACAAGCGTTACAAGTGTGCAGTAAACATAAAATTATAGGGGTTATCTACACTTTGCAGTGTAGGTATGGGAATAATAAATGTAATCTTTGGTTTCTTTTATTCTCATGTCATCGTAATGGTTGTGTAGGCCTACCTCTAAGGCAATTAGATACCTTCTATGGAAATGTATCCTCACCTTATATGATAGAGGACTTTTAGCTACTCTGGATTTTTGTGCGCTCAATTGGAATTGGAAGAGCAACTCCAAAGTCATAATTCAAAGTCATACAATCTTCACTAATTATACACATATAAGTTCTTACTTGAGGTCATACTTCTTCCTTTTTATACGCATTGAGTTACGCTTGTTGATTAAACCATAATTATTTATTTATTCTCGCAGATATATACAGTGTTATTGGTACTCCTTACTGGTGTTCTATCTCAAGATGAACCAGCAACAACCCCAACAACAACAACCACCCCAACAACAACAACAACCCCAACAACAACAACAACCCCAACAACAACAACAACCCCAACAACAACAACAACCCCAACAACAACAACAACAACCCCAACAACAACAACAACCCCAACAACAACAACAACAACCCCAACAACAACAACAACCCCAACAACAACAACAACCCCAACAACAACAACAACCCCAACAACAACAACCACAACACCCACAACTGCTGCGCCAACAGGTAAGAGCGCACAATTCATTATATTAATGCATCTTTTGTATGGACATTAACTTACATGATGTGATCTTAAAATGGAACTGACTCGAAATAGGCCATCTTACATATCATAATTATCCACTGGAATCTCTATCAGGTATTTACTTAAAGTGATCCCATAACATTTTGTAACTAAAAAATGAAACCCTGAATGGAACGTCTCATATAATTACGATAGTAATTGATATAATGGTACTCATTGTTTGTTTGTTTTGATGAAACACGATCAAGTATAGAATTTATACTCTTTCCTGGACTTATTACAGATGTTGCGGTCAGTGATCCAACTGTCTCTAGTTTGAACGTGACATGGAAGGGTATCTCTGGTCAATTCTATGAGGTAAATGTTTGAACTGTTGGATTGGTTATATTAAGCTCATCAAAAAACAGATGGGGAAAATGAAGACGCAATCACCCTAAAATTATGTTAGGTTTCTGTTGAAAATGCACCTTTGTTTCACTATTGCTGCCATGGTTTTTGTGACCACATCCTCATATTCACTGTGGTTCCATGGGGTCAAGTTGAACAAATTTCGGAGCTGTGTGAACCATAGGAATGCCTCCCGGTTCAAACTGAGCTGGAAGACTCAGCTCGCACTGAGTAGCACAAACTAAGATATGCCCGTTTCAGAGACTGCTAAGGTCAAAATCCACATAGTAACATGGTGATGAGTTTAATTAGTGATGCTACAACGCAGTTGTGAATCACAATATATCATAAGTGGCGGGGGGGCTTTTGCACGAGCATTGTGAGACCTTGTAGGATCAAATTAAATTTATTATGCTAGGTTAGAGCAAGTTTGATCCAGTTTATGTGCATTCCGGTTGCTCCTCTCCACTGATAAGACTCAGTTCATCAGTGGAGGAGGAACAACTCTGAATTCAGACCAACTGGACCCAGCTTGGTCCACATCAGATTAATATTTTTTGACTATATTTGTTATTATGACTTGATTCTCCATTTTCACAGGTTGAATACTGTGAAACAGGGCCGAGCTGCAGTTTTATCTCTGCTAATGGAGGTAATAGGCTTACAGGCAACTCTGCAATGGCGCAGGTTCTTTCTTCTCTAAACGCTGGTACAGCCTATGACATAAGAGTGCAGGCATTTAACACTGAGTCAGGCGGGACAGGGGTACCAAGCTCTCCAGCTACTATCACTGGAAATACAGGTATGAGTGTAGATGATAACAGATTTCTTTTTGCAACAATTTAATTCTATACTACTGTAGGTTGTCTGTAAAATCCCAATCACTTACCAGGATGCTCTTTTAGACAATGCTAGGAAACGCTTATTATAATGAGATTGCTAGTAAGAGTTTTCAACTGAAAATTTCGTAGAAAAAGCATCGGCTGCACATCAGTAGCAGGACTTGTTTATTGTCACTGTTAAATTTAAACCTAATATTTGTCAAATAGAACAAAGCAACACCTCTACAATCAGCATTCTGACAATTGGGTCCGAAATAACAACAGCAGTGTTTGTAAATTCTTCACAAGGATCATCATTTGCTTCCACGAACCCAAATAACCAGAGTCCGACAACAGAGGTCAAAAGTATGACAACATCCCGTTCAGATGAAACAACTATTCAGCTGACTCAGTGAAGGTTCCTGATTCATCAACAACCAGCAGAAGCAGTCCCTCTACAACAAATCATCTGCCTTCTTTGGCTCGAACAACTTTTGATGCTAGCTTGAGTTCATCTACATCAGTTCTCGTCACCAATAGTAAACCAAATTCAAACTCAACAAGCGTTTATGCTACTGCTGATGAATCAACAACTTTGTCTGATACAATGACTACAACTGCGACAAGTCAGTTTGTAACAACTACCACTGCAACGGAAGATAATGCGACAACCGCAGCTACAGAATTGACGACCACAGAGAGTGCTACAACAACCACTAAAATGATGCGTAAGAAATACAGCTTGGTGCTGGAATCCACTCACCTGAGATTAACCTGTGCCAAAACCTTACCACTACTAAAGTCCCACTTGAAGAAAAATATGATTTCCAGTGTTAATTTTTGCATGCAGATGGATGGGAACTTCGGAGCAAGTCCTTTTCCGGTTGGGGAAAAACCCAGACTTCAAATTTCCAATTTACTTTACCTCACCATTGCATGTGCTGCTATATCAGTACCCAGAAGCTCATGTCAATCAGCAAATTACTGGTGAAATAAAAGCGCAATTAAAATCATCTTGGGAGCCTTTTTTACGCGATAAAATAATGCTTTGCATTTAGTTGTAAAAGATAAATTTAGATTTACTACTACTTGTCGTATAGTTGCCCAACCTTGAAGTAACTAAACTAGAGAGGGCAACTCTCTAACTAACCAAATTATTATTATCCTCTCATGAAAAACAGTGTCAGGTGCTGGTAGCGTAACGTTGAGTGATGTGTTGATGAAAGTCCTCATATCACTAAAATAACAACTGCTAAAGCTCTGTTAGGCTTGAGGCCAAATGGTAACACAAAGATATGAACCGACACCGGTAATAACTAACAACAAAACCACATGCTGGAATATCCGAGACTATCTCATGAGGCTTGAATTTGAGCTTCAACCTAAATCGAGCTGCTATTCGGCTACTCCATACCATACCTTACATACACAAACTACCATCAGGACAATAATGGTTATCACTGTATATAATCGCATGGCTGCTATTATAAACTCAACTTGACCCTTATTGATACAGATAACCAGTAGTTCACAATTTTGGCAGCTTGAGCATTTAATTAGTATTTTGAAATGAACATAATCATACTTACTTGCTTATGTATAATGAATTCACCAGTTAAGGTTGCAAGTTTTTGAATACCCATTCTGCAGAAAACTAAACAAAAACATGTTAATATTGTCATGTCCTAAGTCTTGGTTTGCTGGGAAGTCCAGCAAAAAGTCTCTGTTTTGCGTGTAACAAAAAATGTTTGTACAAGTTGACTATACGCATCAGATAATCCTAATAAATAATCTAAGGTGGAGTCAGAAGATAACGTTAAACTTATTAAGCATAGGGCACAGTGTGTTTCCATAAATGATGCAAAGCTGATTCGCTGCAAATGTCATATTCTCATCCCAACCTAACTTCATACCTACTTGGATTGATTTAGGAACTTTCAAGAATACATTCCTCACTGGATTTCAATATGTCACTCAACCTTAATACCAAAGTTTCTCTCCCATCAGCTGTATTCAAAACCATTTCTTCTCCCAAATAGCCTCTTATGCCAACACTTCACTCTTACAACTCAAACCAGACTATCCATCCTAGGCTCTAACTGCATGTGATTGCTCTCTGCTGCTCAGTTCTGTGGTGTCGGGTTATTTACGCTCATTTTGTGTTACATCGATCAATAACTGCTGAAGTCTCAGATTTTTGTTGATTAGCTGATTTGTGTGTTTTCTTTGTGCCCCTTGGTTTTACCTGTTATCATTGTTTCTTTCTGACCGCATATTTTATTCAGCTCCTAGTCCAGTTGAGAACCCACAGGTTGAAAAGATATCAGCAACTGGAATCAAAGTTTCATGGACGCCGCCTGCTGCTTTTGACCATGTGAAGATTGAATGTTTTACAACTAATGGTGGCAATTGCCCATCAGACGTGACTGCATCTGACACTATGCACAGCTTCACAACAATGACACAAGGAGCTACATACACTTTCAGATTGACTGTGTCTGTCGCTGAACAGAGTTCTAGCAGTGTTAATTCAACTTCACTGACACTAGGTACAAATAATATACTTTTATATTCCTAGTTTACCGTTAATGTTAGCTATGTCAGCAGACATTGATGTATATTGCATTTGTGATTAATGTTACTCCAAAGTCAGTATGACGCTTATCTGTACATGTGCTCAAATGATTTCTTGCTTAGACCCTTCCCCAACTGGGAACATCAAAGCTGAAAGAATTCAAGGCGATAACGAGGCAGCTAAATTGATATGGGTAAACCCAGAAGGTCAATTTGATAAGGTGACAATTGTATGGAGTGAGTCCCCTGGCATCGATTTCACTTCACAAGAAATCACCACTGTCATTCGTGAGCTTACCCCTGGAGAAAGATATACATTCACTGCTCATGTATATAGTGGGAACAAAGTGTCTCACACAAACACTACTTCTAATAGTCTCACTTTAGGTAATATTATAATAACAATGCATGACGAGTCTCAAAATATGCCTTATAGTGTTATCTATTATTGGAACTGTAGCAATTAGATGTAGCGTAGCTTCGTTATAGTTAGTTTGGTTGAGTACATAGTATGCTTGCTTTCTGTGTTTTCCTTTTCAATGTGTTATTGATTCCAAACTTTCATTCATGATCTAATATTAGAACCAAATGGAGTGTCTAGCCTTGTTGCCAAACAAACTGCAACCAAGACTGAGGCAGCCCTGGAATGGACCAACCCTTCTGATGTCTTTTACCAAGTTACCATCAGATGCGATGGATGTACTCCAACTGAAAAGAACATAACAAATAAGGCGACAAACACTACTACATTCACTGGCCTCACACCAGGGAAATCATACAATTTCACTGCTCATGTGTTTATCAGTGTTTATGAGTCATCACAGATAGTCTACTCTAACAGTCTGACACTAGGTAGGAGTTTGCACAGTTTGATACCCCTTGAGTTCTTAGGCCAATTTGATTTCTTTACATAAATGCTTTCCTGAAATCATTACATATTCCTTTAGTTACTTAGTTGCTTTACACTTTAAGGGGGTCCCCACTGACTTGACAACATTTCTAGTCGATATGACTACTTTGTCCCAACAGGGCTTCTGATGGGACTACTTTATGCCATGCATGTGTGGTTTATGTTGTTGATTGTGTTCCCATTTTCTTTACCTAAATTTGATTTGTTATGTACTATCAGAACCGAATGCAGTGTCTCACCTTGTTGCCAAGCGAACTGCGATGGATGTACTCCGACTGAAAAGAACGTAACAAATAAGGCAACCACTACTACATTCACTGGCCTTACACCAGGCGAATCATACGCTTTCACTGCTCATGTGTTTAGTAATATCATAGAGTCGTCACAGATAGTCAACTCTAACAGTCTGACACTAGGTAGGAGTTTGCACAGTTTGATATCCCTGACACAATGATAAAACCTGTACTTATATTTACTTTATTTAACGAATGTTTTACAGACTGTCACTATCATTTCTATGTGTTTCCCATAAATTTGTAATATTTCCTTTCATCACTTAGTTGTGTCAGATGCAGCAAACGATTAACCGTACAAGAAATTAAGAGGGACACACACACACAGTCAAAATCTTCGACAACGGGGATAACAAATTTTATTTCCGAAAAGTGCGACAGTACAAAACTAAAGGTCAATCACATATCATATAAAGACACAGTGCAGTGAATAACGTGTTAATATTCAACCAACACATTTCTGTACCAGACCCTGGGCCGAAACCATAAAAATTGATAACCACTCATAAGCTGGATTAGAACTCCCATAAAAATATGACACTTGTCAACACTAATTACCTTTGCACCTATTATCGGTGATTGGTTTCAAAAAGCGGAGAAAAACAATGAGCTTGCAAAAGTTAAAAGCTAAGACTAAGGGTGAACTCTAGGTCACCAGACATTATAACACAAATTGCACTGGTTTCTGATTATATTTTTTTTTCTCATAAGTTCCATTGTCATTCACATTTTGTCAATTTGAATAGCTATGGTGATTATTATACGCTCGACCTGCTTGTTGTGAGAGCTTGCTGCTCGTTCGCTGACTTCGAATTGATGATAGGAGAACCAAGGACTTTAGAGTTATAGATATGAAATCGAATCAGGGCGATAGTGTAGTAGAGTATGCATTGAGATTTAACCCAGCATGTTGTACAGACAGGAAATCACCATTAACCCCACATAATCTGTAAAACAAAACAAAGCAAAGTTAGTTTAAATTCAATTATTACTAAGAGCTTAAACTAAGACCCAACAGAAACATACTTAAACATTTCAGTGTAGGGTTAAAGCTCAAACATCATAGGTTATTATTATTGAAATTTATATAGACACAGGCTATATGGTGATGGAAAATAGTAATATTGTAGTAAATAGAGGGAATAATACACTGAGGGGTTATTGAAATATAAGAAAACATAATCACAGGGCCATGAGAAATCTGGGCACGTGAAACAACCCGTGGAGAATCACACAACGGGAAAACAACAGAAGTCACAAAACATCTTCAAAATAACCGCAGAGTCACGAGATCTTTGGGCAGTGAATCAACCCTGGAAAGATTGCGAAATTAGGAAACCAATATATTGCACCATAGAAAACAAGTGCAGTTGACACCAGAAGCTATGTGAAAATAACGAGCAATAGAAGTCACAAAAGATCTTCAAAACAACCCTGGAAAGATTGCGGAATTAGAAAACCAATATATTGCACCATAGAAAACAGGTGCAGTTGACACCATAAGCTATTTTGAAAATAACAAGCAATAGAAGTCACAAAAGATCTTCAAAACAACCCTGGAAAGATTGCAAACTCAGGAAAACCAACAGATTACACCATGGATAAACAGGTGCACTTGACACCATAAATTATCTAAAAATAACCAAAACAAAAATGAGGGAAGGTCAAGCAAAGGACAGACTAACCATGTTTTGACAGCTAGATAATTAAAACTGACAAAACACGCAAATCAAAAGAGAGTAATGACGAAATTGAGGCTAAAACCAATAACAAGGTTAACACCTTTGCGCCTGTAAATGCAAACGTGGCACAATAACAGGACAGCAAACCAGCACTATAAAAGCCTGATGGACACTTGTAAAAATCAGTCAGCGCCAGAGAGCGGGTTCACGATGTACAGCATTACAGATTTAATCAGAGAATTATCTGATTCAGTCAGCCCAAGGAGGCACATCTACAGAGAGGAAAATTGTCTAAAAACTTTTAGACACATTCAGCCAACAGAGCTTTTGGCAAGATACACAGAGATACAAATACCTCGATTCACAGCGAGGAACCCAGTCTAACATAGCTTAGATATACAGAGATACAAATACCGCGATTCACAGCGAGGAACCCAGTCTAACATAGCTTAGATATACAATGATACAAATACCGCGATTCACAGCGAGGAACCCAGTCTAACATAGTTTAGATATACAGAGATACAAATACCGCGATTCACAGCGAGGAACCCAGTCTAACATAGTTTAGATATACAGAGATACAAATACCGCGATTCACAGCAAGGAACCCAGTCTAACATAGCTTAGATATACAGGGATACAAATACCGCGATTCACAGCGAGGAACCTAGTCTAACATAATTTAGATATACAGAGATACAAATACCGCGATTCACAGCGAGGAACCTAGTCTAACATAGTTTAGATATAGAGAGATACAAATACCGCGACTCACAGCGAGGAACCCAGTCTAACATAGTTTAAATACACAGAGATATCACACTGAATATCACACAGAATTTGAGGTCATCTGCACCAAGGGTAAGATCTTACTATAAAGATTTTGAATGTTTATGTATTTTTATGACTAAATGATAAATGCCAAGATATTATTGTAAAATTATTGATTGATTTATTGCCTGACGAATAGAACCATATTTATATTTTGTTATTATTGTTTAAAATAAATCCTTGAGCAATTCCACCGAAAATTGCACCAAACTCAAAACTAAACCAGTGCTCAGTAGTTGAGACTAGCGCACATTGTACGATAGTAGCTCTACTTACCGCTGAGGTATTGTTGATCAACAGTTCAGTTGTGTTTTTGAAGTCTCTCTTTAATAACCGAATTATCAGCAATTATAAGTCCAGATCTGCTACCATTGCATTTGCACTACTTGAACCATACATATCGCGGATTCTAAAACAGAAAATTGGAGGATATTTTATTATTTGGGATTTGAGACAAGGAGTGAACAACTCCAAATTACAGTCCGATTAATCAAACACAAAATTCATTCACAATAAATGTCATATTATATTACATAAAACACGAAGTAAACGTTATAAAAATTCCATGCTGATAGTTGTTCTCACACCTTATATTTTCTGTTGACTTATAACAAACCTGGTAGTAGATGCTTGCTTTGCTTCTAACTTGACTTCTCTCGGCATATTCACAACTGCTTCACCTCTGAAACAATGCCAGACAGTCATGTTATGTCTGTCAGTGGATCTTTTGGTAGCATATTCAACTTGAGGATGTGCCAGTATTTTGCACTAATGCAAATACTAATGCTACCTGCACAGATTTCAATGACTTTTGACCAATCAAAAGTTACGCTTCTGCTTTCACACTCATGTACCTAACCATAGACTCAATATTATGAAGTCGATGTGCCTAACTCTACTCAAGCTGGTGTGGTGTGGTAAGGCCTTTCATTACTTTTTATCCTCGTTTTGTCAATATCTCTGCGCAAACAAAACACTTCCTTTATTCTAGCGGTGCTTCTTTTGTTGAATCTTTTAGGGTGATTTGTTGGAGAGTTAACATCTTATTCCTCCTTTCTGTCCGTCTGTCCGTCCAAGATTAACACCTTCACTGTCGTTTACACAATTTCGAATTCATCGTTGCTTCTTATTTCATATCTCAATGTACAATCAAGATGTGAGTCGTCAATACTCAAACCTCACTATCCTATGCATTTATATCATAAAATAACTGGTTATACATACATCACTCAACGACACCGGTATAACCTGGTAATCACATAACGCAAAATGAAAAATATAGGCAACAAGTCTATATGCTTAGTATTGTTGTTATTGATCAAGGTGATGATGTAGGTGATGATAATGATCATCATTTTGTAGATCAAGCACCCCAAGGTTTATCTTTCATATTACTGGTGGTTCATTTATCCAAAGATAAGTTTAGCTTTTTTATAGGGGTTCATTTATAGATATAGTTATCTTATGTTATTATTCAATATTTCATTAGTGAGTGTAAGGGTATTACATTCTACTGTGATCACTAGTCAACTCTACTAATTTTCGAAACGTAAGCAAATATCCCTAATATTTTTCATTTTAGTACCATCTGCTCCCACTGGTGCTAATGCTACACACTCTGGTAGAGATATTACAGTCATGCTCAACTGGGATGCACCAGTTGACTCGGCGTTGGCCAACTACAGAGTCAGCTATAACTCAACTATTGTAAGTGATGTCTCTATTGTGGTAAGAAATGAAAGAGTGGCAAAGCCTTCAGCTATACCTGCATGTTCTTACTTTAAACAATACAGGAAAGCTGGTAGCCTGTTTTGCCACAGAGATGACGTGTAAAACCTCATTATGAATAAGAGATACCTTAGGAGAGACATATTACTGTACACTGAGCAAATTGGTCTGGTGATAATCTCTGTCAGGTTCAACTTGCATGTTTTCTTGCTCTTTCATTCACAGTGAAAATAACCTTGACCATTTCTGGAGGTATTTCCATCTCTTATTAGATCATTCAGTTAAAAATGCATCCAAATAAAAAATGCATCACCAACCTCACTTTTATGAGTCATATTTGTATTTGCAGGCTAACTGCAGTAATGGTTCCCAGTCTACTACTGACAACACCGTCACAACACTCAATATCACATCACTCGATGCTGGATGTAGTTACAGCTTCACTGTAGCCTCTATACTTTATAATGGTGACAGCAGTGCTGAGAGTGACCCTGTAGACTACACAATAGGTTTGTTAAAATTGAGTACCTGAGTAACATGTTCGTGATCCAAGGGTTTCTACTTGTACATTGATTAGTGACATTTGTATAACAGTCAGAGTGAACTTAGAACTGCCATCTATTTACTGTGATATTTATTGTATATCTCTGCTCTTGTTCAGCCCCCTAGCTGTCACAAACCTCACTGTGACCTCAAGTAGCTTATCAGCCATTACGGTTAGCTGGAACTACGGCAATGAATCTGTCTTTGACATATTCGTCGTTGAGTGTTATGGGGACTGTCAGTCAGTCAATACAACTGATCTCTCGGTCCTGAGAGAGGACCTCACGCCAGGCCAGACATACTCAATTATAGTCTACACCATGAGCAACGGTGTGTCAAGTCTGACTGAGAGTCAATATGTTCTCCTGGGTAAGACTCAGGGAGTGGCTTAGACACTGAAGGGAGGATGGTAGCACAAACTCTCTAACTAGATAACTAATTTCACATTTACTTCAGCACCACATAATAAAGGCCACGGGAATATCCTTTTGTATCCGGTTCAGGGATTACTAAGTGACTGGGACTATACTTTATCACGTCACCTTTTCATATATGAGGATCTGGTCCTTAACTATGTTCTGTATTGTGTTCTTGAAGCTCCTTCTTCAGTGGCAGACCTAAAGACCACAGATATTACAGAAAACAGTATAACTTATATATGGTTTGCTGGAGCAGGTAGAGCAGATGATTTTGACGTTGTATTCACAGGCTCTGAGGCAATTAAATGTAAGTATTTACAGACACATATTTATCTTTTTAGAGGTTTGCTATGCTCTTCAGCTATTATACTAATTTTAAATGTATAATATTTGAAATCTACCAGTTTGTGACAATAAGGGAATATTGCATTGGGGGAACTTGTATGGCTACGGTAAGCATTGGCCCTCATTCCCCTCACCATTATTTTCAATGGATCACATGTTACATTCAATATATCTTGCATTTCAGCTGAAGTGACTCCATCAGGAGTTACAGTAGGAGGTACAAACCACTCAATCATAATCAGTAGTCTTACCGCTGACACAGAATACACTGTCACTGTGAGAAGTAGAGCTATAGACTCTGCTGCTGGATCTGGTAACAAGTTTAGCTCTCCTATGAGTGATACATCTAGGACTGTCGAAAGTGGTATGTACATCTCAATTACTCTGATTTGCAAATAAGGTTTGACTCAAGATAGCAAGAGTAGACAATTGATAGCAGTTTATATCTTTGACACGTTTTACAAATGTTGGTTTGTTTTAATGCTGTCAATGGAAGGTAATATACACTATCCTTAATAGTTAGAATTGATAAGATCAGGAAACTCATTGGAAAGACGCACGACAGTAGGGTTTCAGGTGGAGTTATGTCGGAAATGGGTAACAGGAAAAATAAAATACTAATAATATATAATGACAGTTTGAAAATTTGTCCTAAATAATGAGTAGATTTATCTATTGAAAGCCTTATCTGTTAGTGCATTATTGGACCAATTAGTAGCTACATGAAAGAGATTATAATATGCTTTTTATCAATTTAGACAAATCACTCTGTACAGGCTACAGCTCCACAGGTGTAAAAATAAACGAGTTCATTTTATTCATGGTCCTCTCCCATGATCCTGACTTGCCTTAGTTAAAATTATAAATTTAGTTTATGTAAGCTTATCCATAATTAGAATATACAAATGGATGTGAAATACCTTACTCTTCTTGTCACAGGAGAACTGGGTGATTATTACTTTTTTTTTATTTTGCTTTAGGCTTGCTGAAAGTTGCTATCTTTACATGGTATTGGTTGGTGTTAACTGCTTCAAGTCTTCAATAACAATGCTTCATTTATGTTTGAAATCAAAGTTTAGATCCGTTTATTCAATTTGTCATTGCTAAGCCAAATTTCGACCAGGTTTTAAGGTTTTCGTATTGGTAAATAAACAACCTTCAATTTCATATTCAAATAAATTGTCAGTTTTACTTGTTTGGAACCACATAAACATACACTACAGCAATACGCTCTTAAACTGTGTTTTCTTTGTTGCAGTACCGGGGATGGTGCGAAATCTTATAGAGAAGGACAAGGGTACTAACACAATCATGATCCAGTGGGATCCTCCATCACCCCTGAACACAGTTGTCGGATATGCTGTCACAGTATACGAGAGTGATGGTAACGGTCCCATCGGTAGCTGTAAGCAAGCTACTATTCTAGACTGTGAAGCCTGCGAGGTATGTCTATAATAACAAAGAGGAACATGTGGCTCCCAACATTAAACATTATAAATTACCTATAACCATAGGGCTATACATGTATATGTAGTTTTGCTGCATCTATATCTATAATACCAGATATGTAATGTAAGCCTACACTGCCAACAACGATACCTTTGCTATCAAGATATGCTTTATACACTCTACAGTGTTTACTGAACACCACCATCACATTGATCAGTGTTTACTTGTTTGTTTTGTTTTGTTGTTAAATTAGCTTTCTCTCAGTTGTTTTTGTTTTTCTTTATCTAGTCCCGGAAAAATGATTCTTCATACGACCATTGGAGAACACAGCTATCCTGTGGTGACCCAACCAACCAGATTATAACCAATGTGAACGAGACCCAAGAATTCACTGTGAATAACTTAAAGCCTGTAACTAACTATGCCGTTAAAGTGTTTGCGCTCAACACAAGAAATCTGACCAATGAGAGGCCTCTTGAGATAAAGACAGCCGCAGCATGTAAGTAGTACAGGCAAAATTAATTCATAGTGTGGTTTGAGTTGAGGGAGTGGGAAGGGAGGCCGCCATTGTCCAAATATTTTGATAATAAACTTTTGAATACTGTAAACTAAATATGTATGGAAGTAAACAACAGTCGCCCACTCTTGAAATGTAGGCCTAGTGACAGTCGTACTTCAATCTGTCGAATACTATGTTATAAGATGTAAATATGGTTTGGACAATGGTCTGTACCGAGTTTCTCCTCACTATGCAAATGCTTCAAGCCCGCCCCCCCTCCCCCCCCCCTCTTCAAACCATTCAGCTAGGTTAGAGTACCCATGAAATTATAAGTTCTAGTTTCTCAACTAAGATCTGTGATGATGTAGTTGAATAACAATTTTTGTTGCTGACCAGTAATTTGAATCAAACACCTCACTTAATGCCCTGTGTATTGATTGCAGATTGTTTGAGTTACCTGAGCTTATTAGTTAATAATGTTGATTTTGCGGTGTTTGATAATTGTTTGGATTTACATTTAGCAGACATATTATGTAATAATTTTCAGTTAACCTAGATTGTGCAGGCACTTAGTCTGCCTTGTTTTATGAACTGAGAGCAGAGCTGTGTTCGACTTGAGAGAGAGTGGACCTGCGGCAGCTTAATAAAGAGAACTTTTAACCTTATAACTATCACAGTGAATATGTAGACAACAATATATATACGTTTTTAAGACTTTCACCATGAACCTCCCTGCCTAAGACGGTGCGCCCTGCTCGACAGTACAACTTTCATTTTTGTTATATCCCCATATTTGGTGGCAGCAGAAAAGCTGGTAGGGAAGGGGATTGGTGAAAGTCGGTATGTATGTGTGCTGAGGAACATTTAAACAAGATATATTTAGCTGCGGTACTACTATTCAAGAATGGAGAGGAAAAGTGAACTATTTCCTTGCTTTCATCTTTAAATAAGTAGGTGTCGATAACTACACAGACTCGGAATTTTATTTGCTGTCGACCACTCTAAGCAACCGCAGAGCTGACATTTCATTTAAAAGTGTATTCCAGTATCGGGGTGATGCTGAAGGATTCTAAAACGCCAAAAGAAAGCAGGCGGATGTCCTGTGGTCCTGCAGTCTGGGTGATCCATTTGCAGCATAGGGCTTACTGCTTGTCAGCATAATAACTTTTGACACTGACAGATCTCAACACCTATCTAGACATAGATGAAAACTAGCGATATAAGAAAAGCTATGACAGGAGTATTAATCAAGTAAACAAGAAGCAACCGCTAAATAATCAGGAATCACTAATACAGACTTCAAGATAATTACCGCGACACTCGAAGCTACAGTCTGGAGCACCGTATCCATTCGGTGGGAAGAGCCGACTGTAGAAGTAGTACAGTGTCAAAATGACAAGAAAAATTAAATTGGAATAGAAAATAGTGCCAATCATTCAACGCCTGCCAAATAGGACCTTGGAATTAAACAATCTCAATTGATATATGGGGTAAAGAAAATGAAAGAACGCCAGTGACAATAAAAGAGGTCAGCTACGTTACATAGAAAGACTGGAAATCTGAACGCTCAATTAGCAATAGAGTAGTTATATTGAGTGGCTCATGGATTTTGATGAAGATCACTGTCGCTGTGACATCTACCTACGTATACAAAGTTTTTAAATTTGCAGCTGTAGTGTTTTTTCTTTGATGGTACAATATAACCTTCCTTCAATATATTGAGAGGGGAAGGGATGTGATGATGTAGTTGAATAACAATTTTTGTTGCTGACCAGTAATTTGAATCAAACACCTCACTTAATGCCCTGTGTATTGATTGCAGATTGTTTGAGTTACCTGAGCTTATTAGTTAATAATGTTGATTTTGCGTGTTTGATAATTGTTTGGATTTACATTTAGCAGACATATTATGTAATAATTTTCAGTTAACCTAGATTGTGCAAGCACTTAGTCTGCCTTGTTTTATGAACTGAGAGCAGAGCAGTGTTCGACTTGAGAGAGAGTGGACCTGCGGCAGCTTAATAAAGAGAACTTTTAACCTTATAACTATCACAGTGAATATGTAGACAACAATGTATAAACGTTTTAAGACTTTCACCATGAACCTCCCTGCCTAAGACGGTGCGCCCTGCTCGACAGTACAACTTTCATTTTTGTTATATCCCCATATCTGTGTTTGTTATTTTAATTGTTTCTGATTTTCTAAACCAAAAGTTTTATTGCAAATTGAATTCACTCTAATACACACATATTTTTCCTTCATTGATCAAAAAATTCTTGTGCATAATCTTCGATAAGGAAGTTATTATTGTACTTCTTTTGTTGAGTAAGATCCAGCTGTCTGTCATTGGCCCACATTCTGGTCTCGTACCATAGGGCCATAGCTCATTGTAGACTAGTTTCTCTCATGTTTTGTAAATACATGAAGAGGACAACTGAAACAACTGTTATACAATCCCTCATTCCTGACTCCCATTCAGGACCCAGGTAATGACTTGCCTGAAATCCAGTGTTCAAACAATGCCGAACATGAAACATGCTAAAAATTGATCGATATCATTAGCTCATCCAACAATGAGACGTAACATAATAAAAAACTTGCATATTGTGACTTTGCAGTGCCTAATGGGCAGCCAACCGTCAATGTAACTGGATTCACACATAACACTATCGGTATAAGCTGGAGTGCTATCAATGACAGTGTTGGGAATATAACTCGCTATACAATTACTGTGGAGAGTGCTGTGGAAGCTGGTCAAACACCAGAGGTGATCGCTCCTATCAGAGTGAACCGAACAGGAGAGGTGAGATCTAATATCATAGGAATATTAATGTTTTGTTTGTGATCTTCAAAGTCATCCTCTGTTTCCCTAAGGGACTGCTTTTGCCTTCCGCACAACGGATTTTTTAACATTCGGCTTATTTAGGCTCTCCTATCTGATAGATAAATAAATCAAAGGCATCTCTTTGTAGGTACAAACTTACAATTATTTACTGCAACATCTCGTTCCATATACTGTGTATAACATCAGTGTGACAACATCAACATCTGCTGGTATTGGAGGACCCGGAATTGTGCAACAACGCACAGCTGAGTATAGTAAGTATTGTTTTATTCATTTTGTGGCAGGCCACATACCTCATATTCAATTGAAAATGATGCCTTTCCTAAATTCAACAATAAACAATTACGAGATGCAAAAGCTAATCATGTCAGGCGACATGTCCTGGAAGTAAAGGTGGAAAACCATTGAATTCCATATCTGGAATAGCACCAGTAGCTTTCTTTTGCCAAACAAATGGCTCAAATAAACCAGTCCCTAGTAGCATTCTAGGAAAACCCAAATCATCGGCATGGAAGGCATTTTATTACTGCTTTCTGTTTTGTACACAAGATAACTTCTTAGGCTTTATTATATGTGCTAGTAGGGACAGCCAATAAGATCAATGTCAGATAAGTCCCTGTGTTGAGTGTTCTAACTGTATAAGGCTATCCTGATATTTCCGTTCCATGAGAAGAATTTAATTCAGTGTGGAAAACCCATAGAAATAGTTTGTAATGAAGTTGTTACCACAATATTTTTTGACTTGCCATAGAAGGTGGAAAACTCAGCCATGTAATTAATTGTTAAATTAATGCTGGAGTCAATTTTTAATGGAGTGTTATCATTTTTCTTACAGTACCTGATGCACCACCTTCTTTGAGTCTCACACCAGGGACTGGTGACATATTTGCTGTGTGGGAAGAACCTGATATGTCAAATGGAATCATTGTGATGTACGAACTCACTTTCTACAAAGTAGATAAAGACAACATCACAGTGGGAGATAGTGAGACAACAGAGGTCAGTTCATGCTATATGGTGGATGATAGACAAAATACAAGTCCATGCACATCATGTTGTTTGGTATGTGTGGTCCGTACTAATATTTTGGGTTTGCTTTTTTGACTTCACATCAGTATTTATGTTGGCTGCCTGAGATTAACGTATAACATAATATGGTTGACCCAACAAATGTTAGACCCATACATGACGACTTTGATTGGCAAAAAGTTAGTTAGGCATTGGCTTAATGCCCTTTGATGCTAACATTATGATGTAAAGTCGAGTACTTTTGATAACATAAATCAAACCGCTCTTGTCACATAATAACTTGAAAATTAAAAGTGTTTCAAATAACCATGGTAAGTATGGTAAAAGTGTGGTATGTGTAATAAGTCATTGTCAAACATTGTTATTGTTGATCAAAGTATTTAATATGCGATTATCATCTTTGTTGTTTCTAGTATCCGGCCAATGTTACTACTGCTATACTTACCAGCGAGATCATCAAACCCTACAGAAGTTACAGGGTTGAGGTAGCAGCTAAAACCAGTCATGATGTGTATGGAGAAGCTATAATACAACACGCAATGACCCTCCCTACAGGTTAGGGGATTACTGTGTGACTGATTGCTGTTCCTTTTTATCATAACTAACATCAATTACTCTTAAAGTCTCAACTCTCAATCTTAAGATTTTGAACAATTAGACCTGTTTTCACATCCTTCAGTTCACATAATACATCTTAACTGTTACTTATGTGGCTGTTTTCTATTGATTAGCAGAAAGTCACACAAGATTTGTGTGATTCAATTATTTGTATGCTATTTCAGCACCTACTGGTAAACCTGAAATGATCAAGGGAGACCCAATTACATCTAACTCAATCACTCTGAAGTGGGATGCCATCAATGCAGATTTAGTCAACGGGCAGCTAGAGTAAGTCTTACGCATATTTGCTGAGGGATTTAAATCCCATATTTCTTCATCATAAAAGATAGATAATAACTTTAACGAGTACTAGAAAGAACAAGACAAGCAGATCTAATCAACCAAGGTGGTTGTCATATGAAGCTGGCAATTTTACCACATTACCAGATTACAACTTTGATTTTGGTTTCAGACACTATAAGATAACGAGCAATACCTCAACAGATTTGGTGACAGTACCAGGTGACATGGCAACAGAGAAGAAATTCATTGACCTGAATGCCAACACATATTATGAATTTAAGATCAGCGGATGTACAGTTATTGGCGGATGTGCGAACACAACTTTTACAGCTGAGAAAGTCATCAAAACCAAAGAAACAGGTGAATTTTTACATCCATTACTCAAGTTATTTTGTTGTGATTGTGTAACCACATATTTGGTAGTTTACATATTGTCCTTTGGATAGGAGGTGAGAACTTCTTCAAATTAGTCAGGATCCATGGTGGTGATATTTGACCCGGCTCAGTGTTAACAGTATAGTAAATGATGATCAGCTCAGAGTAATGGACAGGCCTTCGTAATTTAGAGTTACTTGAATTGTGCAAATTACGATACTGTATCTGATACAGTGATACCTGGTGCCGTATATTGAAAAGCCAATGAGTGTTTGTTAGTATAAAACATTTTCTCATTTTGGCATAGCCTAGGGCCGGGTGTGTAAATTAGGATTCGTCAGTTTTTAATGTCTTCCTGATTGCTGACACAAACAGGTCAAGATGCTGTTGAAAAGCCGACTATATCACTATGTGACATGCAGGGCCTACAATGTTTCACTGTGGTATCAGTGAGTTGGGCTTATCCAGAGTCTAACGGTGTCGTTATTACCGGCTTCATAGTCACTGTAACTAGTGATAGAGACGTGAGTTAGAGATCAATGGTGTCATTCATTGATCTCTTTGTGTCTTCTGAGTACATTATCTAGTACCACGGTTCGCCTTTATACACCTTATGCTAATTTATTCATCTCTTCAGTTCGCATGTTTTTCTAGTTCCCATTATTCTAAATAACTGAAGAGACAAGTTGTCTTTTTGCAATTCTTCTTGCAAGTTAGACCTAAAAATATCCCTGGACTCAGAACGACTCAAGATGATGCTGAAAGGGTTTGAGAATGAGTCTACAGCATACAGGAAAGCTTCAAGTCATCTACTCATACTTAACAGGGCGGCTGAAATACTCGCCCCTAGAGTGGCTTGCCAATTTCGCTGCATGATGGTAGTAGCTTTTTATGGGTTTCTTCTTCTTTGATGCTAAATTTTCAGCCTTTTCTAAAGAATCAAGGCAGGATTTCCTCCTATAATGTTCTTATCACCTTTATTTTATTGGTTTTAATGTAATAACGCATGGAAATTTTTGCTCTGCAATTTCATTAAGCGTTTCACAAATAAATAATAAATAAACTTTATTTTTATTATTATTACCCTGCCCATGCTGTTCTCCAGCAACTTACTGTATTTACTTAAATGTTGTATTTCTAACTTAATGGGGGTTAATCAGGAAACGGCGTATTAGTCGCCCCCCTCTTATAGGGAACCCCCAACTATCTTGTTAATCATTGAGGTAAGAAAAAATACAGAGTTACTTACACCTTAAGAACTCATATTTTCTTGAGACAAGGCTCTGTTATATAATAGTACAGTACTTTGTTATAACTTGTAAAATTTACTAACTTTAGCCTGGCCTTTGAGCCTCATATTTTGTAGATATCTTATCTTGGCTCATACATTATCCAACACAACATTATGCTAATCTATTCATCTTGTCAGTTCCCGGGTTTTTCTCATTCCTATTTTTCTAAATAACTGAAAAGACAAGTTGTCTTTTCGCAATTCCCACCCTCCCACTATAAAGTATTACCTTATGTTACTGTATTTCTTAGCGTGTAAAAGGAGACTTAAGTGCATGTGTGGTTGGTACTAAATTATCCGCCTTTTCTTCCTATAAAGTTCTTGCCCATGCTGTTCTCCAGAAACTTGCTGTACTTACTTAAATGTTGCATTTCTAACTTAATGGGGGTTAACCAGGAAATGACGTATTAGTCGCCCCCTCCTATAGGGGAACCCCCAGCTATCTTGTTAATCAATGAGGTAAGAAAAAATAAGAAAAATATCTAAGTGGCTCAAATAATTGTCCTACCAACCTAGGGATAAACATGGAGACCCTTCTAACATCATTTCTTGGAAGTCTGTTTGTCTGTTAGTCTGCTAGCATTAGGTCGGTTGGTCTGTTAGCCTTAGGTTAGGGCGATGCTAAAAGGCTGTCTTTTTGACAGGTAGGGTTCCCAGAGCGTCACTCAAATCGGGCTTGTTGGATGTTTTATTTTAGTTTCAGTTTTATCCTACTATTACAGTTCTCTAAGATGTAACAAATGCTAAAAAACTTCATCAGGTGTCATTTACACTGCATAATTTTGTTTTACAGATGTAGGTATACCAACAAGCTCACAGCGTCCATCAGTTCCATCAGCTCAACAGACCGGCTGCAGTGCATTGATAGCAGTGTCAGCAGTGTTAGCTGTATCTCTAGCGTTGAATGTAGCAACCATATTTTTCTTCATAGTGATGAGGAGGTAAATCTAACAAGTGGTATACTTGGCTATGATTCAATGTTTGGTACTTTAATCGAGCCAAAACAAAGCCTCAGCTGATGTTGTTTAATTGTTACGGTAAGATATTATTATGACCCCTGAAATGATATTCAATTTGCGGTCTGAAGCAAGTCAAAAAGGTCTATTGAGGTGGAACATATTGCTATAAAATGGTGGTGTAACACTTTTTGTTCCCATAGATTCAATTAAGTTTTCTTCCTTTAGACGTGTTGCTGGCATGAAAAGTGACTCTGGTTCAGATGCAGATAATTATGATCATCTGCAGTCAAATACTTCTGAGATGGGAAGTCATATGTACGACAGCATACAAACAGGTTAGGATATTAGTATATATTTGATAAACCCTCACTTTGGAAATCTCCATCCCCTCCAAGTCATCTGACAATTGCTTTGTCATGATTGAACCAATGAATTGCCAATTCATAATATCATCATAGTGTCAATCTCAAAATTGCATCTGATGTTATGTTCTAAGAAAGTGGCGGTTAAACAGAAATTGTAATTTTAGCATTGACTGCAAAGATATGTTCTTTTAAACAAAAAGACTTAGAAAATGACTAAGTGTACTTTCATACTCAAGACGTACTAATGATAAAGTTTTACTATATTGAGGCCTTATGAATATTTATCTTAGTTGAATTGATTTCTAAAATATGTTATATTTTAGGTCAGCCAGGACCTGAATATGAAACAGTGACCTAAGTCTCGAGACGGGGAGAAGCAAAACCAATGGAAAGTAATCTGCAACAGACTTGTCTTGACAAACAGCTATTTCAAGTGTAAAACAGACCTACTTTCACATAAATGTATTTTGTTTCCTGTTTCTATAGTAAGTTATCCAAGATATAAGCCATATCAGCCATATTAGCCAACTTTCAACTTTTTTTTATTACTTATTTGTCACTCTATGTAGGCCTACTGTTGATAATCGTAACCACAAACATGTTATTGTGGCTTTTAAGATCATCATAAATCGAATATAGTAAGTACTTGCAAAAAAGATCTTCACTTGCATTAACAATAGAGCAGAATAAAATGTTCTGTTTAATTTCTATTTAGTTCTCGGATGTAAAGTTTCAGGGATTAAAGCTACTTCAAATTGGGCAAAACGTCATATCAAAGTTATCCTCACTCAGATAGGGTCTATATGAGTTTTTTACCCTCTCCAAAATGGCAAGTCATCTGCAATGGACTTGTATTGACTAGTATAAAACAGAACAATTATCACATTGAGCGCATATTTTGCTTCCTGTCTCTATAGTAAGATATCCAAGACTGTAAAATACACTGCCTACAATTAGCCATATATAGTTTTAGCATTCTATTTTTGCCAAATTGTCAGTATACACATTTTTATCAACCACAAGCATTTTATTGTGTTTTTTTAGATACCCTTTATTAGTACCCAATAAAGTAGCTACTGGCGAAAAAACAGTTTTGCTTAGATTAACACCGGAGCAGAATAAAATTGTCTGTTACAGATGTTCAATAAAAGAGGAAACCAGTATTCTATTAAGTCATTGAAAGTGTATAGTTTTGAGGATTAAATCTGCTTCAAGTTGGACGAAAAATCATACAATTACCCTCCCCAAAACATTCAGATCTGATCTATGAGTTAGCTATCCCTCCCAACAGGGCTGACCCATTCAAAATTGAGTAGCTTTGCCCAAGTTGTTAAACTTTCCTTTCCTGGTTTTGGCAAGTCGCAAACACCGATGTAGAATCGTGACTTTAGCAACTGGTTTGGGAAAGAACGTATTTAAAGGTCTATTGAGGTGGAATATATTGCTGTAAAATAGTGGTGTAACACTTTTTGTTCCCATAGATTCAATTAAGTTTTCTTCCTTTATACGTGTTGCTGGCGTGAAGATTGACTCTGGTTCAGATGCAGATAATTATGATCATCTGCAGCCATATACTTCTGAGATGGGAAGACATATGTACGACAGCATACAAACAGGTTAGGATATTAGTTTATCTTTGATGAACCCGCAGTTTAGAAAATATCCATCCCCACCAAGTCATCTGACAATTGCTTGGTCATGATTGAACCAATGAATTGCCAACAATAACAATATTGTCAACCGCGAAATTACATCTGCTGTTATGTTCTATGAAAGTGCAACAAAATGCTTCTGAGATGGGAAGTCAGGACCTGAATATGAAACAGTGACCTAACTATCGAGACAAGGAGAAGCAAGACCAATGGCAAGTCATCTGCAGTGGACTTGCATTGACAAGTTTAAACAGACCTCTTATCACATTAAGCGTATATTTGGTTTCCTGTTTCTATAGTAAGATTTCCAAGAATGCAAAATAAATTGCCTGCGATAAGCCATATTCGCCTATTTGTCAGTCTACTTACACATATTTATCAACCACAAGCATTTAATTGTGGGTTTTAAGATAATTATTAACACAATAAAGTAACTACATGCAAAAAAAAACGTTTTCGCTTGCATTAACAATGGAGCAATGTTTCAGGTCTTCAAAGAGTTTGAAAATGCATAGTTTTGGGGATCAAATTGAATTAGACTTCACCATAGAGTTACCCTCCCCGAGAGTTTCAGATCTGGTCTATGAGTTTGCTACCTTTCCCAAAAGTACAGGGCTGACCTGTTCAGAATTTGTAGCTTTGCCCAAGTTGCTATTGCAGCAAAGAAATCATATAATTTCCAAACTATCCCAAAATGTAATATTCAACTGATAAGCATCTCTTATTCAGGTTTTACATCAGCTTTGAATATAGAGATTGCAGAAAGTTGATTAGCAAAAACCTTTTCAGTCAATGAACTAGCTCACAAATAATTAAAAAACTCATTGTGGAAACATGATTATTGATGTAGTGATGATAAATATCATCTGAAATTATCAGATTCCTTCTCATCTGTGATATGTTTGTCCTTGTAGGATAATGCGACATTATGCATTGTTTCTGATACTGTCACTAAATCCCATATAAAGTAATTTGACCTAACATGATACAATTCGTTGATTAAATTTATCGAGCAAATTATCGGCGATTGCTCAATTCCGGTGTATTGATTCAACAAAAACACAAAATAGAAGTGGTTTTGAATATCCTTAGATCTTTGCTAACTTCTCCTTATGAAGTGTCCTTGCCATAAATCATCATTCACTCGATTTTATTTTGACTCTTCCTCCGACAGTCTGAACTGAAACGCAAAAAATGCCAGCAATTTATTTAATGGCGGCTGTGTTTCCCATCCATCCGTTTATCCTGCTGATTGGATGTTGGACTACATTATACATTCCTGGTGAATAGGCTCTTTGCTGTGAGTAGCTCTGTGTTATCACTTATTTGTTTCATAATTTATTGAGCCCCTACAAATATATCAAGTCACAAAACCCTTCTTTTTTACATTAATTGTGAGCCAGATCACTGCTTATTTAGCACCCTTTTTAATGTCGAAACGCTCTCTAACATATCTTTAGAGACAGGCAAATGAATTAGAGCAACCTCTCATTTATTTTTTATTTATTGTATGAGCTGGGAACATAAGCTGATTAAACAACGGGCATAGATTATTTTTAATTTTGCATATACAACTGGAGTATCTAAGTTAAATCAGGTTAACAATTAACATGCTGAAAAATGATTATTGATAGTTTTAAGAACAGAAATCCTAGAAATTTACACGCAGATGGCATTTAGCTACTCCAGACAGTTTTTCATAAACAGTATTTACTATACTCCTATCATGGTTTTGCACAGACAGAAATTAGCACAACGTGGTAATCAATGTGAAGTTTCACAGATTGAGGGTTAACTGGCACACTTAATTAAAATAAATTAATCTACATCAAAAATTATAACTGATAGGTTATAAATTTTCTAAATTGAATGTGATTTAATTCTCAGAACATGAATAAAAAACAAACATGAACACAATGTGGTCAACAGCTTAGAAAATAGTATAAAACTTTCCTCTCTTTCCATTGCTTTAGATGACAAAACATTGATGACAGGACACTATACCTCACTGAGATCCCCAGATAGAGTTATAAAGCATGTCAGAAGAGAGGATTACTGTAAAACTCACTGTGCAGTAATGTCATCATGTGCTGCCTACAGCGACAACACAGAAACATCTAACTGCTTACTGTCCTCTGAGGCTAGAGTAGTACTGAGTGACAACCCTGCGAAATTATTGGTCTTTTGATAGTATATTATCCGAAACAGGAAACTAGAGATGACATAATAACTTCGCTAATAGACAGTAAAAAATACAGCTAGTCATGTACTTCTGAGAGGGAAAACTAACTTTATCATAATTTCCCTTTTGGAAATCATGATTGACATTACTACATATGGTTGAGTTTTTTTGGACCATTGACTTTGGTTTTGATAAGTCAGTTTAAAATAATCACTATACTAATTGTGATCCCCCCACCCACCAACTATCAAAGCTTGTTCAGACAGGCTACAGACAGAGAAAAGCTTAGCTTGGTTATATATATGAAGAGTGTGCAATTTACTTTGATTCTGCAGATAATGT
Organism: Membranipora membranacea; assembly: GCA_914767715.1. Classification (NCBI taxonomy): domain Eukaryota; kingdom Metazoa; phylum Bryozoa; class Gymnolaemata; order Cheilostomatida; family Membraniporidae; genus Membranipora; species Membranipora membranacea. The sequence goes on from OU612074.1 coordinate 12,928,096, forward strand.
TTACTTTAATTTATTTTTCCGCATTGTGCTCTATGATGACTTCTCATAAAGTTTAATTAATTGAATTCAATGCCTTCAGAGTCATAGTGAAAAGTGTAGCAAAATTACATTAAGAATTACCCTTGTTTATTCACATTGCAGCTGCCTGAGCACTTAGAATACACCTGTGTATAACCTGCATTCATTAGACTTAAATATTATAGATTCTAGTACACAGCTTAGGCAAGACACAGTTTGAAAGTCAATACAATGCCATTAATATGTCAATATACTAAGTTACCCCATGAAATAAAAATACCTATGTAGGAGAAGGAGGTAGCTCAGTTGGTTAGAGCGCCTGCCCTCTGAGGCGCAAGCGTTGGAGGTCTCGGATTCGAATCCAGCAGCAGTCTACCGACTACTGGGCTCAATTGACGCCACAGATGTGCTCCAACACGCATGCAAACTGAGAGCAACTTGGCCCTGAATATGGCGGCTCCTTTATTTCTCAATTCTTCAAAAGTATTGGTGATATTTGGGATCATCTCTCACTGACTAGAGAGAGGACAACTCCCTGAAATTTTGTTTGAACTATTTCCTTGTTTTCCAAACAGCTGTATGTCTTTAGACTTAAATGTGGTTTACAGCGTATTTGTTGTTCCTAATCCACAGTGGCACACCTATGATCACTGGTCACTAGCCTGTACAGTTACTGTATCTACTATCCTTTCAAGGGGTTGGTGGAAAGAACAATTTTAACTTTGTGACATCACGATCATCATTTCTCTAAAAAACCTTTAACACGGCATATTTCAAAAATAAATGAAGTGGAGACTTTCACAAAAAATCTCATCAGAGAGCTCTTTGTCCTCAACGCCGCACAGAGTCTCCTCATGAAGTATTTGAGTTGGCTTCAATTGATTCGTCATTTATGATTAAAAAAACTGTGTCCTCTGACTATCACTGAGATGAGATACAACTGGAAGGAAACAGTCATCTACGCATAAAACAGAGCTGAGCCCACCAGTAATGGAACAAGCCTCTTTTAATGCAAACATTTTAATGGCTAACATAATTGTTACTATTTGGGGGACACTTATTCCGCATGAATGGACAACTCCATAGGCTGTCATGTTCATATGACATCGCAGCAGGGAGGGTGGGATATACCCTCCCACCCTTCCTGATCGCAGCCATTGACCAATATCAACTAAGCAATTGATGACAGATCGAACCAATCTTCTTGAAAGCTTTGAGCATTCCGGGTTTCCAAGCAAAAAAAACATGGGCTGCAGTGAAAGTTTTCTTTTCAATGTGGAATAGCACCTGTGGTCATTGGTTTTCTTTCTTGTAATATACATACATGACAAGTTGGCAGACCAAGAATTCAGGAGGTCTCCGCGTACGCTCCCCCAATCCGAAGAACCTCCCTGCGTTCGGCAGTGCTGGTACATTTTGGTCCTCGCTTGTCATAATATTTTTAAGCTAAAACTTGAGGGTTCATTATTATGGATGGTGTTATTTTACTTGATTTTGCGAATGATATAGTTGTACAAGCAGCAATGTTAGATCAAACACATAGGTTTATCTACTGTGGAGACAGGAAAACAAAGTTTCCTTAGCAAAAAGAAGCTTAAGAAATGTTCTGGGTAAAGAAGCTGAAAAAAGGGTGGAAAAAGGGAGATATGGAGGGGGTGGAGAAAGCCGCTAAAAACTGGGAGCTTCCCTACCAAATAGGGAGACATGTCAGGTACAGTTATATATATATATATCCTTAATTTCCAATCTAGTTTGGTCGCTGAGCGTATCTGTATTGGTAAAGAGTTAAAAGTTGTAGATATTTGTTCGCTGTGATAATGTAACAGAAGTGCAGTTTTCCCGTTAGACCGTACATTGTCAATTTTCTTAGAAGAATTTTATGGTCAACGCAGTTAAGCGCGCTTAAAACTGATCGTCTACCATCTTTGTTTGCAAATTGCATTATTATACTTTTGCCGGTAGGTATAATGCATAAATAAATTGTGGCAGCAAAGTTCATTATGGCTGTGTTCCTTGTTGGGAGGTGAGGCAAAGCTTGTGGCAAGAATAGCTTAGTTTTTAATTATACAATATTTTGTCTCCCTTACATTGTTTTGAAAATTCAATTATTTTTTTACAGACGTTCAGTCTAAGTTTATTAAATTGCCCTAGGATAAAGCTTTGGAAGATTAAATAGTGGCTCTACTACGACTGAGACTCTCTGGTGCCTTGTGTTGTTGGTTGGGAGGGGAGGCAAGGTTTGCCTACCGAGTGTATTTGATTTGATTTGGGATGATTTGTCTTTTTCGAAAACCTGGCTTCCAAGGGGTTTATGGGCTCATGCTTTACAGGTCATAAATTTTCAAACTCACCACCATGATTTAGTAAATAGGAAATCTTAGTAAGTCCAGCCTGGGAGCTCCAGGTTGGAGGCCATAGTTGGCAAACCTTTGTTTTCCTTAAAATATAATTGTATTCTGCACTGCCTGCTAGGCTAGACGTTCGCTAAGCTTATTCCTGCACATATTGTTGCCTGATGCAAGAAAAGAAAGAAAGTAAATTACTCCGGCTTCAGATAAACATAGACACAGTACTGCATTGTTGCAGAAACAAACACAAGCCTTCTTTGGTTGTAATGAGAAGGTGGCAGTGACATTTTATTCCAAACATATGCTATCAGTGATTCACCACCATTGTTGTTAATGGTCCAGTTACAGCGTCTGTGATATAACATCTCAACATCTCATGGAGAGCCAGTCTGTATGGCCTGTAATTACAGCTCAAAGCAAGAATACTAGTAATGGACACAGCACCCTTCCACATTGATACTCCAGATATGGTACTTATTTTGATCAATCGCACAGGATCAAGCCTTGTTATGCTCACACGGTATGTCAGAGAGCAGATAAGTTACAAACAAAATTATGCTGTGTCAAACATTTCTATATACCCTGTAAATACAGATCAGTTTTACTGCTGGTGTAACACTGATATCAATATACAACATGACATGACATAACATCATTCTATGGGGTAAGTAACAACATCATAAATACGAATGTAAATAGAAGTACCTTTTATAAACAAATTTCGCAATAAATTTCAAAATAAGGATACTAGCTGGCAAGATCCTTATCATATGACAAAATTCTAAAAATAACCTTCAAAAATGTTTGAAAGGCAGCCGCAGTCACCAAACATCATTATAATTATCAAACCTCAACATATCAGCATCATGCACCCAGGATACGGCTTCACATACTTACTCCTTGTGGTCATGTTAGGAGTAAAGACAGTGCAGCTCTCTATCCTCAGCAAGGAGAGGAGCTCACAGCAACAGCGTGTTTAACTGACTCCTATATATCAGCTCAGTGTACAAGAGAAGATCAGACCATCAATGTTCTACATGTACACTAGGTATACCTTGAGGTGTGTCATCAGCCTGCTGTCGAATTCAATGAATGTAAACAATCCAGGTATGCTGTTCAAAGTGAGTTAGTTTCCTTACTGAGCGTAACTGTTTTATTATCGGCATAAATAAAAGCTGAGATTTTAGTTTGAGGTTATCATCACATCATTCTATAATAATCTTTATCTCAATAATAAGAAGAGAAACTAAGATGAGGCTAAGACCTTTTTTATACTTTTCTGTAAGCTGCTTATCATATATGCGACGGAGAATAAAATGGTTTTGAATTTTAGAAACGCTATCGGCTAGTGATATTACTATAATACTTATATCCTCCAGTGCTTTAACTATAATGCTACCGATTTCAAACCAGGCTATCAAGAGATTTTGATGAGGTACAATCATTGATATGAATTCATAGCTTAGTGGTAAAATACATAGCATGGCTATCTGTGGAGGAATTGCATCAGTATATAACTTTGGTCAGTAACTATATCTAACATGAATTCTGGCAGCTTTAACGTTATGCATTGGCTGATGTCCAAGTAACAACCTTTAAAAGGCAGGCAAGCTATTGAACAAAATATGTTTACAAGGGGTCGGATGTATCAAAGACCGATCAAGATGAGAAATTGTTTCTAGCAATCGTGCATAAATTGCCATGTTGGTTCAGGGCCAGATATGTTTCCTAATCCAGGAATATATATCAGTGGGTGCAGGTAAACTATGTTGGACCTAGCAATACTCAATTTAATTTGAAGGTTTTCCTATAGAGAGAAGGTTTTTTTATATTACAGGGACACTCAAAGATACAAATTGACTCCGTTAGTGGAGTTTTAGAGTGACAGACTAATTTTAATATTTATTTGTTTGTTACACAGTGTATCAGCCACTCGTGCTGCAGTGACCTTATGTAATGACCGAGTTACCTGTCAGATACCCATCATACAGATTGAGGCTCTCAATAATGATGTAAATAATCAGGGTCAGGATCAGTACATATCGGTAAGTAATATCTACACTAACATGAGCGGAATTTATAAATCTACAAACATGCTTCCATTAACTTCTAAGAAACCTCTGCAACGCTCGGTGCTTCTGCTACCTTTCTGGTATGGGTGTCAGGATTGGGGATATATCTGGTATATTTTAGAACAAGTCAATTCACAGAAATTCAACACCTAAACATGGATGGATCAGGTTACGATATTGGAATTTTTTCAATTGAGTGAATCCCTGATTTATATTGGGGCTGTCTTGCATCGTACATAATTTAACTTGAACTTTATCATGAGATGCAATACCTTTCTCCCTCATGTCACATGCTTATTTTACAGGATATGATACACATCCACTGTGCGTATAACTGAACACTGAAGTCGGAGGCTTCCATGACCAGCATGCAAGTCACATATCTGTGCAAAGGTATATCACGTTTTAGGCACTTAATACAGTTACTGATACTGTGATTTGATGTGATTGATACCGATTTAATTCGTGAAATGCCTTTAGAAATAACAAAAACTGCATTACGGAGGGATACGTTAAATCCTAACCCAAAAAATATAAATGCTTAGTGTTTGTAGGCAGCCTGGTTGGCTTACCTCATAATTTCTACTACTAACACTGTTTACAATCATAGATTGTACAAAAATGAGTGGGGATATATGAGGATAAACATTATAACTGATTTGTAGGATTCTTATGTCTCGATATATCGTAGTTGGCTCACTTAGGTATTGCATCAGGTCTATAAGACGCAAGTGTTGAAGGTCCTGTGTTCAGATCTTACTGCAGTCTGCTGGCTATACTGGGGTTTGTTGGGTCCGTGGCGTGCCCAAACCTGCCGACACCGAGAACCATAATCCAATATCATTTTGTCACAAACATTAGGTATGCTGCGAGATTGAGTGTTTATACTGTTACATGAGTAGGGAATACCAAAAAATACCAAAAAGAAATATAAAAAATGAGTAAAGTACAGTATGACTTGTAGTGGATTAAAAAATATCTTGTAATATTAAAAACAAATGTCTGAGGAAGGAATCTTTACCACAGGCAGTTCTGTATTTAAGGTTGCGATATCTGCCTGAGCGGAGTTTCGCAAGGAAATTGTTTAATCAATGTTCGTCATCATGTGTTAGCTGCAGGGCCAGGTTCTTGTGTTCGTGTTTTTCGAAGTACAAGGTCTTATACCACAACCCTTCAACTCAAAGCCAGGACCTCAAATGAATCAAAAGTTATGGACAGGTGACATGCAATAAAAGCTGATTGCAATCCATTTTGATACTTCCCTGTTAACACTGATGCTAAAACACATCAAAATGAAATCCATACTGATACCTGCTGTCTGTGGCCCTCGGGAGAAAACAACCCTAGGTCAAAAACAGCCGGAGGCCCAAAAGGCCAAGCATAATTTTTGATTTCTCCAAGTCCCAAAACCTCTTAAACCACTTAAAACAACCTGAGTCAATACAAACTAAAGTTTTAGGGAAAAAAATATTTTTTTCAAAAAACCGGCCAAGTATGACTTTTGAGTTCTCCATGTCACAAAAATTTTGATTCTTAAATTTCTTAGTGTTTATTTACGTCCCTGGACAGAATGCGGATATAGTGACTCTCAATGTCTTGTAGTAGAGAGGACTGCTCTGAACAATACTCCCATTATTGTGGGTACTGTGGTGGCATTAGTGATTGTTCTGATAACAGTTGTAGTTGTCGTATTAATTTACAAACAACGCAACATGTAAGAAATAATTTTACTTACATACTTCCTTTTCTTATCGCACCAGTTTTAGAAAGCAACATTGAATGTAAGGTGTGGTTAAATTACCTCAACAACATTCCTCCTGGCATTTCTTTTTGTGTCATTATACTTGGAAGCTTTTTTGAAGAGAAATTTGGGGACAAATTAATATTATATGAACTCAAAATGTAATGTTATCATAAATAAACTGTAAATTTATTCAGTCCAATCAGAGAGAACTAATAATACATTCACAGCAATAGCAGGGACGCTGCTGGAAGAGGGGGGGGGCATCGGGCGGTGGGCAAAAGTCTAGGGGGCTCAAACTACTGGAAAAGAAGAGTAGTATTGCAATCAGGTCCTTTTCATATTCCTTTCTATTGAATAGTACAAAATATAAAAACTCTAACTAAGTAATTTATGCAGGGAAGGTGAATTTATGGCAATTTGAGTTTTTGATGATGTTTTTTATCCACACAGGCAGGCAGACAGGCAGGCAGGCAAGGAGGCTAATATTGAAAAGGCTGTAGATTCAGGCACTGATACTTCTAACATCTGAGTCCTGCAGGCATTGAGATGGTTAGTCATATTTTTGACTCAGCAGATACAGGTGAGTCCACAGAGTAAGCTGATATAATACAAGTGTGCTATGACCTGTTAATGAGTCATCTCTATTCCAAGGCTTTTTATATCCCATCATCATAGCTTGAAACCGACATGACACAATTTGACTTTCAAAAATTAATGATTGATCATCATGGAGATATTATTATATTCACAATATTTGTTGTTGTATCGCATGGTATATTGAATTTGAATCTTGAGCCTCTGTTACAGGAGCAATGTACAATGGGGAGGATCCTAGCAGAATCCACTGTAACATATGGTAGTGATCAACCAGCACTGCTTTGTAGTATCATTAATTTCTCAGGATCCATGTAGAGCTTCATTCTGCAAAAATATACCCCAGAATCCTCAATTTTTGTGAGATGTTCAAGACTTTTAATACGTTTGATGGTTGCTGACTTTAAATTTCATGTTTTTCATTCAAGGTTTAGGTTCTATCAGGCAAAACTTTAGATGCAATTTGTGATATTTCTATTTCGAAGATTCACAGCCTATACCATCAATGATAGTGATCTAATTTTGGTACATGCCTTCCCTAATTTACACATGAATATATAGAGTGTTCGCACGGCTTCCCTGTACCCTCACCTTGTCCCAGACGAAAATAAGAAAGGAAGGCTAATGACCTTTTCCTAGCAATGGTATCAGGGTATTTATCTATAAATAGTCTTTGCAATGAACTAAAGCTAGTTAGTTGATAAGTTCCTTTAGTTTGTCGGGTCAGAAAGCCACAATATCATACTGTGGCTTTCGTGACGTTTGTGTATCTAGCTCGTAAATACACATACGATCTACAGCTAAAAATTCCATTTATTAATTAATGTCAATGTCTCAATCATATCATAGAAAATACTTAAGATAGGACATATTTACTTTGCCTATATAGTACCTGTTATTTCATAATGATAGATAAGGCACAGTGATTTTTAGTTGACCTAATTGGTTTTGATAAGGATGGGGGAAGTAGCTAACAGTGATATAATCAAAGTACTATGCGTGTTTATTATACTGAGAGTTAAGCACGACCTACCTGACGTGATTTAGTCTCTCAAAAGTAAGTAAAAACAATTAATGATGGGGTTCTTGTACCTTAAAAGTAGCTAAAGACTTCACCTCAAGTTATTGTGATGGGTGATGTATGAAATCAGGAATAGCATGTGTCACCCCAATATGCATGTATATTGATTGCTGGCTGATTTTTCAATCAATTGGAAACGTACTGATTAGGTTGAAATTCTGATTCGCAAGGAACATTTGACCATCGGGTTTGTGATCTTTACAAACTACCATGCGATAGCTGTAGGACTGGTAAAATGTACTAAAAGCTGATTGTTATTGATTCAGGTACCTCCCTGTTGTTACGAATGCTGAAATAAATAACTAGGTCTGAAATCTACTTGGACATGACTGTCAACTTTATTCCTTGTTTACTCATTCGTAGACGTTTTCTGCAAGCTGATCAGCTAATTCTAGTGATGGCCAGCAATTGCTATACACACACACTTGTTACGGTGAGTTAAGATTACAAACATCGGCTTGCAATGTTTCGCTTCAAATTTAGTCTTAAAAAACTTGATAAAGCCATTAGAGCTCAGACTACGACTGAACGCAGTCAGCCACTACTGAAATCTGCTAGCAATTATTGTATAGCGAGATATGATGTCATATGTGTGTCTCCATGATCAAATCAACAGTACAAAGCAAAGAGCTCCTACAATCGTACAAAGCTAAGTCAACTGTGGTTTGGTATTTCACTCAATATCACGATCACTGCATTTCCATGGTAGTTAGCCTTAGCTTCGAGCTATGGAACTGCCTCCGAGATCGGCCTGAGCTCCAAAGTTCAGCTTGCACATATCTGCTAACACTGCAGTTAGTTTGCATGGCTGAGCAGTTAGCATCAAAGACTAAAATGCGGGAAGCTGGGGTTCAAGTCACGGTAGTGGCAGATTCTTATGATGTTTTTCCTTCTCCGCTCTAACATGGGAATGACTGCATATTTCGAGATCGAGCCAAGAGGTGACAACTCAGCTCGATCTAGGCCGACCTCGAAACTCCCATGGAAACATAGTGAATGGATAACACTGAGTTTGCTGGATAACCTATTTTATTTATTTTAATTTTCAGGGCTTTGTGACGATAATGGTAGTAGCTTGGAGTCCACTGAATGTATTGTCTCAAGGTACTGATACCGATTTGGGTACAGAACCACCAGTCACCATTGAAGCTCTCGTAACAACAACCAAAACCATTGAACCAACTGCTGCAGATAAGATGCAATTGTTTACTGTTGTAGCTTCTGCTGAATTTGAATTATCTTTCTATTTAACAGCATCGATCGCATACAAATCCAATTGGTCTTTGCTCTAAGTACATCAATACGGATATTTTTTTCTGTGAATGTGTTGTGTAATCTTGGTTGATGAGATTGTCGCTCTTTGTTGCAGCAGCCACAAATATTAACGTTATTCCGCAGACTACCTCCAGTTTAATGGTAGATTGGGTCGGAACTGAAAGTCAACATTATGAGGTGAGCAAAACATCTTGGTCTTCATTTTTACTGCGTGACACTTCGTCATTACATTTATGCATGTCATCTGGGGTTGTTGCAAACTCATAAGTAACATACTGAATGAGTTCTTGATGAGTTAGCAGTTGATATATAAGCTCAGTGCACTCCTAAGTAAGAAACACTTACATTGAAAATTACCTGTAGAAATGTGAAATGAATCTATTAGTTCTATTTTGAGGTTCCGCTGAAAAGTTATGCCAGCTTTGAACCAAGTTTATCAACTGAAAATTTCAGACAGTTTGGCGCACCTCGTTTTTGTTCTTTGTAAAAAAATTTTAAATAAGACCCCTTAAGAATATAAGAGCGAATTTTTGTTGTTGTTTCCAGCACAATATCATGAGGTAGAAAAGAAAGGCTTATCAAATTGTTGCTTATGACAAGATAAATTGGACTTTCTCTTTTCTTAGGTTGAATACAAAGTTAGCGGTACAGATGAATCCGCATACAGTTCTGCAAACCCTTCAAATAGAGTCACAGGCAGCTTTTTACAATATGATATTGTGTCACTTTCTCTCGCACCTGGTACAGCCTATGATATTAGAGTGGTAGCATACACCACTGAAACAGGCGGGACAGGGGTACCAAGCTCTCCTGCTATCACTGGGAACACAGGTAAGAGTGTAAATAATGGTAGTTCTTTGAACAAGTTGAATTACTGTTGCACTTCTTATTATCCTAACTGCGTACAAAATGCTCCTTTAAGCAAGGCTAGAAAGCTGCTAGTACAAAAAGCTTATAGTGTAATGAATTCGCTGGTGTAAGTTATCATCTTTTTCATCACTTTTAAAATTACTCCTAATATTTGTCAAATAGAACACAGCAGCACCTCTCCCGTAAGCATTCTGACGAGTGAGTCAGAAATCACCACGCTTGCAAATTCTACACAAGGATCAACATTCGCCCCATTCGACCACCGATAATCAGGGTGTGTCAACAGAGGCCAAAATCATGACAACATCCCATTCAGATGTAGAAGACACAACAACCAATGACAGAGTTCCCAGCAGCAATCCAACAACTACAGGGGTCAACTCTTTCACAGCTGAGCAGAATCAGACCACTAGCAGTACACCAATGCTATCAGCTACAACAGATGGAGCAATGATAGAAAATGTAACAAATACATTGCAGGTATCTGATTTATCAACAACCAGCAGAAGCAGTCCCTCTACAACAAATCAGCTGCCTTCTTTGGCTCAAACAACTTTTGATCCTAGCTTGAGTTACACTACATCAGTTCTCGTCACCAATAGTACACCAAATTCAAACTCAACATTTGTTAATGGTACTGCTGCTGCTGAACCAACAACTTGGTTTAATACAATGACTACAATGCAGGCAAGACAATTTGTAACAACTACCACTGCAACGGAAGATAATGCAACGACCGCAGCTACAGAAGTGACGACCACAGAGAGGGCTACAACGACAACCGAAATGATGCGTAAGAAATACAGCTTGGTGCTGGAATCCACTCACCTAAAATTGACACCTGCAAAAACCTTACCACTACTAAAGTCCAATATGACCAAAAGTATGATTTCCAGCGTTAATTTTTGCATGCAGATACGTTGGAACTTCGGAGCAAATCCTTTTCCGGTTGGGGAAACACCCAGACTTCAAATTTCCAATTTTCTTTACCTCACAATTGCATGTGCAATTGAAATCATCCTAGGAGCCTGTTTTACCTGATTGAATAATGCTTTGATTTTAGTTGTAAAAGATAAATTTAGATTTACTACTACTTGTCATAGAGTTGCCCGACCTTGAAGTAACTAAACCAGAGAGGGCAACTCTCTAACAAACCAAATTATTATTATCCTCTCATGAACAGCACAATGCTATCTGCACACAATTCAATGACTTATGACCAAACAAAAGCCGTGCTTCAGCTTTCACAATCTAGTACCTAACTATAGACTCAATTTTACAAAGTCTATGTGCCTAACTCAACTCAAGCTGGTGCGGTGTGGTAAGACTTTTCATTATTTTGTCAATATCTCTGCGCAAGCGAAACACTTACTTTATTTAGCTGTGTTTCTTTTGTTGAATCTCTCAGGGTGATTTGTTGGAGAGTTAACATCTTATTCCTCCTTCTTGTCTGTCCGTCCAAGCTTACCACCTTCACTGTCGTTTATTCAATTTCGAATTCATAATTGCTTCTTATTTCATATCTTACTGTACAATCTAGATGTGAAACGTCAATACTCAAACCTCACTATCCTATGCATTCATATCATAAAATAACTGGTTATACATATTCTATCACTCAACGATACCGGTATAACCTGGTTATCGCATAATGCAAAATGAAAAATATAGGTAACAAGTCAGTATGCTTAGTATTATTGCCATCGAACAAGGTAATGATGTAGGTGATGATAATGATCACCATTTTGTAGATCATTACTGGAGGTTCATTTTTCCAATGAAAAGTTAAGCTTTTTTATAGGGGTTCATTTATAGATATAGTTATCTTATGTTATTATTTAGTATTTCATTAGTGACAGTAAGGGTTTTTGCATTCTAATGAGATCACTAGTTAACTCTACTAATTTCCGAGTCCTGAGCTAATTTCTCTAATAATTTACATTGTAGTACCATCTGCTCCCACTGTTCCTTCTGCTACACAATCTGGTAGAGTTATTACAGTCACCTGGGATTATAGTGTTGGTCATATTGTGGAGGGATTCAGAGTCTTCTGTGATCCACCAATAGGTAATGTGCTGTCATCTCATAATTTTACATCAATGTTAATATTTGAGTATCTTAAAATATAAACAATGTTTTCCGTCTGTTTTCGATATAAATTCACCAACAGAGATTGGTATATTTGTTTCAGATACACAATGCTCTCCCACGACTGGTAAACAGGTGGCACCAGGTACAGAAAGGACAGCCACCATTAGTAATGGTATCCATGGAGAAGCCTACACTTTCATTGTGAAGGCTTATGTTACATCAGAAGGCATTGAACTGTTAAGTGAGAACAGCAGTGTGGCTTCACTTCAAATGGGTAAAATTGCAGATCATTATTGTCAACATTCTTCCCCACTATATATATATATATATATAGATTCAAATCTGTGCTTTTATGTGTCATCTGTGTGTATTTGGCCCCAACTAAGTGTCACTCAAAACCCAATAGTAATTAATGGTAGATAAAACAGCCTGACATGGTCGGACAACTCCAATGCAAAGATTTGCCCTACTGAGTCATTCATATTTATATGAATCACTCATTGTCCAGGGTTTTATGGGTACCAATCGTGGGCTATGTAATATATGACACTTTATTGCACAAATGTGTATAGTGGGGAAGAATGTTGACAATAACTATAAAGCCAGGACTTAAAATAGTAAACTGAATGATACTATGATACTATGCTATGTTATGGTTATACTACTGGTTTTTACCTACATGTAATTGTTCTGAGATCTAGTTGTACACAGAATGTTTTGATATTTTCCAAGCCCAGCTACGTGGAGCATTCTATTTCGTAACTATGCAGTATCATGTAGGCCTTAAGCTAGAAAAAAAAAAGAGTGTTAGCCTTGACAATCTCATAGTGATTTGAAAGTTGATTTAAAATGTAATCTCTCTTTATATTTGAAGCTGCGCTGAAATTAACTGGTCTAGCTGTTGATGGTCAATCCAGTGCTTCTGTCACGCTCAACTGGGATGCACCAGTTGACTCAACGTTGGTCAACTACAGAGTCACCTATACCTCAACTACTGTAAGTGATGTTTCTATAGCTGTAAAATCGAAAGAATGGCAAAACCTTCAGCTATACCTGCGTGTTCTTAGTTTAAACAATACAGGAAAGCTGGTAGCCTGTTTTGCCACAGAGCTGACATGTAAAGCGCCTTCATAAATTGGGGATACCTTAGGAGGGACATATTACTGTACACCGAGCATATTGGTCCGGTGATAATCTCTGTCAGGTTCAATTTGCATATTTTCTCGCTCTTTATTCACAGTGAAAATAACCTTGACTATTTCTGGAGGTATTTCCATCTCTTATTTGATCATTCATGGGGCCTCAACAAAATAAAATACCCACCTCACTTGTATAAGTATAAGCCTTATTTGTTTTGGCAGACTGGCTGTGATGGTGGTACCAAGTCCACTACTGACGACTCCACCACAACTCTTGATATCACATCACTCACTTCTGGGTGTAGTTACAACTTCACTGTAGCCTCTATACTAGCTAATGGTGGCAGCAGTCCTGAGAGTGACCCTGTAGACCACACAATAGGTTTGTACAAATTAAATACATAATAACACGTACGTGATCCAAGGATTTTTACCTGTACAAAGATAAGTGACAATGGAATTTCAATGGCTTTCAAGTCCCATATATATATGTTGTGAATGATGCTATGCAATCTTATGACTTTACTACCGATATTGATGTATGCGTAATTATTTCGAGATCTGGTTGTACTCAGCCCTTTTTTGATATTCCAAGACCATCTAGAATCTAGATGAAGCATCAAATTTCGTTACTACGCAGTGTTATGTGGGCCTTAGGCTAGACAAAAAGTACTAACCTTGTCAATCGCATTATGATGTGAAAGCTGATTTCAAATTTCATGTATTTTTTTATTTGAAGATGCCATGAAATTATCTAATCTAGTTGTTAAAGAGGCAAGTGGAACTTCTGTCAAGCTCACCTGGACTGCACCAACTGCCTCTGTGTTGGACCACTACAGAGTCAGCTATACCTCAACTATTGTAAGTGATGTCTCTATTGTGGTAAGAAATAAAAGAGTGGCAAAGCCTTCAGCTATACCTGCATGTTCTTACTTGAAACAATACAGGAAAGCTGGTAGCCTGTTTTGCCACTGAGATGACGTGTAAAACCTCATTATAAATAAGAGATACCTTAGGAGAGTCATTTATTACTGTACACTGAGCATATTGGTCTGGTGATAATCTCTGTCAGGTTCAACTCACATGTTTTCTTGCTCTTTTATTCACAGTGAAAATAACCTTGACTATTTCTGGAGGTATTTCCATCTCTTATTTGATCATTCATGGGGGCCTCAACAAAATAAAATACCCACCTCACTTGTATAAGTATAAGCCTTATTTGTTTTGGCAGACTGGCTGCGATGGTGGTACCAAGTCCACTACTGACGACTCCACCACAACTCTTGATATCACATCACTCACTTCTGGGTGTAGTTACAACTTCACTGTAGCCTCTATACTAGCTAATGGTGGCAGCAGTCCTGAGAGTGACCCTGTAGACTACATAATAGGTTTGTACAAATTAAATACCTGAATAACATGTACGTGATCCAAGGAATTTTACTTGTACATTTATAGGTGACAATTGAATGATCCTTTTAACTGCCGCCTAATGTAATTGTGATATTCATTGTATATCTCTGCTCTTGTTCAGCCCCACTAGCTGTCACAGACCTCACTGTGACCTCCAGTAGCTCATCAACCATTACGGTTAGCTGGAACTACAGCAATGAATCTGTCTTTGACATATTCGTCGTCGAGTGTTATGGGGACTGTCAGTCAATACAACTGATCTCTCGGTCCTGAGAGAGGACCTCACACCAGGCCAGACATACTCAATTATAGTCTACACCATGAGCAATGGTGTGTCAAGTCTGCCTGAGAGTAAAATATGTTCTACTTGGTAAGACTCGGGAGTGGCTTTGACACTGAAGGAAGGATGGTAGCACAAACTCTCTAACTGGTTAACTAATCTCACACTTACATAAGCACGATATTGTACATGTCATAAAACAGGAATATTTGGTCCAGGGCTTTGGCGCTGCATTTTGCAATTCAATGGCATTTCTATATGGATTATCTCATCAACTAATAGATACAGAGAATCGTTCTTCAGCTATTCTCTGTTTTTCTTTCTTACAGCTCCATCCTCAGTGGCTGACTTAAAGGCCTTCAAGATTACAGAAGACAGTATCACTTACCAATGGTATGCTGGAGCTGGTAGACAAGATGGTTTTGAAACTGAATTTTCAGACCCTGCAGCAAGTAAATGTGAGTATTCCAAACCAATAGCAACTCCTCCGCCTCTTTTTTAAATGAGACTATAAAAGCTAGACACAAATTCTATTTTGTCAATTTTAACTTAGATCTTTGTACACGAGATGATAGCTAAGGACATTTATCAGTATGTTTACACAGCTTTATGTTTGATAACTGATATAGAATCCGACCATATCCTGCCTGTCAGGAGGCACTTTGTCTATGTATATGGCTGATAAACACGACTTGTCTCTTCAAAACATCTATGCCTTGGATGTTGTGTGTGTGTGTGGTTACAATTTAGGCTGGGAATTTCAACCACTTCTCTCAGCATATCATTTAGTTGTAATATCTCTGAATTGCAGCCGATGTAACACAATCAAAAGATTCTACTAACAGACCATTGCACTCTATCACAATCAGTATGCTGTCTGCTGACACTGAATACACTGTGTCTGTGAGAAGTAAAGCTGTAGACTCTGCTACTGGATCTGGTAACAAGTTTAGCCCTCCTATGAATGACACATCTAGTACTATAGAAAATGGTATGTACATCTCAATTACTCTGATTTGCGGCTCCCAGTAGCAAGAGTAGACCGCTGATAGCAGTTTATGTCTTCAACACATTTTACAATTGTTCGTATGCTGCATGTACTGCTGCCAATTCTATCCTAAATAACTAGAACTGATATAATCGGGAACCTACCGAAAAGATGCACGGCAGTAGGAGTTATGTTGGAAGTTGTTTATAGGAAAATAAAATACTAATGACATGTGACAACTTGTCTTGAAAAAATGAGTAGATTGATCAATTGAATGCTTAATCTGTTAGTGCGTTATTGGACCAATTAGTAGATATATTAAAGAGATCATTATCAAATTAGACAAATCACTCTGTACAAGCGACAGCTCCATCGGTGTAGAAATAAACAAGTACATTTTATTCATGGTCCTCATGATCCTGACTTGCCTTAGTTAAATTTTAATATTTAGGTTATGTAAGCTTATCCATAGTTTGAATATACAAATGGATGTGAAATACCTTACTCTTCTTGTCACAGGAGAACTGGGTGATTATTACTTTTTTTATATTTTGCTTTAGTCTTGCCGAAAGTTGCTATCTTTACATGGTATTGGTTGGTGTTAAATGCTTCAAGTCTTCAATAACAATGCTTCATTTATGTATGAAATCAAAGTTTAGATCCGTTTATTCAATTTTTCATCGCGAAGCCAAATTTCGACAATATTTTAAAGAAGTTTGTATTGATAAATAAACATTACAACCTTCAATTTCATATTTAAATATGTGTTCAGTTATAATTGTTTGGAATCTTATAAACAAACACGACAGGATGTAAAATTGTGTTTTCTATGTTGCAGTACCAGGAATGGTAAAACATCTCATAGAGAAGGACAAGGGTACTCACACAATCATGATCCAGTGGGATCCTCCATCACCCCTAAACTCAGTTGTTGGGTATGCTTTCACAGTATACGAGATTGATGGTAACGGTCCCATAGGTAGCTGTAAGCAAGCTACTATTCTAGACTGTGAAGCCTGCGAGGTATGTCTTTAATAACAAGGAAGAACATGTGGCTCCCAACATTAAACATTATTAATTACCTATAACCATAGGCCTATACATGTATATGTAGTTTTGCTGCATCCATATCTATAATACCAGATATGTAATGTAAGCCTGCACTGCGAACGATACCTTTGCTATCAAGATATGCTTTATACACTCTATAGTGTTTACTAAACTACACCATCACATTGATCAGTATTTACTTATGAGAAGTTTTGTTGTTAAATTAGCTTTCTGTCAGTTGTTTTTGTTTTTCTTTATCTAGTCCCGGAAAAATGATTCTGCTTACGACCATTGGAGAACACAGCTATCCTGTGGTGACGCAACCGACCAGATTATAACCAATGTGAACGAGACCCAAGAATTCACTGCAAATAACTTGGAGCCTGTGACTACCTATGCCGTTAAAGTGTTTGCGCTCAACACAAGAAATCTGACCAATGAGAGGCCTCTTGAGATAAAGACAGCCGCAGCATGTAAGTAGTACACGCAAAATTAATTGATAGTGTGGTTTGAGTTGAGGGAGTCGGAAGGGAGGCCGCCATTGTCCAAATATTTTGATAATAAACTTTTGAATACTGTAAACTTAATATGTATGTAAGTAAACAAAAGTCGCCCACTCTTGAAATGTAGGCCTAGTGACAGTCGTACTTCAATCTATCGAATACTATGTTATAAGATGTAAATCTGGTTTGGAAAGTGGTCTGTACCGAGTTTCTCCTCACTATGCACATACTTTAAGCCCAACCCTCCCCCTCTTCAAACCATTCAGCTAGGTTAGAGTACCCATAAAAGTATAAGTTTAAGTTTCTAAACTAAGATCTGCGTTTGTTATTTCAATTGTTTCTGAATCTTTTAACCAAAATTTTATTGCAAATTGAATTCACTCTAATACACACACATATTTTCCTTCATTGATCAAAAAATTCTTGTGCATAATCTTCGATAAGGAAGTTATTATTATACTTCTTTTGTTGAGTAAGATCTCAGCTGTCTGTCATTGGCCCAAATTCGGGTCTCATACCATAGCGTCAGAGCATCGTAGACTAGTTTCTCTCATTTTTTGTAAATACATGGAGAGGACAACTGAAACAACTGTTACATAATCCCTAGTTCCTGACTCCCATTCAGGACCCAGGTAATGACTTGCCTGAAATCCAGTGTTCAAACAATGCCGAACATGAAACATGCTAAAAATTGATCGATATCATTAGCTCATTAAACAATGAAACCTAACTTAATTAAAAACTTGCATCTTGTGACTTTGAAGTGCCTAATGGGCAGCCAACCGTCAATGTAACTGGATTCACACATAACACTATCGATATAAGCTGGAGTGCTGTCAATGACAGTGTTGGGAATATAACTCACTATACAATTACTGTGGAGAATGCTGTGGAAGCTGGTCAAACAGCAGAGGTGATCGCTCCTATCAGAGTGAACCGAACAGGAGTGGTGAGATCTAATATCATATGAATATTAATGTTTTGTTTGTGATCTTCAAAGTCATACACATGCGATCAGCTGCTCCCCTAAAGGACTGTTATTGCTTTCAGCACAAAGAAAAACCTTTTTAGTATTCGAGCTCATTTACATATGGGCTGTCTTATTCAATAGATAAATAAATCAAAGGCATCTCTTTGTAGGTACAAACTTACACTTATTCACTACAATATCTCGTTCCACATACTGTATATAAAATAAGTGTGACAGCATTGACATCAGCTGGTATTGGACAACCTGGAATTGTGCAACAATGCACAGCTGAGTTCAGTAAGTACAGTGATGAATTTTGTGTCAGGCCACTTACTCCCATATTCAGCTGAAAATGATGCCTTTCCCAAATTCTTCAAAGTCAGCTAATCGTGTCAGGCGACATGTCATGGAAGTAAAGGTGAAAAGCTCATACTAATAGTTTATTAAGAAACTCTTTGTTACCACATTGTTGGACCCAATATTTTTTGGATCCGAATTGCCATAGAAGGTAGAAAACTAATCTAAAGACTTAGTTGTGAGTTTCTTTGTAACACCAAATTGTTAGAGTCGATTTTTATGGATGCGTTATCATTTTCTTACAGTACCTGATAAACCAGCTTCTTTGAGTCTCACGCCAGGGACTTATAACATAACTGCTGTGTGGGAAGAACCTCATATGTCAAATGGAATCGTAGTGATGTACAATCTCACTCTGTACAAAGTAGATAAAGACAACAACACATTGGGAGTTGCTGAGACAACAGAGGTAAGTCCATGCTATATTTTGGATAGTATTGGACAAAATACAAGTTCATCTGCATCTTATTGTTTTTTATGAGTTTTACATTGCAATTTATTCCGGGCTTTAGTTATTACTTTTTATTAGGATTAGTGTTGGGTACATGAGATTAAAGTATAAAAAAATATGGTTGATCCAACAAACAATAGACCCATGAAGACTCTGATTGGCAAAATATTAGTTAGTGATGCAGCCGAAATATAGATGTCCTAAAACTATGATGTAAAGCCGATTACTTGAGTTTTGATAACATATCAAACTGCTCTTGTTATAAATAACTTATTAATAATGGTGTTTCAAGTAACGTAATGTAATGTGTGATATGCGTGACAAGTGTGATGAATCATTGTTAAACTTTGCTATTGTTGATCAACGTATTTGATATGCGATTATCATCTTTGTTGTTTCTAGTATCCGGCCAATATTACTTCTGCTACACTTACCCATGGGATCATCAAACCCTACAGAAGTTACAGGGTTGAGGTAGCAGCTAAAAACAGTTATGATGTGTATGGAGGCGCTATAATACAACACACAATGACACTTTCTACTGGTTAGAGAATAACCTGTGTGGCTGATTGCTGTGTCTTTTTATCATAATTCCCATAAATATTTTTATTGATAAGAATTGATGTTGATGTCTCAACTCTCAATCTCAAGATTTTGGCCAGTTAGACCTGTTTTCACATCCTTTGGTTCACATAATACATCTTAACTGTTACTTATGTGGCTGTTTTCTATTGATTAGCAGAAAGTCACACAAGATTTGTGTGATTCAATTATTTGTATGCTATTTCAGCACCTACTGGCAAACCTGAAAATATCGAGGGAGACCCAATCACATCTAACTCAATCACTCTGAACTGGGATGCCATCAATGCAGATTTAGTCAACGGGCAGCTAAAGTAAGGCTTACCCATATTTTCAGTAGGGTTTAAACCCCATATTTCTTCATCATGAAAGATAGATACCAACTTTAACGAGGATTAGAAAGAACAAGACAAGCAGATCTAATCAACCAAGGTGGTTGTCATATGAAGCTGGCAATTTTACCACATTACCAGATTACAATTTTGATTTTGGTTTCAGACACTATAAGATAACGAGCAATACCTCAACAGATTTGGTGGAAATACCAGGTAACATGACAACAAAGAAGAAATTCATTAACCTGAATGCCAACACATATTATGAGTTTAAGATCAGCGGATGTACAGTTTATGGCGGATGTGCGAACACAACTTTTACAGCTGAGAAAGTCATCAAAACCAAAGAAGCAGGTGAATTTTTACTTCCATTACTCAAGTTATTTTTTTGTGATTTTTTAACCACAAATTTGGTAGTTTACATATTGTCCTTTGGATAGGAGCTCGGGACTTCTTCAAATTAGTCAGGATCCAAGGTGGTGATATTAGGCCTGGCTCAGTGTTGACGTTATAGTAAATGATGATCTCCATAGTTTAGACTTATGTGGATTGCGCAAATTGCGATACTGTAACTGAGAACTGGTGCTGTATATTGAAAAGCCAATGAGTGTTTGTTAATATAGAATATTTTCCGATGGTTGGCATAGCCTAGGGCCGGGTGTGTAAATGAGTTTTTGTCTGTTTTTAATATTTCCCTGATTGCTGACACAAACAGGTCCAGGTGCTGTTGAGAAGCCGACTATATCACTATGTGATATGCAGGGCCTGCAATGTTTCACTGTGGTATCAGTGAGTTGGGCTTATCCAGAGTCTAATGGTGTCGTCATTACCGGCTTCATAGTCACTGTAACTAGTGATAGAGACGTGAGTTAAAGATCAATGGTGTAATTCATTGATCTCTTTGTGTTTTTGGGTACAGGTTTGCCACAAACTTCGCTAAATCACTGGGTGCATGTTTCTACGGATAACATTTAGGGCTTTTTGTCAGAGTCAACATCACTTCTCACATAGATCTGTAGAACAGGTGATTCATGTACACTGTAACACTTGGTGTAAAGCAGCAATGTCAGGTGTGGAGGAGTTGATGTCATGCTGTCTCTAATAAAGTTGTTTTTTCTCACTTAGTGTTTCATTATGTAATCTACAGTAACATTACTTTGCACTTCTGCATAGGATCATGTCTTTCTGAGGGCTTCACATGAGGTTTATAATGGATGAGAGGGTATTAACAAATCTGATAATTACCTACACGCATTGGTTACTATATCTGGTGGCAATAACGACGATAAATGCTGTGCTTGTTCTTTTATGCAATCTATGATTTGAGTGCTTAATTTATGTTGGTTGCACTATTGTTGCAAGTCTTGGATTTGGCTTTGTCTATCAAAATTTCAATCGTATTTTAACACACATAGTCATAGAAATAGTTCAAGATGTGTAATCGATGATTTCTGTCATCAAGTTTCTCATTACCTGCAGTACATCCATACTGCCACTGAGAAGTCATTTATAGTAGAACAAGACATTTTTCTGAATTTGATTACCAACTTTTTTAATGAAATTCAAAGTTTTTGTAGTTGCTGGATCGGTCAGATACTTGATGGAAGATGGTCCTTTCGAATCAGACCGAATAAAGATCAAATGGGATCCACCATCCCCACTGAATTCTGTTGTTGCTTACGGCGTGAAGGTATCACAGGATGGGACCTGTGTACAATCAATTATTCTCGATTGTGACTCTTGTGAGGTAGGCTGATGTTATATGTATCATTACTTTATGGTTTTCTTGTCATGTGTGTAAGGATCCATGTTAGTATCACCATTCCCGAATTAGCTTAAGATGTTACTTACCTTCACCAGATTCGCGCTAATATCTACATAGATCTTTGTTACTTTATAATCTCATCAGCAATAAGTGTGTTATAAGGTATTGCGATATGTTTTATGGTTTATAATCAATTTTTTTTCTCATTCTCAGCGTTATGTGACATTTGGTTGGCAACAAATAAGAAGGTGTGGTGATTTCTTTCCATTCCTTTGTAGACGAGGAAGGGAACAACCAATTACACTCATTGGGAGGAACAACTGGGCTGTGGGGACCTAATTGTGCGACAAACAATAGAGAACGTTACTGCGACCCAACAACTGACGACCACAAATTTAACAGATAATACAGAATATCTCATAGAGGTTTATGCTCTGAATACTCGAGATCTGTCTAACCCAGAGACCCTGACACTCAAAACCAAAGTGGCCTGTGAGTTGAGCTGTACTGATACCTATGCCTGTTGATTATCATATCCTAGTATTGATTGGCAGTTGTAACCTCAGAGTGCAGAGTGGTTTGCATAATGTCACATTACCAACATATAAGCCAGAAAATTAATGTGTATATAAGGTCAAATTGAGAATCTGCTGAGGTTGCAACCTTTGTCAGGGAGTTTATACCACAAGTATTGTTCATATTATTTTCGGTTAATTTTGGTGAAACTTGCCTATTAGATCAAGTAAGAGGCAGACATGCAGCATATGTATGAGTTTTTACAACTTGTCAGAAAGTACATAAATATGTCAATTTACACTCCACATTTTAGTGCCATTTGAGAAGCCAACAGTTACTGTATTGGACTCAAACTACAACACAATCAATATAAGCTGGAACAAAGTGACAAGGCTCAGTTATATAATAGTACAGTACTTTGTTATAACTTGTAAAATTTACTAACTTTAGCCTGGCCTTTGAGCCTCATATTTTGTAGATATCTTATCTTGGCTCATACATTATCTAGCACCACATTATGCTAATCTATTCATCTGGTCAGTTCCCGGGTTTTTCTCGTTCCTATTTTTCTAAATAACTGAAGAGACAAGTTGTCTTTTCGCAATTCCCACCCTCCCACTTTAAAGTTTTACCTTATGTTACTGTATTTCTCAGTGTGTGAAATGAAACTTAAGTGCATGTGCGGTTGGTGCTAAATTTTCCGCCTTTTCTGAAGTGTCGACGCCGAATTTCCTCCTATAAAGTCCTTGCCCTGCCCATGCTGTTCTCCAGCAACTTACTGTACTTACATAAATGTTGTATTTCTAACTTAATGGTGGTTAACCAGGAAAAGGCGTATTAGTCGCCCCCCTCCTATAGGGGAACCCCCAGCTATCTTGTTAATCAATTAGAAATCTCTAAGTGGCTCAAAGAATGATCCTACCAACCTAGGGATAAACATGGAGACCCTTCTTACATCTTTTCTTGGACGTCTGTTTGTCTGTTAGTCTGCTAGCATTAGGTCGGTTGGTCTGTTAGCCTTTGGTTAGGGCAATGCTATGAAGCTGTCTTTTTGACAGGTAGGGTTCCCAGAGCGTCACTCAAATCGGGCTTGTTGGATGTTTTATTTTAGTTTTAGTTTTATCCTACTATTACAGTTCTCAAAGATGTAACAAATGCTAAAAACTTCATATGTTCATCAGGTGTCATTTACACTGCATAATTTTGTTTTACAGATGTAGGTATATCAACAAGCTCACAGCGTCCAGCAGTTCCATCAGCTCAACAGACCGGCGGCAGTGCATTGATAGCAGTTTCAGCAGTGTTAGCTGTATCTCTAGCGTTGAATGTAGCAGCCATATTTGTCTTCATAGTGATGAGGAGGTAAATCTAACAAGTGGTATACTTGGCTATGATTCAATGTTTGGTACTTTAATCGAGCCAAAGCAAAGCCTCACCTGATGTTGTTTGATTGTTACGGTAAGATATTATGACCCCTAAAATGATATTCAATTTGCGGTCTGAAGCAAGTCAAAAAGGTCTATTGAGGTGGAATATATTGCTATAAAATAGTGGTGTAACATTTTTTGTTCTCATAGATTCAATTAAGTTTTCTTCCTTTAGACGCGTTGCTGGCGTGAAAAGTGACTCTGGTTCAGATGCAGATAATTATGATCATCTGCAGCCAAATACTTCTGAGATGGGAATTCATATGTACGACAGCATACAAACAGGTTAGGATATTAGTATATCTTTGATGAACCCTCAGTTTATAAAATATCCATCCCCACCAAGTCATCTGGCCATTGCTTTGTCATGATTGAACCAATGAATTGCCAATAATAACATCATATTGTCAACCGCAAAATTTCATCTGATGTTATGTTCTATGAAAGTGCAACCAAATGCTTCTGAGATGGGAAGTCATATGTAAGACAGTATACAAACAGGTTAGAACCTTGATATATCTTTGATATCTCCTCAGATTAGAAATTATCTGCCCTCGTTCAGTCCACTGACAATTCGCTTGCCGTATCTGAGTATTGACAACCAAGATATCTACTTTTGAACAAAAAAATCGGACGAAAAATCCTCGGTCCTCTTTTATACTCAAGACGTATTGATGATAAAGTTTTATATATATTTATATTCTTTATTATTGCCTTATGAGTATATATTAGTTGAACTCAAGTATCAAGTATCAAGTATCAAGTATACAATATTTTAGGTCAGCCAGGACCTGAATATGAAACAGTGACCTAACTATCGAGACAAGGAGAAGCAAAACCAATGGCAATACATCTGCAGTGGACATGTATTGACAAGTATAAATGAGACCTATTATCATATTGAGCGTATATTTGGTTTCCTGTTCTATAGTAAGATTTCCATGAATGCAAAATAATTTGCCTGCGATAAGCCGTAGTCCACAACTTTCTATTTTTGCCAATTTGTCTGTCTACTTACACATATTTATAAACCACAAGCATTTAATTGTGGGTTTTAAGATAATTATAAACACAATAAAGAAACAAAAAAAAAGTTTTTGCTTGCATAAACAATGGAGCAATGTTATTGGTCCTCAAAGAGTTTGAAAATACATAGTTTTGGGGATTAAATTGGATTAGACATCACCATTGAGTTACCCTCCCCGAGAGTTTCAGATCTGGTCTATGAGTTTCCTACCTCTCCCAGAAGTACAGGGCTGACCCGTTCAGAATTATTAGCTTTGCCCAAGTTGCTATTGCAGCAAAGAAATCATATCATTTCCAAACTATCCCAAAATGTAATATTCAATTGATAAGCATCTCTTATTCAGGTTTTTACATCAGCTTTAAATATAGAGAGTGCAGAAAGTTTATTAGCAAAAACATTTTCAGTCAATGAACTAACTCACAGATAATTAAAAAACTCATTGTGGAAACATGATTATTGATGTAGTGATGATAAATCTCATCTGAAATTATCAGATTCCTTTTTATATGTGATGTTTGTCCTTGTAGGATAATGCGACATTATGCATTGTTTCTGATACTGTCACTAAATTCCATATAAAGTAATTTGATCTCACATGATACGATTCGTTTATTGAATTTATCGAACAAATTATTGGCGATTGCTCAATTCCGGTGTATTGATTCAACAAAAACACAAAATAGAAGTGGTTTTGAATTTCCTTAGATCTTTGCTAACTTCTTCTTATAAGGATATTGATCCCTTGATGAGGTGTCCTTGCCATAAAACATCATTCACTCTATCTTATTTTGACTCTTCCTCCGACAGTCTGAACTAAAACACAAAAAATGCTAGCAATTTATTTAAAGGCGGCTGTGTTTCCCATCCATCCCTTTATCCTGCTGATCGGATGTTGGACTACCTAATACATTCCTGGTAAAGAGGGTCTTTGCTGTGAGTAGCTCTGTGTTGCATAATTTATTGAGCCCCTACAATTATATCAAGTCACAAAACCCTTCTTTTTTACATTAATTGTGAACAAGATCACTGCAAATTTAGCACCCTCTTTAATGTCGAAATGCTCTCTGACATATCTTTAGAGACATGCAAATGAATTAGAGCAACCTCTCATTTATTTTTTATTTATTGTCTGAGCTGGGAACATAAGCTTATTAAACAACGGGCATAGATTATTTTTAATTTGGCATATACAACTGGAGTATCTAGATTAAATCAGGTTAACAATTAACATGCTCAAAAATGATTATTGATAGTTTTAAGAACAGAAATCCCAGAAATTTACACGCAGATGGCTGTTAGCTACTCCAGACAGTTTTTCAAAAACAGTATTTACTATACTCCTATCATGTATGGTTTTGCACAGACAGAAATTAGCACGACGTGGTAATCAATGTGAAGTTTCACAGATTGAGGGTTAACTGGCACACTTAATTAAAATAAATATTAATCTAGATCAAAAATTATAACTGATAGGTCATAAATTTTCTAAATTAGATGTGATTTAATTCTCAGAATATGAATTATTATCTATGCACTATGCAATATGAATAAAAAACAAACATAAACACAAAGTGGTCAACAGCTGACACAATAGTTTAAAACTTTCCTTTCAATCGATTACTTTAGATGACAAAACATTTATGACAGCACACTATACCTCACTGAGATCCCCAGATAGAGTTATAAAGCATGTCAGAAGAGAGGATTACTATAAAACTCACTGTGCAGTAATGTCATAATGTAAATACAGAAACATCTACCTGCTTACTGTCCTCTGAGGCTAGAGTAGTACTGAGTGACAACCCTGCGAAATTATCTTTAATGAAATTGTCCTTTAAGATTACACTAGTGATCGAATATGTCAACATTACACCATTTACTGCAACTACCGCAGAGGTGAGTACAACACAGGCAAAAACAGCACCTCCACCTGCAGCACCGGCAACTACAGCATCGGCAAGTACAGCACCGGCAGCTGCAGCACCGGCAACTACAGCACCGGCAAGTACAGCACTGGCTAGTACAGCACCGGCAACTGCAGCACCGGCATCTGCAGCACCGGCAACTACAGCACCCGCAACTACAGCACCGGCAACTGCAGCACCGGCACCTGCAGCACCGGCAACTACAGCACGACAACTACAGCACCGGCAACTACAGCACTTTCAAGCTTGCTATTGGCATCATGGTGATAAAAATATGGCATCCTTGTAGCTTGCCCAGGTATCTGGCGTGATGGAGGAAGCTGCTATTTTTTCATCAAAACTACAAATGATTGGTTTCCCTCCAGAGAATTGTGCAAAGAGCAGAATCCGGCTGCCGATTTGGCTGTGTTTTCAAGCTTCAAACTTTACACACTATCTTACACCAGGAAGGTAGAAATCTAGCTATGCTAATTCATAAAGATGTTAATAAATGATAATTCATTATAATGATGCTGATAATCAATTCATAAAATTGACGTTAAACTCATAAAAATATCATATTGATTTGGTTGTCTAAACATGATGCTTGTACATCATCGGCAGACAACTGAATCTGTTCCTTTTCAATTTCTCCACTTGACCTGAGCAGTCTCTTTCCAAATGAGATTACTGCTAATTATGAAAATAATTACAATTTTAATCTAATTTTCAGAAATAAGTTTTCTCCCACAGGTGTAACTCAGTACACATGGGTTGGAGCTTCCCAAACAAAACAGGGAGCACAAAGCATCTCGTGGCTAGACGGAACATTAAATGGGATTGATGATTCAGACTTTTGGTCATATAATCAGCCAAATGATGTGTCAAACAGCAAACTACAGTGTATACACATGAATGCTAATGACCCTTTACTTCAGGCCTATTACTGGACATGTAGCAAAGATGATAGATGGGCAGTATGCGAACTATAAAAATAAAAATAGATACAGGATTAAATCTCTCAACCTACTGATGTTGTTTGAAAATTGTGATGTTAGCATGTTTTAAAGGTGATTTGCGATTTAAAACTTTAAGAGCTGTTTAAATTATTTACAATCCTGATAGTTGATGACTAGTTTCTTGATTCGCAAGCCCTGGAATGTAGGAACTACATCCAATGAGGCTTTAATTAGTTCACCCATTTAATATTGGATTTTATACCAGTCACATATTCAAAATTAAAGGGAAGTAGGTAAATATGTTCAAAAGAATAATTAATCAGCAAGTTCGCAATTGGCAATCAGCAAACTTTGACTAAGAACAACAGCATGTCATAAGATATCTTAACTTGATCTTTAGATTCTTCTTCTTGAATAATCGATAGAGCATCAATAAGCAGTATTTTGTTTATTTGTTCAACCTCTATTTAAATCCTAGAGGAGTAAAATTGGTTAGATGGGCCCAAGCATTGGTTTCAATGGGTGCAAAGCTATATAGGGCATGCTTCATTGGACATATGTTCCTATGCCAATTCAAGTGATTGATAAAGTGTCAGACCGATCTCATGTTCCCTTTAATTGAGAGACTCTATCAACAGATAGCTTGTATCAGAATTTGTAATGTCCTGTTCCATAGGGAGCGGCCGTGATGCAATTGATAGGGCATAGGTCTTTCAATCAAGAGGTCCAGTGTCCGATTCTGAACAGATCAAAGTGGTGCATCCAACCTCAAATGCTCCTCTGTAGTCTGTAGACCAACAATGTTTCCAAGAACAAAAAACCAAGCAACATCAAAGTTTCTCACACGGTAACACAGGGTATCGAGACTATAAATGGTCGAGAGTTTTTTTGTTGGCGATAGTCAATGCTCATTATGTAACCAAATATTATTTTCATAAATTCTGGCTAATATGTATATTGTGGACAAGCAATCATGCACACTACAGGGAGTAAGTTATTACTGCAATACATACCATTTTATTCTTTAATATCATTGTCATTGTTATAGAGACTTATTAGAAAACAAATATTGAACTAAGACCCAAAACCTCGTCGTACTCAAATTAATTAAGGATATGAATGCTCCAGATGTGGACACCAACTAACAAGCAAAATGCAAAAATTTCAATGGCTAACATAATCGATACTTATTCCGCATGAATGGACAACTCTATAGGCTGTCATGTTCATATGACATCGCAGCAGGGAGGGTGGGATATACCCTCCCACCATTCCTGATAGCAGTCATTGACCACTATCAACTAAGCAAACGATGACAGATCGAACCAGTCGAGCATTCCGGGTTTCCAAGAAAAAAAAACATGGGCTGCAGTGAAAGTTTTCTTTTCATTGTGGAATAGCAGCTGTGGTCATAAGTTTTCTTTTTTTTGTTGTATACATACATAACAAGTTGGCAGACCAAGAATTCAGGAGGTCTCCGCGTATGCTCTCCCAATCCGAAGAACCACTCTGCGTTCCGCGGTGCTGGTAGAATTTGGTCCTCGCTTGTCATATTTTCAAGCTAAAACTTGAGGGTTCATATTATGGATGGTGATATTTTACTTGATGTAGTTGTACAAGCAGCAATGTTAGAGCAAACATATAGGTTTATCTACTGTGGAGATAGGAAAACAAAGTTTCCTTAGCAAAAAGAAGCTTAAAAAATGTTCTGGGTGAAAGAAGCTGAAAAAATGGAGGAAAAAGGGAGATATGGAGGGGATGGAGAAAACCGCTAAAAACTGGGAGCTCCCCTACCAAATAGGGAGACTTATCAGGTATGGTTATATATAATATATATCCTTAATTTCCAATCTATAATCATCTTTATGAATGTTTTTCTTGCAGTGACATAAAATGTAACTCAAAAAATAAGGAAAGGCAGAGAGACAAAGAGTATTTTGGTCGCTGAGCGTATCTGTTTTGGTAAAGAGTTAAAAGTTGTAGATATTTGTTCGCTATGATAATGTAACAGAGGTGCAGTTTTCCTGTTAGATCATACCTTGTCAATTTCCTTAGAAAATGTTTTATGGTCGGCACTGTTAAGCGCGCTTAAAACTGATCGTCTACCATCTTTGTTTGCAAATTGTGTTATTATACTTTTGCCGGTAGGTATAACGCATTATATAAATTGTGGCAGCAAAGTTCATTATGGCTGTGTTCTTTGTTGGGAGGTGAAGCAATGCTTGTGGCAAGAATAGCTTAGTTTATATTTATACAATATTTTGTTTCCCTAACATTGATTTGAAAATTCAATTATTTTTTTACAGACGTTCAGTCTAAGTTTATTAAATTGCCCTAGGATAAAGCTTTGGAAGATTAAATTGTGGCTCTACTACAACTGAGACCCTCTGGTGCTTTGTGTTGTTGGTTGGGAGGGGAGGCAAGATTTGCCTACCGAGTGTATTTGGTTTGATTTGGGATGATTTGTCTTTTTCGAAAACCTGGCTTCCAAGGGGTTCATGGGCTCATGCTTTACAGGTCATTAATTTTCAAACTCACCACAATGATTTAGTAAATAGGAAATCTTAGTAAATCCAGCTTGGGAGCTCCAGGTTGGAGGCAATAGTTGGCAAACCT
This sequence comes from Membranipora membranacea, assembly GCA_914767715.1. Classification (NCBI taxonomy): domain Eukaryota; kingdom Metazoa; phylum Bryozoa; class Gymnolaemata; order Cheilostomatida; family Membraniporidae; genus Membranipora; species Membranipora membranacea. Next base: position 12,958,471 of record OU612074.1, read on the forward strand.
TTGTTTTCCTTAAATTATATTCTGCGCTGCCTGCGAGGCTAGCTTATTCCTGCACATATTGTTGCCTAATGCAAGAAAAGAAAGAAAGTAAATTACTCCGGCTTCAGATAAACATAGACACAGTTGAAAAAGTTGGTGAAAACCTCCCAGGACTTAGAGTACTTCATTATTGCAGAAACAAACACAGGCCTTCTTTGATTGTAATGAGAAGGTGGCAGTGACATTTTATTCCAAACATAATATGCTATCAGTGATTCACCACCATTGTTGTTAATGGTCTAGTTACAGCGTCTGTGATTTAACATCTCAACATCTCATGGAGTGCCAGTCTGTACGGCCTGTAATTACAGCTCAAAGCTAGAATACTAGTAATGAACACAGCACGCTTCCACATTGATACTCCAGATATGGTACTCATTTTGATCAATCGCACAGGATCAAGCCTTGTTATGCTCACACGGTATGTCAGAGAGCAGATAAGTTACAAACAAAATTATGCTGTGTCAAACATTTCTACATACCCTGTAAATACAGATCAGTTTTACTGCTGGTGTAACACTGATATCAATATACAACATGACATGACATAACATCATTCTATGGGGTAAGTAACAACATCATAAATACTAATGTAAATAGAAGAACCTTGTATAAACAAATTTCGCAATAAATTTCAAAATAAGGATACTAGCTGGCAAGATCCTTATCATATGACAAAATTCTAAAAATAACCTTCAAAAATGTTTGAAAGGCAGCCGCAGTCACCAAACATCGTTATAATTATCAAACTTCAACATATCAGCATCATGCACCCAGGATACGGCTTCACATACTTACTCCTTGTGGTCATGTTAGGAGTAGACAGTGCAGCTCTCTATCCTCAGCAAGGAGAGGAGCTCACAGCCACAGCGTGTTTAACTGACTCATATATATCAGCTCAGTGTACAAGAAAAGATCAGACCATCAATATTCTACATGTACACTAGGTATACCTTGAGGTGTGTCATCAGCCTGCTGTCGAATTCAATGAATGTAAACAATCCAGGTATGCTGTTCAAAGTGAGTTAGTTTCCTTACTGAGCGTAACTGTTTTATTATCGGCATAAATAAAAGCTGTGATTTTAGTTTGAGGTTATCATCACATCATTCTATAATAATCTTTATCTCAGTAATATGAAGAGAAACTAAGATGAGGCTATGACCTTTTTTATACTTTTCAGTAAGCTGCTTATCATATATGCAACGGAGAATAAAATGGTTTTGAATTTTAGAAACACTATCGGCTAGTGTTATTACTATAATACTTATAAAATAAATAGCATGACTATCTGTGGAGGAATTACATCAGTATATAACTTTGGTCAGTAACTATATCTAACATGAATTCTGAGAGCTTTAACGTTTTGCATTGGCTGGTGTCCCAGTAACAACCTTTAAAAACTCAGGCAAGCTATGTAACAAAATATGTTTACAAGGGGTCGGATGTATCAAAGGTGGATCAAGATGAGAAATTTTTTCCAGCAATCGTGCATAAAATTGCCATGTTTGTTCAGGGCCAGATATGTTTCCTAATCCATGAATATATATCAGTGGGTGGTAATTTATGTTGGACCTAGCAATACTCATTTTAATTTGAAGGTTTTCCTATAGTGTGAAGGTTTTTTTTTTATTACAGGGACACTCAAAGATACAAATTAACTCCATTAGTGGAGTTTTAGGGTGACAGACTAATTTTAATATTTATTTGTTTGTTACACAGTGTATCAGGCACTCGTACTGCAGTGACCTTATGTAATGACCGAGTTACCTGTCAGATACCCATCATACAGATTGAGGCTCACAATAATGATGTAAATAATCAGGGTCAGGATCAGTACATATCGGTAAGTAATATCTACACTAACATGAGCGGAATTTATAAATCTACAAACATGCTTCCATTAACTTCTAAGAAACCTTGGCAACGCTGGGTTCTTCGCCTACCTTTTTGGTATGGGTGTCAGGATTGGGGATATATCTGGTATATTTTGGAACAAGCCAATTCAAAGAACTTGGACACCTAAACAAGGACGGGTTAGAAAACAAGAATAGAACTGTTTAAACTTGAGTTAATCCCTGATTGAATATTGGGGCTGTCTTGCATCACACATAATTTAATTTGAACTTTAGCATGAGATGTAAAACCCTTTTCCCTCGTGTAAACATGCTTTTTTTACAGGACATGATACACTACTGTGCATATAACCGAACACTGAAATCGGAGGCTTCCATGACCAGCATGCAAGTCACATATCTGTGCAAAGGTATATCATGTTTTAGGCACTTAATATAGATACTGAAACTGTGATTTGATGTGATTGATACCGATTTAATTTGTGAAATGCCTTTAGAATTAACAAAAAATGCATTATGGAGGGATACGTTAAATCCTACCCAAAAAATATAAATGCTTAGTGTTAAGGTAGAACCACACTGGCGATTGTTACAAAGCGAAGCGTCAAGGTAAACATTTGCGTTAGATGAAAAACCATTGTGTTGCTGGCGAATTTGCTCAGTACAGTATCTAAATATTTTAATATTTGGACAAATTCGCTCAGCGTCAAATGATAAAAACCTTGTTTGCTTAGATTCGCTAAGGTTTCGCTTTGCCGCATTGTAATAATCGCCACTGTGTTTCTACCTTTAGTATTGAAATGTCTAGGGTCCTACCTATCCAGCTCATTGCAAAATTACATTATCACTTCAGAACAGTTTGTTTTTGCCTTTTTATGTAAACTATATAGAAGTCTCTACTTTTAGATACTAACAGCTCTACTTGCAAAAAGTCCGCCACAACACTGAATCTAGTTTTCTGGTTTTGCCCCATTACCAGTTTATCATTACACTAATTTTGAGTTGATTTTTTATTGTGCAGGTGGTGAGACGATCCCAGCTATAACACAAAATCGATCAGCACGCTGATCACTTAGGTACATGCTCTCAGGTGTATCTCCGAACAACAGAGTATAAATTACTTTATGTGGCCATGTGTCATATCTTGAAATTAGAAATGCCCCAATTTGAATTGCGTTGATTGAACCACAAATCTTGTGAATCCATCCAACGAGGAGAATCCATTGCTAAAACCACATTTGACAAGCCATATGTTTGAGCAAGGTCAGCTAAGTTCCCGACTTAACAAATATAAATATATCATAACTATCGGTGATTACACTGTGCCGACAGGTGTGGAGCCAAAGCACAAGAAACCCTACATTGAAAGTGTTCCAGACCCGTCACAGTGTTCTGAGTATGCAGATAGCTGCAAAAATTCTGATAGGCTAGTGGTCTGTCAGAGATATTGCGGAGTTTGTGAAGATCTCCAGGCAATTACCGCTGTCAGTCACGAGTGTAAAGATGGCTCTCTACTGTACCGAATCAGAGCTGCAGCTGATCCAGAACACTGCAACTCAGGATTTGGCAGAGACAGATGTCAAAAAAAACATGTGGTGTGTGGGGAGGAAGCACAACGTCATCAAAAGCCTCAACTACTACTCAAACAACTACCATTTCTGGTCAGGCATGCAAAGAGTCCTCTCCATTGTATGTATTCAGGGTCACTTCTGATCCAGACACCTGTGACTCTGAATATTACCGAGACTTATGTGCTAAGACTTGTGGGGTTTGTGGAAAAAGCACAGCGCCATTGACAACCTCAACTACTCCAACAACCTCGACAACTCAAATCATCTCGACAACTTCAACAACAATCTCTCCTTCCAAAAATGATATCATAACAGCGCCTTCAGCAAATGCAATTATACCTGCCATCAGATTGAAGGACACTCTGTGTTCTACATCCGATTTTGTCAAGCTTTATAAACTCAACCTGTTAGTTAATGTAAATCTTACCAGATGTGATACTGCCATAAATAAGGAGCTGTGTATCGAGACCTGCGGTGAGTGCGATCAAATTACTGGCACTGCTATCTCAACCAGCGCAGCCACTCCACCACTGTCGCCGATAATCCAAAAGTCGTGTCCACCACATCATCAATACTTACTCGGTTCACAGCGATTTCACCCAAACATAAGGATTTCACATTCACAAAGCCTGCTCCTACCACCATAGATCCCCTGTGTAAAGACGAGCTCCCATTGGCGTTATGTAAACATCTGAGTTGGAAACAGCAAGGGTTGTTTTGTACCCAACCAAACAAGCCTTTTTGCAAGAGCCTGTTCAAAAACTTGTGGCCACTGCTAATGTTGCAGTAGCCTACTTTCAGTATACATTCTGGTACATTACAGAAACATCATGTCTACAAACAGATTTCATGGAATTTTGAATACATTTATCACTACAACATTTAGTTCTTGTCACGTATACAATATAACTTAAATTACAATCAATCATTCTTGTTTGATCCTAAAATAAAATTGTTTTTGTGTCACTCAAATAAAATGTATGATTTTACAGTAACTTTTAACTATATTTGTTTACCAAATGAAAAAAAATCTTGTCACCGATGATCTCCTCCCATCACAAGGAAGTCAATTCGATACCGTCCGAATTTCCCATAGCGACAAACTTGAATAAGACAGTCCTCTATCAACGATTGGCAACGATGCATGAGGAGAAGATAATTCAGCGGTGCTCATTCTATTTATCCACTTTTTGATTTTATTCTGTCATGGTATATGTTTAAATATAAATAAATATTTATGGGGAAATTGAGGTACCTTCACTCATTTATCTCCAGATCACCAACCACCTTTGTTAAGAGGGATGTTACCAATATGTTACAACCAGTGTTACAATTTAGGGGATGCAAGGGGATTGTGTTCCCCTTCCTACTTTGTGTAGAGGGATGCAACCCCCCCTATATATCATAACCATTAAATGGCTAAAATATAGCTAAAATTGATGCATTTTCATTTGTAATGGCCAGCTCCACCCTGGACCCTGCCGGGGACCCTGCCGGGGACCCTGCCGGGGACCCTGCCGGGGACCCTGCCGGGGACCCTGCCGGGGACCCTGCCGGGGACCCTGCCGGGGACCCTGCCGGGGACCTAGGCGGCCTGGTTGGCACCCCTTTCCTCATAATTTCCACTACTAACACTGATTACAATCATAGATTGTACAAAAATGAGTGGGGATATATGAGGATAAACATTATAACTGATTTGTAGGACTCTTATGTCTTAATATATAGTAGATGGCTCAGTTAGGTATAGCATCAGGTCTATAAGGCGCAAGTGTTGAAGGTCTTGTGTTCAGATCTTACTGCAGTCTGCTGGCTACACTGGGATTTGTTGGGTCCGTGGCATGCCCAAACCTGCAGACATCGAGAACCATCATCCAATATCATTCTGTCTATGTTTCAATATTAGCCTTGGGATAAGACCCCTGATTTAACCAGGGTGACAACTCCAAAGAGAAGATCATATCATACAAAGTTGTAAAGCTTATTCCCAGCTTCTGTCCTCAATAAGAGTTTCTCTTCACAAGAAGTGCACAGCAGTAACAGCAGCATATGGTGGGTGGCAGTTTGTAAAGAATTGTGTTTTGTCTCATATGGGTCACGCTGTTCTACTACAAGCTGAGATCTATGTCATGTCAGCCTCGGATCACTAACTGTGGGTAGCCTCAGGGCCAAGCTGTATACAGTGAGTCCGCCAACACCCTTATCCAATGAGGAAACAGGTTTTAATTGAAACTTTGTAGGCCGATAAGACTATAATATAATAGGGTTGTACATGTATTATAACAACTATAGTTATTGTAAACAGCTCCTCCGTATCTCAAAATGAAAAGGAAGGAAAATAGCAAATAATATGGTCAAAATATTGCATTATGATTTATACAGTAAAAAGTACATTAATGATATCCTCTGTCAGAGAAATAATACAACAAGAATTGAATCAAAGGGGCTATATGGCCAAAATACACCAACATGCTAGAGATCATATCTAAATCTACGCCAAACAAAACAATTCACAATCAACAGGCATTCATTTCTTAATAGGTTCACAAAATTTTAAAGCAGTAATTCTTCAAAGTAAGCCAAACCCCTGTGATACCTAATAGTTAGATAAACAAACTTTGTCACATCGGGACAGCGCTGACAAGAGTGATAGATACAACATACATTGTTTGTATACCACTGCTCATCACACAAGTCTTCAGATAGAGTCAAATGTTATGTCAAGGCCTTCTGCACTACAGCATTCTCACAACTGGCCAAAATCTGCATCAAACTATCCCTGTGTGTTGGTGAGCATCACCCAGTAGTTTCTATGCTAATAGCCTTCAACTCAGGGCAGTTCACCAATGATAAGAGAGATACATTTCTCATGGCTAGCTCAGTTTACTAGTGGCATGGCTGAACAAGAGACACCGATGCAGCAAGCTCTGAGGCAGGGGTGACAGTATCCCAGGCAGCAGGTATCGCAGGATGTGGGGTCATAGTGTCGCAGTACACAGGATGGGTATCGGCAACAGTTACAAGCAGACAAGTCAATCAACTCAAACATGCTTTCCAGTCTGAAACATACATGTAAACACAGTCTTTAAAATACTAACCTCATTGCACTGAGATCTTAAATTGAATATTAGATTTAGTACAATTTGATGACAAAAACATTCTCATTATGTACATTGTGGGACAACAGTCAAGTACTCATTATTATTAAATGTTGTTGCCAGTCAACACTTAGTTTAATCCTCCCCTGATGTTTATGATGAATTTCACCACAACACCAGTTACACGTTACAACAGTTTGGTAAAATATTTAAAAAATGTAGTGACCTATGGCAAATTGAAATAGAATTTTCCTTTCTTCTTGCTGAATACTGATGCCAACAACAGAGATTACTGGGTGGCTCACATACCGTAACAAACTCAGGCACTCTTAGAGACAGGGATCATCATCCTCAGGCGCCACAGCATTAGTGGTTAGAGTCCTGTCAGGAGTCTCAGGAGTGACAGTCTTCTCAGGAACACCTAAGGAAATATTTAAACTGTGGTGACATGTAAGGCACTCAGAGTTTTTCAGCAATTAATTTCAATTCATTAGACAAGACATTTTCTTCACAATAATAACATGTATTAGATTAGCATTTAAAAATAAAGTGTAAATTGAAATCAGAAACAAACCTTTTGGGATTTTTACATTGAAGAAGTCTTTTCTCTCTAGATCTACAATACACAGTAATCGATAAACAAGCAATGTTAAAATTGAATGCTATAAAGATGCTGTAAATTCTGTAGAAACTTGTGTCTCCTATTGTAAATAATCTGTGAATAATGGCGATAGTAACAATCAATGCGTTCTTTACCTTCGATGCGGCTCTCTAGCTTTCCAATTTTCTCTTTCAGTTCTATCTCATTAGCAGGATTGCTGAATTGCAGACCCAGAGCCCCTATCAACTTCATTTGTACCCAAATGACAGGTGAAAGAAGCAAATAAAAGAAACCATTCGGGTTCAGATAAGGTCTTGGATTGTTCACACTCTTTGATAGCTGTCTGATCACCTGCATCTCCTGATGCATCTCATCAGTCTGAACCTTTATAGCAGCTCTCATTTCTCTGATCTGTTTCCCAAAATACTCTTTCAGCTCGGCAAGCAGAGAAAGCTTTGTGATGAAATGACAGGCAAACTCGCCATAGGCAGCAACTTTTGATGCTCTGCGGAAAAGAAAAATGATTGATATTGACCATGTAAATGTAAAAGTTTATCAATTCATATCCATTATGTAGATAACAGTACTCATGAGAAATTAATAATTTATGATTGAACAAACCTCTGATGGGCCTCGAGTAGACAGTCAGCAGTTTTTATTGTGCTCAGCCTGACAACAGCAAAACAAGCTACACACTTCACTCTACGTTCATCTTCCTGTACTAGACCTGTTGTAGAAAACAGCCGGATGCGAAGGTTTAATATGAAAACAGGAGTTGATCTACTCTACTCCTAAGATAGTGAGAATTGCGAGACTTAAAGATATAGGTCTTCTCAATAATATGTCAAAAAATTCTATTGGGCACCATGTACATAGGTGAGCCATTATCTTAAACAAATGAACAATGAGTTTATTTTACAAACAGGGTGTGGCTGGTTAGTAGATTGTTTTATTTACCATTTACCGTTTTACATTTTCCTACCATTGATGGCCAGGTCTCTTGGTGTTACAACATCATGTTTAATGTCCTTGTTCAAGGCTACCCTCTCTTCTAACCCAAAAACTTTCTCATTCCCACCATTTGGGACAGCAAACTTCTTCATAGGTCGGCCTGGCAGAACTGGCACTCCTCCAACTGGTGGTCCAGGTTGATGGTCATAGTGCCTTGTCTCCCATGTGTTATCTGTAACAAGGTGGTATATCCCAGAGGAGAAATAAAACTGTTAACATAGAGAATTATCCTCCCCTTTAAATTGAGAGGATAATTCCACACATATCATCAAACTGTTACTTATATAATATTATACATAGTATATCATCAGGCTAGGGAGGGCTGATCAAATTTTAGGTTCGGTTATGGTACATGAATTTATCAGCTTTTGATATCGTTACAACTGTAGGACTTACATAGGCTAGCTATTATTTAATCAGTGTCAATTTCCCCGTTCATTTTGTTTCCGCTGACTCATGGAATTCCAGATTGTGGTATGATGTGGAATACAGCATTCATACAATAAGAAGGGATTGCTTTGTCCTATTTTTTAACATTGTATAATTGCTTCATTTATTCAATTGGGTCTTCCATAATGTTAATGGAATTCACATGCTACTGATATGAGAGAAAGTGTTATCTCTTGATTTGAGAATGATGTGGCAATAAAAACCTTATTTCCATTGTCGGAGAACTTATCACCTCCACACAGTATGAGGTCTCATAACAAAGGCAACACGCTGATCAAATTTTAACCTACTTAGTCTTCAATGCAGAGAGAGTCATCCCTCTAGAGCACAGGTGTTGGAACCCATGGTACTCAAGCCACGCCCTATACCCTTGCATGTTAGAAATCTGGCTACTCTTTATATCGAAAGGAGATCGCAGAGGGGGATCGTTTTTCTACATGTTGATCGTGCAAACACTAAGTGGACTTCCAGTATTTTAGTCCCTTTCCACAAGTACCTGGCTAGGATGAATGGTGTGCCAGTACCAAATCAAGAATGGCTGCAGTTGCTTGGATTTTAACTCACTGAATTGGTCCTAACAGATCACAAGCCCCACCCTCAACCATTGGACCTCTCCTGACTGTTTTGGCCTTGCGAGGGTGAGGAGTGTTGACGGCCATTACCATGCAGTTGGCTGCATCCTGACACCCCAAGAAGCAACCAACCCCAACTAAACTAAATACAATACCGATTATGATAAGCTTTTCATAAGACTGTCTGAAGAAATGAACACCATATCTTCTGAGTCATTGGAAACTGGAAAAACCCACAATCAGTTTTTCAGATATTTGAATGGAATAAGTGCTGACATTATGAGGAAATCATTCTAGCATTTATTTCAAGCTAAGACTCCATGAAAATATGTACCAATAACCTACTTCTGTTGTTGTGGGGCGGTCTACGTCTCTCCCTCATGTTTGTTTCGCTCGTTTCAGCCATCTACAATAGTCAGTCTGTTTTTGATCATTGCGTCATAGATGCCTTTGCATGTGTACAAACAACAGAACTATGTGATTCGGATGATAAACTGCTTCTATACATCTAGGATTAAATATCAATTGATTCATGAGTAGTGAAATGTTTGCATATTTACCTTTCTTCTTCTAGCTTGGCCAACACACACTAAATAATAATGCTTCCTACTCAGATGACAGCCTCCTTGTAAATGAAATCGATCTGTGTGGCCCTTATCGTCATAGTGGGAAAACATACCTGTCATAAATTTAATCACAATTAATAAAAAGTTTATAAACACCATAAGTTTGTTAAATAGATTGGGGCATGTTTGGTCCTTCAACCTCTGTGGAAAATAGAATGAGTGGTAATGGGTATCCCGGATTCCTTAGCCTTAGTTCCGTACCCATCCATCTCATGCTAGCTTGAGATTTAAATGCCCACCCTAATAAGAGAAGAGTGACTCATAAGAGAAAAACCAAAACTATCAGATGACATAATTTAAACGATAACAATCTAAAAGCTTTGGCAAGTGTCCAAAAAGGAGATTACATTGGGGATTGGAGAGGAAATCATTATCCTTGTCGACTCTGAGCATAGCTGGTGTGTTGAGCTCACAACATTCTAAACTTTTTTTATGAGGTAAGGTTTGAGGAAGTGAGCTACGTTGCGCAATAGCAGGCTTCATGAGTTATCATTTACATTTCGCTGAACCATGATTAGTATGTTGTATGTTTTTTTTCAGTTCTTTATGCTCAAGTCTGTTATTTTCTTTTCTCTAGATGGCAGATTATAAGTTTGACACATTGCTATGCCTACCTACACAGCAAAAAGGTTCTGCGCTAGCTGACACACTTGATGCGCAAAGTTTGGATGGTCTACTACCAATGCTCAGGAGGAACACAGTCAATGGAACACTACTGCATAAAATGGTCTCAACAAGAGATCTGGAATCGATCAGTGTTGTGCTTCAGAAAGTTCCAGAGAAGAGCAGTCTGTACGAAGTTCTGAGGATCGTGACAAGTGGCGGTCGTTCTGCGATTCATGAAGCAGCAGCGCTTAACCAGTTCATTGCAATCAGATGTTTACTGGATGGTCTAACCAATGAACATACGTTAGAGATCTTACTGCTACAAGATGCTGGAGGTGCGACAGCTCTTCATGTCGCTGTTAGCAAATCAAACATGGAGTCGATCAGCTGTATCTTAGAATTGTTATCTCAGGAACAGAAGCTCATTTTAATGGACACACAGAACTGCCAGCGTGAATCGGTTATGGATGGGTTCTTCCAATGTTCACCTCAAACTAGAGAACTGTTAAAAAGCTACGCAAACAGCGCAAGTACTTTTAAGGTCAACCGTACAATGAACAGCTTCAAGAGGTAACTCAAATTTCCAATCAATCAGTCACTACTCAATGGTCTTATAAAAAGAAGGTACCTTAAAATATATTGGGCTAATATATATGGCAAACTTCTACTTTATGGTTGGTCTTCACATTACGTTTAACTAGATTCTACGGGCTAGAGCCAAATACCAGGTCTTAATTTTGTTTCAATTCTGTTTTGTAGCTTAAAATTTTGAATCAAACAATCCAAGTATGTAACCATTCTGAATTGTTTTAGGTTTCCATCAAGACAGATGAAACCTGAGTTTCTGGATAATTTACTCATATCATTTCAACAAAAGGTAAACTTTCTGCTGCAGTCATTTTCACCTTTCCAAGCAACACCCTTCAAAGCAACGAAGGTCGGAAAGCCTCATTCGTTCTGCTTGTATTCGTTGTGATCCATCGGTATCTCTTGGAAGGCATTCTGTATGACATGATATATCAGACCAACATGACATGCTCAGTATACATACATTAATAGGAAGAGGTTTGAGCATTTAAAATGGCCAGGCTGGGTTTAGCAGCTCTGTCAAACAGACATTTACATTGGTTAATTTATACTATTGATAAAGTAATCGAAATTCTAATTATTTTAGGATGCAAAGCAAGCACTGGATTTCATACTGAATAAGTTGAGACACACTTCTGATGTGGACGAAGCGGTGCTTTCTGCTGTTCTAATGGCAGTACCAGAATCAGATCGAGTTGTTTTACTCAAGTCTCACAACATATTGGGGACTGCATTGCACTGTGCCGCGTCCCGACACCAGAATAACATTGTGCTTTGTATACTCAGCTCACTATCAAAGGAGAATGCTTTCCAAATACTGAAAATTGACAAAGATGACGGTAGCACTATCATGCATACCTGCTTTCACGACAACAACACAGAAATTCTCAAAGAGGTTTTTCAACGTGTTAATGAATCGGAGGCCATCAAACTCCTGGCAATGAAGGACACTGCCAAGCTAACTTGTATTGATTACGCTGTGAGAAAGAAGCACACAGCTGTAATCCAGCTGCTTCTAGATGAGATCGATGTTACCGCACTTCTACACAAGGGACTTCTGAGAACTGCTGAACTGACACCACTGTCAACAACGAGGAATGAGAAGGCCAATATCTTGGAAGATTTGATGGGAAATGGTGAAAGTGGTAAGTAGTTATTATCAAAATTTGACAAAGGATAATAAGATACCAAATCAACAGATTCCAAACTGAAAAAATGACAGAAAAATCAAAATGACAGACTTCACCTTGGTCGTTGGCCAAACATCACTGAAAACTTAGATCTACTTGGTTACAGAAAACTATATCATTGAACATGCCATGTTTAATTAATGATGGTTCTTTTTTTACATTGCAGCACAACTGGAAGCTGTGAAAAAGTCGTACAGTAACTGGAGACGGTCTGAGCCCATTCGCTGCGGGGTAACCAAACTTAGCAAACTTGGTGAGAGTGTAGGCATTTGACATTTGACATTTGGCATTTGACACACAGCAAATTTCTTGCGTAGAACTTTGTTGAACCTTTACCAATCATGGGAATTGTTATTATTCCCCTTAAATCTTTTGAGGGGAAAAATGAAATCACAGCAGGATAGTCTGAATGGTGGGACATGCTTGTGAAAGCTTCACAATTATTACGTAAACAGTAACTCTCACTCACAACCTTTATTCTTTCCTAATTTTCTATCCTCAGGACTGAAGTATATTGGTATGGATGATCTAGTTAATTGTACTCATTGTCAAGAAACTTTCCATCTGTTGTCCAAAGCAGACGATAAATTGGATAAACATCTCAAGTAAGTTGCGCCCTGTAGTATACATAATACAATACATACAAGTACAGGGGTGCTTTCAGCCGAGACTGCTTTTTACGACATCTGATTATCACACTAAAGAAAATTACTTTTTTAAATTTTACCACATTTTTGGCCTCTACCAGTGCCAGTGTCTACACTGAATTTCACTACTGTCATCGATTGTTATAAATCCATCCAGACATTGGCTTTTTTATAACTATCAGCCCAGCTGTATGTCTTTCAATATACCTTATACCTGCAAGGAAGCCGATATCAGGGAAAATCAACGGCATTTAAAATCGTGAAGCTCAGATTATTTGGAGATCATACATAAGGCTAGGTTACATGGGGTGATGATCATTGCGTTTGTCTTAAAACTGATAAAAATATTTTGTAGTTCAGATCCAGGGAAGTGTAAAGAAGAAGAGAACGGAGTTAGTACCAAGGTATGTGGTGATTAATGTAACGAGGGGAATTCAATCATGGTAAAGTAAACTCATTTAAACTGCAATGAGATCCTGTCGCTGAGCCTTTAAATAAAAAGCAATTCCAAAAAATATTTCTGCCTTCATACTTTATCTACATTCTTCAGGCTGGACATTTCAGACGATTTGATGAAAAACTGGTTCACTATGATGAAAGAAAGGAAAGTGATCTTGACCAAATGAACCACCAAAAAGAAGGTCAAGGTAAGGAATTTGTAATTTTAATTTAATTATTTAAATTTAGTTCTGCTTTACTAGCTTTTTATCAAGATTGAAAATGCCCATAGTGAGAATCAAGCACCTCAAGACAATAAGGTCTCCAACATCCCATATCTGTTTCGTACTTGTTGTTGGTGACCATGACAAGTCAGTTGGAGGAAAAATTGGAGTCGCTAGTTAGATTCTATGTTTGATTGTATGAGCTGGTTGATTTTAGCAGACAAGACATTAAAGAACAGGCCATGTGTTTCTCAACACTTAATATTTATTATTTTAAAACATTGCTTATTTCCGTTGTAACAGAATGCACTGCAGCTACTATTGGACCCCAATCTGAGGAGGCTGAGCATCATTACAGCAAGCTTGTTAATCGCTTAGCGTCAATGAAGAATTTAAAGCCGCGAGATGCCACTAGCATCAATTTGATTGCTCTAGCCCAAAAAGGTAAGCATTTTTTTACAGCCTAACTTACGAAGTAAGTCCACCGAGGTATAGCACATTCAAAATTAGCAAAACTAATTAGGTTCTTTTATAGCTTGCTCAAAAAGGCAAGCTTGAAAGAATATTTATTGATAGCTATCCTTGGTCTCTGCTTTCACGAACATATTTATTATTTAACATTAAACAATCTATTTTTATCAGGTTGTTACTATACTGGGATCACAGATCTCATCCAGTGTGTCACTTGTCAGGGAAGATTCAAACTATCGTCAGATCGGGACCATGATGTGAGGCTTGTTCTGATACATACAAGGTGAGACAAATACAAAATGTGCAACCACATGATACTAATCCGATACCGGTGTTGAGCAATATGTGTTTTTTTTCTCAGTTTCTCAAAGAAAATGCCAACACTGAAAATTAAAGTAATCATGGCGTTACTGTCTTATATGTTGTGAAGTGCCTAGGATATTGAATACGATTATCTTTGTTGTTTTAAGCTACAAAAGCTGTTTGGTGGACAAACCCACCGACATAACATCTGAGCCTGAGAAAGATATCCGTGAAGAGAGTCTAAAGGTGAGTAGATATTCTCTTCTGTATTCTTCTTCTTCTGTCGATGGCTTGATACTGAAGATCTCAGCTTCCCGATTTATAGCGATCGGTTGATTGTTCTCATTGTTATTTTCATGCTTTTCGCTTTTTTATCAGGTGTTTATGAATTGTCTGCAACTTGAAAAAATGCTGACAAATCTGAGAGTACCAAATCAAACCAGTGATGCCCTGCTCCATCAACTTGATGGACTCAGGCTTTGCTTAATAGCAATCCCACCTGGGAAGAGATTGGCGCTTCTCATGACAAGTAACGACCTTGGGAGCATAATGCACAAGTTGGCTGCTATTCAAGGGAGTCTAGAGATGATAGAATGTATCACGAATTTCATACGGAGAGAAAACTACTACCATTTCATGAAGATTCAGGACGAATGTGGGCAGACAGCGATGCACGTGGCCGCCAGAAACGGTCACTTGGTTGCAGTTGCTTGCATGCTAGAGCACCTTCTTCCGACTGATCGAGTCAGAATTCTCGAAATGAGAGACACAGGACATCTTACACCGTTCCATCATGTAGTAAAGAGGGACTTGCAATGCAAATGGATCTTCCAAAATCTTTTGCCTAAGATTGAACCTGATCACCTGATCAGTTTTCTTGAGCTGCAGCTGAACCTAGAGCAGGGGATCACTTCGGAAACACTTGAAACTCTGAGGGAATACAAGCAGAGAATCATCCCAACTCCTTCTGCAGGTTAGATAATTGCTATCACTACATGAGTAAACTGTGCAATGCATGTAGTATTTGGTTTTCAGATACATGAAAACTGGTTGAGGTTTGACCAGGGACTATAGATAATATAACTATAGTCTCTGGTTTGACTTCACCTGACACCTGCAAATAACAGGGAATTACAAATGACAAATATCAGAAATCATTCACAGTATATTCACAAAACATCCTAAACCTTAAGACCCAAACCCTAAACCCTAAGACCCAATAACATTAGTCTAATAATGCTCATTTTTTAGCAGCACAAATTTTCTATTCACATGCAAAATAGTGCGTCTCCAAACACATAATCTGTGACTCTTTAAACCCCTGATTTTGTTGCCAGACACAGAAAAGCTAAGAAGATTGATAAGAAATCAGGACACAGAAGGTTTGAAGAATCACTTGAAGAGCAGCACAGACAAACAGTCAGTAATCAGAGAGGCCCTTGAGTTATCTCTAACAAGTGAGCAGATAGAGGTGCTCTCTAACATCAGTGAACAGTATGTTATACCCAGAGACCAGACAGTGTGTGCCCCACGAGGTCTTGTATTCTACTGTGCTAAGGACAGAGTAGGGGCAGAGGAAGAGGCAGAGAAGATGAGAGACGCGCTGACATGTGCTGGGTTCAGTACTCATGTCGAGGAATGGAGTAACTTTTATACACTCAGGTTAAAGCTCAGGGAAATGGTAAGTAATCCCCAGAGGTCTCAGTAGCTTGATTAACAAAAATCTAACAAGTTATTATCAAACAGCAATACGAGTCAGGAGTTACTTTGAGGGTCTTAGCCGTACTGAAGAGAATGCCAAGCTTTAGAGGTTTTTTCTCACCATAGTTATGGCTAAAAGTTGCTATATGAAAGCAGCAACATTATGCAATTTGATTAGTATAATGCCACTTTTTGCAGTTTTCAACTTTTGAGTTACTTCCGTGGTACGCTGGAAAATCTGGAAATATTCCATGCAATGACTTGACTGTTTCAAGAGTTTTGCAATCAAAATACTGTTCCAATATTGATCTCCACACAAAGTTTACCTACAGATTGAGGAAGTCAGTAAGAAGACATCAGTGTTAGTTGTCTGTATTATGTCACATGGTATCAGAGGTCATGTACATGGTAATGGTGGTAACTATGGCAGCATCAACACAGTAATGTATGATATGAGATGTGAACTACCAGACTATATACCAATGGTAGGTACATTCTTCAAAGGAGCAAGAAAGGATATTCCTGGAACATGTATATTCCCTCTGTGGTGGCGGAGGGATATTGCAAATGTTTGGTATTGAGGCGCCATGCCGCAACCGCGGAGCCTCGATACCAAACATTTGCAATATTCCTCCGCCACCACAGAGGGAACATACTTGTTCTAGGATATTCCATGGTTGCACAAAGTGTTTCTGATGGGCGCCAAATAAAATTTCTAGATTATTTTAGCCAGATGAATTGTCTGCGTTTTTTCATAGAGGATTTAAAAAGGATCATACTTTTGTAAGCATAAAAACTCCTGCATGCAGGTAGAAATAGGATAATGACTTGTTCTACACGTTTATTTATCCTCAAAGTTTACCTTTGCTAGATACTGATGGTTCAGGCGTGCCAAACAACACAGTCTGAAAGTGATAACAGTAGTATCACTGATAGCAGACAAGCAGGATTCCATCATTCATATAGAGCTAACACGGGGGAGACAGAACATATTATCCTCAGGCGTCCCCATACAGCGCTACTCCTATCTACTATACCAGGTATGTAGTAACATATACAATATCTGCGGGATTCTAACATCCTTTCAGACTGCTATTTCATGAATGAGAGATGTCAGGGTACAAATTTGTCTTGGCAACATAAGTGAGTTCTCAACCATTTCTTAAACTTGGAGGGAGGCAACAGGAAGAAAATGGAAGCATACATTCTTACATTCTTAATCATTTTAGGTGGCAGATCAATTAGAGGGTTATACACATCAGCATTAGCTCAAGTTCTGAGCGAATCAAAAGAGAAGCAAGAGCTGAGGGGATTACACAGTGCAGCCGTTAGGAAAATCAAGAAGCACATTGACTACTCAGCCTATGAACAGATACCCGAGTATAGAGATACATTTGACAAAACTTTGTACATCGGGGGAAATAAATCAAATCCTAAGTGAAGGGACTACAACTCCTTGCTCATAAAAACATTAGAATTTAGTTAGAACTGGGAGTTTGGGATCCAACTCCTTGGTCAGAAGGACCAACTGTCTTCGCACACTTAAAAGTTTGCCCGCTCAGCATTAATAGGTGTAGTGTCTTATTTGAAATTCGTTATTTCTACACCAAGTCTCCCCATGGGCTTCTCAACCGCACTGACCTTTGCTATGGCATATTTGGTACCATAATCTATGAGATATGATTGACATGAGGCTTGGATATATTTCTATTCTGCTTTAACTTTAATGCTCTCAAACATCTTTTTTCTATAAAATACTATAATATAAAATAAACCCGACAACAAAGTCGACACGGCAGCTAAATATAAAGTCCAAGTGAGCGAGTGTTCCATCATATATCCAGAAATAATAGGGGTGACCAGTCTCGCGCCAGACATAATACTCGTTGTTAACCCGATTATATATGCAGTATGTTTCCTACCTAAGACCTCGTATGTATAATTTTGAGATGAAATTTTGCTAATCATTGTTGCTGTGCTCATAGGCAGTATGACTAGGTATAGCAGGTTGTTATTGGTAATGTTGGCTATCATCACCATAGCGATAGAATGCATCACACAGGAAGTAATGAACTGATGGAGGCTGCTGGGTAATATTTTAGAGACATACTTCATGGTGAACCCAATGAATGTCTGTACAAAGGCGTTGAACGATATGAGCCATCCAATCTGAAACAAAGAAGCAAGTAATCACCCTCTGATTATTTTGGTCTGCCAGAACTAGCTTTCCAAATAATCAACAGTTTTGGTAGAATTTCTTTCAAGCTAACCAAGTGCAAATAACAAGATTGATCCTACTTCAGTAATATGAATAAAAAGTTGTTAGTGGGAATTAGCCTAGACTGGGATTCAGTCCCACAATTTGG
Source organism: Membranipora membranacea (assembly GCA_914767715.1). NCBI lineage: Eukaryota > Metazoa > Bryozoa > Gymnolaemata > Cheilostomatida > Membraniporidae > Membranipora > Membranipora membranacea. The sequence goes on from OU612074.1 coordinate 12,976,827, forward strand.
AGTTATCTACACAGCAACAAACACAAACCCATCGGCCAATCAAGCACATGGGACTATTCAGAAATGCACAATAGTGATTCTTGAGTAGATAATACCACGGAAGCAATATACAACTAAACCCATACTACAGACAAGACCCCAATGTTGGCCTGAATCCAAGGCTATTAACTTTGATCCTGATCGAGACCTTTCCAATTGATTTTATGATAAGACACCATACCTGAGATGGAGACAGGTGGTGTACTTCCTTATATAGTAGACTATAAGTACTCCTCCACAGATGTCCTGAGAATCCACCCAGAAATCTGCTCACTAGTATTAGTATAAGACAAGTCTGGTCAACATCTCGCAGGGTCAGAAAACTCCACCTGAAAGTAAACGTAAATGTTTATAAAAATTATTTCCGGTGTACATGTTGCTGTACATTACATTAAATCATAAACTTAGTCTGCAGATTTAAGTTCACTTGTAATAATCAAAAATCTTGAGCTAGTAAGCACTGAAGGTGTCTTACAAAACAATCAATGTGACTTTAGTAAATCATGTCAAAGTTTTAAGCCTCAGCGACATATCAGACAAGCTCATCCTGTCTTTGAAAATGGGAGTTATTTTCTCTGATATATGTAGCAATTCGAGCTCGGTTTGTATCACATTACTTATTATGAGCCTGATGCAATAGATAATGAAAATCTGACCCATTTAAAAAAACATTATCAATTTGGTTGCAGAGATGTATGTTCATTCCATCAATTAACCAGAATGAAACTAATCCCAAACAAGGCGAACTTACCATGGATCAGAGTTTGATTTCTTCTCTCTTGATTTAGTCGTCTGTTTAAATGGAGAAGCAGGAGCATCAGCAGGCATGAATGTGTAAACCAACACTGAAATAAAAATAAATTCAGAATAACTGCAGCTAGATCATTATTTAAAGCAGGCAAGGTGAATAAAGTATTGACAAAACTCATCTAAACAAAGTTTAGTCAGTAATTTAAAATTATCTGCCCTGGAAAGTAGGACAGACAACTTCGAATATACTACCATGAGTTGATGGTGGCTGAGGTTCAATAGAATGTACTGAGGAGAGTTACAACATATAGTAGTGAGCATACCACTGCACAACAAACAGGTCTTCAGCTAAAACCAGGAGACAACCAGGGAGGCTGCCAACTCATCATTGTTTCAGTGTAACGATGCCCCATCACTCTCATGCTTGTACTCTAAGCCAAACCAGTGCAGGGAGGTTTGCTTTCCATCAACTGAGCTGTGCTCTTACCTGCATTCAGAGCGTATAAAATCCCCACACAGAGAGCTATCTTTAGATATCCATTATCAGTCTGCATAAGATAACCTCCTATAGGTGGTGAGACTATAAACGCTAAACTGCTCGCTGACTGGTAACTAAAAATAAAGAAGCTCAAATATGAACAAACATTTATCATGTGGTGCACAAATCAAAAGATTTTGTTGAAACACTAGGGCAAACAAAACCAATCCCATGTGTTGGCTCTGATTGGCTGGTGGGTTCATAGCCAACACTTTGGTTAATAAAGCCCTATCAGCAAGATCACATAGATTGGGAATCAAGTTCTGATACAAATAAAAAATATGTGATAAGTATTATTAATCCCCTTTACAAGATGTACTTCATATTGGAAACTGTAGTTTAATCATGTTTAGAAATAAAATAAAATGCGGACATAATCAGCCATTCCAAAAATAACATGCGGTACGGATGAAATATTTATCAGCATAACAGGCTGAGACAAACCGTCCACAGGCACACTACGAGGACAAGAAATCTAGCAAGCTCTCAACAAAGCAATTTTTTTTTTAGATGAAATTTAGTTTAATGACACAGTTAAACACAATTCAACATGATCACATGGGGGGGGGGTAAGCAAATATCGACTTTCTATACACTGTTGGAAAGCTACCGAGCTACTTGTCGCTAGCAGCTCATTAAAATGTGATTGGATGACGTTGCATCATTTTATCAATGAAATGAGGCCAAAAAGGCTGTTTTTAGCAAAGTGAATGGCTGAGCTAATTTGATTGCTAGATATTTCAGAACAGGTTATATTTGTTCTTATAGATATAGTTAATCCTATATTTTGGTCGAAAATAATATATGATGAGCCTAAAGTGGCTTTTTCATCAGTCATAACATGTTTGATTTTTGAAATTTGATGATATAATGTGACATTCTAAAGCATTGATTTGAGACAGATTGAATAAGTTAGATTAAGGAGTAATAAATCTTTTGCTAGTTTCCACAACTCCTTGTTTCCACTGAAGTACTGTTTAAATGACACACACCCCAATTTTGCCCCTAAAGAAGGTCACGAGATGCCCTAAAATCACCTTACAGAGAGAGTGAGTTTCTATATTACCTACTTGGTGTGCAGCAAGGAGGAGGAGACAATAAGGACCTAATAGGCCACTGACAGTTGACATATATCTTAGCCGTTCTCAGTCTTTGCAAAGCAGTTAGCTGACCAAAAATCGAGCTTAATAAGTGGATGTTTTTCTTTTCTAGCTTGATATCAGCTCCATATGCTCAAATCTGGTCAAGTAATCAGTTGGGACAGTGATTAACTGGTCGTTGGCTTGGCAAGCAGGAAGAAAAACAAGCAGCTGTAGACAGACAAATGTAGCCACATTAGTAACCATCACCTGTAGATTACAGACAGGGGAGATGACTTACTATCCTAGTACCTCAGCCTGTTTAGATTTATTTTTGTCGTTGTCTCCTCCGGCTGAGTCTGATAACGAAGACTGAAGAAGGTTCAACTGATGCTTGAATATTCCTGAAATATAAAATAAACACTGGACATAATCAGTCATGTCTTGGAGAAGGGGATTGTTAATGCTTATGGATCAAACCTAGGCTTAGGTCTTTGTTATGAATAGAACCAAAGCAATACAAATTTAGCTTTCGTTCAAATCACTGTCTGAAACACCGATGCATCTTGGCTTGACTGCCCCCTAAGGATGGTTTGGCAAAAGATTTTCTGCCAAGCCTGTTTCTAATACTGACATGGGGTTACAATGTAAAATGCTGGGTCTGTATCTTGACCACACTTATGACAGTCCATTTCATACATAAGCCTAAGTTTCTGTATGCGTTCTATGAACAAGCTGTGACCAGCTACGACTGATATGAGGTTACTGTTTTCTGAGAATCAACACAACTCTGTCTTTGATTTCCTCACAAACTGATAATAGTAAAAGGAGTGGTGGCGTTGGACCATTTAACTAAGTAGGTAAGTAAGTAACAAGTAAGGCATTTTGTTCATTTCAACGATTTCAATAGAGTCCTGGCACCCTCATGACATTACTAGCTTGATTCACCGGTTCATGAAGGTCTCAATCACCCTCAATATATCACAAATGTCTTCCAAAAAAATATGCAGCTTTTATGGATTCTTGAATACTTGATAGGATCTTAACAGGTAGGAAATCCTCCTCAATTTCTAACATTATATCTATCACTTGATAACTAGGTCTTCTATCATGTATTTTGCAGACTAACCTATATAGAATCTTAGAGCAGCAAACATCAGTAGGGATCCAGTCCAGCCAAGAGATATATAAGCAGGTAGACATGTTATTATACATATCAGTAACATATATCTCTTACCATGTGAGTCAGCATATCCACCCTAATAAAAAAAAAAAAAATTTTTTGTTATGTTAAGGGAGATTTGACCTTGCCATCCACTGCAAACACAAATTTAAAGGCAAATTGGAGTTATCCTCTTAACATCAATGAGAGAACAACTAGTAAATTGACTGACAAATATTGTTTCCTGCAAGTATTTCGGTTATCATCTTCTGCATCTTCACAAAACACATACAGTGACAAATTGAAGGCTGTGGCAAGGTCCTTATAGACTGAAACATGACGATATTTTGATGCATGGACCGCTTGTTTACACAACTAAGTGATGCTGCATAATAATCTTGAGTGCTTAACCATTCTCCTTTCATGGTTGATAGAATACTTACAACACCTAATGACGAGTTTTGTGTTATGCTTCGAAAATCCAAATAAAATGAATCTTCGCACATTATGAATTATGGAAATAGGGGTAGGGTGACACATTTTCGAATTCACACGCCCGTAGCCACCTGGTACATAGTTCATTTTATCATTGACCTCCTCGATGGAAAAATACTTGATAGTTGATTTTGGCTATTGCTGTTTCAGTTACCACACTGATGGCAAACTGCTAGGTTGTGCTGGGAGAGATTACTGGAATATACTATTTTTCAGTCTTTCTTACCATAACAGGACACGAGAACATCTGCACAAATCCGTAAACCGAAGCTGAAAATATTGAAAGAATCCAGGTTAGGATGAATATTGCTTGATAACACAACAACAAACAGAGTTTTAAAATAAGTTAAACTTGCAAAGGTTTGGTGATAAGGTAATTGGTATTATGGTTGAAGTTATGTTCCAAGTCCAATATTTCATTAGTCCAAGTCCAAGTTATTACAATGGGACAAGAAACTTGTGTTACTGAATAAAGCTCTGCAAACTGGTGATGGCGGCCATGAAAAAAAACAATTTATGGTTTATATGTTTTTTATCCTGATTAAAAGCAAGCAGCAAATGCAGCTATGTACTTATGTGCTGCTGAGATAAGATTAATTTTACATACATATATAGCCGATGGTTGTATGACTGGCCCCCATCTCCCTTAGATGGTTTGACAGCTGCATAGTTATCATACTGACAGCACTCAAGTCCTGTCAGTCAAATAACAAGGAATAACACAATGTGATAAGTCAAACGTAGTCAGGCTACTAGGAGAAAATCAGAATGGTCATCACATATCAAAATAATATAATGTTGGACAGATGTCATTGCCATGCATTTTGTGGAATATATCACCACAGTACATGTCTGTCTAAGATTGTAACGGTCCAGACAATAGGCTTCACCAAAATGATTTGCAGAAGATATTTCTTGAAGCAACAAAACATTCAAAGGATGTCTTTTTTTGCTTCGAAGATTGAAAATCATAATTTGGCCAACCATCATTATATCACTTAGTCACAAATAGGACCCTCATTGGGCCTTTCAAATGCATGCTGTCTCTAATATTGGGAGAGCAGTACTTACTTTACCAAGGAGTAATGTTTGCTTGCAAAACCAAGAGTTTGTAGATCCTATAAAACACCAACTGACGAACTTACCAGAAAGGTGGCAATATAAAGCACAGCATAGGCCCTCTGAGTTGGCCTTGGCCTCTCCCCTGTCATGATGAGTGATGAGACACTTCAGGTCACAATATCTCTAGCTTTGTCTAAAATTAAAGAGAACTATATTGTAATTTATAATGTTATACAACATTTTACATGTAATTTTTATAGTATTTTACATTAGTGCAACACACTCCACCCACACGAAAATTTAATCTGATTCTTTCACTGAGGTTCACTGCATATACAAAGACCCTTACTAAGTTTTTCATGAGTCCCTCAACTCAGCGGTCTCACCTCAAGATTTTTAGGCAAAGTCAACTTCAAGTGAACAGCTATAGGCTTGGTGAAGGTTTTTGGGAGTGTGATAGAGAAGCAGACATGCTTCAGTTTGAGAGGGTTGGAACAATACTACTGAAATAACGGCAGCCCAAACATAGAATATATTTATGGCACCTGAGAAGGTGGCTAAAAGCTATGGGAATGACAGCATTACAAAATAAAGTATTGTTCTAAAAGACCCCGTTGGATAGGCCCTGGGGTCCTATGTCTGGGAGTCTGTCTTCAAACATGTCCCAAGACACATATGATACTTGTAAAACAAAGGGCATTTTGCTTGGTGAACAAAAGAGTACAATGGCAGGCAAAGTTTGCCTGTCTGATTACATGTTGGGTGGTTGGTTGGGTCGATGGTTGGGGCACGTGTATAGCCTCAGTTCCCCACTTTTGCTCAACTCATTTGTGGGTATACACAATCAACCCGCTGCTACATTATGTAGGAACCACTGGTTAAGCGTATTTCACAACTGTACTTTAGTTTGTAATGAGTTGAATTCCACATACAAGTTGGTACTATGATATGCGATATGGTAGTTAGCTATACTGACACAGGTGACTACTAGTGAATTGTTGTCTGAAGGAGGGGTGTGCTTTATTTTACCCATTTACAATAAGTTCAATGAGGTTCATGTATAATGTTCGGCATTGACATTTCAAACCCATAAATTTATATATTACCAAGAAGTAACAGAAGTTACTCATTGATAGTCATTGATGTTATTACTCCGTTTTACTACCTACCAACACAAGTGAAAATCATTTGCTTGATTCAACTATCTTACAAAACAAATTTTTCATTATTATATACTACTGATTATACTGAGAACTTGTCAAAGTGAAAGATTTTTTTACTCAGAACAGGATTTTCAAAACATTGCTTGATTCAACTAACTTGAAAAACAACGAACTGGAATCCTGAGGGTCTTTTGAATCATATTGTAAAGTGTTTAGTTTCTTGGAATAGGTAAAAAATCGTATTTTTTAGTTTTAGTTGATTACAAAACAAATTTTTCTTATTATTTTACTTATACTGAGAAAATTGTTAAAGTGAAAGCTTTTTTGTTTTGGCCCTAATCTTAGAGCAGAATTTTCAAAACACTGGAATCATCCGGAGATACCCTCAGCAGAAAACGGTGAATAAGAACTCGGGCTTATGAGTCAACAATTTCCGGTGTAGTCCTAACTAAAATGTAATATGGGAAGTTCTATATGATGGAACTTAAATGATTTATTCGAGACATAATGTAGGTCTATCAGAAAGAACTATATTCTTTCCTCCTATCTAAGAGTGTCTAACAGATGTGAAACAGAAAGTTAGTATCAACTTGCATTTGGAGGTGTGATGTCATACAATTTCTGAACAGGAATCGAGTGAAGCTTCTACTAAAACCTTACACATATCTGACTCTATTAGTAGCCACAAGTGGATATAAAGTGGTATGGGAAATCAGAAATATTCCTGGAATAGTTCCTCGGGCCTACATCTGCTGCTCATTTGGAGTTTAGGTAAGTTAGTACAATAAAAGTCATATTTATTATTATAATACACATTACTGATCATCAGCAAGTGCTTGTTATTATTGCTCATCCCACTTATTACTACAGTTGTCTATGTATAGTACTGCTGAACTACGCTGTCTTGGAAGTTTTCTGTTCTTAGCAAAAGGATGGGAGCAATAATTGATATTATTACTACCCACTAGGTACTTTTGCTGACTCTTGATGTTCTACTATCTATCTATCTAAGCACCCGTCCCTTCATTGACCATCTTCTACCCGCAACACCACAACAATAACCAGCAGCATATCCTCTCAATACATCCTGTATCATCATTGCTCATCATTTATGATCCCATTAGACTAACCGAGTCTTCATGGGGAAAAGAATCATTATGCTGATTTTATATAAATGAAGAGGCACCCACGACTACTTGAACATCTACAACGTGTAGGCCTAGGTGTTTTCGGATGAATTTAACCTCCAACAAATATAGCAGTAAATTTGTGTAGCCGTAAATTGAACCGCAAGGATGATAGATTCACTATCACTGTCATATCTGGAAAATCATTGCCTAGGTTGAGCTCGCCAATGATGACAAAAGACTTGAATCCAATACAAACTTGTCGACCATCATTGTTTTTGGTAAGCTGTTGAGACGCTGTTGTCCGCCGTCTGGCTGTTGGGCATGACGTATGGCGTTTGCGTAAGCTACTCACTGGTGAGAGTTTGAAACATTTTGAAGTGCAATGGCCTTTTTGATCCACATAGGAAATTTGATCTGGCTTATCATCATGAAATCTTAAAAGCTATACTTGAAATATTGTGAATTTAACACCCTTGTTTTCAAAGCTTTATAGCTAATCAACAATTGAGTTTTGTTTGCATTTTGAATTAGCATGAATATTGCTAGGGTTAAATAGGACAATTTTACAATTTTGACGACATCGATCAGGCATCCTAGCTACAGCGCTTGCTATCCTTACCGCCTTGTCTGGTTCGCCACATTCTAAGTGTTGAAGTCTTGAGAATCAAAAGTAACACGGAGCTTATTCTTAATCAGTATGGATGCACTGGAATACGACAATGTAGAGAAGGCCTTGTGATCGATCAGACATACTTGCCAAATCCTAATCTCTCCACCCTGTAAATGTTTAAGACAGGTTACATAAACAGACACTCAGAGGATTTTATTTAGTACACAATGACTGATTGATTATTCAAACATTATTCTTCATGTTCAGTAATTATACACATACCCACGTAATTAAGCATTCCCTAACTCTGTGTGTTACCTATTAATGAGCAGCGAGCTCAGATTAAAGCAGTACAATTCTACTCACATCTCTACCACGATTATACAGCTGCTGCTGCTGCCTCATGCGCCACTTCTATCATCTCACAATCTCATTACTGGCTTATTACTGAAGACTGCAAGGGTGTGAAAACTTAACTTAGATCCCTCCCTACCAGGCGATGTTATCATACATGTGAGGTTATGGCTATTACTCTCTAAAAAACCCAATTTTTTCTCTTGGTTTTTGTGATGCCAGAGGCTGATGCAATTCGGAGACAAATTTTCTGGCTCAGTCTTTGATGCAACAGAATTGACTTAGTGGGCAGAGTGTCAAATTTTTGTTGTGATGTTAGCGCTTGTGAGCTTTCCGAATTATCGAAGGCAAAGCATTCCTTATGCTAGATGTTTTGGTTTTGAAATGTCAAACATGGCCTAATGGGAGAGCTGTTATCTTTGCTATGACCTTTTTATAGAGAGAATATTGCTGTTTTGTGAGAATATTATGGCTTGGCTGTTCGGCTTAAGCAACTGCGCATAATTTCCATGCTCGTTGCTCCATGCAAGTTACATTGCTGGATTGATCCCATTGGCCTATATATTGCCTGGTTTTCTGTCAGGAGCCATGAGGAGATTGTTTGCCTGCAAATTTGGCTCTTTCCTCACACTATGTAGAGTGTTTCTTTGTCCTGCTTGTTTTTGCCTAGCTTCTCTTGCCTCGGACTCATCCATAAAATGATATCATTCATATTTCCTTGTAAGAAAAAAAAGAAACATTGGTAACAACCAACATTTGGCACCTGTCCACTGGAATCATCCATGTTGTGGCTTATGGGTAGATCAGTCATTGGGCTGTAAAGGAATTCTGTTTACCATATTTTTACTGTTTTCGTCATATGAAGCACCCAACACTCCTGATCACATTGAAATGATAAGTATTCAGTTACAGCCTCTTCCACTGTCTTCCACAGTATATTTTAAGTTATAATTAGGGTGTAACAACCTCATCACTCATAGTCATGTGGAAAGTGTTTGACACTAGGAGGAAGAGGTGTAAGAATTGATGGCTATGAATTCTTGTAAATAACCAGCAGAACTGTTGATGGCTTATACACCTATCATAAATACATACATTGTATACAATATATAAAAAATAACTCGATGGGGATGGTTGATGCTTCTATCAAAAATATGGTTTGCCAAAATCTCAGTCAAAGTTAAAAGGACCAATAATCTTCTCAAGACTTTATCATTGTTTGGCTAACCAATAGACATTGGTTAAACACCGCCTGTAGTGATAGGGTCAGTGATCACCATAAACATGTCTGTATCAAAATTCCTTCAAATTAAAATAGATGAGAAACACATACGTGAGTCTACACCAAATTGCTTCATTATTACAAAACATCCTACATCATCGGGGCCACTCCAAACAAGTCAACTTCTTCCTGGTAATCCACTTTGTTTGTAGCCTCGATTCTCTGAAATAGTATCTGTTTACTATGATTCATTTACCCCTATTGCTAGAACTACTATACAGATAAATAAATGATAAATTCTGGAGCTCATGAAATGAAATTGCATTATCATCAATTCATAATATCAGAAACAAATAAATTAATCAGCAAACTAGTCATACGAAAAGCTGGTAAATATAATGATTGTTCTTACCAAACAAAAGAGCACAATAGCTCGAGTTCTATCTCAATCACTATGTATTCATACTGAAGAGTTATCATGAGAATGATGCCGTTTTAGTATTGAAAGGCAGCTCAACAATGCTGCCGATTCAGTGCTGCTGCTGATTACACAATAATTGTGATGCCAGGTGAATTATTTAAGTCTTTTGTGGGTAAAGTGAGTAAATGCCATTTGTTTGGATGCATGGTGGTGTTATGAATTAATATAACAACAAAATGTATGGGACTGCAAACATCGAGTAATACAATAAGTATAAAAATATATAAGCCTATTATCACAAAAGAAATGCTGCCGTTGTAGAACAAACAGCCGGGAGTCTGATAGCCGACAGCACAGCTCTGCCTTCCTTACTACTATGAATCATAATACATGTGATTGTGTTTGACATTCAAAGAGTAATTATCCAGTCTTTGCTTACCACTCTCGAGACTGTCATTGACAAAATTGTGCGTCAGTCAGTCATCGGGTTGATATTAACCTTACTTTGTGATATTATTCATCATGCTGGCTTACCTATCTGGTCTTTGTGGGGATCATGAAACAGTGAGCGGTTATTTTCCCTCAACGAAGTCTGAGCAATGACAATTTGATCAAACTGAAAGAGACTTATGAACATTGTGAGCATATTTTCCAAAGCGTTTTTTGGCATTCCACAAACTCCTACAATATACACAACATTAAAAGCTAATAACCTCAATGCTTCAGTGAATTCTTTACAAGGGTAATAATTTTTGACCTGCCATATAAGTTGAGTTGAGGGTATAACAATAATTTTGTATCATTCATGTCAAACTGGTAATTTTCCTGTATTACAAATCAACTTCAGTGAATTGATGTGACTGAAGTGAATTACATTTCCATATTACTGATTACTGTCATAGCTACCACCTAACAGCACTAAAATTTACATATTACTGTGAGAATTTGCATCCGCTAAGACGTTAGCATCTGACACCATTTCAATTGAGCTGTTTACCAGGTAGTAAGTTAATCTGACTACCAGACTGTGCAACCACCACAGACATTAAATCAACCTCATAAGTCTGGGAAGAATAGAAATTATGATTAATATGTGCCAAGTAAAAGAGTTAGCGGGCCAACTTGTCATGCATTGCTGATGGGAAATGTCAGGTCTACTCTCCGTTCTACGTTCCATTTCACTCTATTGGAGCTACTGTTCATGATGCTATCCCTAGGCCCACCTTATTTTGCTACTTGAGCCAACTTCATCACTTTTCAAATGTTCAGCCAGAGTTGGTCATGTCTGCGCCTTGATGTGGCACTAACACCATATTATTTGCAACTTGGAACTGTTATCTATTAGTTTGTTGATAAGCCCAGCCTGTGTTTTGCAGTGTTTATAAACGTGGTATGCAGGCCTTCAACTATTTGGAAAAGTGAGCTTGCTTAAACTACAGCCAGCACAAAAACATAAGATTGCGGCGGGCTGGTCTTCTTACTGCAACAACTTGAGCTCTGTGTAATAAAGTGATGTTCAGCGCTCTGCTAAAATTCTTGGGCATCTCCTGATATCAAAGCAGAAATGAATACATGTTTTTGGCAGAGTTTTCAATATCTTCCCATCCATCGCATCATCAGCATTTACACTCCGTTTATTGACCTTGTGTGATATAAAACACGAAAATCTTCTCAGCACAGCTCTGAGAAATCATAAATCATCGTTCTATGAGCTTACTGCTGACATTCATCATGTAAGCTTGTTATGTTGATAACAGATTCATAGACCCTTAGACAGCTGTTGCATCACTCAATCAACATATCTTAAGTTACTGCTGCTGCCCAACCAAAGTAACTGATGCAGCTTCTCTGCTGCTACTGGCTACGGAATTACAGAAGGCAAATCTCCTGAGAGAATCTCTCACCATCTCTCCGGCCCTGAGAGGCCAATTAATCATGGACTTATGCCAACTATCACAGCTGCTTCTGTTTTTGAATGCCAATCTCCGCACCTTCAGTTGATCGTTTGAACTAAATAAGGTCCACGCTGTTGGTATCAAACAGCTTACAGCAGGTTCAACAAAGGGATTAGAGCTTAATATTTAGCTAATCCATTTAAATTCTATGTCTGAGTTTTCTTAAAGCCATGCGATCTGACGATCTGCGATCTGTGATGCTGTATAGCAGCTATGTTCCCTTTGTCCTGCATCCCTTATCATTACCCTCAATACTGGGTCATCAATCACCATTAGTCATTAAACAGTAATTGATGTGCCAGATGTCAATGGGCATATCCTGTTCACCATCGGGATGCATGAGGACTGCTTCCTTTTAAATGATATTGACAAAAAGCAAAACCGAGAATCACAATTGGGACAATCTAGGCCACACTTAACTTCAATGCCCAAGTATACATTAGGTCAGGGCTCTAGGTCAGGGCTCTAGGTCTGCCTAAGAGGCATATGGGTTCATTCTGGCGCTAATATTCGGCATATGCTATGATCTTATTTCTGTCTCAGTTATGAGTTTGGAAAGTACACAGACAGCACACCTCACGAGAGAGTGGCTTTCATTAGCCGACTCTACTGCTATAACTTTTCCAAAGGTTATTAGACATGCATGTGCTGCTGTCCAATGGTATCTAGCTCTTCTGATCTGGCTCTCGGCTTTGATTGGACGATCCATCTACATCTATTTTTAAATAGGCTAGGGATAAAATGTTAGCACATTAATAGAACACAATTCCCATAGGTCAGTAGCTTTAGTTAGCCAAATTACTGAACGAGCCGAAACAACTCCACCGAGTGCAAACAGAGTAGTAACATCATCATTGGCAGCACACAATACAGGCAGCACTGTTTATTTAACTGGTGCACATTCGATAATTGTGCGGATAAAACCAGAGCTCAAATCAACTTGATGCCATTGATGTTGATTTGATTTGTGTATAACCGATGGGAATTAGACTGACTAACACCCTGCACTACACAGCCTTCCGAAACTCAATTCTTCGGCCAATAGGTCCATTCTGTAGATCGTAATAACTTCATTTCCCTCTCTCTATCTGAACCAAAGCCTCGATGCTGAAGACTTGAGGTCTTGAAGTCTAGTGAGTGCGGAATTATTCATTTCACGACCACCCCATGTTATTTAGGTTTGCTAGTTGAAGCCTGGTACTTGAACTTCAGGTGTAGGTCATGAGAATGCAGGGCAAAGCTAAATCTGGTGCATGGTCAAGCCATGCACACAGCTGTGAGAAATTTCATAACAATATCAGCTTCATTCACAGGAAGTCATTGTGTAACAAACTAATGTATTTGTTTTGGCTGGCCAGTCCTTGTGTTGACATGTCACTCATTAAGCTGAGAAACAACGTAACCTCAGACTGACAAAAGGCTGATGATATTTTTGGAGTTTATTTGTTGATCGTTCTCATAGCATCAAAGGTTTTTCGGAACCTTTGCTTGCCACAAATCATAAACAATCTTGGCTTCGCTCCACTAAAGTGAAACTATGGTCAGAAAGCTGTTGAGAAGCAAATAACAACAGCCTGTGTAAACAGATACATTGTGAGAAAATTCGCCTTCACCAATACTGCCTTGCTATAGGTCAGGAGTATCGGAACGAATCGATTTGGTATTGTATGAGTATTTTGTGTCAGCCTCAACGACCCACAAGACAGTCTGCTGAGAATCTAGCGCTAATTGTTTTCTCTCTTACCTCCCACCCACAATTACACAGTGCAATGCCTTACTGCTGACGCTGCTATAATTGTCCTCTCATTACACACTTACTATACTAATCAATTACTGTTTCTATAGCTGGAAATATTTGTATGCTTAGCAGTCTTTAGCCATCACAATACCAGTCAAATGCAGGCTCGTTTTGATTGAATTATGAGGAATTGACTTTTCGATCAAGATTCCATGCTTTTCTGATAATTTATTATTGATTTCCTAGCTTCCAAAACTAGAGTTGCACCCATGGGGCTACACTTTGTGACCCCTTTCAATGATAACTCTCACATTATTGACAGCTTGGCTAAGTTTATCAGCGGCATGGCTTCGTTTCTAAGTCAGCCTCGCATCTAGATGAAATCGGTTATGGCATCAAGATGGTTCTTCAAGTGTCTCTCAAGATAGTTTTAGTAGCATTTGTAAGAAGTTTCGAGACATCGATGATTGGTACTTGAGGGAAAGATAATGTCATCAGGACAGCCTAGTGCTTATGTTCTGTACCATACCCTGAACTTTACACTGCAGAGTCATCATCATAATCATACGCTATCACATGGACCAGATGCTGTCGACAGTCACTTTTTAGTGTCAATTGTTTTCACAGCTTTTGTATCTTAAACAGGATATCTGACCTGGCTGAATCAATAGTGTTTATACTTTATGGACTCATCCAGAAGGTGACATGTTTTTGTTGATTTGTGTTTCACCATTAGTGGTCCGGTTATTCACCACAACATATCCTGGTTTTATTTCCTCAATAATATTCATGGGTGCATTTTACAATGTTTTATCAAGGTTTTGCAACCCCAGCGAAAGCTATGCACATGCACAAAAATCGATTACGCGATGACAAAACTGATCAAAAGCTCAAAAACCTTTAACAAAAGCACAAAGATTGATTACTTATATCTACGAGTAAAACAGAGGAAATGTGAAGTTTGCGCTACATGATCACCTTTCATGTAGGGTGTAGTCCATTATGAAAATATTTTGATACAATGTAGCAAAATCTACAAGAAAAACAAACATTACAGATCTTATGTCTACAGTTTGCTTTAATATGTGTGTTCTATAAGGATCAAGTTACATATTCTGATAATTGCCTGATAACAAGCAACACATTTTTAACATCCAAGCTGACAGGTCATCATGACCAAGTGATAAGTAGGGGGTGTCCAAGGCACCGGGACCGTTAAAGTCTATCACGGATATGAACTTGGGCTAACGCTGCCCAATCTACTACAGCCTCAAATCTAAAGCTTAGCTTGCACCCTTCATAGCCAACTAATCGGTATGACATGACACTGGGCTATACTGAGATACACTGGAGTGGCTCTTGAGTCAAGTGCAGCAGCTTTCTTTTGAAACAAGAGAAAGATCTATAAAGTCATGCTTACTTGACCCATAGATCGAAGTGATGGGAAAGCTCGATCTCTAAATGGAATTGTACTGGGAGTGCGCTGTGTAGGCCAAACCTGTTGAAACCGAAACTGATGCACCAGCACCATACTATGACCAGGTGTTAGCAGTCTGTTGGTGATAAATCAAATTCTGAAATTTCTTTGACTTGATGCCAAGTCACTTCTAGGCTTAGACCTGTTTGATCCATTATTCCTGAACTGAAGTGACTTGCACAAATCCTTCAAGTCATTCTTTCAAGTTTACGAAGTTGGCAAAATATCCGGCTATCTTTATTTCTGAAAACCTCCCATCTGGTCATTTATCACGTTAATGGAAAATCCCACGCGCACTCTTCGATATCCGAGATACAATCTCCTAGATCAAGTATTCCATTTTTGTCTTGTGTAGATCATATTTTGAGCTGCATTGTAATTGTCCTCATTGAAATATTTTGGTTCACTGTTTGCCAAACATCAGCATTCTTCTATATTTAGTGCTAGCTATAATCACCAAGGACTTTTTGTTTGATGAAAAACATGCTACACTCCATGGTCATCCTCTTGGGTGTTGTATGTAACTCACTATACTAACTGAAAGAAAAGGTTGGATGTACTTATGCATCACAAGAGGGCTACATTTTAGGAGCAGATACTCTCACATATGATAGTACCTTCATCCATGTGACTGGTCCAATTGCTACCAAAATATTCAGTTTATTGTATGTCGGCAAATCTTTCAGTTTTCTCCCCTGATGCCATTGAAGCTGATGAACCTCTGAAAAAGACCTTCTGGTATTGTTGAGGGTCATCTCTGTCATCAAAAAGAAGCGTGGTCGAAAACACTCCCACTCATATTCACACAATATATTGAGGTGACCGCGAGATGTGAAACTGATTTCCCACTAATCTGTCCAGAATGCATTCTATCGGTCATCAAACTCTTGTTTTCACCAGCTCTTGCTTCGCCCATCAGCGATATTATTTTTGGTGGCTGCTGAACATGAAACCCAGCGTTGGCAATGGCAAAATGGTCACTCAGGTGCAGGATATAGGTTTGTTCTGATGAGAAGTAGGCCTAATTTTGGTGTGGTTACTGCAGTTTATAGCCCCCTGCTTGCAGTTATAAGCCAAATCCATTCTTTGTCTTTGATACCCACATCAGCCAGCATCTAATCGATAAATATAGACTCTAAAAATACCTCCTCTCATATGCATTGCCTAAACTGATAGGCGTTTGATGAGGTAAACATCAATAAGGTCTCGTGTCAATGGCAGCCAAATAGGTCTGACTAGGAGATTATAATTTGGTGTAATTGGCAAGGAGGCTTTCACATTTTCTCATTCCTCTGACCGCATGTTTTGGAGAGACCTTATAGACCACCTGGATGTTGACCGTAGCTTTTAAAAAACTCACACAAGCCGAGATTGATGTTAGCAACGCATGAATGTTTTGCAGCATTGCCAAATTTAGACATCCTGTTCAGAATTGTTGGAATGGCAGCTGATGGTGAAAAGTAGGCTTTCTAAACAATAGAATTCCACTACAAATGACTTGACATAGCATTGACTGTGAGCATTCTCACTCAATATATTGGAATTGAGAGCACCAACTTTTTCCAAGCCCCAGTGGTCAGTATGAGGACTGCTCATGTCTTGCTCACAAAAGAGTCATCTTCTGACTTGTTGAAATGTCAGTAGCACTGTATTACCGCTAAACATTGAGGAAAACTGCATGCTTGATTCCCCAGAGATAGTCACTTGAGTCCAATTTCACAACCCTCTGGCCTTGCTCAGAGCACCACGGAAGTCACGTTCTACGAGCTGATGGAACCACTTTGTGATTTATGACCACACAACTCGATTAGCATTATTGCCAAGCTACTTTACATGATTGTGGTTTTGAAGCTATGCTGGATGATGAAATTATGGAAACCACAGCTCAGTATATACATCAACCTGAGATAGATGCTGTTATAACATCTCTTGGGATGGGTTGTTCTCTCCAGAAATTTAACCTGTCCTTCTATTTATGGTATGATAAATAAACTTTGAAACAACTGCTGCCTTACACAATATTGGGTGCAGCCCCTAGATCAAGGTTGTTGTCTTTGCCTGTGTAAGGATTTGTTCTTCTCACACTGGTTTTACGACAGGCCTACGCTCACAACATGATTTACCTCTGACTAGTTATAATAAAGTCAAGTCACGAGAAGGGGAAGAGAACAAGAGTTAAAATTCCATCTGGGCAGCCCATGTCTTCACTATTCACGCTCATCCTGCAATAACTCCTCTCATAAACATTTCAGCCTCACTGTAGTAACCTATGGGAATCAGGTCTGATTGTCATAACCATAGCAATACATATAGTGTATTGTTTTTTCATCATGATCATACTTTTCACCCTACCACAGCATCGTTTTTTATAGATAGGAATACATCATTTTTTCCTCGACCTTTACAGGGTTAAATACATCAGGTTATCTGACGATGCTAGCCCACATTGATCGGCAAAGTCTGAGGATCCAGACTACCCGCGTGTACGTGATGTTTACCTATCTCATATTCTATTATAGTTCTCTCGATAGTAATACAGACCTGTACGGCCTTTGGACCGAGGAAGGAGGAGCTAGAGACTTTATATACAGCAGCATGTCTCACAGATTCTCAGATTGTAGTGCAGTGTGGGTCTAACCAGAAGATAAAAATACTCAGCGTAGCCTACTCATATGAAGAAAACTGCAACACAGCTACCGAAGACAATGAATGTAAACAAACAAGGTATGTTGTCTCTGTCTCCCTATTTGCTAGCCTTTAATTTATCTAAAAAGCTTAAAGGCTACACTGAGATAACCTGGCTGCAACCAATGTGCCGACCCCTCTGAATCCAACTCCGTTCCGCATATCAAACAAGATGGGGCATTGGGCCGCCATTCTTTCCTACCCTAATGAGCTTGTTGGTCTTCATTGATGTTCAGATGTTGCACGAGACCCTATGTCTGGCTCACGACACCAGCATTTTCTGTCACTGCACATCCTCGTGTTATGTTTACAGCTATGCGGGCTTGAACCACATGAATGATCTCAATTCGCACGTCTTGTTAATGTGACACCTTCCTGTTTTTTCTATCAGTTTCACATAATAAAAGTATGGTGAAAGTATACATGAAATAATCGAATCAAAAGTGCACAAAGGTGCTTGCTCAATAATTAAATGATGCTACTTTGACGACAGCAGTCAGTTGATATATGGCCATAATATGGTGTGATCAACTTCAAAGGTTTTAACAAGAAGTGTTCAGTAAACAGCATGAAGTTTGGTAAAATATGTAAAACCAAATTCAATAGTAGGCCTATGACTGTCACGTATCTCTCTGTATTTCTACAGTACTTCTTTGTCACGGAGCGCTCAGACAGAATGCGACGGGAAGAATTACTGTCCGTTCCCCATCACCAAGATCAGCACTCTAAACAATCAGGCCTCCCTCACTCTGGAGAATAGAGAAAATATACAGGTATGCTGTTCGTTTGGTAGCATCGCTCATACTATCCGCATGAAAAAGCCTTGATAATTGAGATGTTTTGTAACATTTGTTTCCCTACAGGAGATCATTTTGAGCCCCATTGTTGTGCTAAGTCGAAAAAGAAATATCCTACTATAGAAATATATTTTTCAATGAATCACCAAACATAGAGAGTGAATGATACAAACTTCTATAATGGGCAACTACTGAGACAATTTTTGGAGATATTGTGTTAATTCATATCTTTTGTTTATTTTTTTAGTATAAATTAATGAGATGTTCGTACAACAGAATCTTACAAGACGAAGCTCCGATGAAGAGTATGCTTGTCGCGTATCAATGTCAAGGTAATTGAAAGGTCAAATCAGAGGGTGTATTGTACGTTAATCTAAGTCTTCTAGTTGAGAAGGACAGTTCTGTCACCCTCCTCTTCTTACATGGCTGAATGATGGAAGAACGGTTCAAGCTGTGGTTCGACACTCTGTGTTTAACCCTTTTTGAACTAGTGAGTGAGCCTTTCTCGCTGATGAACATATAATCTGCGGATGCAAGGCAAACAATTCATAGACTGCGTTCGGTGGACAGATTTAATTAGACCCTATACCTAATGTCAGCACTCTAATCTCCTTATCATTCT
Organism: Membranipora membranacea; assembly: GCA_914767715.1. Taxonomy (NCBI): domain Eukaryota; kingdom Metazoa; phylum Bryozoa; class Gymnolaemata; order Cheilostomatida; family Membraniporidae; genus Membranipora; species Membranipora membranacea. Next base: position 12,996,126 of record OU612074.1, read on the forward strand.
AAACCCTGTGACCAAACTACTACGGTGAAGACCATACTAACCAGCCGTTTAACATTTGCTGGGTAAAGGTTTGACTCATAGCCTCTACTCGAATTCCAAAACCAGCAAGCAGACATCATACTCGCAAGGGGAAGGATTGCAGTTGACGACTCAAATCTTATTGTCTGCTAGGCCCTAAGCCGAGGTCACTGGCAACTTCAAGTCTTTATCTCATTGACAAACGTGAGACAACTCCAATTTTGAAAAATATTTGTGTACATGGGTTGACATATTACTTTTAAATTTCTGCATGTTGGGTAATAGTTTCTTACCGGCTGTGTATTGTTCATTATTTGGTCATGGACTATAACTGTTGTCCGGTCTTTTTCCACCTGTAGGCCCTACTTTATTTCAATTCAATGATTGGATGATCCCATTTCATGTGGATTCTTTTGCACTGTACCTTGTCTTTTGGCCAAGAGATTCTGAATGGATTTCCCTGGTTTGACCTTCATCTATTGCTAGGCACTAAGGCTAGGAGCATGACTTTGCGCATGTCGCTTAGCCTTAGGGTTCTATGTCCCCCGTTTCTTTCCACCTTTTCACTTATTTGTGGTTATATTTCAGCCGTTAACCTCAGCTCAAACGAGCAAATGTTAAAGTATAACTATTATAGCCTTAGATACAAGCGAAATGTGAGAAGAATTGATAATGGTGAGGGTGGTAGGCTTCGCAATGTGTGACAGATGGAATTTTATTTAGCTTATGAAGAAAGTTTAGTTAGATTAAGCCTTAGTGCCTCAGCTCATATTGACTGTCGACTCCCTACTTTTATTATTGTCTGTAATTGCTCTTTCAGCTGCTAAGCCTAACTCAAACCAATACAGCAGTGAAGATCCTCATAACCTCAGATCCCAACGTTCACTTTATGGACGTGATCAGGGCGTTGGGTCATCCGCCTCTAACGATGAAGATCAAGGTGATTGTCAGTCTTTGGTGGCGATTTGTTTTTATAAACTTGTGTTGCTCACTGCTTTTCGAACCAGTAATATAACACCAATCACCCTTCACTAATATACACACATAGCATTGCAGCTCGTAGCAATGCTTTTATCATGCTTTCATATGTTCATTATTTGCTTCAGTTTCTGGTTTAATTGTAGGTGTACGTACTCTATCTTTAGTTGCGAAAGCATAATTACTGCATTTAATTTTGCATGTTTATGATCAGTTTCAACTGCCTGCTTATCGTTGATATATTACCAAAACAACTAGATACTGACCATAAAGAGTTTCTCTGTGAACTCATAGCATATTAGTATCCCAGCTTGGCGCTGGGCTAGTTGTGTCGTAGAAATTTGTCTAGTAACAATGGTTTCCCGTTGTAATAGTCATTGTTTGGATCAGACAACTGACTACCATCGGTTTTGTAAAAAATACCGGATTTGACCACGGTATTTTGATTTTACTTGGTTGACATTGCGCCACGTTCATGAGCTTTGAGTTTCAACACCACTGCATCTTGCATTTATCCCATTTCCCTCTTTACCTACCCTGCCCCAACCAGCCCATTATTCTAAATTGAACAAAGTCCTTGATTAGACAGCTGATTGAATGTGTAGTGTGGTACAGTATAGGCTAAGGCTAACTAAACTAAGGCGCCCCTCCCATCCAGTATTTTTTTAAACAAATTTTGAAGTGAATTAAGGGTTTTGATACTCTAGATTTTAATCCAAAGTCAAAATCTGCAACAATTACAACACCATTGTCTTGTCTTGTCTTCAATGGGGGATAGCACAACAAGGTTGTATTATCAGAGTCCAGGCACAATAATAATAATATGGTGAAATGTTGGTAAAAACATTCAAATTAATCGAAGTTTTCTTCTCAACATCAAGGAGGGGACAATCCTCATGCTTACATTTTTATTTCAGAGTTTGAGTTTTGTAACGCATATGATAAATCAGTAAGAGATCTGACGATACAGACAGAGAATTATCCGGCTACTTCCATAACAAACCCAACCTGTGGCTGTACATTCACAGTAGATGATGTCGAGACACACTTTCTCACTGGATATGCTCATTGTAATGTAAGTCAATCATCATGCTCTATCATTTTTGTTTCAGAGTTTGAGGCTTATAATGTGTGTGAAAGGATTGTACCTGTAGTAAAAGCATTCTCTTTTTAGTCTCATTGGCCGGTGTTTGATCATTGAAAGTTTTAGCTCTTTTGTAATGAAAATAGACAGTAAGACTGCATGGTGTAGCCAAATGAACATGAAGGATAATTTACGATTTTGTGTTTTAGGGTACAGTTGTTTTTTTGTTTTAGGGTACAGTTGTTTTTGTGTTTTAGGGTACAGTTGTTTTTGTGTTTTAGGGTACAGTTGTATTTTGTGTTTTAGGGTACAGTTGTATTTTGTGTTTTAGGGTACAGTTGTATTTTGTGTTTTAGGGTACAGTTGTTTTTGTCACCGAGGAAACAGACAGAGAAGGTATTACTCAAAAATATGAATATACATGTGAGAACAGCGCAGAAACTGTGGTCTATATCGGTAAGTACGACGAGGAAACAACTCCAGTAATCACTGAGAGTATCTGACATGACAACTCATAGCCACGAGTCCATCAGTTAGTCATGTTATAATATGACACTTGGCTCTGGGTTGTCCAGGGTTAGATGACGGCAGAGTAGTATTGGGGGAGCATTGACACGAAATACCAATGAAGAGTCCGGTACAAGATGCATCGTGTCTCTCTGTTAAATTGAAATCATCATTGCCATGCATCTTCTTCCGGCATGATGAACTGTGATCCCTAGTAGTTTCACTACCACACTACATTAGAATCTGCTTTGAATTCTGCTGAGAACAGGCAATGGACAAGTCGTCAGTGAGAAAATTAAGAAAACGCACAAATAGAGCAATGAATACTTACTAGTCATAGTTCCGTGTAAGCTCTGACTAACCCCTTCACAATCGTAGCACACTAATGTTTTAGTATGCCTGTTTCACTATTTTGCACATCTATTTCCATTTAAGGGTTCTTAAATTATAGATAAGCTCCAACCCCTTGAAGGATTTTTGCAATGAAACCTAAACCACCAAAGATTTTGTCCCTCCTTGATATATGTATGTCTATGTGTATGGTCTTTGATATAGGGGGCGGACAAAAACCATTTGGTAAGATTCGCTATTTTATTTTCCTTACTTGTATCATGGCATTAATTTCACTTTTATTCAATATCTAAGTTCAGACACACACACATGGGCAGCATGCAGCATGGGGTAGTATGAGTTATTGTCACTTTTTGATGATCCAGTTGATACGTCTGTTATTATTAAGTCACCGCATACTGGATGCTGTCCAGTGCAAAGTGTGTTTGAGCATGAGAACAAAAGTTGATTAACTTATTTATCTGTTTGAATGTTCGAATGCTTCAAAAAACTTGAGCGGAATATCTTTGAAGTTATGCCCCCTAAAGCTCAAATGTTGACAGGCGAAATGAAAGCTCCTTCACAAAAAGGAAGTTGCTATGGCGCACAACCAGGGCTAGCTGAAGAGCGATAGTATTCTTTAAATTATTGTTACCAAAACCACGCTATGGCCGAATCCGTGTTGTAATCAGTTGTATTATTACCATCACCACCGCACCATTTCTACGCTTCTATACACACCTATAAATATTGACTTTGTCATTACAAAACTAGCTCTCCCAGTTATTTCCTTTGTAACCTAACTTTGTGACCTGCGTAGGCTTTGTCATCAGTACATGAGTGGGTCCCTACTGAGAGTTTTTTCCCTCAAGTTACCGATGTAGTATGGTTAACCTCTTGTGGTACTTCAAAGTAACCCATTTCATTAAAATAAGTCACTCTGTAACATCAAAAATATTAGGGCATGAACGAAAACCGAAATTACAGCATGATGCTGAAAAATGCGAAGCGAGGCTTTACTGCATGACAACTACTGAAGAAGTAGTAACATTTGCTGGCTAGATCATGTTCATTTTATGAAGTGAATTTGAAGCAGGAAAGTTTGCGTGCAGCTGCAATTACAACCCTAGATGTCAAATAAGCAGCAATGCTTCAATAACAGTGCCACCCCTGACTAATCCGTCACGTTCACAAACAATTTAATGCCAATTTCACCGTAAAACATTTTATGAAGTAATTCCTGCCAAGCGCAGCGGTTGAGTAAACTTAGATATCGTTGAGTTTTCTGTACTGTTATGTTTGTGAACTGAGTCTGTCTTATTCAAAAGTCAAAACCGACTTGACCGGAAGCTCCGTCATTGTTCAGTTCCACTTCTATCAAAGTTCTCATCTAGTTCAGTTGGTCTTTTGGTTCTTCTGTTAGTTTGTTCTTTCAGCACTCCTTGTTCATCGCCAATGTTCGGCAAGGGGGTGTTACTTTTCCTGATTTGTAAACACTCCAGCAAAGTTATGATGTGACAGATTTTGATTGATTTTAGGTTCCAAAACACCAGTGAAGATTAAATTATCGGTAGACGCGGAGAAATCGTCGGAGGAAAGTGCATATAAGGTCACATGGTTTAGTAAGTTATTTAAAATAAGCTTGTCGCACAAATCACTCACTGCTTGCAAGTTATCCAATTTAGTTTCCAAAGCTGCACAAATCGGCTGGGAGAAAGTAGCAAGTGCCATCTCACCATCCCGGTGGCTAAATTGGTTAGCCGCTTCTATTCACTGCCAGGATATTGGTGTAATATGCAATGAGACAGTTTTAGAAATCTCATTTAGGTGTCAAAATGTGTGTCTACTTTCAAAATATTGATATTATCAAGTGCCATACCAATTTCAGTGCCAATATCTTACATACGTTTTCTATGTTCATTTTATGTTTCATTTTTATGTTTTATTTCATGTTACCTTTTTTTTTATTAGATTTCCTACCCACTCTGACTAAGGCAAAAAAACCTACTAAAGTGGAATGTGATGCTGGATCTATATGGCTGCCGTATACAAGTATGTAGAGCACCTGACATACTGTGTCAGTCTATTGGCAATATCTGCTAGTGGGACTGTCAGTATTATTCTTTGCGGGTCAAAATTTAAACATATAACTTTTAGTCTGGCTTCATTGTGTGACCATTATCAGCGTTAATGCTGTATTTGGTTAATGCACGTATTTCATAAGACCGAATGGAGTTTTCTTGACCACCGTGCAAGTGATATGTAGTTATTATATATCCTTGTCTACGTTACGTTACAGCTAAGCTGATACTGATGATAGTTATCCCGCTGGCATGTGCGTTCCTAATAGCTCTAATTATCCTATACTGTATCATCAAAAAGCGAAGGTGAGTCTCTTTGATTTATTTAGATGATTTTTGATGTTGTACCATATCACCCTTAAACATATTCGTTGTATCATTTCCATGTGACTTTTTCCTTATGCACCATAAATAGGCGTCTGGTAACTTACCCTCATTCGAAAATTTGTCCCCAAAAATCAAATGAGTTAATTTGAAAAAATGAACTATGACCCTAATCTCTTACGCCCTAGGTGGTTGTACTTCACTGGCGTCGCCTTTGGTGTTTCCTCCGCTCTTGAATCATTGTCACAAACTTCTAACCAAGTTTTATTTACTCATGTCCAATAGATTGGAGACTTTATCATCTCTGCTTGTTGAAGTTCAAGACTTGTTATCTAAGTTGAAAATCCATTTGCAATTTCTTTCAAAATTTGAGTTTATTATTTAATAACTTCCCAATACTTCTTGGTGTTGCATGCCGTTGTCTCTCTATCATTTACCTTGCCTTGTCGGATCTCTTTTCGGTTCTTTAGTTGAGTGTCGAGTTTCGTCACGATCCTATCTTTGACTGCTTTTAATGTCAACTTGGATCACTTCCATCTTGAAAAAAAGATGTTGATGTTTTCGTTGTTGTGTTCCCTTGAACAATTAGGGAACAACTCAGCTAAAAAAAGAATTATAATTTTGCAAGACTGAAAAATGTAAATAAATACTTCTGAGTGAGCTCAATACTATACTGTGTTCATCCACAGCTTGTTATGTAACAACAGACTTATTATACCTCTTGTGTGGTTGATGATATTTTTTTTTATAATCCAGTCTATGTTGAGTGAGAGAGTCGGTATTTTTGTGCTTTTGATGTAATATCCTGTTACAGTATTGATTTCTTTTACTGTTTTGCAAAATAAGGCAATCTGGCCCCCTCTTCAGTATGTATCTTGGTTATCGAATTATTCATTACTTGTTTTTTTCCTGCTGTCGAACCATCCCTACTGCCTTAAGTTATCAAGTGATATCATTTTTTGCATAATTTTTTTTATCCGATAAACAATCATTGTATTCCTCGCCTTTAAATAACTTGAACATCAGGCTATTTTATAAAACCAAAAACACAATGAGGAGAATCGCGACTCGATGACGAGGCATACTGCAAAATGAGTTCCTACTATAATCAAGGAATTCTCTTCTCCTGACACCAAGGTAGATTGGCTTTTCTCCTAGACGTTGTGACTATGTGTGTGATTCGTTTGGTGTGTTTTGTTTATTCACAGTGTGATATTTAGTTTTTCAATTATCAATCCTTTGTTATATGTGTGTGTTCTGTTTTAAATTCATTAACATTTAAGTTTTTCACCCTTTCCTTTATGTTGTTCCTTTTTTTTTCTCATTTATTTAGATATTGAATTTAACTCTAGATGTCAATGTTTGATTATGCTTATTTTTAGTTAGGCATAGAATCGAATGCTAACGCATAAATGTAGATATATACATCCCCGTCTATTAGGTCAATGCAAGTTGGGACTCTGTCATTTGCTCAGGGAGCAGCAGCCGCAGAATTCCTAGATATTGTCTCTTTCATTTTCCGTTAGTAGTACTTAATGACCAATTGGACTGCATGGATGTACTGGCTGGTGAATATTGTTATACGACCAAACTCAGTCTTCATTGTTAAGTTTTGATATCTCTACTATTATTCGGTCGCTGTTCTGACAGCTAGCGTTGAATCTATCGCTTGTCTACTACGTTCATCCGATATCAGATCTGGTTCAACTTCTTTGCTTATAATTATATTATTAATAAGGCATGCTGATTTTCATTTGGATAGTTACCCCTGGATTAATCATGATCAACCTTGACATTGTTTGTAGATTTAGATCTAAACAGTATACAACGTTTAGATATCTATCACCTCCCTTGTGTGATACTTTGATTGAACTACCCTGTTCTAAACGTCGCCGTCTTCGGTAATTTCCTCTCCACGCCTTCATAGACAATATAGGCTGTGATCCTAGTATCCCATGATTCTATCTTTCGTTCAGCATTCATTAGTATGCTGGTAACAATTGATATTGCATCATGGGACTGCTACGAGTATTGCCTACATTATTCCTAATGCCCCCGGGCGTAAATAGATATGCTTTAGTGAGTACCAAACCTCCCTTCCTATTAGAGAAAGCCTGTTTAGCCAAGCTGAAAGCCTCTCTGCGGCGATCCTACCACCAGATATCCCTTCTTTTCTTTCAAATCTCACTTCTGTTTTTTTATCATTAATTCTTAAAATGGCAATTATTTGCACAGCCTGTCCATTGTTTTCCAAAAATCTTTCCGCTGGAGCAAATCTTAATCCTGAAACTGGGCCCAGTTGTAAAATGAACTATCAAGTAATAAATAAAGTCTATGATCCAGTTTTAGATATATGCTAAACTACTTTGGAAATCTTGTCAAAGATTGGTTTGTCTTTCCTCAGTCAAGTTCCTAAAATCCATATAAACTGAGATTGTAACACCAAACAACACCACATTCCCATTTCACTTTCAACAGTTCTCTCACTCCTCAGACAAAAAATCAAGGATACACCCAGCCTGTAAATCAAAGCATGAAAGCGCTATCATTTTAAGCTTACATATCACAGTGGACAAGCATGATTTGGCAAACTAGTTTCTGGACATACTTCGCAGTACCCATATCGTTGTCTTCGCATGATGATTTAGTGATGTTGCTTTGTGAAAACAAATTTACTTTGCTTGACGCCCATTCAAATTACAAGTATTTAGTCTGCAAACTCAAAAATTATTTCTTTCTCAGTTGATGTAACATAGAATTTTTCATACCCTCATGTGTATATGTTATATTGCTTGACTCAGCTTATGTTTCATATCATTTCTGTAGGCGCAGAACAAAAGAGCAAAAGAACAGAAAAGTGAAACAAAAACAGAAACCACACCGTGAGCCTATTCATGAGTTAGATCCTCTCACATCATCGGAGGAGGAGACACAGATGATGGTACCCGTCCCTGTCCATACAGCCACACCCAAAATGACCAAGTCAAGATCTCGGGCTTCTTCTATTGGTTCTATGCGTAAGAATATAGTGAGAGAAGAGAGAATCGATCCTGAAGGTGACGATGAAGATGATCTGGCCGAGTTTGCTGCTCAGATGCATCGTAAGAACGAGGAGCGACGCAGGAAAGAGATGGAGAAGAGATATGGTCTCTCTGTGTCCCAAACCCCGCCCCCAATGTACTCATCACACACTATGCAGCCCAACTCAAGGAGGAGTAGAAGTATTGGCAGTCTCAATCCAGACAGACCTCGGGGGAGCCGCAGGACTAACACTCATGCCTCTGAGTTGGCGATAGTTGGCTCGCCGCTCACCCATCAATCTAAGTCAGCGTCTCAATCTCGTACTAGCCTCAGATCTATGAAGCGTCGGGCTCCTCAGCCTCCTGGTCCACCGGCCCACAGGGTACAGGATGAGGAGGATACACCACGACACTCTCCCAGACAGCTTTACAGCTCCAACACGGCACCTAAACCCCGCTCCAGATCTCGAGGTGGTACCCCTCAGAAAATGTCACAGCCTCCACCCCATCCTCCTAATCATTACTATAACCATCACCAGCAGCCGTACCACAGTGACGGATCCTACACACAGCCTCCTTACAGTCGTAGGTCTCCGCCAACAAGCGTCAGCTCACCTGGGTATTCTGACTCACAAAACTCTGACAATGAAGAAATGGCTATAATGAGGCCGAGCGGACGACCAAACAGTCGCCCTAATAACAGACCCAAACCTGCTGTAGCCCCAAAACCTAGATATCCAAACACTAGTAACTCTCAGTATAATAGTAATCGTAGATATCCGCCTGCGGTAACGCCTGATGATCTGAGGGGTATCGCGGATAGCGAGAGTAACAGTGATTACTAATCAAGAGCTATGCAGATCGGCTATATAAAATCAGTAATGTTCTATGTTTGCTAATTAATATATTAATCCAAATTGGGTCCATATTTTTTGTGAACAGAAGTTGTCCCAACATTATCATAGCCTCAGTTCTCAAGCTGATTTTGTTGCACTAAGAACTTTAACAACAGCCCTCAACAAATCAGCTTGAGAACTTGGGCTACATCAGGCCATGGTAGATGAGCCTTCAGTATTATATTTTGGTGTCTCATATCAGTGTGGGAAATATCAGTTTTGTATCGTTATTTTGATCTGCTCTTTTGATGATGAATGTGGTTCTTATAATGAAGCTATTTGATTTCATCACTTACATAAGTGCCTAAGAATTACTTTTTACCGCCCTTGCCCATTCATCTAATTATTTTTGTTGGATTCAGTTAGTAGCTAGAAAGTTTGTATGATCGACCTACAGTAAAACTAAGTGTCTTATTTGATTTTGGCTTTAATTAAGAGTTCCATATTCTCGACCAATGCCGAGGCCCCATGGTGGCATGTCGTTTGTACAGTCTCTATTAATACAAGATCCAAGGGATTTATAACAATTAATAAACAGACAAGCAAATTTTTCGCTCTTCCATTGCTCACCTATGCACCGTTTCTTTTCTACCCACAAGGCGTTGCACTAATCATTGTATTTTTTTGTTGATATATCAAACATTTATATTGATTATTAAAACTAACTATTTTTTACATATTTTGGTCATTAGTATGTATCTTTACATAGTGTTTTGTGCCAGGTGTAATTACTTGCCAGATTTTTAAGCTTTTTTTTTGTTTTCTGACTTTTCATCATTCACGTTACACACATATCTATATGTTGCTCTATGAGCACGAACAAATAATGTGTAAAATCATGATTTTGCGATTTCAATTCTACTATATAATATTATTATAATTACTATATTTTTTGGTGTTGGGTAATTGCCATACCACTCTATACAAACTTACTATTTTTTCTTTGTCTGTAAATAACTATCATGTTATGTACATCGTGAATAAATAATCATACATATATCTAATTTTCCCGTGTGTGTACCATACTTCCCTATAGAATATGTCAATTATTTACAACAATAGTTTTTAACATTAGAGTTCTTCAATCTGAGGATAATTCGCGAATTGTAAAATCTATAGGCTGTGGACAAGGTAACATCAATGAGTTTTCTGTTTTTCTGGGATGAGAACATAATTCTACATGCTGAATCGGATATTTTATGAAGCTGTTTTCAGCGTACAGTCTTGTAGGCCCATTCCCGAATAATCTGTGTTTTTCTTCGCGTCAAGAAGGGGGGAGGGGGTATTCTGAACATTTCAGGTTGCTTTGGTAAATTTGTATCTTGCATGTTGCAATAAGATAGTATAATACTAGAAGTTCTTAGTTCCTGATGTTGCACTACGCCAAGTTTCGCTTCATATTGTTATTGGCTATAACTAACTGAAGACAACTTTTTTCGATTCCCACATTCCTTTTAAGTATATATTTATATATATATATATATATACGGATGGTGCGGTGTGATGTGGAAAATCTCATTTGTTGACAGTTTGAATAAGATGATGTGAAGATTCCTTTTACAATGCTACCTTGAACTATCCAGTCACAAAAAGTAAAGATATTTCCCTAAGACTTATCTCCCCTGCTTTATTGCTATATTTTAGGAAGAGAAAGCGAAGACAGAGAGGAGGATATTATAAATCAGATCATGATATGATGATGACGAGGAGGCCGGACCTGGATCTGCGTACAGACCCAGCAGCTGACGGTTAGTCAGCATCATTGATATATATTATATGGCTGAGGGGAACATATCTGACCCTGAGCAAGCATAGGGCTATTTATGTATGGTTGCTGCTCTGCATTTCTCATCCATAATTGGACCACAAGCTTGATCCAGGAACTGACACAAAATTAAACTGACACAAAATACTGATGGCATATTTTACCACTGATCCATAAATTTATATCAATGGTGAGCAACAGTTCCTTTCAGTGCTTTATTGTAAGATATAGCACACTAATCAGTCGTGACAAACCTTCTATGCGCATATGATAACAAGAGCCCAAACTAGTAGAGTTTCACAAGAAAATTGGTGTAACCACCCGCAGTCAAAATCAATAACTTGTGGTGGGTATTCTTGGGTCTTTAGGTAATGGTCGGGAGTGGGCATGTACCGTAGACTTAATAAGCAAGGTCTATGGCATATGCAGATCCCTGTTGTGGATTCAAACTCACAATCCAAGTGAGCAGCTTTACTTTATTTTCTCCATGTGGGTTTAGTGTAGAAATGTTATTCAGTTGTAGACAGTCCAACTGTCACAATTTTGAGCTACCTTCACTGGTTTTTCATCTGAATATTTGTAGGAAAGTCATCTAGCTCAATATACGATCAGCAGGAGCCAGGCTGGAGGAACTCACCGGAGTTCTCCTCTCCTGTCCCTCCTCACAAACAGCAGAAATATAAAACTCATATATCCAGGTATCGGTATTTAATATTCAATTACATTATTACCCTTTTTATAACTGTTATTCTACCATTCAACATTATATTTATTGCCCATAGAATTAATTTAATTAGTGATTCTATGTTATTGATAATATGACTTTTGTAGTAAGTGTGTTACCTATCAGATTTCATAGTTTAATCCTTGATGATATAGCTACATATGCACTAGACCAAGTTTGGTCCATTTGCCTGCATTCCGAGTTGCTCCCGATCCACTGGTCACGCCGCCGGCAAAGGACCAAGAATTAACTACCAATTTCCGGTAATTGTCTGCTCCCAGGTGGACACTTGGTGGACAGTTAATTTCTTTGGCTTGAAACACAATAAAACCACATAAAACCAGTCTGCGGCGTGACCAGTAGAGGCGGGGAACTCCAAAGCGTAGGCAAATGGATCAAACTTGATCTACATATGCACTGAAGGTTAGAGGGAAGGGCACTTACTACTGCTTGTTATTATTTGATTCTTACAAAGGGCAAGATGGTGCTCCCTTAGTCTGAGGCCATAGACTGGTGTTTGTGCTGTTAGTATCTATAGCCACTGAAAGCAAAGGGTAGGCTGTGGCCTCAGACTAAGGTCTAGAAGTTGTTGCCCAACATTATTCCTACCGTGTTAGAGCCATTATTTTAATATGTCGCTATAAAATTTGTTTATTCTCTATTGCTTATTTCAGGTCCCACTCTGCCATCCCGTCTGTACGTAACAATGATTTAGCTATGAGTGCCGGGGATCTCAGGCTATCACGCTCACGCCATAGTGTGAGATCGATAAAACGTCAGGCTCCCCGCCCTCCAGGCCCGCCCCCTAGAACACTGATGCACGGTCTACCACCAGAGAGTGTTGCGCTGCTACGAAACAACATCGAGCATGGAGAAAGCTCAGTTGATGTAGATGTTGAACCTTCACCTAGAAATATAACCCCCTCCGCCCCATCTCTAACACCCCCACCAGACATGTTCAGTGGGTCACTGGAGGACTTACCCCCGCCCCCACCTCCCTTATTAGATCACAGGGAGTCTTCTCCTATGGTTCCTTACAGGAGGAGGCATGGTAAGAAGAGAAAACCATCTGTTGAGAGCCCCATGACACCAGTTGATCCAGCAGCGCCACTTTCTCTGTTAGCTCTGGATGAGAGCTATACTCAACCTCCTCAGGAGGATGTTCCTCGAAGGCTATCCCGAAACTATCATAGCCCTAGTCCCATGGCCTTTGATCAAGGAGACGATGATAGGGACAGCCTGTCTCCACAGTACCCAATCAATGCACACAGAAAACAGTCTGTATCACCTCAGTCTAGTAGTGTCAACAACCAATCGGCCTCGGACAATGAGTCTAACGCAGACAGTTATCCTCATAGCAGGGGTTATCCCCCTCGGGATTCACATGCACCATTTAATCCAGGGGAGGACTATGATCCTGATTATGAGGACACTGATGATGATATGCTTATAATGAGGCCAGCGAGAACTCATCAACACAGTCGGGGGAGACAACATCCGTTCACTGGGTATTCCCCTCATAGCAAACATAAGGATTCTATAAATAGCAATGATATGTCTTCCATGACCTATTTTAACCCTGGTGATGACAAAGATTGACTGGTTAGGTAAAATGCACTTACAGACTGATATTTTTAACAGTTGATATTAACCGTTATCATGGTTTTTATGTTGAACTAACTTCTAAAAGTATTCAACAATTTGCATATCTGATCTAACAAAAAATTAATTTGATTACTTTCCATAATTTCATAGCAGCAATTGAGTTTGTATTTTATTTCACCTTATGTCACTTATAAATCTTTTCATTGAAATCTCGTCATCACAGACAATCTAGTTTTGACTATATTTATTTTTTAACTACATTATTGATATGTTGTTTTGAAAAAATGCATTATTTCCATAAATAGCACAAGGTGCAGATGCAGAATTTGTAAGATCTAGCTAGATTTAAATTTTGCCGGGTAGAAAAACTGTTTTGTAGGGAATATGAGATAGAGAGATCAAGGAGTTACGGAGATTGATAATTCTTTATTTTGATGGTTTGTTTATCTCGTCCACTTTTTTTCTTTCTATTTTTCACAGTTTGACCCTTTTTATATGGAATTGACAAAACATCTATTTTGTAAATAAAGACCGCCCTCTTCTGTAGTATCTCGATTGCTTTATTGTTTTATTCCAGAAGTTAGAGCATCTACTTTTTGCCTGTTATCCACCCGCAGGAGGGTAATTCTGCTCTGTCAGGCGAATAACAACCCTAAGCCTTCTAAGGTGAGAGAGACATCATCGAGACAACCATAACTTTGCTATTCCAAATTTTGGTATGGAGAGTGGCAGGGTGATATGAGAAAATAAAGGTGCCGGCAAAAACACAAATCATAGTTTGCTTCAAATAGTGTTGCTTTCCAGTTCACATGCCTGCTGGAATTTTTTAAATAAACAAAAACTTGGAGAATGACAATGTAATATTTTTTGGCGCAACTTTATGTTGATCACTTGCGTACAGTTGTCAGGGTAGCCAAGAAATTATTATTCACGCTTTCTTTTTCTCTGGGATACAGACTTTATCAGCAGGCAGGGTGTCATAACCCCCAAACGGCATCACAGGCCATCGGGGAATTGGGGATGACAATTAAACACGCTTTTTTGTTCCCCGATCGGGTTGTTTTGCTCCTAAATTAGGAAGGGATGCCATGATACTGTCTGGGTATAGAGATGAGGATATGTCTGGGTGATTTACAACAATAAGGCATCTTTGCTGCCATGTGTTTGACATTAGTTTGAACAAGCATCTCTGATTTTATATATTGTATAAAACAAGCATTGTGCAGAGCGATCATGTGGTTGGCTTCACCCCTGGTGACACCACTGGTTACGCCCCTGGATGAATGTTGATGTTGGATCAGAAAAATGTTAACCTTCCTGCTTACAGAGCTATTGGGTAACAATATTAATCATCCCAGCAGGTGTCTCATCCAAAATATTTCTATAAATAATACCAAGGAGTGTTAGAATATGTAGCTTTTCTTTGTTCTGTCAGCGATGACTTTCAGGTTAGTGTATCATGAGTTTATTATTTTAACTGTGTTTTGAGTTTTTTTTACTTCGGCTGCTGTTACAAAACGAATCCTGTAGACATGTCGATCTTATACTTCTAGCCTTTCAGTAGTGAATATCCTGGTTTGATGATCCATATTAGGTCATAGGGCAGGACACTAGCATTTACTTGCTCGCTATGTCAAAAATTTACATGAAACAACGACGTCTGACTGCGCTGAAAAGCGCTGGTAAGAAAAATAATGCAATTTAAAACTTGAATACCAAGTGAAAAATATATAACTTGGATGGTAGCAAATGAGAAATCTTGGTTAGGATATGTTTTGTGTTTAGCGTAAAACCCTGTAACAAACTATTTAGGCTTGTAATATAGAAATATACAGTATCCGAATTCATTTGTGACCTTCAATAGTAAACGGAGGTGAAACAAATTAATCATGCATCAACATTAAATATCCAATCTGTGAAACCTTTCAAGGTCATTTCCGCAATTTGTGTTGTGATCGTTAACCAAAGGTAATGTGTGTATTTCCATGGATGTGTATGGTATTGACAAAGTATTGAGACAGAAGATATGAGTAATTATGCATCGTAGCTTTTGAGCAAAAAAGATGCAACAGTTCAATGAATGCAGATCATAGTGTAACCTAGGTTTATAAAAAATCTAACTGATGTTGTTTACGTTTTCAGCATTATGTGGCTATTCCAATCACCGCCCCCTTCATTCCATAACAGGATTTCCTGACCTCACAACACCAACCTATCACAGGTGAGAAAATAGGTTACCCCACCATTAACTGTTTGGCGTGATTTAATAAAAATAAAACTTTGTGGTATGAGTTCAGCATCAGCGAATGAAAAACCCTCGGAAGTTTAACTAATAAGTTTGGTTAATTTTTTCCTGGGCTATGACAGCGGAAAAAAAACATGCAGGAAGACCATACATATATTGATAGTCATTTTCAAAATGAGCAGGAACTTGGAAATGGTGGTATTTATTATCAATCAAGCATTTTCCAGAATCATCATCGAAAATGGGCCAAATCAATCTTATTTCATTAACAGACAAAATAATGATCTCCAGCGATTCCAGCTTAACCAGTATGAAATCGCAGAGTTTTTGTCTTTTTTTGTTTGCACAATGTAAAAATCATATTCATTCGGAGGCTAAAGAGACAGAGTGGTCTTTCGCAGAAAACATGTGTGGAATTCATTGAGCTTGACCGCTCACTTGGCCTGCAAGCTAGACATCCACAAACCAAATATGAATCGATGCTGTCATAGTTTTTTTGATGTGGTGATACAGAATGACTCTATTGACCACCAATTAATCTAGCCTAGCTGGCTGATATCCATTAAATTGGCAAGGGAAATAATGTTGGAAGGCTGCAGACATTGTTTTGTTAAGTTTTTCTTACATGAACTTTTGCTTTCAATCATAATCCTTAAGGAGACGTCAAAGCAATTTTTATCCCATTTGATTGTATAATTAACTTCCTTTTGGCCTTTGCTTGCCAGAAAAGGTGAAAACAAGACATGATCTATTGCCATTAACATTATGAAAGTTTAAACAGTGGAACACCTTTGTTTTGGCACTGACAACAAGAATTTTGGATTATATTAAGTAAACCTTCTTTTATTTTTCAGTTTTGCAGACTGCATTGTTTCAAAACATGACTTGGTTCAGATCCGGGGAAATAGATCTTGTTTACATTTATTACAATGTCGCATATTTCAAGTCCTGTAACACATGTAGGTAATGCCGACATATTCAGCAGTATAAGTTACTAGGTACCTTTGATCGCTGGTCTTTCTATGAATAAAATGAGCAATTTTCCTGAACGCCCCTCCCTGTCCAGCTGGGCAGGATTAAGTTGTATCTCTAAGCTTACACCAGGGAGGGTGGTAGGTTTATCCCACCCTTCCTGCTTACACAGCTGACACGTTTCTCTCAGGCTTAACAATTGAATTTGAGTGGTTTGTTTACGTGGTTTATTTCTCTTACGTAACCATGCGGTTGAAGCTATCATCTTAACCACTCTGCTTGGAGATAAGTTTTTTTACCATCGACACTTTACACTCGTAAACATGTCTGGTACGCGTGGATTAGGGGTACAAAGATATGTCAAACATGAAATCAGATCTGTGGTGAGAGGAAGACAATCATCTTATCATATTGGATTAACAGATTACACTATTATTCTAGGTTATGAATTTTGAGCTGGCACTTTAATTCCCATTTTGATGACGACACAACCAGGGTCTTGGTCGATGGTGGTTTTTGATTGAGAGGGTTTACAGACAAAACAATCCTATCTATTATATAACAGGCAAATATGCAAGATTTATTAAATAATGACGCAATTGTATTGAAGTGCCCTTCCCCAAAATGTACTTCAGGGAACCACATCTGGTTCTATGGCCACCAAAGGTGGTTTGACACAAAAATTTGAAATGACATTAAAGAAGATTCGGTGATTCTGATTTGGTAGAACTTTTTTAGTTTTTGGCCAATCAAAATTAAGTGATTCAATATCTAAACCTTCACGTTCGTTTTATACAGAAGTTGCACCAAGTGATAGAGAGTTCTTATAAAATGCAGTAGAACAAATATAAACTCTATTTTACTGTGGCGGTAAATTAAGTACTAAGGACTTGTATTCTCAAAAGAAAATCTGGTCACTAGGTCCACAAAAGTAATCAACCTTAACATGCCTGTATGACTTTGCACCAAACTTTGCTCTGAGTAAGAGCCTCACATTGTCTGTTATGCCTTGTCTACTGGAGAGGCTATGACGAAGGGATATTGTGTACAACTTTTGGGAGACTTTTCATACACCACATGCAATCATCTTTATTTCCCTAATAATTTTGTTTTTTTTTTATTTCATATGCTTACAATGGCCTGTAAAGTAGAATGGATCATCACCATTTAATAGCCAGCATACAGGGAAACAGTGATTCATCGTCAGGAGTTAAATATAGGATTGTGCTCTAGAATTGTTATTATTTTGTCTGTAAACTGTTAGCCAACTCAAGTGTCAGTGCAAATATCCCGCATGCCTTTCAGAGGTTAAGTCAGCCGTGTAGCAGATGCTGCCAAGTTATTGCACAAACCTGAGCAATATCAAAAACAGGTTATTGCTCCATAATGTGAATCTACATTAGTTACCACACATGAATGATAAACATGCAATACACTGGCATTAAGGCTTGAACCAAGATTCATTATAATAAAAAAAGCTTATCTTTCAATGATGTGAGATTTCTACTACATCCTTTCCGAGCGCCGTTCTGAGAAAAATCACTGGCAAGATGATCTTTTTAACAAAATTTTTAACTATTATATTACTTTATTTGCATATTAGAAGTCCGGATTTTTCCCAGCTGAGTTTTTTTACGTTAAACAGGTTTGTACTTACATTATTTTGAGTTTTTGCTTGGTTTCTTAATTTTCCTCCTCATTCATATCATATAAAAAAATTGTGATTTGCCAAATTTGAAGGATAATCTGTGAGAATTATGCAGGGGACCAAATTGTGGATCACGTAATCCGAGCTAATCCGAGCTCAGTCAACCAAATTATTTGACCAGGCCAACTTCTTCCATGTCGCCCAGGATTATAGATGGGTTGGGACTGCATATGATCAACAAGTTTGCCACAAAGCTGATGACTAGAACAACCTGAGCAATGTGGTCTATGTGTTATACTGGTCTGAGTGTTCTTCAATTTAAAAAAAACAGCTACAGCTATATTATTTTCCAGGCTAGCAGCTGGTATATGGAGACATTTCAGGATGATTTTAATTGAAATTATTTATATCAGATTCTCTGGATAGTGGATAAATGTGACAACTTTGTTGGATAATAATGATATTTAATTTGTCCTCTCTTGATAGATGGCTGGAGTGAACTCTAAATAACACATCATACCTAAAGCTGTTTGTTTGAATGAAACGTTGAACAGCTAGGCTACTATATCCGCAATTGCAAAGTGTCAGCTATCATATCTTACAATGAGGAATGACCAAACAACGCTGTGCATTTGTAAAGCAGTTGAAGGTCAAACGGCGATGATTTTTCCCACATATCCTGTAAATTTGTGGTTATATAGCCGCTTGACCTTCACAGCTATTATGGCAACTGTGTGTGTAATGTGTAACATACATATTTAGCTTTTTCTTGAATGCTTAATTAAATACTTTCTTGATTATTTTGCTGTAGCTCTTTCGTAAAAATAGCCTCAAAAACCGAAATATTTTTATTTTCTTATCCTACTACAAATATTGTGTTACAAGATCAGAAGAAAAAAATGCAGGAATTAGCGATTGTGTTTTTGGCTTTGAGGTATTCGGCAAAAACAAGCTCGTCAATACCGGTGTCCTTGTTTATGTTTGTTTGTTACAAGCTTGACTTGCATCCTACTAAAGATAACAAACAACCAGAGAAATGCCAAGAATTTTATTCTGACAGAATCTGTGGAGCTGTAAGAGTGTCACTAGAATCTGTGGAGCTGAAAGAGTGTCACAAGCAACATTTCTACAGTTGCTCAATGGACGCCATAATTTCCCCTAAATAGATGCCAGTAACTTTTCAAATGGATGGTGGCATCAACTCCAACTAACTTCTTGCGTCTATACATTACCTAATGCCAACCAATTTATATCATTAGAAATATATTATCATATTAATTCTAATCATGATTTACAAAACTAATGGTACTTGTATGACCGTGTGAAAATGGGTGGAGCTTAAAACCAGTCACAATCATTACTGCACAGTATATAAGACCTGCATAACATGACATTTCCTCTTTATGCTTAGAGAGTATACCAGCAATTTGAGCTGCTTGTGATTACTGACACATATTCTGGCAGGGTATCTGTGCCACGCCTAAGAGACATTTCTAACATTACTGTTTATCAGTGGTCAGCCGAAGCTTGCAAACATACAAAGCCAGCAAATCTACTATCCGAAAAATACTGTAATTGCAAATCAGTCTGATACAGTGTGTAGGAGGAAAACAGAGGCACACATATTACTTGCAAAGTAAACGTTTGTAGTGAGCTATATCTTACTGTCTGAGCCTTGATCCTTCAGTCCACACATTGACTCATACGGCAGCTCCAGAGAGAGATACAAGATACACTGCACACATGAACTACAAAATAATGCAGGTGGGTTAGAGCATAAAAAATAACTTACTGTAGCAAGGAAAATGATCTGGATATTTTGCAGCAGTTTTTATCATGGGACATTTCTCGAACCCCATGGCAAAAAAAGCTTGGTAGGATTGGCATATATCCTAAAAATTGATTGTCACTCTTAAATTTAATTGTCAACTAAATTGCCAAGAATTAAATGCGTATCCATGCTTTATTTCAACATATATATGTCATATTTCTATTGAACTTGCGTTGTTAGAGTTATTTTTAGGAAGAATACTGCTGAATCCATATTTTTTAAACAATCCATCAATACTATAATGTGGTTCACTGTTCAATAACTGTGACAGATTTTAACAGTTTGTATGGAAGTTTATGAGGGTTATAGCAGCTCTGACTGATCTTGTGATCTATTTTTATATTTTGCAATGTCCCTGATCCATGAAACTTTGCTACGATTGAATGCTGATTCATATTAATGCTGTAGCTTTGTGAATTTTGTGAAACTACTACCACTGAAAATGTACCTGACTTTGGTTTTTGGTGCCAGTTCCCTCACTGCCTTTAGACTATGAATTCCTGATCAAACTTGCTTGCAAACTAAAGCTTGCCTCGATAATATCCTGATATTCCAACTATGATCGAACCGGACTAGTTTTTGGTACCAACAGTGAGTAGATTTAAATATGCGAAAATATTGTTTACCTTTTCTTTGATCATTTTGTAGGGATCACAAAACTATCCCTTCATGTGCACCACAGTCATGCTGCTTACTCTAACCTCGGTAGTACAAGGTGATTATGAGCACCAGTGTCAAGTTTCAGACTACACGAATCATGAGAGGCGATGGCCCGGGCGGATGAGTGTATGCGTCAGCGGTGTGGCTGATTTCATAACTAAGAGATGTGGACATGACGCAGTGGATGTGCTGCCAGGATATAGTAAAAACATATATCAGAGAGGTAAGCTTATGTGTGCGGTGATTTTAGGTCGCTACATGATCAAAGAATCTACACTTAAAATTTAATAACGTTACGCCATGAAGTAACGCCATAGTGCAACATTTGGTTTCAGTCACAAGCCAAAACCGAAGTTACTATCGGCCATATAAAAAAAATTGTTACGAAGGTTCAAGTATATCTATGTCTATACAATCATTAGTTGGGTTGCAAAAGGATTATCGCCGATTTCACAGATTCTCATTAAGCCATCATCAGGTTGATGCAAGCTCACTAAGATGTGGTCAGTGCACATTATTTGGGGACATCGCCCATGAAGAAGGTGCTGAGTTGGCACATTTCAAATGAAGTTTTGGAGCAAAAAGGAAATAGTGATGATCCGCTTTGAAAGTAGGGAGGGGATTATCTTATCCAGACAAGTGTTTTGTTGTGGTAGGTCGGCAAATGGGTCGACACATCTAAAGAGCTCTTTTATGCTCTTATCAGTGCATAAGGTCTCTCTGAATCATACCTCTGCTTTGTTTACACCACACGGTTTTTCACCAAGCATACAGCGTATAGTAAATTTAAATTGTTATTAACAGCATGGCACATACCATCTGAAGAAGGACCATAATCTTTAGATAATAACCACTGTCTGTAATTATTACATTATGTCAGGAGATGAGTGAAGACTAAAAAGTGTAGCAAAACTTTGAACTCTAGAGGCGTAAACAAGCTCATGACCTCGAATAATGTAGAAACCTTTTTGCTGCACCTGGCCATGTTTTGCAGCACCCATCTCCCGCAGCATCCGGCGATAAAAATATAATTCCAATTTGATCGCTTGTCGGTTCCGATCTAGCGTTTCGTTATTTTCCTGCTTATGGTTTTATCTGGTCAGATTTTTGCGGTTAGCGCTAGACTGCTTTTAAGAAGTAAACAAGTCTGAATGGTGCTGTGTTGAGTGATAAGTCAGGTTTTGGTATTAATTGACTACCAAGACCAGCATGAAATGTGTTGAGACCTATAATTTTGGATTTTGGATTAATATTAGTGTGTAATGCTGGATTATCGGTCAATAATACCTTATTTGTGCCACAAAGACAGTATTGATATGTAGACGCTGGCATCATTCCAAAATTGATTTTAAGTGGACTCCGGAAGGGTCAATTCAATTCAAAGTTTGCAAGTTCAACTAGCTTCACCCCACTTTCAATTGCCTCATTATATTCCAAAAAAAAACCGCAAGAAGCAAGTGAACGTCCCCATTCTGGTCAAATACAACAATCACGCTCATCAAAGGATTCTAGTGGATTTACATTCTCATTTTTGCCACTTTGTCTGCGAATCAAGTTTCCGGTGATCCTCAAACCATAGCAGAGCATAGCAGAACTGGTAGGAGAATTGGCTGATTCCAATCAAATCCATGAAAGTATTGTACTACCGCTTATATCCATTCATCATAAAGGGTCTAGTGCCATTTTTTTAATGAAAATCCATGTCAAGTGAAATAAAACCACAATATGATTTCTGGCAGGTCCTGGTATCAACCCTGCTATTTACTGTACCATTCATTGGTGGATGAGAATCCTCCCTGAAGATATCTAGGTCCTAGGGGTGATTCCGATTACAATGAATCTTGTGGTCAAGTATTATAGATTTAGATTGAGACTGCCATGAGACAACAACATATCAAATGATTGATGGATTTTTTATTTGTGTTGTGTCGCTTGTCAGAATGAAAGGCATATTGGCGCTATATACCATCTGATGTCTATTTTTGCAGGGTTCGGTTATTTATTGATATATTGTTTTGATCAGTAACACGAAAGATAAATTATGACAAATTAGCTAGATTTCCATCTGCTGAGGCAACTGAATGGATTGTGCCGCGAGTGTCATATAATGCTCTCTGCAGGGAATTTGACCAAACTGGGACCAGACCATTCATTAAATTCTCGCCACATCAATCTTGGCAGTTTAACACCTTGATCATTAGCTATTTACCAGCTGGATTCACCCGCATGCGGACACAAAGCCTTATGTCACTCATGTGTTCCCCAACATTGTTTTGCACCTCATGAATTTGATGTCTGCAGACAGTTCACATCGAGGCACCCAGGCATCACAAATAATTGCCCGGCATCTTTCAAAAATCTAATCTGTGTTGTGATGAAAGAGCTTGAACATTCTTGGAAGAATATTTGACAACCCTATCCAAAATTTTAACTGCACCTCTGAAAAAACCCAGCTGTTTGTAAGCCTGTAAACAAAGTTGCTAAGGATTCCCTTGGCTTACCACTTCCTGAGCGTGAGAGAGCTTGATCACACTTGGATTCAGTGATATAAAAGCATGCCTCTAACCCACATCACTGTTTGATCCAGGCTTTGATAAGCTAATGAAGCCCCAAATTCAGCAACATCTTCATAAGACATACATTTTGTTAGTGGCATTTGTTTCTATATAAATCTCATCCTACACCATTTTGCCATTCCTCAAAGAGATCAGGCCTTGTCAGTTTGGTGATTCAATAGAACAGAACTCTATTTATTTTTGGTGAAAGCCACAATTGATTGAATTCTAAACCATAAAAAATTCACTCCTGATTCAAATTTGAATCTGTTTTTCTGTTGTCACATTTGTATACCTGACCATCGACAAGGTCATATTCCACCGTTTACCATGATATCCTGCTAACAAACAGATCTGTATGCAGGTGGTATTTTTGTTTTGTGATCTTAATGGTCATGATGAAGATATAGCTTGTCTAGCTTTTAAAATAAAACACACCACCTTGAACCTAGACGTCAACACTCTTCAACACTCTTCAACAATCGCAGTCCCTTCAAAAAGTTCTTGCATTTCCTTTGACAACGATTAAGCAGTGCCAAAAAACCCTAAGTAATAAACTTATCTCTAGGATACACGCGCGACACAATTTAAAAACGGAACATTTATTCTAGGGTGAAGATACACATTTTTCCTTCCTTATGATTCTCAAGTTTTTGGGGAATATATGGATGCGCTTCACGTATTTATAGTGGATAACCTTTCTGTTACATCTAATAATTTATCCAGGGTTCCCCCACTTCCAGGCCTATTCCAGAGATAAAATGTGGTAATTTTTCTTACCTGAGAGCTCGTCATCTCATGGGCTGACATCATAGGGCTTGTTTACAACTTCTGAACTCATAGGAATCTAATCACAAGCTTATCAACACACTCAAAACAGGCTGCTATCTCTCTGAATCTAAAAATAACATGAAGCACAATCCAGTTTGGTCCATCTGTCAGCGGACTTCTACCTTGACCTCTTATAATCACCTTATTCTAAAACATTCTAGAACAGTGTCTTACATTCTTTCGAGAGTTCACTTTGTTATTTCTAAATTTCTTATTTCCAACGCTTGACTTTGCATGGGTTGTTTTGTTGTCCTCTCCCTTAATCATAGGTTGGAAATGTTTTTGCTACTGTTTTGCTAGCTTATCGCATTGTAGCTCATTGTTAATTGGGAAAAATTCTCACTGCTTCAAACATGTCTCTGTTATAAAAAAATTGGCTTTTCAGTTTAGAAGTATTGATGTTCTACTCACTTTTTTGACTTTTTTCCCCTGTGAATACTTAAACTCTGCTTATATAACATAAAAAAAGCCCTACCCCTGTGCACAACCAAGATAACGCTTGACAAAGCAACCTTCTACTCTAAGCTAGCTTGGTCAAATAAATCAAACTATATGATGTTGCTATTTTTGCAGATAGCGAAGTGTTTGTTGACGCTTCCATGGCAATGACGATGCTCAGACTTCGAACAGAAAATGAGAACTCATATATAGGTCTGGACTGTGAATGCTGCCATCACCGCTGCTCTCCAAATGAGTTTGACCAATATTGTAAATACTCTGCCCCTAGGCGTCGACGGAGACGTAGCGCAGCTAACGTGTTCAATGAAAAGGATATCACATCGCTCTACAATAAGATACAAATGACTCATACCGTAGACGTTGATCAATTACCCACATTTCCAATTGAAAATCTAGATCAAATTCGAAAAACAAAAACAAAAAATATTCGTCAAAGGATGTTATCAGATATATTTGGTTGGTCAGTCTCCGATGAAGGCCAAAATGAAGGAGAGGGTCGACATGACCTCGGACACGCCTCCAGGTCAAAGGTATTATTATCTCCTCTAGAAAAACAACAACATCACCAGATTCCAGCTAAAGCACCGCCTCTCTCCAAGGTTACGAGCTCTGCTATCTCATCAAAAGGAATTACTGATAGCACTTTACGTCCTGCAATGCATAACGATTTCACAACGATATCTGAAAACGTAAACAACCTCCCATCATGATATGATGAGCAACAACAGTGAACTCACACACAAAATACCACAAAAATTCAATTACATAATCATAACCTCTGTAATTAAATCATTCATAATGATGTTTTTGGTAAAAAATCATATTTTTGAATGACTTTGCATATTTCAGGTGTTATGCAATGTAAGTTTGATGAGGCTATTATTACAAATGTAGTCCATTTATTTTCATGGTAGAATGATCAAATAAACTTAATTTATTGCCATTTCATATTTATATTTTGATCAGGGTGCTATATTTGTTCTGACCTTGCTCGTGCTGTATTTTTCACTTCATCATATTGCCATGTATGAAATAAAACATCTGTCATCATCGTGATTAACAACATCCGACTAATTGATCATGACATAATAACACTAACATAATATAACCGGATATCAAAGGTGGGTTTGCATGTGATGGAAGGCAATTCCGATTTTTTCTAAATTATAATATGATGACGAAATTTAGACAGACACTAATAGAAAGTTTAGCGGTTATTGTTACGGCGTATGATATGCTTGGTTGAGGTTATTACATGTATTCTGTTACAATTGTAACAATAACAACAAATTTTAAATGATGAAGACAAACATGAAAAGGTGAAGTACATAATAATATAACAAATAATAATAATGACAAGAAAATCACAAAATTATACACACAGAAACATGCGGTCGATATCTATTTGAGAATCTATCACACAATTAACAGTACCGAACCTCGCTGGGGCCTTATCATACCTGAAGAGAAATATTCAGGAATACAGTGACATTGATATTGTGATAGATCTGCAGGTATCTTTATAGGATAAGTGAAGCTAATTGCTGACGAGAATTCTTATTAGATGTACGGTAGAATTGCATTTACATTTTTATATTGTCAGGTTTGATAAGAGAAAAAAAAGCCTGACTTTATACAAGGCATGTCAGCGCTAAACTGAGACATGAGCAAAAAAAAAGGCTAGGAACACAACAAGCATCGTTAGAGGTATTTGTGAGGCTTGATGAAAATCGCAACATTTTGAGAAAAGCCGAGACAGAGTATAAAAGCACTACTACCAAACTTGCTGAGAAGTGCAAGCACAGTCATGTTGCACTTCAACTCATGGAGTACTGAGGCTCTGCCTGAGATTATTTGTACTTCGCCATTGGCAGTTACCATCCAGTTGTGATTTTAGCAGGGCTAAAAATCAGTTTTCCAATAAATTATTTCCACTCTGCAATTACAATAACGTTATTGGTTATGTAGATACATAACATCAAGTGGTTGTTTTTGTCGACAATGCAATTGGCAGGACAACTCCAATTTTGATATATTTCTAGAAAAATCTAAACTCAACATCGCATTCTACTCTTGCTGAATCTAAATTTATAATGTATATATTGGCTAACCTACATATATAATATTGTTGGGTATGAAGCTTGAAGTGGACTTCGCTGCTGTTGCACAAACAAAATTTTGCAAAGGGTGGGATGATGCCCATGCTAAAAGACTGGCGTTAAAAAAAGCAATTCATCTGTCTCGAAATATACAATGTCGAGGTGTTATAGCTCCCAATATTGATAATTGTCGATATCAAAAATGTATTATATGGCCAATATTTTGTTGACTTACAGAGAGGAGGGAAACAACAAGAAAGATCACCAACAACCACAGCTGCTACTCTTTATCGAAAAGAAAGCTTTCACTGCAGTCCATGGGTTTTTGCTTAGAAACCTGAATGTTTGAAGCTTTCAAGAAGTTAGGTTCGATCTCTCGTCATTTGCTTACTTGATAGCAGTCAATGACTGCACTATCCTATAAACATGACAGCCTGTAGGGTTGTCAATTCGTGCAAAATAAGAGTGCAACTCCACAAATTGTATCGAGTTAGTTTGTCATTAAAACTTTTGCATTTTAAGATGCTCAGTTCTTTACTGATGGACTCTGCTCACTTTTACGCTTTGATGACTGATTCCTTCGAGTTGTTTTTCATCTCAGTGCTAGTCAGAGGTTACAATTACCTTCAACCTTGCGTGCCACTACGGCCATTAGTATATTCAAAAGTCATTCTCTGACAATGACAATTATGCCAATAAAGTATTAAGTAAAACAAAAAACCCATTGTTTTAAATCTGTAAGGAAAGATCAATTGAAGCTACACTCAACTACTTTATGAGGAGATTATGAGGGGGGGGGCGGGGCGTTGAGGACAAGGAGGTCTGTGAGGAGGTACCTGATGTCCCATATATGATAACTGTCCATTTTCTCTGAGAGATGCCGAAGTCTCCACATCCTTTATTCTTAAAATGTGCTCTGTTTAAAGTTTTTTAGAGAAATGATGACCGTGGGGTCACAAAGATAAGATTGTTTAATCTCAGGTTATCTCAGTTGATAACAGCAATGTTCTACGAGAGGAGAGGGAGATTCTTATTCAATTTGCCATATGTCACTACATTTTTGTCAATATTTAACAAAACTGTTGTTGTGGCAATCACGATAAACATCAGGCGAGAATTTAACCTAGGGTTGAATGATGACAACATTTAATAGTAATGAATAACTTGGGTCAATAACTGAACGTCGTCTCCTAATGAACTTTATAAGAATTCATAGTCACCAAATTTTACTACAATAAATTAAATGTAATATTCAATTTAAGATCTTAGTGCAATGAAGTTTCCGTTTTGAAGAACCTGATTACATGTTTGTTTCAGTTGGAAAGTCTTAGTTGTTTAGTAATGTTTGTAACTGTTGCTGATGCCCGTCCTGTGTACTGCGACACTGTGACACCACATTCAACGAGATCTGCTGTCTGGGATACTGTCACCCCTGCCTCAGAGTCTACTGTATTGGTGTCTCTAGTTCAGACAAGACACTAGCACACTGAGCTAGCCATAAGACATGTCTCCTGTTTATCGTCATTGATGAACTGCTCTTGAAGGCTAATAACAAAGAAACTACTGGATGATGCTATAGATTTATTTCATATATAATATCTCTATGAGTGATGCTCACCAACACACAATTATGGATTAATGCAGCTTTGGCCAGTCGTGAAAATGCCGTAGTGGAGAAGGCCTTGACACAGCGCTTGACTCTAGGTGAAGACTTGTGTGATGAGCAGTAGTAGACATACCATGTAAGTTGTATCTATCATCTACTGTTAGCGCTGTCCCAATGTGACAAAGTTTGTTTATCTATCTTTTAGGTATCACAGGCTATGGCTTACTTTGTAGAATGACTGCTCTAAAATTTTGTGAACCCATTGAGAAATGATAGCCTGTTGATTGTGAATTGTTTTGATAGCTGTTTTGACCATATTATTTTCTATTTTCCTTCCTTATCATTTTGAGAAACGGAGGAGCTGTTTACAATAACTATAGTTCTTATAATACATGTACAACCCAGCGCACATTATAGTCTTATCGGCCTACAAAGTTTCCCGTTTTATCATTGAAGAAGGGGGTTGGCAGACTCACTGTATTCAGCTCAGCCCTGGGGCTACCCATAGTTAGTGACCCAAGACTGACGTCTCATAGTTTTTAGCTTGCGGTAGAACAGCGTGAACCTTATGAGACCAAACACCTTTATGAGGCCAAACTGCCACCATATGCCATTGTTAACAAATGTACATCTTGTGAAGAGAAATTATTGAGGATAGAAAATGGAAATAAGTTTTACAAGCTTATATGATATGGTAGTTGTTTTGGAATTGCCACCCTGGTTTAATCAGGGGTCTTATCGCACTCCCCATCCCAGAGCATGGGCGGGGAGATATTGGGTGGCTTACAGTGACTTCAATTCAATGACTGTGCAAAATTGCTCTCTGTCTGTAGGTGCTCAAGGTGTATGGGGTCTTGAGATAAATGACCAAAGATGCCTCATTAATTTATCCACTAGTATCCACATACCTCACAGCATCGGATAAGATCAATAAGTGGTAAAAAGAGCACCGTCCAGTTATCTTCTCCTCATGTATCATTGCAAACGATTGATAGAAGCCGGTCTTATTCAAGTTTGTCTCTCTGAGAATTTCGGATATTAATGATTTGACTTCCTATGCTATGGGAGGAGAACGGAACATCAGTAGCAATGTGTCAATTCAATAGTTGATAGCCAGTCTTGGTGGATATTTTAGATATTTATTTCCACTCGATAGACAAAGAGAGAAAAAAGTTACTGTAAAATCATATATGTTATTGGACTGACACAAAAACAAATTTAAATTTAAGATTAAAAAAGAATAGTTGTTTGTTGTTGAAATAGTGTATACGTATTTAGTAGCAAGAGATTAAATTCAAATAGTGATAAATGTATTCAGAATTCCATGAAAGATGCTTACAGACATCATGTTTCAATATTTGTATAGTTTGATATCTGTAGTATATTTGATATCTGTAGTATACCAGTACGTATACTGAAAGTACCGCAAGATTAGCAGTAGCCACAAGTTTTTGAACAGGCTCTTGCGAAAGGCTTGTTTGGTTGGGTACAAAACAATCCTTGCTGTTTCTTACTCAGATGTTTGCACAGCGCTGGTGAGAGCTCGTCATTACAATTAGGATCTATGGTGGTAGGAGCAGGTTTAGTGGATGTGAAATCGGTAAGCTTGGTTGAAATCCCTGTGAACGGAGTAAGTATTGATGATGTGGTGGATGCGACTTTTGGTTTATTGTCAACAGTGGTGGCAATGATTATGTTGGTTGAGGTAGTAGTGCCGGTAATGTGATCGCACGCACCACAGGTCTCAATGCACAGCGCTTTATTTTTGGCAGAATCACATCTAGTCAGGCTTACATTAACCAGCAGGTTGAGTTTACAAAGCTTGACAAAAGTGGATGTAGCACAGAGATTTTCCTTGGAATTGATAGCAGTAACATTTGCTGAAGGCGTTGTTGCGATATCATTTTTGGATGGAGATGTTGTTGAGGTTGTCAGAGTTATTGAGGCCGCTGAAATTGTTGAGGTTGTTGAAGTAGTTGAGGCTTTTGATGATGCTGTACTTCTTCCACACAAGCCACAAGTCCTTTTACATCTGTCCCGGCCAAATCCTGAGTCACAGAAATCTGAATTACTTGCAACTCTGATTGGGCACAGTGCAGAGTCATCTCTACAATTTTTACCACTAATGGTAGTTATCTGGAGATCTTCACAAACTCCACAATACTTCTGACAGACCGCTAGCCTATCAGGATTTGTGCAGCTATCTGTATACTCGGAGCACTGTGACGAGTCTGGAACACTTTCAATGCAGGGTTTTCTTGTACTTTGGCTCCAAACCTGTCAACACAATGCAATCACTGATATATATGATGTTTTTATATTCATTGAGTGGGGGAACTTAGCTGACCCTGCTCAAACATATGGCTATTCAAATGGGGTTTTAGGAATGGATTTATCCTCGTTGAATGGTCCACAAGATCTGTGCTTCAATCATAGCAATTCAAATTAGGGTATTCCTTATAATTCAAGAGATGACACAGTAATCTCTTTCGTTGGGAGATACACATAAGAATAGTTTATCTGGGTGATCAGTGAGCTGATCAATTAAGAAGGTTCTTATCCGGACATTTGTAGAAACATGATGTGGACATTTACCAGCGTTTTTGCTAGATTTATTTTCTGACAAAAAAGTTTATATACTGATGCCCTATGAATGCCCCGCATTAACAGGAACATAGAATTCGCGATTGAGCCATATGATTGTGTCAGTGAGTGCAACATAACAGTTTGATGTAATACGATTCTCTTTCCAACCTCGTATGTTCAAGTCGCTTACCAAGTAAGAATTATATACTAGGGATCTCCAGTACTCAATCAGTGAATGGACCCAGCTGGTTTGGCGGTTTGAGGTAAAATATCAATATAAAGTGGCCTACCTGAGCGATAAAGAGAATGGTTACAAGTAACTTCATCTCCATTTTTTGTTGGTCATTGGGTACTCTCCGTTTGGCTGTCGCTGTGTGGTTAAGTGAGTAAGTAATATTTATCTTCTCTGATATCAGGGAAGTTACCTCAAAGGCACACAGCAAACAAGGTTAACAAAGATAAGACATGTTGATAGAGTCTAGCCTGTGATACAACATATTTAGTTCATCAAGTTCTAGTCCCTAGCCATATATAGTTCTGAGTCTAGTTTGCTCAGCAGTGGCGTGCATTTTGCACTGCACCTTCCATGTTATCAGATGGCAACGCTTAATTTCTTTCTCATCAAGTTTTAGAATAAAGAATTGATTGTCATAAATCATTAGTCTTGTGCAATACAGCCAAGCCAGTGGTACAATAAGGTGTTCCTCGTTATTTGTTGGATTGGGTGTAGACCGCAATACTTCCCCTTCGATATTTCCTACATCGTAAGAAATTAAAATCTTTATCGGGTAACCCTTGTAGACGAGGTTTCATCATAAAAGCTGCTTTGGATGTGACAATGCTTTGGCCAATTCACCGTCAGTCAGCATACTCCGGCAAATTCATGTGGCAAAACTTTAGCTGAAAGGAAGTGTGTGGGTTGATAAATTGATAGTGTTATGCTTGTAACCCCATCTACCCCCACCACCAGGGTAAGGCTGGCTGTGTCTTTGAAGTGTCTGATACTTTTCTATATTGTATTGGCCTTCATATTAATAAACAAGTTTCACCCTAATATAAGACAGGAGATGAAGATGAGCGGATGAAGATAGGAATGGTGTTTTTCTTTTCATTCTCACGATCGCGTGGTTATCTTGTCTCTGAGTCTTAAAGGGAATAAAATATCATACATGATAATAATGTTGTTGAGATGATATTGTAGATGCATATTATAATGGGTGCCCTGGATGGGTAGAATAAACAGCCAAGGAAGGTTTCGGGCTACAAAGAGACTCATAAGGGTACCTGTCAGTAGAGAAGGACAAGATACTGACATGGGACAGGGACATTCAATTCAATATGTATCGTATGATACACCGTAAAATCATTGGAATTAGGTTTATACAAAAATCCCTTACATATGATTAGGTGCTGTGATTATTACTAATTTACTCAAACTTTACTCAAACCATTATTCAACTGTAAGAACAGTTCACCGATATTAATACGTCAGGTTGTCAAATGATAAAGCACAGAGTAAAGCTACCGCTGAGAACCAGATAGCGTAAGCAAATTCATCTAATAATACTAAGTGGAGCTTATTTTACAGCAGTCATTTTTTTGTATATATGTGACCACTCATTTCATCTGATTCCCAGTCAGGCATTCATGTCACTCATCATTTCTGTGTAATTCTGTGATTGTGTGATTTACATTCATCACTCGCCTACAGTGAAACCTACATAGACTATCATAACCCTCTCTGGAGCAAAGTTACCCATTATTTCAATAAGTGTATTAGTTATTTTCACGCAATGATTATGCGCCAAGGCTCAGAACTAGCATTGAACGACGACTAGTAAAGGAAACAATTGCAGGCCTCCACGCAACTGTAATAATGATATGAAGTTATCCTAACATGGTCAAAGAACACATAACTCCCAGTATCCAATGGAAATTTCTTCCTACATAATTGGTATAGAAAATGTCAGTTTCGGTTTCATTGCTACAAAGTTAGGCTCTATCATATCAAATATAAACTGAAAATGAGGAGATATTCAGTATCACGTTATCATATGATATTAGCGTGCGATCGGCGACCATGTCCCTTAACAATATCTGTACTTTTTAGAAGAGGAACCTTGTAGACCTTGTAACTGTTTGGTGTACTTTGGATGTTTGTTGATCCATTGACTTAATGGGCTCCTTTCGCAAATTCCAAGTTTCTATTTATTTCATTGAAATAAGTTGATAAAAGGGAAAGTCTACACAGTTCTAATATGATGATGCTATCTACAGGGCACATCTTAAAAAACACGTTCATCAATTATTCAGTTAGGCTACTTCTTGTAAATTCAACCCTCACTATGATACAAAATTTGGGTTCCAATCCTAATCAAATGTTTTATCATATGGCCAGTAAACAGCTTAATCCTTGTTTGGGATCATCGACTGTGGAGTGCAGTGACAGAGAGAGAGAGTTCAAGCACTCATTCTATGATAATATATACTTGAAAATGTTGTATCAGCTAGTATGAAATATGATATTACATTTTCTGTATAGTATTCTATTATAGCATGAATGAGAAATGAAATGAAATTCTTGTTTAATTTCCACGCTCATCTCTGGAACATAATTTGTGAGGTGAGCACAAGCCCCAAATTGTAAAAAAATTTAGTGTAAAACTATAACTTTCATAAAATACTGCAAGAGTTAATTTTGATACTTTCTTTATGTACTCCCATGCAGATAATGTGATTGTTATGCAGAGGTAAAGTACTGGAAGGGTATTAATTTAATTGTTGTTAAGTACATATCTGCTTTCATTATGATTTAACCAAGAAGTCCATTGTTCAAGAAGTAGTTGGCGCAGATTTGGCACATAACCTTCAGACATCCCACTACCATCGGTGGTTTCTTCCACTGTATTTTATGTTGAAGCTGGAGTCTTCTCAACAACTGCACAACAAAAAATCAACTCAAAATTACTGTGCTGATAAACTGGTAATGGGGAAAAAATCTCAACACTTAATTCAGTGCTGTGGCAGAATTTATGTGAATAGAGTTGTTAGTATCTAAAAGTAGAAGCTTCAATATAGTTTACATAAAAAAGGGATTTATTAAACCGCCTCAAAGTGATAATGTAATGTTGCAATGAATTGGACTGGTATGACCCTAGTCATTTTAATACACAGCAGGATTAAATGCATTATTGTGCATTACTGTGCATTATTGTGCATTACTGTTGTGCAGTATTTTTTGTTATTTCTAAAGGAATTTCGCAAATTAACTCGGTATCAATCAATCAATCAAATCACGGTATCAGTAACTATATTAAGTATCAAAAATGTGATATACCTTTGCACAGATATGTGACTTGCATGCTGGTCATGGAAGCCTCCGACTTCAGTGTTCGGTTATATGCACAGTAGTGTATCATATCCTGTAAAACGATCATGTGACATGAGGGAGAAACGTGTTAAATTTTGCAAGACAGTCCCAATACAAATCAGGGGTTCACTCAATTTAAAAAGTTCCCATATCTGACCTGTCCTTGTTTAGGTGTCAGAGTTCCATGAGATGAATTGTACCAAAATATACCAGAAATATCCCAAATCCTGATTCCGAAACCAAAAAGGTATCAGAAGAACCCAGCGTTACAGAGGTGTCTTAGAAGTGGATGGATAACATGAAGCATGTTTGTAGATTTATAAATTCCGCTCATGTTAGTGTAGATATTACTTACCGATATGTACTGATCCTGACCCTGATTATTTACATCATTATTGTGAGCCTCAATCTGACAGGTAACTCAGTCATTGCAAAAGGTCACCCCTGTATGAGTGGCTGATACACTGTGTAACAAAGAAAAATAAATATATAGATTATTCTGCCACTCTAAAACTCAACTCACAGAGTTAATTTGTGACTACAAGTGTCCCTGTAATACAATAAACCCTTCTCTCTGGGTAAAACCTTAAAATTAAAATTAGTATTGCTAGCTCCAACATAAATTGGACTTCATCAAAATCGGCAATTTGCCTGGTTTGAAATCATAAGCGCTAAGAGAGGTATACAACTTACAACTTACCTTGAATGCTCCCCGATGGGAATTAAACCCACAACTCCTGTGGCACCGATCGCCTGGCAGTAAATAGCAAGCGCGATGACCGATTGAGCCATCTCACATCCCCAAAAACTACATGGAGTTGAGTTCTCTTATACCACAGCACTTTCCATTCCACCATCGTACACACAGCGTATGTGTTAGGGTTATTTGCCTTACATAGCCTACTGCTAAGACCCCTTGAAGTGAGTCCAACTCCAACTCCAACTAAAATCACCGCTTTATTTATTGCGGATAAAATAACAGTAACAACCAGTAAGGAAATTATCTCACATTGAACAGCATACCTGGATTGTTTACATTCGTTATATTCGACAGCAGGCTGATCACACACCTCAAGGTCTACATAGTGTACCTGTAGAATATCGATGGTCTGATCTTCTCTTGTGCGCTGAGATGATATATATGAGTCAGTTAAACATGCTGTGGCTGTGAGCTCCTCTCTTTGCTGAGGATAGAGAGCTGCACTGTCTACTCCTAACATGATGACAAGGAGCAAGCACGTGAAGCCGTATCCTGGGTGCATAATGCTGATATGTTGAGGCTTGATTTCCTTAACTTTATTAATTTTGATGATGTTTGGTGCCTGTGGCTGCCTTTTGCCTGTTATTGTTAGAATTATATCATATGACAAGGATTTTGCCAGCTAGTATCATTGTTTTGAAATTTATCGGAAATTTGTTTACACAAAATGCAGCTACTGCTGCTGCAAGGCTAAATTTATTATTATGATGCAATATATTTACATTCGTATTTATGATGTGACTTACCCCATAGAAGGATGTTACAGTGTCATTTTGTATATTTATGACGGTGTCATATCATACCAGCAGTAGAAATGATCTGCGTTTACAGGGTACCTGTATGTTAAAATGTCTGACGCAACAAATTCATATTTTTTATCATCATTTACTGCTCTCTGACATACTGCGTGAGTATGAGAAGGCTTGAACCTGTGCGATAATTCAAAATGAGTACAATATCTGGAGTATCAATGTGGAAGGGTGTCGCGATCATTACTATTATCCTGGCTGGGAGCTGTAATAGCATGCCGCACAGACTGGCTGTCAATGAGTTAGATTACTTTGCTGACAATGTTGATGTTACCTCTAATATGTGGAACACGGCAGCAGAATTAGATTTTCAACAAAGTGACGATATCATAGATCATAAAATCACTAGTGGTGAGTAGTCAACAAAGGAACTTTCTCTTGTCCTGGTTTAATCAAAAACAAAATCCCGATTAGTTGAGTTTTTTTTTAGTAGAGATCTGTGCTATTATAATTTGGTGCCTGATTATTTTTGATATCAGATAGAAAAACGTTAATTGAAAAACTTAATGAATAACCTAGAGGTGTGATGTGTTTGCATTTGGCAAAGGCATTAAATAGCTAAATTAAGTACTAGCTAACATTTACTCACCCTCTTTAATTCATCTTAGCTAACATTCGCTATGATACCATGATTTGAATGAGTGGTCCACTCCCATATGGAATAATGAATGCTTTTGATTTCCGTGATGAAAAACATGAAAAGACATCTACCTCAGCCGGGTTAAACCGGCCTCCCCTCCCGCATTGAAGTCATTGTGTGCAGGCACGCTATCCATTCATCTAAGACGCTGCTTCTATTCAACGTGGTTCTTAAACTCGAATGAACAAAAGCGGACCCATGTGGACAGAAGATAACCGAAATACTAGTTTCATGTAATAATTGACACTCAAATTGATGCCAGATCGACAATTGGAAACATGTGATTAAGTCATTCCAAAACTAGCTAAACAAACTTTAGCTAACCCTAATTCCACCAAAACACGAGTACCTCATCTTTTTATCAGTTTTGTTCACATTGTCTCATTCATTCTACGCAAGTTTGGTTTTCCTTGACCTTCTTTTTCTAGTCATAGGAAACCCGCCGTTTGGACTGTTTGGTCTGCATGGAATTATCAGATGAGAGGCCGATGAAGGTGAATTACAGCCGATGTAATCAGATTGTTAACAAAGATGGTGGTGAAACACTGATAACATGTCACAACTACATTTCATTACAATCAAAAAAGGCTTGTGTTTGTTTCTGCAACAATGCTGTCGCTAATTTCTGGGAGTCTTTCGCCAACTTTGCATGTGTCTGTATTTAGTGGTAGCGGAGTAATTTACAAAAGAGAGTTGTCTTGGCTGTCATACAGTAGGTAATATGTGTAGAAATAAGCTTAGCAAGCCTCGCAGGCAATGCAGAAAATAATTTAGAGAAAAACAAAGGTTGGCCTCTAACCTGTGGTGACAAGTGTTTCCCAAACTGGATTTACTCAAATCCTTTACTAAATCAGGGTGGTAGGTTTGAAAATACATGACCTTTATAAAGTGAACCTGTAGACCCCTTGAAAGCCGGGTTTTCAAAAAAGACGAATCAGAGACAAACGGAAGGCTCCCCTTCTACCCAACAACAAAAGGTACCAGAGGGTCTAAATTGTAGTTGAGCCACTATTAGATCTTGAAGAAATGTTGGAATTTTCGAACCAAGAAAGTGTCGTATAACTATAAACTTAGATATTCTAGCAATAATTGTCTCCTCTTATTTGTTGATTGCCACAAACTTTGCCCCCTCCCAACCAATAACACTGCCATACGGAACTTTGCTCCCACAAGTTATTGAATATGTCCCACAAAAGTATAATAATACAATTTGCGAACTCAGATGTGAGTCGATCAGTTTGAAACGAGCGCAGAAGTTGCTTGCAGCTATTTACTGATGGCCAATGTATGAATATGTTATTATTATTATTATTATTTAACATAAATGGATAAACTAGACAGGTTGGAGAAAAATCTATATGGTAAAAAAAAAACCCAATGCTGCTCAATTATGGCAGCGGTAAGTTATGGTTGACGAAGGGAGGCTGCGGAATATTGCTTTTTTTCTGCTGATTCTAAAGATACAAATCACAAAACGTTGGTTACCACTGGGATTTTTCTACGATACTCTTACGCGATTGTAAAAGAAATCTGAGAAATGGTTAAAATTAATGCTTATGTCTGTCAATAACGAGATGGCTAAGGACGGTAAAAAGGATGGAGAATGGACAGATTTTCACTGGAAACCTTGTCATATCCGTACAGGTTGCTGGTAAGGTCATTTCTTTATCAGCTTGTTTATAATGGAATGTCACTAGCAGTGACCCCCGAATAGTTTGTGTCCTACTCAACCTCTTATGCAGATCCAGGAGCTGTAAGGGTGCGCTGTCCTTACAAGTTGTGGTGGGTATTTGTGATCACTTAGAAGTACTACGCTACTTCGTTGCAACTTATTAACTGGTTTATTAGATAGCAAAACTTCTTATATATAAGAGACATAAAATATCTAAACCATTAGTAATACAGCAGTTCATTTATGATGGTGACAAAAGGTAGTCAGGATACAGCGAGCAAATGAGTGACAGCACAAACAGTCATGAATCTTGGCACATTCTCAAACATGATGACATATTAATGATGATGATATGAATTTGTCTATTCACATCAGATGTCTTCCTTACAGAGCAGCACTTTATACTTACAGGAGGTAAGTTGGGACCGGATATTTCATTAATGGGAAATGGAAATCTTCTATTTTTTCTGATCTGAGCTGTTCATCTTATACGTGATATTTATGGACCAACAGTCCAACATAGTATCTGAGTATTGTATTATCTACTCATACCCTTGATTAATCACAATTGTCGTTTGAACTCCTTGAAATTGTGAAAATGTTTAGACCCATTAAAAGGTTTTTAGTATTTTAATCTGGTTAGCTAACTGAATTGTTACCCAAGATTTATGAGAGGATTTTTTCAGACAAACCCAACCTCCATTCTTTTAAGTAAAGATTTTTTTTACGTATTATTTTTGATTAAATTATTTTTTATTGATCGATAGGCAAACCCAATCTCCGTTTTTAGGCCCACGCCTAGCCACATCGCCCAAGTGATTAACCCTGTTGCATATAAAACAGGGTGAACATCAAGGCTCATGAGTTCTTTTTAAAGAGCCCTCAAGAGCATACCCTTTTGGAGCTATCACGCCTCTCTGGATTTGATATATTCTGTTCTTTTGTGGAACTACAGTGCACTGGATACTTTGATGGTATGGCAAAGTATAGCTCGTTTTGTTTTTTGCGATGGCTGTTTCAATTTAAGTTTATTATTTGTAAAAATATAGTCATTAGTAAATTGAGGTAACGTCTAACGTACCAAAGTTCAAAAAGAAATGTGCTAGACAAATTTGAGTAGATAAACAAAACACTTTTTTGTAACGAGTTGCCCCTTTCCTCAAATAAGTATTAGCTGAATTGGTAAACTTTGCTTACTTCCTGACAGACTTTGCATACTGCCGACTCCAGAGAACATCAGTAGGCTAGTCGGGGACACAAAAACTTTTTGATGATGAAACATCAACAGTTTGTGGGCTTCATTTTATTCAATGGGAACACCATCGTGCTTGCCGCTTCTACGAAAAAAAACGACGAGGTGCAGAGGTATCAATTTGAGGCAAAGCTTCTCATTGAATTCAGAGACTAAATACACCCAAAGGGGACGGGGGCCGGAACAAGCCATCAAGAAAACTCCTAAAGGGTCAGTGGCAGAGCCATTGCCCAATCTCGCTATCAGATGAATTAATGCCAATTAGTTATCATGTTGGTGAAAGCCTTATTAAGGTCTGTGTATGGATATGGTTTATTAGGAAAAGGATAAGAGGAAAAATGATTAACAAATAAATAATATACAAAATATGTACAAATATGTACAAAATAACAAGTTTATGATTCCGTTGCTACTTTTCTGATAATCTCCAATACAAAATGTGGTGTAACGAGATCATAGTGAATATAGTAGGTGTTATAATCACTAAATACTATTAAAAGTATATGAATTATTCCTAAAAACAAACGCTGGTTAATACAGGAGCTTGAGCCTTAACAAGTGTACCGACTGGTTTGTTGATCAACTTGACTTTGAACAGAAAGAAGATTTAAAAATCTATATGCAAAATACATTTACTTACAACAACTACAATATACTATGATCCTGCATAAAAATAGAATGCAACAAATGATACTGTTAGATAAAGATGACTGTAAATAACCAGGATATCCAGTCACTCATGTATGTGTGTTGACTTGGTCCGCTCCTTGCTGACCTTCTCCTGCTACCTGTTCTCTTAGTCGTATGATTTCGGATCGCTGCTGCTCTATAAACTTTTTCAAACTGGGTTTAGCACTCGAGATGAGCATCAGATCAGCATCTACAGATAAAGAATTCAGACATGATCTATTTGAAAAATATTTTCCTATTGATTTATTTACGGTTTAACTTATATTACAACAGGGATCAAATTATATCGAGATCTTGACGGTTTTAAAATTCCCCAAGTGGATGGGGTAAAAATAATGAGGGCACAACAAAGACTAGTTCTTTCCGATCTTGGGAAACCGGTATAATTTCCTTTCAAGAAGGTTTTAACGATTTTTGCTGCTATTCTAATTCACAGCCAGCCCTATATGGCGTTCGGGATGGCGATCGCGGCCATAGGCGGTCGACTGCCTACGGCTGCGTTCACATTCCCGAACGCCATTAAGGGCTCGCTGGATTTTGTTTAAGCTTTCTTTGTGCAATAGTGGGCACAAGAGTGCTGCTGAATTGAACTGTTGAATTAGTTTAAGCGCTCAAACTGTGTCGGGGTAGCTTGCAATGAAATGCCTCTTTCAGCTATCCCGTCACAATTTGAGCGTTTAAACTACCGCTGAATGTGCGAGTGAGTTAGAGCACTGCAAAGATAATTCACATTACTCTTGTAAAAATCAAATTCCAATCAAAGCTCCCTTCATGAAACCAGCCGAATATTTCTTAAGCTGGGTCTTGGGTCGGA
This sequence comes from Membranipora membranacea, assembly GCA_914767715.1. NCBI lineage: Eukaryota > Metazoa > Bryozoa > Gymnolaemata > Cheilostomatida > Membraniporidae > Membranipora > Membranipora membranacea. The sequence continues at coordinate 13,036,957 of OU612074.1, forward strand.
GTATACGGTTCACATCATATAGGTCTGATAATCCTTTATTCATTAACCAAGGAGGTACATTGTATGTCAATGGTCCTAGCAGGTGCAAATTAAAATATTGTGAGCTTGTAAAGGCTAAAAATATTTCTCACACTGTTTATATTCGTCCAATATCTGCTCAGCTTTGATATACTGCTCTCTTGGCAGTCCCTCTATGATTTTAAGCTGGTGTTCTGGTGAAAGGCTGTCCAAAATATCCATCACAGTTTTAGTATAACCATCCAGTAATGCTTTGTGTATAGCTGTAAATGTAAGCATAATATATCACTGTTTATTATGGATAGAATTTGGACAGATCTCAAATGTATCATCACATGTAGGATCAGTTGGTTGTAACAAACTGGTAGAGACTACATCGTTTTAAATTCAAATATATAATGTAGAACCTCCAAGTTAACCACAATGGTTTCAACTGTTGCCAAAACATTTCCCAAGATTTTAACCAACGGTAGTCACTACAAGTCTGATCTTGAATGATAAATATTACCTTTACTGTAGTCTTTGCTTAGATCCTCTTCTAGCCTATTCTTCTCCCTCTCAACCTTTCCTTTCACATTATCTGCATTGAGAATGGTGTCGGTGTCAGAATCTTGTGCTCCAAGTTTTTTGAGAACATTGCTTCGCTCATTCACAACAGCAGCGTATTCCACACTAGAGTTGTTTTTCCCAAAGACCACTTCTAAGTCACCTTGTGCGGTTTCCAGTGCTTTCTCTGCACTTGCTAAATCCTGTTGTTCCTGGTACACAGCTGCTTGTGCAGTTAGCACCTTTGCAGAATGAAATTTGGATTTGTTGTTACTGAAGATATCATGGGCTCTTCGATAATGTTGCATGGTCTTTTCAGAATCTTCTTTGTTCTTTCTTGAGATCGCACCTCGTATCATCTCCAGTCTAGCAAAGTCAAAATGATCTGAGTTGCTTGGATGTGATGAAGTCAAATTTTTTCGCGTGACTTCATACCACTGATTTGGGTTGGTTCTCAGGGCAGTGACATTTGATGCAGTGGATCCTGCACTATCGTCTGTGATATGTTGTTCAAGCATTTCATCCTCCGGCAATCGGTCCATCTCAGGTTCTGCATGAACAGATTTGGCATATACTTCTCCTAGACCCAGAAGTATATCAGTCTCAACAGAGCATCCCGTTTCACTTCCTGTATCAGCATTCTCGTATTTCTTTTTAACAGCTGCGAGTATTGACGATGCCTTTGATAGATACCTTGACATATTGAAATTAACCCCTAGGTCGTAGAGAATTGTAACCTTAGTCTGCAGATCAGTGTCCTGGTCTATGACTAAACGCAAACCGAGGGCCCGAGATTTGTTAAAATATTGCTTTGATGGCTCCTTATAACCTGCGAAGGATAACATTTCTGCTATTGCAAAAACACAATGTGCGATTTCTCTAGAAGGATTGTTCACATAATTTAGCTTTTCTGTGTAACAGCATTCATCAAATCCGTCAAGCAACTTGTTATCGTGACACTTTCCAGCTGTTGCTACAAGAACAATGAGCTCTTTCAGCACATCCAAAAGCATGATGAGAGGCATCTTCTTGTTTAAGTAGGTCCTGCCCAACAACTTGGCGAGCTCAAATTTTACTAGAGCATTAGTGTATTTGTTATCCATTTCGATTCCAGATGTTTTCCCTTTACTTCCCTTCATTCTACGCTTTCTGATCATTGATGTAGCTGCTTCCAGCTTCAGTTTAGCAGCCTCCACTTGACCCTCCTCCTCGAAGCACCGAGCAATTCCTCGATAAATGTCGATAATAAAACTGTTCGAGAGGCACATACGCTCTTTACCATCAATGAGCTGTTGATAAAGTTCTGAGGCTAGCTGATATTCTCTACTCTGAAGATAGGACCTAGCTTTAGCATATATAACTTCTGTACTGGTTGTTGGCTTTATTTTATCTGATGCGTGTTTTATCACATATGCCCATCGACATGCGAAAAAGTTTGCCATGATGTTACTGACTGGATCATCAGATTGGGCCTTGCTGTCGATCAGTTGTACCAGCTGTTTACGACTAGCATCCTCAGTGAGAGAGAAATGATTGTGCATAGTCAACAGCCCTTCACATAACATAAGGAACTCATTCGCTGACATTGTCCACAGATTTGTGTCACCGAATACAAGTGTTTGAGTTGAGCTCAGTACTCCTGTTACTGATGCTGTTGCTCTTGACTCACCCTGATGGGTAAACTGACTGCTGGAAGAATCCATCCACAGATAGCATCTTAGTCTAGCGAAACATGCATAGGAGAGTAATTGTTGTAAGCGAAATAGACATGAATTCGGATCGGCAGATGAAGATTGACTCTGAAAGGTAAGGTAAGTATGTTGTAGTAAAATGGACAAATTGAGGTGAAGGAGAGACGGAAATCTATAGAGTGACCGCTTCACATCAAGAGAAAATCCAGCAGCATACTCGTCATAATCTGGGCTGAACTTGTGCTTCTTCAGGTCTTTGATGAGCATTCTAATATTGGCTTTCAGTCTAGCCTCATTTTGATTATTGTTAATTATTTGCTTTCCAGCATTGAATATGTTGAGAAGCTCTTCACCTCTCCCATAGGAATATAGTAGACTTGTGAATTGGAGCATCGCTGTGACATCACCAGTTTCAGCGTCTTCTCCGGGGTTTAGCCATGCGTTTTCATAATCTCGTAGCAGCTGTTTGGGAGTTTTGATGAAACGATTTGGGGACTTCTCATTTCCTGTAGGGATATTTCCTGCAGTTGCAGTTATACCATCAAACTGGTAACCATGGTTTCTAGCATCCACATACCACCCGTTTAACTCTCCAATATTGAGTGAGTTGAGTTTTGTCTCGCAAAGAGCGCCTATGAGAAAATAAGTTAACACGGCAAGCTTCTCGAAGAACTTCAGTATTTGCGGAGATGATGCTTCTATAATGAATGCATATTCAATATCGGAGTATGGTGTGGCTTCCTCTCTTCCTAAAGATCCTAAGCCAATGACAGCAAATGGGCAAGGTGGCTGTGTGATATCCCCATTCATAGCTGCCAATAGGTTGACAGCACTCTCCATCACGTTCTGTGCAAGTTCCGTCATCATATAGTTAGACTGACTTATTACTGCTCTTAGTGGCTCTAAGGGCTCTAGGCTCCGCACTGCTGACACTTTCTCTCTCAAGGTTCTCCTAATACTACTGAGCTTGATGTGGAGTGCGTCAACTGTCTCATAGAAAACTTTCTGTTCTAACTCACAATTATCGCCTATATACTTTCTCAGGATATTCCAGGCTTTCTTATTCAACTCAAGCTCTATGTTTGGACTATACGTTACTCCTGCTGAGTTGTAAAGATGAAAGGCCTAAAAAGATTCATAATAATAATAATAATGAATGAACTGCGAATCATAGGAAAACTCTTTTACATCAGTGGAATTGGTGAGTAAATTATGAAAATAAAGTATAAAATAAACAGATGGGTCTCATATTATTATAAATGGAGTGCTCTTAAGCTGAATGAAGACAGAATATTACTGTCCACAGTGCAAGCTCCATGTAACTTTTGTAACTTAGCTTAACCACTGGCCTCTGTTATGTTCACAAATTCATTTCGCTTCGGGTGTTTGGTTCCGTGGTCCAAATCTTGATTAGCTGTTGGTGTCCTGACCACAGCCAGCCCTTAAAAGCGTTCGGGATGGCGATCGCGGCCGTAGGCGGTCGTTAAGGGGGTGGGTGGGAAGCTAGGAAACGCAATTTATTACTTTTTTAACTTTAGCACCTGTTTACAGCACATTTGCCTCATCTTACAGAGTTCTCACCCTGTTTTTCAGATTCCTCATGTATGTTGTCACATCAATAAAATATCATAAATTTGCAGACTTATTAACGGTTGTCTTCTCCTATGTCTGGACATTCTCAGACACGGCACTTTTCGGAGACTGCTAGCTTGTTTAAAATGAATAAGACTTGTTATATCTTATTAGGAGTTATCTATTCGGTCAGATTTTATTGTCATGGGAAGACAACTATTTAATAAGCATGGGAAAATATAGGGAAAAAAGAAGAAAATCTCAAATCATAACATATAACATAGCCTAAGGACCATTTCTAGCGAGCCTTAATTTACATAAATCATTTTCGAGTCTCCGAAAAGTGCCGTGTCTGAGAATGCCCAGACATAGGAGAAGACAACCATTAATAGGTCTGCAAGTTTACGTTTTGATGTATGTTTTAAGGTATGAGGAATTTGAAAAACAGGGTTAGAACTTTGTGAGAGGAGGCAAAAGTGCTGTAAACAGGTACTAAAGTTAAAAAAGTGATAAATTGCAAAAAGCGGAGTTTCCTAGCTACCCACCCACCCCCTTAACGACCGCCTACGGCCGCGATCGCCATCCCGAATGCTTTTAAGGGCTGGCTGTGGTCCTGACAACCAATCAGAATGGAGAATCGATCGGGATTACCTTTAAGGCATTATGCCAACATTTATCCGTTGCAAACTTCTGTTCATAGTTTTCAGCTAAAGCACTCAGATAAGGCTTCTGGGATTCGAAATCTCTCATTCCTTTCATGATGTAGGTTTGTTGAAAGTCTGTTCTCAGCTTTTGCAAAGCCTTGATCTATAAATTAAACAATAAAACTTGTGTTACTTCATTTTCCTTTAACAACTGTTACCTTCACATAATTATTAAAATGAAGAAATAATGTAATCAACAACTTGAAAAAAGTATCTCGGGTTATGTCATGTTATGATGATTGATTAGTGGAGGATAGAGTTATCCACAAAATGTAATGATTACCGCAAAAGAATATAGCATACTCACAACCTTTTCAGTTCTCCAAGCAGCCTCATATTCTAGTAGGGTTGTGATCACATCTGCATGACCTCTTTGTGATGCAAGCTGAACAGGAGTCAGTCCCATATGACTTTGCACTGATAAAAGTTGCAGCTGCTGCTCATGTGTAAAATAGTCTAATTGAGCTTTAACTGTGTCTGTATGACCCGAAATTGAGGCATTGTGGATGGCTGTCAGACCAAAGATAGTCCGTGTTAATATGAGCTGTAGCCTTTGTTCCGGAGTGAGATGGTCCAACAAAGCTGTAACTGTGTCTGTATGGCCATATTGTGATGCATTGTGAATAGATGTCCTGCCTTCATTATCTTGTATGAATATGAGCTGTAACTTCTGTTCGGGCGTAAGAAAGTCGAACAAAGCTTTTATTGTGTCTGTGTGACCATCCAATGAAGCACCATGAACAGTAGTCCTGCCAACATCACTTTGTGTGAAAATCAGCTGCACCTTCTGTTCGGGTGTAAGAATGTCCAACAAAGCCTTAATTGTGTCTGTATGACCATTTGATGATGCATTGTGAATAGCTGTACTTCCGTCGTTACATTGTGTAAGTATGAGCTGTAGCTTCTGTTCTGGTGTGAGATAGTCCAACAAAGCTGTTATTGTGTCTGTATGACCATTTTGAGATGCATGATGAACAGCAGTCCTGCCATCATTGTCTTGTGTGAAAATGAGCCGTACCTTCTGTTCTGGTGTGAGATAGTCCAACAAAGCTGTTATTGTGTCTGTATGACCACTCAATGATGCATCATGAACAGCAGTCCCGCCATAATTTCCTTGTGTGAAAATGAGTTGTACGTTCTGTTCTGGTGTGAGATAGTCTAGCAAAGCTGTTATTGTGTCTGTATGACCATTTTGTGATGCATGACGAACAGCAGTCCTGGATACATTACTTTGTGTGGAAATGAGCCATACCTTCTGTTCTGGTGTGAGATAGCCTAGCAAAGCCGCCACTGTGTCTGTATGACCATTTTGTGATGCATAATGAAGAGCAGTACTGCCAACATTACATTGCATGAAAATGAGTTGTACCTTCTGTGGTGTGAGATAGTGTAGCAAAGCTGTTATTGTGTCTGTATGACCATTTTGTGATGCATGTTGAACAGCAGTCCTGCCAAATTTAATATCTGCGACAATGAGTTGTACCCTCTGTTCTGGTGTGAGATAGTCTAGCAAAGCTGTTATTGTGTCTGTATGATCATTTTGTGATGCATAATGAACAGCAGTCCTGCCAACATTACTTTGTGTGACAATGAGTTGTACCTTCTGTTCTGGAGTGAGATAGTCTAGCAAAGCTGTTACTGTGTCTGTATGACCATTTTTTGATGCATAATGAACAGCAGTACTGCCAACATTACATTGCATGAAAATGAGTTGTACCTTCTGTTCTGGTGTGAGATAGTCTAGCAAAGCTGTTATTGTGTATGTATGATGATTTTGTGATGCATAATGAACAGCATTCCTGCCATGATTTTCTTGTGTGACAATGAGTTGTACCTTCTGTTCTGGTGTGAGGTAGTCTAGCAAAGCTGTTACTGTGTCTGTATGACCATTTTGTGATGCATAATGAAGAGCAGTACTGCCAACATTACATTGCATGAAAATGAGTTGTACCTTCTGTTCTGGTGTGAGATAGTCTAGCAAAGCTGTTATTGTGTCTGTATGATGATTTTGTGATGCAAAATGAACAGCATTCCTGCCATGATTTTCTTGTGTGACAATGAGTTGTACCTTCTGTTCTGGTGTGAGGTAGTCTAGCAAAGCTGTTACTGTGTCTGTATGACCATTTTGTGATGCATAATGAACAGCAGTACTGCCAACACAACATTGCCTGAATATGAGTTGTACCCTCTGCTCTGGTGTGAGATAGTCTAGCAAAGCTGTTATTGTGTCTGTATGACCATTTTGTGATGCACGTTGAACAGCAGTCCTGCCAAATTTAATTTGTGCGACAATGAGTAGTACCCTCTGTTCTGGTGTGAGATAGTCTAGCAAAGCTGTTACTGTGTCTGTATGACCACTCAATGATGCATGATAAATGAGTTGTACCCATTGCTCTGGTGTGAGATAGTCTAGCAAAGCCGCCACTGTGTCTGTATGACCATTAAACGATGCTTCATCAACAGCATTCCTGCCATGATTTTCTTGTGTGACAATGAGTTTTACCTTCTGTTCTGATGTGAGATGGTCTAGCAAAGCTGTTACTGTGTCTGTATGACCATTTTTTGATGCATAATGAACAGCAGTACTGCCAACATTACATTGCATGAAAATGAGTTGTACCTTCTGTTCTGGTGTGAGATAGTCTAGCAAAGCTGTTATTGTGTCTGTATGACGATTTTGTGATGCATGATGAACAGCAGTCCTGCCATCATTACATTGCATGAAAATGAGTTGTGCCTTCTGTTCTGGTGTGAGATAGGCTAGCAAAGCTGTTATTGTGTCTGTATGATGATTTTGTGATGCATAATGAACAGCAGTCCTGCCATCATTACATTGCATGAAAATGAGTTGTGCCTTCTGTTCTGGTGTGAGATAGTCTAGCAAAGCTGTTATTGTGTCTGTATGATGATTTTGTGATACATAATGAACAGCAGTCCTACCATCATTTTCTTGTGTTGAAATGAGTTGTACCCTCTGCTCTGGTGTGAGATAGTTTAGCAAAGCTGTTACTGTGGCTGTATGACCATTATGGGATGCATGATGAACAGCAGTCTCGCCAACATTATCTTGTTTGAAAATGAGTTGTACCTTCTGTTCTGGTGTGAGATAGTCTAGCAAAGCTGTTACTGTGGCTGTATGACCATTTTGTGATGCATAATGAACAGCAGTCCTGCCAACATTACGTTGTGTGATAATGAGTTGTACCTTCTGTTCTGGTGTGAGATAGTCTAGCAAAGCCACCACTGTGTCTGTATGACCATTTTGTGATGCGTCATGAACAGCAGTCCTGCCAACATTACTTTGTGTGGAAATGAGTTGTACCTTCTGTTGTGGTGTGAGATAGTCTAGCAAAGCTGTTATTGTGGCTGTACGACCATATTGTGATGCGTAATGAACAGCAGTCCTGCCAACATTACTTTGTGTATCAATGAGTTGTACCTTCTGTTCTGGTGTGAGATAGTCTAGCAAAGCTGTTATTGTGTCTGTATGACCATTTTGTGATGCATAATGAACAGCAGTCCTGCCAACATTACTTTGTGTGACAATGAGTTGTACCTTCTGTTCTGGAGTGAAATAGTCTAGCAAAGCTGTTACTATGTCTGTATGACCATTTTTTGATGCATAATGAACAGCAGTACTGCCAACATTACATTGCATGAAAATGAGTTGTACCTTCTGTTCTGGTGTGAGATAGTCTAGCAAAGCTGTTATTGTGTCTGTATGATGATTTTGTGATGCATAATGAACAGCATTCCTGCCATGATTTTCTTGTGTGACAATGAGTTGTACCTTCTGTTCTGGTGTGAGGTAGTCTAGCAAAGCTGTTACTGTGTCTGTATGACCATTTTGTGATGCATAATGAACAGCAGTACTGCCAACATTACATTGCATGAAAATGAGTTGTACCCTCTGCTCTGGTGTGAGATAGTCTAGCAAAGCTGTTATTGTGTCTGTATGACCATTTTGTGATGCATGTTGAACAGCAGTCCTGCCAAATTTAATTTGTGCGACAATGAGTTGTACCCTCTGTTCTGGTGTGAGATAGTCTAGCAAAGCTGTTACTGTGTCTGTATGACCACTCAATGATGCATGATAAATGAGTTGTACCCTCTGCTCTGGTGTGAGATAGTCTAGCAAAGCTGTTATTGTGTCTGTATGACCATTTTGTGATGCATGTTGAACAGCAGTCCTGCCAAATTTAATTTGTACGACAATGAGTTGTACCCTCTGTTCTGGTGTGAGATAGTCTAGCAAAGCTGTTACTGTGTCTGTATGACCACTCAATGATGCATGATAAATGAGTTGTACCCTCTGCTCTGGTGTGAGATAGTCTAGCAAAGCCGCCACTGTGTCTGTATGACCATTAAACGATGCTTCATCAACAGCATTCCCGCCATCACTACTTTGTGTGAAAATGACCCGTACCTTCTGTTCTGGTGTGAGATAGTCTAGCAAAGCCGCCACTGTGTCTGTATGACCTTTCAACGACGCATAATGAACAGCATTCCTGCAATGATTTTCTTGTGTGACAATGAGTTGTACCTTCTGTTCTGATGTGAGATGGTCTAGCAAAGCTGTTACTGTGTCTGTATGACCATTTTTTGATGCATAATGAACAGCAGTACTGCCAACATTACATTGCATGAAAATGAGTTGTACCTTCTGTTCTGGTGTGAGATAGTCTAGCAAAGCTGTTATTGTGTCTGTATGACGGTTTTGTGATGCATGATGAACAGCAGTCCTGCCATCATTACATTGCATGAAAATGAGTTGTGCCTTCTGTTCTGGTGTGAGATAGTCTAGCAAAGCTGTTATTGTGTCTGTGTGATGATTTTGTGATGCATAATGAACAGCAGTCCTACCATCATTTTCTTGTGTTGAAATGAGTTGTACCCTCTGCTCTGGTGTGAGATAGTCTAGCAAAGCTGTTATTGTGTCTGTATGACCATTTTGTGATGCATAATGAACAGCAGTACTGCCAACATTACATTGCATGAAAATGAGTTGTACCTTCTGTTCTGGTGTGAGATAGTCTAGCAAAGCTGTTACTGTGTCTGTATGAGCATTTTTTGATGCATGATGAACAGCAGTCCTGCCATCATTACATTGCATGAAAATGAGTTGTGCCTTCTGTTCTGGTGTGAGATAGTCTAGCAAAGCTGTTATTGTGTCTGTATGACGATTTTGTGATGCATAATGAACGGCAGTCCTACCATCATTTTCTTGTGTTGAAATGAGTTGTACCCTCTGCTCTGGTGTGAGATAGTCTAGCAAAGCTGTTATTGTGTCTGTATGACCATTTTGTGATGCATAATGAACTGCAGTCCTGCCAACATTACTTTGTGTGACAATGAGTTGTACCCTCTGTTCTGGTGTGAGATAGTCTAGCAAAGCTGTTACTGTGTCTGTATGACCATTTTGTGATGCATAATGAATGGTGGTTAAACCACTACTATCCTGTGCAGATATGAGCTGATGTTGTTCCACTTTTGTGCAACTGCCCAGTAATGATTTGGTTGACTCTGTTAGTCCTTGGCATGCACCCTCTTGTAAAGCTGTCAGAATAGTCATTTCATGTTTTTAGTATAATGACCAAAGAGAGACGTAGGTTATGCCAAAAGTTAACTCGTCACTTCTGTAGAGCAGCCTAAAAAAAGTGAATCCCAGAGTTTACCTCATTGATCGTTAGAATATTATTTCCTTTTCCAAATTTTGTTTTCTCAGATTTCCGATATTAAACCACTGCTGCCACTGCTGGGCTTGGCCCAGCAGAGCCACCGGACTTAAATTAGAATAGACAGTCATGGCATCAAAATATCTAGACAGTAGCTTTGCATGCAGTTATGAGCTCTCAAAAGGTATACGGAGTAATTTCTTCCCCAGCCATCCACCATTAGTGATGACAAACGTTGACACTGACCAATCAGGTGCCTTTAAAATCTAGCTGAGATCCGACACTAATAAAAGCTTTATTAGTTTTATTAGTTTTATTAGCTGTGGCAGCAGTGGTTTAAGGAATGTACAGACCAAATTAAAACAGTTACAACCATGAAACAATCCCATAGATGTACACTGAATTTTGGTGAGAACCCTGATCATTTGCTACTACTACATGTAAAAATGGTTTTCACAAAAACTGATTCATAAAAGCACATTGTTCCATGAAGACTGCCCAGTATAGTCAGTCATCGCCAACTTATTTTGTTACCTTGTATACTACAATAATGTATTGCTTGTTATAAATGATAATTATTTATGTCTGCTCCACAACTATGTTATATCCTGATCGCCTATGACGTAAATTGTTTACTACTTAAATGGTTTTAGAAGTGGAAAATATAAGGTAGTAGGATGCCAACCAGGCCGGGGTCCAGGGTGCCCAGGGTGCCCCGGCCCCCGGAGCCCTTTAGTGATTACAAATGAAAATGCATCGATTTAACCATATTCCACAGCTTATCGCCATCGTAATGGTTATTATATATAGGGGGGGGGGGGGGGGGGGGGGATGTGCATCTCCCTAGACAAAGTAGGAAGGGAGACACTATCCCTTTGCATACCCCCTAAATTCTAACACTGGCCAGAAGCAGCTATAGCATAAGTTTCTATGGCACGGACAATATTTGATCACATTTTATACTTTTATATTCTGTAAAATTCACCAGGTGAACTCAGTAATATAGTGGCCATATTTATTATTTAGAAATTAGGTGATTTATATTTTACATTATATGTATAGGGACATAATTCCTATTCTGACCTACTTGTTTTATCTAACCAATGAACTATCTAAGTATGATAATGATATAACTCGTATGCAAAATGATATGATCTTCAGGTATTTCCGGGTTGAATTTGCATTGTTGGGATTTTGTTGACATACCAATTTTTTACCACGTAAACCTGCAGAAGTCTGCTCATGTTAGATCAGCACAAATTTAAAAATATGAATTGCATAATGTCAAACTCAAACTTGATTCAAACTAGAATGATATCGTATGGTCTCAGACCACATCCTTGTGGCAGCGTATCCGCAATTTTTCTCTAAATGGCATTCAATGAGTGAAATGTTGAGAATTTAAAAAATAAGTGTTTCTAGGGTAAAACAATGTGCTGAATCCAAAAATAAGGGTGTACCCAGGTGTATCGATCATGTCAGCGACATATCCCCAATCTTTCTCAAAATCAGTTTGATTAGTAAAAATGAGTTTGGTATGGTCAGCAGAAAAATTTACTATAGGTATGCTTTCAACACAATATTCTCTCACATCATTTCAAAAGGTGGTCAGCGACAGCACTATATCGCCACAAGAACAAGACAAGAAGCAGCCTAGTTGTAAGACTGCTCAAAAAGTGATAGCGTGAGGCAAATTTGATACAGGAAAAAAACATGTCTCTCTAGATTGAAAAAATGGGGATTCCAATTATGAGGGTCTACCCAGTACCCAGCACTACTGCATATCCTCAAATATTCACACTATCAATTGTAATTAGTGAGTAGTCAAGTGTTTGATGCACTTGGCAGAAGTCAAGACCTGGGTTTACATTAATATCATTAGCTTTGACATGCGGCCCCCCCCCCCCCCCCCAGTGGTCACCGGTGGCCGCATGTCAAGGCTAATGAATTATATCATTGCATTGTTGGTTAGTGACAGTGCTGACGCATATCCCAATATAATGCCAATAGAATGATAGGAAGGATTGCAAAGCTAATTGCTAATTGCTAATGCTAATTTCTAAAGATAAAGACACTAATATATAATAATATTGATGACGGGAATATATCTGGCCCTGAACAAGCATATGGCTTTTTATGCATGGTTGCTGGACCACATTTCTCATCTTTGATTGATCCAAAATTTCAGAATCTAGAATAGCTGACGCTTGTAAACTTTAGTCGAGCAGCTTGCCTGCGTTTTTGAAGGTTGTTACTGAGGCGTCAATCAATGCATAACGAAAAAGCTGCCAGATTTTTAGCATTTTTTAGATCCGGACACAAAGTCTTTTACTGATGGCATATCTCCACGAATAACCGTGCTATGTATTTTACCACTGATCCATAAATTCATATCAATGGCTTAGAATATTGCACATTTTGTGCAGAGCCTACTTTGAGTTTAAGGTATGGTAACGGTGTCGGTGAATTTACTTAAAACCTATATGGACAGATAGATAATTCAAAACTATTGCGTCATCAAAAAATATTTATTCAATCTTTATCGGTTTGTATTTTATTGCTAATAACAGTATTTACTACAATTAGTACGATTTAAGTTTTCTTCATAAACATACATTTTGAAGCCTCTGCAACTGGTGTCTATTTTGTTTATGCACTCAGACAAGAATTGAACTGTGAGGACATCAAAAGGATACCTCTTGTTTAGTACCGAAGTAAGTGCTGTTTTATTGCGCAAAAACTCAAGAACAAAATCAAAGGAACTAATTAAATAATAAAAAATAGGAAATAATTAAATTTCACCTTCTTAGTGTACCCACATAAATAAATTCAAACAGCAATTCTTTCCAGTTCTAGGCTACAGCTGTCTGAAAGTTCCCTTTTCAGCAAAATATGTGAATTTCGTGCAGTCATGACCCGACGTCATAAGACGTTATGTCTTCGATTCTCATAGCTATAATATACTCCTAGCTAGATGGTTTTCCATATGTGCAAAAATCAACTAAATCGGACAACATTTTTTTTAGGCGTCACTTCACCTTAATATAGCAAAATGTTAGCTTCCACATTTTGACATTTTAGAAAATATATAGGATGCCAGTACCTTACTTCTGTTGCCTTATTAGCGCTGTTGCCAATTAATTAAGGCATCATGGGAGGGTAGATAATATATTCAGACAAACGCTCTGCTAAAGTTGCCTTGCTCCAGCTGCACTATTTCACTATTTGACTGATTGTGTGAACTAACCTTAATACAGCAATAAATATAAATAAATATAGGCTGTAGTAAATAACAGAGGAAAAAAAAGAGTTAAATCTTAACCAGAACAAGTGTTATCACTGAAACTAAGGGCTTTTGGATGATTAATCTGACTCAACTCGTTACAATCAACAGAACAGACCCACCTCAAATCACTGCCACGAATATTTGACTGGTTCAAGCAAGATCCTCTCGGTACTAATCTGTATGTGGAGTGCCCTCTCTACTAGCTGCCAGTCTTTGGGGTGACTCTACAAGTAATATGATCCTCATAAGGGTTATCTAGCTGTCCTAATGAGTATACAGGGTTGCACAATTATGAGGTGGAGTCCCATTCCCGATCTCGCTTTATTTTTGTTTAGAATTTTGTTTTTCTTTTTGTTGAAGCATCCTACATTTCGGTTCTGTTTGTTTCTTTTCTTACAAGGAGCATTAATATAGTAGGTTAAATATATTTGAATGTAGTTGGTACAAAGGTATAATATGATTCCTTAGGACAAAATAGGATGGTAATCTGCTTGCAGCTATGTGACTGACTGGATTAGTAATGATAAATGAATACCTTTGTAATCCAACTACATAAAAAATGGGAGTTGCCTTTACTTCGTATGAGGTATGACAACTCCAAAGTTATATATGATGGCTATTAGAATTTGGCTAATATTCAAGCAGTGTTATTTTAAGAAGAGAGTACCATTTTGACCGGCATGCAAAGAAGAATTACTTCGTCGTCTCACAGATCTGTTGCTGAGTGATTGTCTTGTAAACCAGTATTACTTTGACAGCAGTGCAGTTTGTCATATGAGTAGATTTCGTCTGTCATATAGTTCAAAATCAATCGCATTATCCAAGCACCACAGCCCACATTTGTATTCACAAAGAGAGGCGCTCGATCATAATTTATATATCCGTAACTTTCTATTTATTCAATTTCAATTTTAACTGTCAGGAAAATCCATTAAAAAATTAAATTTTAAAGCATCTAGTTGTATGCTTGTCTGGTTGACACAAATAGGGCATTGTAAACCTACCTAGGATTAGTCAGTTGATGTAGTCAGTGAGTGCACACTTATACACAGTGCCAGATTTGACTTGTTGACAGCCTTGTAGGCGCTTCTGTATTATCAGTGCTGAAATAATATAAAAGGTTTATAACTCATTCATTTAAATAGAATGGTGAACTCCGTTTGACAGTCTTGTTAAAACTATACGTACAGTTTCAAAGTATCATTGGTGCAAATTGAGTCTAGTGATAATTCTAATCCGCCTTGGGTCAGTGTAATAACTGCTATCACTGATGTAGCACCAGCAAAATTCATAAATCTTATCTAATGTTGTTGTGACCTGTGTATTTAAATTGGTATATTGACCCTCTTGTGGCTTGAATAATTATTATGCTCACTCTGCTTATATTCAGTAGGTGCCTGCCCTCTAATAACACGGAAGTGATGGAGGTCTTGAGTTCGAATCCTGCTGCAATCTACTGACTACTAGGCTCAATTGATGCCCCAGGTGTGCTCTGACCTGCCTCCAAACTGAGAGCAACTAGGCGCCGAATATAGTGGCCATGCAATTACCAGACCTTTTTGACTATTTTGACAAATACTATCTATGCTGTCGACTGACAGTAATTGGGATATGATTCGGTGCAAGGAGAAATGGAGTACCTTGCTCTCCTCCTACAAATGAAACATGCCCTTGTTGCAGCTTGGTAGAAGTTACCGGTGGATGTTTTGGAACCAATTTTGGAATGGATGAGGGCGCCATTGGGTAAGGGATTTGTGTGGAGACTTGACTAAAGCTATTTCTTATCATTATTGACCTAACAAGATAGGCTAATATTCATGAATGGTTGGGTCTTGGCTCAGCGAGCTTATCAGCTACAGCCTCTACTGTCAGTGTAGTAGTTCGTTGAATAAAAGATATTGGGCAGCAGCGGCAGGACTCTTCGGGAACCGATATGCATTTTCGTATATTTGCTGCCTGGATACGATTGTCTGTGAAATCAGGCTGTAGGATAGTGTATGTCACTGCAGATCAAGTTTTGTCCATTTGCCGGCATTCGGAGTTGCTCCCGATCCACTGCGGCGTGACCAGTAGAAGGGAGCAACTGGAATGTAGGCAATTGGATTAAACTTGATCTAATGTAACTGTTACAGTGTTGTATTGGAAACTGAGTTCATGTCATCACCGCTTTTCTTTAATGGTCAAACCAGCATCAATTGATGTATCAACGTCTATTTCACTAGATTATTCTGGTCTGATCACCTCAGCCTCATTATACACAACAATGGCTACTTACTAGCTTTGAACAGCCAAAATAACAAATGCAAAGCTGAGGCAGAATATATCAGTTACGTTCATAGACTTAAAGGGCAACCAAGGTTTCACAGCAGTGCATTAATGGGTAGCAAATAATGTGCTGGGCAGCATCAGCTTTGTGCATTACGCGATGCAAAACTCAAAGTAGTTGCTGACTCTAAGCAGGGTAACACTTCAGTTTAGGGGAGGTTCCAAGACATTGCTGTAATGATGATAGAGCACAGGCTAAATAATAACAGGAACAGGAAACTGCTCTGTGGTTTTCTATTTTAGCTGAGTTTGAGTGCCTGATGAAAGAAATGTTTCACAAGAATTCTGGCTGAATAATCATCCGAATTATATTTTGTCTTTTTCCCCATGCAGAAGGTGCAATCTGCTATGAATCAATGGCCATCAATGAGAAGCTGTTTGAAACCTTGGTTGCACTTTAATATAATATTAATT
The DNA here is from genome assembly GCA_914767715.1 of Membranipora membranacea. Classification (NCBI taxonomy): domain Eukaryota; kingdom Metazoa; phylum Bryozoa; class Gymnolaemata; order Cheilostomatida; family Membraniporidae; genus Membranipora; species Membranipora membranacea. The sequence continues at coordinate 13,053,188 of OU612074.1, forward strand.
AATTTATGATTAAGTCTATGGTTACATAACAAAATTGACAGACAACTCTTATTTTGAAAATAAACTTCAGTATGGCTCAATCAGGGAATTAGGCAAAAACTCACATACATCACCTACAAACATCAACCTATGCAGAAAGCTATTACCGTAATACCTCACTTATAAGGCACCCGCCTTATAAGTGAGGCACCTCCCTCAAAAAAAATATAAAAATGCCCCGGTTATGAAGCACCCACAGCTATAAGGCACCCTTTTGAAAGGAGAACTGACCTCGATGGGATTTAACTTGCAACATCGTGTTTACAAGGCACTAAGCTATTCAGGCTCATGTACCTATTCAGCCTATTCAGCCTAGTCAGCCAATTCAGCCTAACCAGCCTCTACTCATCCCGATTGTAAGGAGCAGGTTTTGGTCCAAGTCAAATATAAAAATGCTTCAGATGATAGCCGCGCCTATATGCTCCTCTCTTATAGGCGCCTTCACCTATAAGGCACGTCATCAAACTCCCAAACGCCCCAATACAATACAAAGATAATTTATATCAACAACTACTGACATGGCCTTGCTGTGGAAGCTGGCCGCTCATGTTGGGCGGATAGCTCTAATATCTCGAAAGTATCTATTTTCATGTTAAACTCGCAAACTAATATTTATACAGAGTTAAACTACTTGATGCTCAACCACTGTAGTCATCTTTCTGTCATTAATAGGATAGGTCATGACTTGCTGGCAAACATTAAGTTGGTAATACTTCAGAGGTATTGGCGTATTCCAAAGAATGGTTGATGAAATATTTGGAGTACAACTTGACCTAACTAACCCCAGGAGAGGAGACACAGTGATTTGACACTCCGACCTTCAAGATTTGTCCATCATGAGAGATGGCTTGGAGCAGCAGACCCCCTCTTACTCCAACCGAGCTATGATTATATTGATTTGAACTGCTTTGGTTGTTTTTTGGCATTATGGTAATGAAATTTTGTAATAGGTATATTGTCTCAAATAGTATTATGTCCAATCTGACGTTAAATCCACTGGTATTTTGACACAACCGGCGTTTTGTACAACTGGTATCTTAGCATTGGTATAGGGTACATGTGTTACAACCAGATACATGTTGGATGACGTGCCTGGTTGTGTATGCGATACAACAGTTGTCAATGATAACAATAGGTACTAATGCGAATCTTTCTAACATGGATTTGTTGGTTCAATCAAGGTGTTATTCTGTTACTCCTTGGTTCAATCAAACCGCAGAATTTAAATAGGAAATATCATGAATAATTAAGAATATAAGGGTGACATAAGATACAACATGAAAGTGATGTGTAAGGACCTATATTGCGGCATTGCCGCTCTCTCTAAGTCACCTTTATAGTACCAAGGAGTTCCTCCTTGATGATACCAATGTTCTTATATTGCTCTATCTCTAACTATTCACTTATTGAATAAGCCTTGGGATTGAGAATCACTGACGCCAGTTAACAAAATCAAACTCACTGACTTTAAAAAACGACGACTTAACTTACTGACTTCCCTTTCTAGCTTTCTTAAAGTTCCTTACTTTTCAGTATAGGAAGTCTGATATCGTAAATAAAATACAGTCGAACGCCGGGCATTACTCTCTTAATACATGATTATCAAGTGACTGAACAGCAGGCTGTATTCTGTATTCATTTGTATATGATAAGTAATAAAAATCCGGGTTAGACCTAGTTTAAACTAGCTGAGATCATGTTATCTATATTGACAATATGTACAAAGTCTTGGCAACCAAGATACCAAAATATCCTATCGTTAATTTTCATCAGCCATTGCCAACTACATGTCAACTTCTCAGTCATTGCCAACTGCAGTATAGTGATATCATCGATAAAATTCTTGTTTTATAGAACTAAATTTGTACGATTACATTTCAAAGTTGAGCAAGGCTGAGTAGGATAGGATTTTACACAAGACATTACTGTAACTATAGATGACTAAAATGCACTTCTCAGCAGCATTTTAGCAGTGACTCAGAGTTTTCGACAAATCCTAACATCCCTCCTAAAATGCATTTTACGACCTAGTGATAAACATGTTTAAGATTGACAACCCGTCGTGTATCTGAATGCTCATTGTTGTATCATCTCTAATCACTGATCCACTCTCCTCATGCTCACCTGTACACAGTGTTTCATGGAGAAAAGCTTGAAGACATCAATAAAGTTAAACAAATAGCATGGGTGTGCGGTGATCAACAAAACTTGCCCACAGTCAGCCATCCTTGAGTGTTGACCGCCTATGTTTGCCCATAGAGTAACTTAAATCAATAACCTTTTCTGCCCGTACATTGTCATTTGTGTACCAAGCACGAATCATCCGTCCAACAGCCCCAAAACATGCCTATGCCATGCCAATCCAGCAATAACTGATAGTCCATGATTTTCGGCCAAAATAATTATCTGTCAATCCACGCTCGGCTAGCAAAGAGCATATGTCCATCAACAAATATAATGGTAACTTCGTCTGATTAAAATACTTCAGTCTGACTAAGTCACTATAACTTTGCTTGTTATGAATTGTTATAAAACGCTATGCGTAAGCACAAACATAGTTCAAGCCCCAAACTCTGTCACCTCCCCCCCAACAGGCCAGTGAAGCATTTAGGCCTATGGGTAGATAACTCCCACATCTTTCACAGGCCGTATCCTCTGACTGGGTGGTCACAGGTACTTGAAACAGGAAGATGTCATGCTAACTATGTGGAAACTGTAAATTAGGTTCAATATGCATCGAAAATCTCCTTCTGTTTCAAATGCTACCATTATTATGTCCCTCCCACCTCTTGGCTCGACCTACGAAGTATGCATCTATTCCCATGGTAGAGCTGAGCTGAAACTCAACAGACAGACTGCCTCCGCAAGGACTTGAAATTTTGGACGAATTCTTTGCTGCTAACCGATATCTGGAGCAGCTCAGCGCAACTTGAACCTTTGTGCTCAGTGCGAGCCGGGAGGTATTCCCATGGCTCGAACAGCCCAGAATTAGAGTCGGGTCTATCCATGGAACTGACATGACTTATTTGGCTAAATGATTTTTTACTGAAATATCAGAAGGCTCAATACCAATAAGTTAGGAGCTACTATTTCCAGAGTCATTATGTCTGAAATGTGTTACCATTAATTGATAGAATGCTACAATAATGAGAAGACTAGAAAAAATATAAAACAGCTATCCGCACTAGGTGAGTAGTTTATCACTCTAAGTGGTGAGAACGCACATAGCATAATCACGTTAACAGCCTTTTAAGAGCCCAAAGTATATTATGTTGCAGCTGTTTTTGAGATAAAGGGATATTCGAGAGATGAAATTTGAAAATAAGTAAGTAAATCGATATTTATAAAGTCATGTTTTTGTGGGGCTTACGATAAAATTGACTACTTACCTGCAAAAACAGGTATTTAGCTATTAGCACCTGAGTAATTTGGCAGGAAGGGGGATCAGAAAAGCTAAAAAAGGGCAGGTTCATCGCACTGAAATATGGTATCACAGAGACTGAGCTATGAGAAAATATAATATCTGTAGTAAATAAATTAAAGAAGGCCGACACTAGGATTTACGTTACGTTACGCCGGTGACGTTACGCCGATGACGTTACGCCGGTGACGTTACGCCGGTGACGTTACGCCGGTGACGTTACGCCGGTGACGTTACGCCGGTGACGTTACGCCGATGACGTTACGCCGATGACGTTACGCCGATGACGTTACGCCGGTGACTTAGTTGACATCTTCCGTTAAATAGACATTACCCTCAGCACCGGTTAGCTGGACAGTGAAATCCCCACCAGCTAAATAAGTCTTTAGTCCAGTGGGTAGAGGTAGACTGTCGTATACACTATACTGTACTATAGATGGGAGATAGGAGCGTACTACCATACGACTAATCTGCTTCAGTGTACGAAATGATGATCGGTTATCTGCAATTAAAATAATAGGAATAATAATAAGCAGGATCTCCACAAAGAAATTATTATGACCACTATTTGGAACTGCTCGTTCTTTTGTAATTTGCCATAAAACTAAGCACCAAAAAAAATGCTGTACAGTCCCCTATTTCCCGATGGACTGGCAATAGTTGCCACAAGTGGATGTGTGCTGCTTTACAATTTAAAAACTTTTGAGGTTATCTAGAACTACAGAGTTATGCCCTCATTCAACCTGACAAACATCTCTCACATCTAATGTCCTCCTTCATAGGGGTGCTGAGTATAAAAACGGTGTATACATGTTAGTTTTGTGGACACCTGACCTAAATTATTGGATTAGGTGCAAGCAAAAGAAATAGGCACAGCGTCTGTCGTCTGAGCTGAGTATGTCGGCAAGTCATCACATTTGTTTATTTTTTGTTGTACATTACATTTCTTGGAAACAGTTATATTTGTTATTGGAATCATAGCCAGATTTTATTTTAGCTGGCCTGGGGTGCCCTAATGTAAGCTAGTATCAATTCAATTTCAGGGTTTATTTAGGAAGAACGTCGTTTGAGTATATGGTTGTAAAGCAGCTGTTAGCCTATTTGAGGATATTAATGGGAATATATATTCGCAGAGTAAGGATATACAGAGGGGACACTTCAATGATAGTTATAGTGCCTCTGGTTTTTGATTCACTGGGGGAAAATTGTGCACAGCTGGATGCCAGAAACTCACTATCTCTATATATTATAACAGCATTTTTCTTGCAGACATCCCTACCTTTGATGGGCCCATAATTCCATCTTTGTTGGAATGTCTAACCTTCAAGCTATACACCATATTATTGTCATTTTTTGCTAGGAAACATAGGCTATGAGCTATCAGTGTTTTTAAACTGAGTTATATCATATAGATGTACATGTGGCCTGGGTCAATACACGGACATTTCCTAATTTTGATGACCATGTATCTTAGCAAAAAATGACAATACTATGGTGTATAGCTTGAAGGTTGAACATTCCAACAAAGTTGGAAATCAGTCTTTAGGATAAATACAGAATGAATTATGGCCCATCAAAGGTAGGGATGTCTGCAAGAAAAATGCCATTGTAACATATAGATATAATGAGTTTTTGGCATCCAGCTGTGCACAATTTTACCCCAGTGAATCAAAAACCACAGCCACTATACCTATCATTGAGGTGTCCCATCTTTATATCCTTACTCTGTGATATATTGTAGGGTTGATCCATAGACTCAATAACAAACCTAGACAGGACACCACATACAGCTAAAATGAGGCACTTAATTGTGGGTGACGTTACGACGTTGGATTGTGAAGAAACAATGATGATATTATTGATTTGCAGTCCAGGTTTTTTGTTGATAACTTGATCAATTTTGATCAAATTTGAGTTTGAAAATTGAAAAACATTTAGCATCCTCTTGTCATCAAATTTGACACTATTTTCTCTCAAAAATTCATTTTCGATGAAAATTAATATGATTATTCAAGACAAGCTGCTAAATCTATTGCAATTTTCAAACTCAACATCTGATCGAAATCGATCGAGTAATCAATACAAAACCTGGCGTGTGGACTGCAAGTCAAAGATAACTATCACCAATGCTTCAACAATGTCATAACGTCCCCCACAGTTAAATGCTAAATGTCAATTCTACATATGGTGTCCTGTCTAGGTTTATTATAGAGTCTATCAGTTGATCACAACAATGAAATAAAAAGTTCTTAGAATATTACCTGTAAGACTATAGAGGTTTTTATCGGGGTTAGTGATGTATCCAAGTTCATATAAACAGCGACATAATTCTTCCACTGTGGAAACAGAGAATGAGTTAATAAGATAATCTTTATTTGTTACTATCATCAAAGATGCAGCAAAACTATTTAGCTCTCAGGTTTAAAAAATGGAATGCTTGTGGGGATAAAACAGTTGCAGTATCTGGTCCTTCTGCTTAAAGCACTAATAAAAATAGGTCTACACCTCTCATAAGCGTGATTTGAAACATGGTCTGAATCATGATCAAAACACTCGACTGTTGTTAAAATTTTATTGAGGTCAGTAGTTTTAATATCACAGTTATAATTGGCACGTTCAGAAGTGTATAAAGTGGGGACCTTTCTCCATCAGTACTAGAATAAAAAACCTGAGTTCTGAGTCATACAATAAATCCAGCAAAATAACGGACTAATATTCAAGCAGGAAGAAGTGACAACTTTTCAGCACCATATCGAGGCCCAAACAGCAAATCCCCAAACACTCCAGGATAGATGTATGAATAGCCAGGTGTCCATGTTAACCTGGTTAGATCTTATAAGAACTGATTAAATAACATCTTAACACTGAGCCAAAGACGGGAAGGGTTATTGTAACATAGTCTGGAAAATTCTCTGGATGAAGTTCTCAGACTTTGTTGCGATCATCAGGGTGAATCAAATGGCAGTAAATATATCGGGTGAACAATTTTCAATTAATCACAGAATAGCAAGAGCAACAACTCCTAAATACTCATAATTTAACTGACCACCAGGAAATCTGAATAAACTTAATTTCAACAAAAATAATCAACAGTTAAGATAATCAGATGAGGAGTGAGGCTTGACTGGTGACTTACACATAGAGATCTGAAGCTTGTCATGATTTGTCTGATGCCACATACGGATCAGCCTTCCAGCGTTCGGCACTCGCTCTACTACACCAAAGTGTAATATCAGATATAACCCTACATTATACCGCATATGGAGACCAGCAGCTACTATAAATGACTCCTCATAATGTGCTCCGTGTCTAAACAGATAATCGAGACATCCTACATGACCTGTGTGGTGAAGATAACAACAGATGACAAAGCAACCTGAGAGTATGATAGTATGTAACCTGTTTTCATAAGCCTTGTTCGGTTGTCTCCTCCCCCCCCCAATTGAACAAAGCATATCAAGACAGGCTAGACTATAATCGGATATCAGATGATGGCTCTGTCACATACAACAACATCCCACTCTGCTTAATCTCCAACAAGGAAAAATCTGGTATCTAGGCTTAAACTACTGCTGCCACTCAGGTAAATGTGTGCTCTTTGAAATCTGTATAGCTCAACGATAATTTGCTCAAGCTGAACATCAAAATCAGGGTATGAAAATAACGCACTGGGTGATGACATCATTATTGTCTATAGGTAAGACAGTAACTATTTCAGCTAGATAATTGATTCTATACCCTGACTTTGACGATCGGTTTGTGCAAATCATTCACCGATTAGGGCACCTTCATTTCTCAATCTTCAGACAGAGACAGATTTTAACCCATTTTCTTTTAAGGTGAAAATGCTGAGATTGCAGCCTCATTATGTTAGTTTTGGGCTATGCAGAATTCAATATGCACACATTTGCCCAAGTGGCAGCGGTAGTTTAAGATCTCTGGAAACAGATTAAATTGCACTGACCTTTAACGCAGAGTGTGTAAGCAGGTGACACTCTGTACTGGTTTTTGGTATTAGTGTTGGCTCCGGCTTGACATAGAGATTTAATCACGTTACATCTTCCCTCAATGGCAGCGATAGATAGTGCAGAATTACCTGCAAATATACAACAAACTCTTGTATAGCTTGGAGAAACAATGACAAAGCCCAGTAAACTACTTGTTATTATTGAATTAGATCCAAACTCTAGTCATGCATGAATCATGCATGTATGTTTGTCAAGTAAGTTGGGCAGGTTGCCATGAAAAAGGTTGGCATTTGTCACTATGTACGTCTTCAGAGCTTTCTTCTACTGGTTGTCTGGGGCTGGATTGAGGGAGCTCATTTGTGTGCATTGCCTCAATTTGAGTACTAATCCAGATTTTCAGTAGAGCTACAGCCAGCTAACTTTTATGAAGCAGCTTGCCTTAGTTTTAGATAGTTATAATTGGGATTTTCGCAGAATTTTAGCAGAATTTTAGCTAGATTCAATTACTGATAAAATGAGTCAAGCTGCTTATATCAAAGTCGTACAAATTGTCAGCTGCAGTATTCTGAACTGGAGGATTAGTTTAAAATAAGATCCTATTCTCATAGATTGATAGCCACATTTTCCCCTAATCCATGAATAGCCATACAGTGTTTTCAAGTAATGCAGATCCACTAGATCATTTCAGTAACTGTAACATTCGAGCAATAAAGTTTACGCTACCGTCATTAGGGAGTATATCAACATCACACCCAGCTTGTAAGAGTGGAGATAAACAGAATCCAGACTGAGCAGCAAAGTGAAGAGCTGTTCTACCATCTGAGTCAGTCTCATTAACATCAGCACCGCTCTGTAAAATAATCACCATATTTTACCAACATGTCACAGAGAAATGACCTTAGAGCATAATCATCATCTACAGATCATAGCAGGTTCTGCATGTTTACAGTTTTATACATTCGATGTTCTGTTCAATGTGCAGGACAGAAATAGCTTCATCATCACCTTTAATTTACAAATATGTGGTACTTCTCCTTTAACCAAGAGGGCAAGTTCGGACATATTTAATATAATTACTACTACTACTAACTACTTACCTCAATTTGCCTGTAGATCTCGTTATAATTCCTTTGGATCACAGCTTTAATAAGTGCAGTCTCTCCAGATGTATGCCATGCACCTGGCTGCAATGTCTGGGAACGAAAGAATGCCTGGATTTACAGGTTGTGTATTATCTACCACCCTAGATTGCCTGTGGTCTCAAGATTCAATCAATCTCAAAATGTACAGTCATAATGTAGCCTACACAACATTGTTCTATCAGATATTGGCCACAGAGGAATGCTTAAAATGCTCACATGATTGTCACATGTTTGTTTAGGAGAATGGTATGATCATTATTGAGGTTGACAAGAGCAGGTGGGCAGATACAAAATAGTGACAGCAGTGACTTCTAACTAAAGCAGAGGGAAGATAAGTTGAGGCCTGATTGACTGCATAGAGCTACTGAAATAGCCTACATCAAGGAGTTACACCTTGCCTTCATGAACAGGCCATGCCATAGCATATATAAAATACAACACTCATTATTTATTAGACTAACATAACATAAAATATAATTAATTAAGTAAGTTTTTCTCCTGACTTTTTTTAAGAGTTGTGATATGCCCCTTCATTATGCTTACCCATGTAGCCATTCTGTGATTTTTCAATCTTTAACTAATCACTAGCTAGTAGTCATAGGATAGCAGTCTGACCAATGCATATTTTTTACCAATGGCCCTAACTATTGCCGTTTGTACCTCTTCAACTTCATGATTAGAAGGCTGCAATCATTGCAAAACTAAGTGCAGATCTAAATTCCCAAAATCCTGTAGCCACTAATCTGATGTGCCTGACAGAGTGGGGTTCACTTGTAGTACCCCTTATATTATCTTCATTAGAAACCATAGGCAACAACAGTATTTCCGGTACATTTTAAGGTGAACTATGATTGGATGAATTTGCAAGGTCATTTCGCCGGAAACTTAGAAAATGGCTGGTGAAATGAAAGTCAGATCTGAGGATTCAATCAGCCGAATGTGGGACCGCTGCATAGCAGATACATTTGTCAAGACAGGTAAAATATAACCAGCATGTGCAAACCAAATTGAGACACTTTCTTATAGCCTACCAAGATCCACAGATACCACAAAAGTTGATTGCAACGAAGTTAATGCTCCAGGACTATCATGATAATCATAATAATTACACCTGCCTGCCTGCGCACTTCTCGTTTGACTTTTCTTGTGAACACCCTCATCACCCTCTTATGCTATCTACTCATGGGCTCACAAGTCTACATTTTGCCTTTGTTTGAATTAAGCAGCTCTTAAAAATCACTATTTCACTGACTAAGTCAAAAGAGAAGGCCTTTGACTTAATTAAGTTAAGTTTAAGGTAATAACTAAATAAGACTACTATTTGTTTGGTGGTTCCTTTGGTTGTTTATTGTGAAAGTAAGCCAAATACCATGGACTATACACAGGCTTGCAAGCCCCATGAGCTCATATAGCTTATATCGATGGGTCCAGTGAGTGTGACCCAGACTTGCCAACCTAATTTTTCCAAAATGCTTACAAAAATTCGCAAAATTCTTAAAAATGCTTACAAAACTCGAGGGTGCCTCAAATGACCTGAAATTGCCCCAAAAATTTTTTCGCGATACGCGCGAAAACTGCTTCTATCACAGAACGTAGACTATGGTAGCGTAGGAATGTGGATCGCTCAACACTTGTCTTTGTCCCTATGTGTAAGGTCTGCTAATAATCGATGAGAAGTTGTTTGAAACCTAGCCTGCCTTGACAAGACAGGCTATTTGAAACCCTGGTTGCCCTTGAAACACTGGGGCAGGAGATCCGAGTTATCCCATCCCGACAAGGAGGTGGGGAACTTTGATACTCTCATTCAATGAAAGTTGTAAGTTGACTCATTTAAGACTTAAACAGGTAAAAAGTCCACATAACATCTACACAATCGTTTTAAGAAGGCAAAACCAGAGTGTTAGACCGAGGACTCAAGGAGTTACTCATTGTTTAGACTATTAATCAACAATGACAAGATTATGCAAGTAAACTGAAGCAAACACTAAAGATGCGTTTTTTGATTACCTAATTAGATGAACAAGTGTTTGAAAAACCATAAATGCGTACAGCTAGCATTTTGCGTTTAAAACTCAATTAGTGTAAAATAAGCATTTATAAACGCTTTATGCGTACAGGTTGGCAAGTATGGTGACCAGGCTATAGAAGATAGCGTATCAGTATATATATTGTATGTATTATGTAGGCACTGCAAAGTCTCCCAATATCAATTCTGAAAAGGCTCAAATATTCATATATGAATTTGTCCCTGTGCACTCACGCATTTTTAGCAAAACATTGGTGTAGTTTTCCTCAAGTATTTCCTGACTGGGAAACTTAGGAGACAAAATGAAAATAGTCTCAGAATCAATACATATATATACTGAAACTCTATCTTCTATATAAATTAATATATCGATGTTTTCGATTTCTACCCTACACAAATAGGTCTGGTCAAACTTGAAAGCCAACTCCTAATCAGAATGATCTTTTTGTGTTTTACGTGTAGTATGTGCAAAGGAGATTATATTAAGAGTGAATGACTGTTGTGTTGAGTATGGCTCTCTTACTATTAAATACTGTCTGATTCCTGCAGTGTAACTTAACATATATTTTGTACTTTGATAGGTGCTGGACTAGCTATTGGTGTTGTAGCCTCAGTGGTACTTTTTAAAAGTAAGTATTGTCTATTGAGACCTCCTCATATAAGCAAGAGCGCACAAATCTCATATAAGTGTTATAGTTACTTGGCGTGCAATCCCGATTCGCCTTTACTCATATGCTTCAGTAGGATTCTTCTCCAGGCAGTGATTGCTACACCCATGCTGAAAACCCTGATAGTGATTCGATTAAACTCTTATCTATTGAGATCCGACACAGTGAGGAGGGATACCAAATAGTAGAAGCCATTTTGTCACTCTGCTGGTATACTATAACGATCCATCAATGTGATAATACAAAGTCCCACCATGCTCTTTCAATGCTGTAATAGCTTCATAAGTTTGATGATTATTCAATTAAAGTCTACACAAAGACCAAGGCATGTTATAGTCAGGCAGTTACTTTCAGATTTGCATGGTACCATGCAAATCTGACCTCACTTTATCCTAAGTTGCTACCTGACTATAACATGCTTTGGTCTTTGTGTACTCCCCAGCTGGATAGGTGATACACATTACACATCAATAAGCCTGAATGTCATTTAGTTCTGGGCTTAAACCCCCAGTGCTGCATAATGTATTGATGTCATCCCTCGATCTTTGTTACATTGTCTAATGTATTGCAGGAAAACCATGGCCAGTGATATTCGGGATGGGAACAGGATTTGGACACGGCATTGCCAACTGCCAGAATGATTATAGAAATATAACATCACATAGGAAGGAAACCACGGTGAGTTAAGGTCCCAACGATAATAGGCTATAGACTATCATTTTGCTTTTGTACGTCCAGTGACATGAAAATTAATTTGTCATCGTTGTGTGTGGGTTGTTTTGATAAACAATTAATACCATCCACCAAATTGTGCGGAGTTTGAACTATTTATTGACAAATAATCTCTTCATCAAATATATTTGAGTAGGTTGCTCATAGCCTTATACCAAACATGCTTTATTCATTTTAAATGCATTCACCCTCATCCAAATTCAGAAGATGTTCTCCCTGATGTGCAAAAAATAGAAACGAAAAAAGCAACCAAAATAACATCAAGGGAATAAAAATCAAAACTCAATCCAATGAAAACAAATGGCTTCAGTGTTTTAATTTTCACAGACAGCAGAGGCACAGACAGATTAGTGTATAGTGGAGTACGGAGAGCAGTCATCAGCCATAGTCATTCAGGGCTTCCCCTTTCACTGTTTTTCTCACGTTTTATCATCGTGCTGGTGTATTTTTATTTTTGTACTTTTGTGCCCAAAATGCGGAGTTGTCCACTTAGTAAAAGGGAGTATACAATAACAAGTCTGTCAATCACCAATAGTGCAAAAAATCGTTGTTTTTGCTTGATGTTTTCTGAGTAGCATTTGTGTAATTTATTATTAATAAAATCGCGACAAACCATTCAGCATTACACACTTTACAATAATCTATTCTGTAATCGATACCATATACCGCTTCATCAAACCATGATTCACAATAACAGAAAACTTGTCAACTTCTCCCCCACTCCACATATATCATGGTATATAAATAAATAGGCTCTGTGATGCGTAGTGCCCTACATCTTGTTACACAGGATATCACTGAATAAAGGCAGGGGAGGTACATTGTCAGACGCGGAAAACAACACTGGGACTGGGGTACAGAACAAGCTACAGTGATGGTAAACCAGGCCAAACATACATAAATATAGAAAAGTTCTGGTACCCTCTTGCAGACTGCCGCAGCCCAAATCGTGCGTTTTTTGAGCTTTTTCTAGTCCTGAAAATATTATGAAGGAAAAGCCGGAATACAAAAAATGAATAAAAATAAACAACATATCGGTCTGCTTGTGAAAAGCAAGGAGTTATTAGGAATGGGACTTTTGTAATGTCATCTTGTATTATGCTAGAGAGAGCTCAGACCCAGGAAGGCTCATGAGATATATGATTCTTGTTCCATGCTGTCTCGAAACGATCCTTCTGTTCAACAACGATTGGGTAAAAACGTATAGGTCAGGACACTGATGGTCACGAATTAGATTCCAAGTGTAGATGTCTGGACATCCTCACCTATCCTCGCATATCTACGCTCTGTCCTGTTCGGGTAGCAGGTGACTGCCGGACATATCAGGAATTATTTAATGGTTATGAATTGCACCAGGATGTACGGTGTTCCTTGTGCTGATATTACCAGCTGACACTGGGAAACTCAGTCTGATGAAATTCTGACCTTATTTTAGATTTGGAAACTTTAATACCAGCATGTCATCAGCCCAGATAATGTCTGTAGGTGAGCCATTACGTGAGGACATGCTGGTATGAGGGTTCTAATGAAGGGCAAGGGTTGCTTGCTTGTTTTGCTTTGGCACATTTGCTTGTTTGGACACTCATTTGCTGGTACACTAGTTATCTCCACTTCTTGTATGTACTATATACGTTTAGAGTCTAATGTGATTACATCATATTACCATCACACTTCTCTCAACAATATCACACAAAGCTCTCAATATTATATTTATTATTATGCTAGTATGATATTTTTGAGTTGTCTACACTTTCTCCAACAAACCTGATTACCGTCAGTAGCTAACGACGTGTAAACATGCAGAGGTTTATACATGCCTTTTGTATTATCTAAACTTCACTATACCTTATTCACTACTTCTATAGTCTCTTATCACCAAACAGACATATACTATTAATTTAGCGGTTCAAGGATTGATAATATCTATGGTGCAGTTTACCAAACTGTTATTGTCATTTCAGGGTACACTTACACAGAAATAAAACTGGTAGCCATTATATTCCAACTCAAACCACTATTCCGATACAATTAACATTGTTTCTTTTTTGAATCTGGGAATATAACCGTTGAAGATGAACAAAGCAGCAATGACATCCATCTTGGTCCTTGGCTATGTGTGAGGATTTTTGTGGTGGTGTGGTCTGTAAACGCGATGAGACCATAAGGAAATAAAATTTATCCTGATAACAAAAATCACTTCATGGAAATGGAGTTTTAAGTAGAGGCCAGTTATACATATAGCGTGTAATTTGATCGGGATATTTTGTTCACGTAGATTGGGTATTACTAGCCTTGTCACGCGATACTTTTTTAGTTTCTGGGGGTAACCAACCAAAACTATGAAGTGGCCGTATGATAAGGCTAGGGCATTACCACTACAGACCATCTGAGGCAGATGAAAGCCAATATATTGATGACCTTAAATTTCTGCAACAATCCAACCATCATCCTTGAAGCTAGAAGTGCTTTGCAATTAAGTTGAGAGCTCAGTGTTTTAACGGTGCTAAGTCTGCTAATTCAACTTTAGTTGTCTCCCCTGGCATACTGTACTTATAGATTCTACAACATCATGCAACACAAGGCTTTATCCTAGTTCATACAATATTAATTGCATGTTTTTGAAGTAATAGCTCATTAAAACAAATTCAAAGTTCAAATTTTTCACATCTCATTATTGGATCTCTTGCAATTGACACCATTCAATATATTCTGCGGAATAAGTTGGTAGACCTGACAAATTTCCATTTGCATTACATTAGTTTGTACTCTTTTAATTCAAGAGTTTACCACTTTTTGCCATTGTCCATCCAACAAAAGTGATTGGACATTCATTGTCAACCAACAAAATAATTACAACAGAAGCCAGTAGTTGTATTAATTCAGAAGAGACATTTCATGGTAAGTTGCGTTACTGTCAGAAATTGTGTAGTGTCATGCCTAATTTACATCGAGCAAAAGGCAGTCCACCCAACTGCTATGTGATGTATATGATATCATATTTTATATCTCTCTTCATAAGCAAGCCAGTGCAAAGTGATGATTTCTTGACTTACCAACTTAGTCTTGACAATTGTTTATGGTGAACAAGCTGAAACTAATTTCGGTAGTCAGCGTAACAGCACTCCTACGTAATACACGTTCTATAGGCAGTATTACTAGTATTTAAGTATATTGTAATGTGTCATTGTTATAAAATCACTTGTTGGTCGAGCGGTCTGTTTGTAAAAAACAATTTAATTGTATAAAGAAAAGATACAGCTTGGTGCCTAAAACAGAACTTCCTCAAGTGTGTTCTTTGTTTCGGTAAGATAAAGCGCCCTGAGGGGTATATAGGTCTAAAATCATAGGTGGATTGAAGATGTCAAGATATTTGTACTATTCAACTTGTTCGATGTTATTCTGTTTGATGCGGATCAGGGGGTCTGGGTTGGGTTGGTGCAATGTGATAATTTACTCTTTAGACTACCTGGAGTTGATGATGAATAAGTAGATAGTTTTGATCACACCTAGGCTATGTTGTTAAACCCAGCTTGTAGATTTTAGCGAGTTTTATTAATGTCCTAAAGTGATTGTTTACTAAGTATAGTATTGGAGCTTTCAAGATTGATTATTCCAGCCCCCAGCACACTCAGGCGCATACCTCTTCAGTAATGTAATATCAGAATATCTCTATGCAGAATACATATCTTACAATATTCCAATTGTCTCCCCTGGTATACTGTAAAGTATATTTATACAACACAGTCCTACTTTGAATGTATGGTTATTGACTTTTGCATTTATGCATATTATTTTCCTTATAAAAAATATCAGCTTTGGAGATTATTCACGTGTTAACAGTAAAACTTTTGTCTCTGGCACCATTTGTTACTCTTTGCAAATAACCATATATATTAACAACGCAAAAGATGGCTGACACTCCTATTTTTACAATATTCATGTTGATATTTTCCTTGTTTTGCCATTGTCTGTCTACAAAAAATGGGACTGGACAATCAACATCGATCACCAAGTGTGGAAAATTTTCTTATATAAGAGGTCTCCTGGAAAGTTTACAGATAACATAGTCAAAAAGTAAATTGTTGACCTCAAACACACAATTACAAATATATACATCAGAAAAGGGTTATAACCATAGACCTACTAATAATATTAGTAGGTCTATGGTTATAACATAATTAAACGATGAAGTTCTTAAAATGGGAAGGTAAGTTATATTATGGCTTTATAGAAAAAGAAAAAAATTATGAATACAAAATTATTATTACTTATATTTCTTTGGAGACAGTGGCATTGTGTGTGTCCTAAAATACTGCTCTTGATATATATGCCATCTCTCGATGATTTTTTATTTTAACTCGCTGATTCCCACTTTAGTAAAGTTTTAAATGACCCTACCCTAGTCAGGTCATTTCATTTGGACAATTACCTCGTCACTACAGAAAAAAATTGAGACACATTTCCTCGTCTTATTCAAAAATTTGAAAAATGAATTTAATTCCACTAAGTCATTCCCATGTCTTCAATATCAGTCACATCTGATATTTCATCTATCTTATCATACATCAGAATTTCAAGCTGTTGCGCTATTGCAGTAAATTCCACATCAACAGTATTACAATTGTAATTTGTAGATCATGATATAAAACAAAGAGGCTCTTCTTGGAAAACATGATTGAGTCCTCATCTGACATCATTGGGAATACCATAACACCAATGACCAGTATTTATTTATAATCTTTGATAATACTCAATGAAGAGACGTATAAAAACCAAAGTTTCATGACACAGGACGCTCATGAAAGGGAAATACCAGTATATTTGTCATCAACGGAAGCTTATTTAGAATGGTTACACTAAGCAAGATTTGATATAATACTAGTAGAAGGATACACACCTAACATAGCTTT
Organism: Membranipora membranacea; assembly: GCA_914767715.1. Lineage (NCBI taxonomy): Eukaryota > Metazoa > Bryozoa > Gymnolaemata > Cheilostomatida > Membraniporidae > Membranipora > Membranipora membranacea. The sequence continues at coordinate 13,070,094 of OU612074.1, forward strand.
GCATGGAACTACGCACAAAATGAGGCAAAGAATCAAAGAACATGCAAATGAACTAAACTACAAAGCAGTACACTTTATGGGTGTAGTAAGTATTCAACCATGCACTTTAAACTGTTTGGTCACGTACATGGAGTTTTATGGAAAAAAAGTAACTGTATGGTATGTGACTATGATGATTGTCTAAAATACAGTAATAATAGCAGATGTAAATATCTGGAAGACTAGAAATTGTCAAGTTGTTTTTACTGTTAGTGTTAGAAAACTGAAGTCATAACAACTCCCATAACAATGAGCTCTGGTTACATTGTGTTACCGAGTTATCCAGCTTCATCAGTTGATGGCTATGGTATCGGCTGACCAGGCTACCCGGTATCACCAGCTGGCGGTTCTGGTATCGGATGTTTTGCGACCAGCCTCCTTGTTGAGCCAGCAGATTTAGCCAGAGTAGGAATCCCTAGACCCTGTCCTACACCATTTACTATTGTGTGCTTTACATTTAACACCGGCGATGAGACAGAGAATGAGTTACCTTCCAGGGTTTTCCAGATAACAAAGAATACAACAAATATCACCAGTGAGTTTGTCACACCCATACTCTGGTGTTCCTGTCTAAGTCCGAGTTAACCAGACAGACAAACAGACAGGAGTGAGGATATCTACCTTGGAGAAGAGTTATGGTGATTTAACGCTGTTGTATAGTCAGTCTAAGGACTGTATGGTATAAGTGATATGTATGTACCATGTGAGGCTACTGTGAGCGCATCAGTCTCAACAGTTGTGGTATAAATAATCCCCTTGTTGGGAATATATTTTTTTAACTTTGATGGTTTTCACAGCAACTGATGATTCCAAATTGTTTGATGGTTTTTCACCGCACGGACACAAGGATAATGTTTGATGTTGTGTGGTTATACTGCCAGCAGTTAATTCACCATCATGTTTAGCTGAAAACCGTGATAAGACTTAGTATGGATGAGTCAGGTTCGCCTATCAGCCCATCAGAAGCATCTCTCTGCCAATAACTGCTCAATGCCAGACCCAGGGACTTTTTTCTGGTTGTTGATTGCGACGATCAGTCTTTTCGCTGCCAGAGTTAGTATATATGAACTTTCTGTACGCTGTTTATATAAGGTGATGGGGTCAATGTGTGTTGTGAAACTTTGACCTGTCTGTAATAAAAAATGTCAATCAATGACTAACAATAACACGTCAAGTTATGAAAAATAATAAGAAGTCAAGCAACTTGATACACAACTCATCTACCATGTCGGTAGTCTTGTCTATAAGTTCTGTCAGGGTGAGCTCCAGGTGTTTTGAGAAAGGGGGTGGTGAATCGTGAACAATATTGTTACCAGAATCTCAATCAAAAAGATACATTAGGTAACAGTTCAAATCAAGTGTACCATTCACCAACGCTAATATCCAGACTCACAAATACTTGTAGCACCAAGCTAAAAGATGAACTACCCTAACTTATTGGCTCTACGAGCTATATAGGTGGGTATGGTGGCTTGATAAGATATACAAGAAAACCTGTGACGCAAGATTTCTATAATCACAGAAAAAAGCCATGACATTTAATCAGAAAGGCCATACCACAGCCACTTGTTCTATATGGTAGACAATAACTGCATGATGGTAATTGCCCTGTGTGTTGAATATATAGTTTCAGGGTCATGCATACTAATCGCACACATTTTGTAGAGACAGAATCCAAGAATATTGTTATCAACACAGGCCAAATTGCCAATGAGCTATGTGTACTATTATAGAACCAGAATATTTCCATTTCTGCAGCTACAACTTTTGTTTACTGCAAATAATCTTTATTTTCTAGGGTCATTATACAAGACTCACCTTAAATTGAGCATCAACAAGTCTGATCAAGCAAAGTGTGATGTCGATGTCCTGTTATCACTCTTGATATTGTTATATTCTAGCTCACAAAGTCCAGAGCATCTAAATGATTCTACTAGTCACATATACCAGTCAGCACACAGTGACGCTATATACACTTAAATCTGACACAGTGAGATCATCCTATGTGACCTCCAGTAAGGGATGGGTTCTCACTCTGATATCTTATTAATAACTACTGTGCACTTACTAAACCAGCTGATCCAACTAACATTATCTATCATCATACTCAGGGAAGTAACAACACATCACTGTATAATACTACAGCTTCATAGCTTCAGGGTCAAAGTTACCTGATACTTATACGGGTAGATTTTTATATCAAAACATTGATCACTATTCGCAATCGCTGAAGTTCAACAGGCTATAAAATGTACAGGTACCAAAATAGAAATCGGTTACCATAGAAACAGTAATCTTCTAAGATTATTTCTGAGGACAGACACCACCTCCCTTTTATTTTTCCTGTCGGCAATGATTTTGATTTATGGATCTATATACTCTATTTAGTTTAGATGTAACTTTATCATTCAAAGGTTTCTACCTACGATTATTACTCGAGTGATCAGACAATAAAAATTTGAAATCTCAACCCAGCAAATAGCCTCATAATAAATTACGATCTCCTGACAATAAATGGCAAAAAAATCATGGGAGGCAAACTCTCTGGGCAAGATTTCGGGTGTACTGTCTTTGGGGTGACTTCTCACAACCTACATTAATCAAGCTCAGTCCGAAATGACAGCCGTCCATGGTTTGATCTAGTGTCTCAACAGCTAACACTGACAAATATAGAGTGGGAACCTTTAGAAAACAGCTCCTATTGGATTCTGTGCAAAAACAGCTTTTGTCCAGATATGAATCACACTATTACAGATCTAAAATCCTGCATAATTTGATCTAGAAATTGCAAAAAAATTCTTAAAACGATTTTCAACCCAGAGAATAGAGTACCCACAAAGAAAAAAGTCCACTTAGACCACTGGGTACACATGACAAGGACTCAAATTTTGGATGATGCAGATCTGGGATTAATTTGATGTTTACAGGCTGATTACAATTTATTTTGGAGCTGTTGGGATAGGTCCTCAACTGTCATCAATGATAGATATTGTACACATATATTATTTAAAATTTTACATGTAATATCACTGGGATGTTTGTCAGAAAGTACGCTAGCCAAAAAGAAAGCACTTGTAACAAAAAATAGCAAGCTATATTATTATATATTATTATTACATATTATTATTATATTGCTTTACCTTGCAATTAGTTAATGACGTTTGCGTGACCAAAGGTCAGTGTTTATGATGCCACCATAATGATTCAACAGTTCTGTGAAATGAATTCAATAACTCCATTTTGGGCAATTAGAACCCTACACACTAATTATTTGGAGAAATTATTTTATATATCAAGATGATAGTTTTCAATTTGATACACAAATATACTCATAATCTAGCATGCCATCTGTTGCACAAGCAACAAGCAACATTAAATAACATGAAACCTTAATATGTAGTATGATACAGCTAGAACAAGGAGCAAGGGGCACTGCGACCAACATGATGTCTATCTGCTCAACTTGATAAGCCTGTCATTCTCTTCAACAACATGACACAAACCTGATGTTCATCAAAATTGTCTTTCAGGTTTCTTTATGATGCATTATGTTATTTGATATCCTGCCGTATTTAAGATTTGGGAAACATAAAACTCCGTCATCGAAATTTCATTCAGGAGTCTTATTTCATTATGTTATGAAGATCTTCGGTACAGATAATGATTGAAATGTTCTCAACCCATTCATGTATCACGTGGCTGGCGAGCCGAACTGTTGAATGGTTTCAATGATGAGCGCTACAGAGTCGAGACATGAGTTAACTCCCACTCTCAGCTTCTTAGCTTCTATTGCCTTAAACTCCACAACCAGACACTTATCTAAAAGTAACAATTACAAATTCTGAGACAACTATCCAAACATAGTGATACTGCAAGAAAAAGACATAGTCCACAATATGGCTGAGTTATGTGGCACCGATTACTGTACTGGGTATCTCAAAAATGCAGCATCTGGAGATATTAGCTCAATAGTTACTCATTGTTGTTCATAGGTTGATATTATTGAAGAATCGTGCTTTCGTTGCCATTGGGAGCACAACTCCCCACATCAATGCCATATCGTTACAATAATGGTTGGTAGGCCCCTTGAATAATGTAATACAATACATACACCATACCATACATAAATCAATAAACTCCATGAACTGAGGGAGTCCATTGCATACATACATACTGTAATTTCATTTGCACTGCAAATCGCCCTAATTTCGAGCCATGATGATTTCTTTGCTCAATACCAAAATGTCATTGGATAACTAGACAGTGGCAAAAGAAGTAAATTTACATCTAGGCCTTCAATAACAAGCTTTCTTTTAGTCGATAACTATCTGCATTTTAATACCAGTGCTGTTTCTCAGAAATTTCAAAAATTTTTGGGTCCCACATGTTTTGGACGGAATAATGTTATTGGGATAATAAGTCAATTTTAAATGTCCCTTAGGATTATCTGGTGAGTCATAAACGGTAAAGTACCTGCAGACAGCAGAGCAAAAGATATAATCAACTGGTGATTATCAATATTATTTGCGTATCTTTACCTGCATGTGCATACCGTTACTAACAAGATTATGAACCTCGTGATATTGAAACTAAAAGATTGGCTCATAAAAGATCAGTGATGTTTCACTTATGAAAATGAATGTGTTACAGCAATTTGTGTTACAACAAACAAACATAATCTTGAGAAGAGACCGTGACTTGGTGTAAGCTGATATTGAATGACTATTACATACAAACACTCACCTTTCACACTCATAGTCTTTGTACAGCCTCCTCTTGGTGGCTCTTTATCCACTCTCAGTGTATTCCAGGCTATCTCTGCCTCCTTGGCTGTGTGAAACGGAATAGTAATCAACGATGAGAGCTCTGCAGAAGCATCCCCTCCGGACATGGTAACTTTCACCAAAAGAAAAACAGATATGAATCCCACAGTGGTGGCTCTATTGATATGGAAAGGGCCTAAGTTGCAGCTGATAGTCCTCAAAAAAGAGGATGGCAGACATGACGACATTGGAGTGTACAAGAAAAGAATTCAGTTGCAGCTGTCAAAGATCTAAGATACATTGAGGATAGGACCCTACAAAATATTTTTTCAAAACTCAAACCCTTAAATTAAAGCGCAGATGTAACAAGATGAGAAATTGGAAATATTGCTCATAACTGGAATAGTCTGTGACAGTTCACAGTGATTTCGAAACTTGAAAAGCATGGACCCGCAGGTTTTCTGCACCACTCACATCAAACAACCAGAAAAATCTCATCCTTCAGTTTGCGAGCATGAGCATGAGTCACGGATGATATATCAAGTAATGGCAATGATAAAAATAAGCTCATCATCATGGTTCAAAGCGTACCTCCTTTTGCAGACTTTGGAGGTTTGTAATCTTGCTCCCTTATTTAAGTGTCACAAAACATACAGTGCACCCTCATGTACATCTATATAGGCCTATATAGATCAGTGATGTAATAATTGATTCAGATTCAGGGATTTATTCAGTTCAATACACAACTGAATTTTTAGTTGAATCTAATGTCTAGCTCTGAAAGGCCAATTGAGTTGAATTGAATCCCATTTCCAACAGCAACAGCTGAATTGAACCTTAGATCCTAATTGTTGACTAAATGTGCTAAATTGTGAATGTCTCCACACAATTCGCGAAGCATCTTTATCAAAGAGTAAGCAGTTATCTCTTGCAAAGGCACAGCAGACCCTGCCAAATTGGTTGTTTGGCAGTGGGAAGCTTGTAACTCAATCTTTTACCAACCAATGTATAAGGAAGCATGGCTTTGGAATTTTTTAATCTAATCGGGTTGAACCGATGGTGACTAAGTTGAATCTTGAAATGTATCTAGTGCATTGCGTAGTTTAATTTAATTTAATGAATTGAATTCAAAGCATCCTAGCTGAATTTGAATTGAATCCTGAGTTCAGAAACGCTGAAGCATTACATCTCTCGGTATCAACAACCAAACACAGTGAGTGAGGTCAAAATTATACTCACTTACTCACTGTTACTTACAATGATCATTGGTGACGATGCCAAACTTATTTTCATTTGGGCTTCCGACAGTGACATGCTAAATTAATAATGTGTACATGCAATGAACTCCCTCATTCATTGGTACATACATGTTATGATTATATAAGTTATTGCAGTTGTCTTTGGCAGTGGGAAGGTTATATTCTCATTTTTTCTTTTAATTTGTCAAATATTTGACAGAAGGGGGTAAGTCAAACATTGCATCATTGCCAGGGACCCATGTCTTAGGTAGACCTGTGATTCCTTTCTAAAGTAAATGTAAATATATTTCAAATTTGACAAATTTATTAAAAGAAAAAATGAGAATATAACATCTCCACAGGGGAAGACAACTGTAATAACTTATATAATCATAACATGCACTCATTAATTTTGTATGTCAAAAGGCCAAATCCAAATAAGTTTGGCACAACAGTACAACATACTTACACTGTAAGCTACTGACTTGGGGTGTTTGATAACCAGTGAGATATGAAAAGAAACAACACAGGAAGTCTGTAGAAAAGAATGGAAATTTGAACCACTAAAATAGACCTACACAATTATGACACTATCGGTTTTAATATTGAAAGCTCAACATAAATTTCGTTTATTGAGAGACTCTCATATATTTGTTGCTGATTTTCTCCTTGCAACCCTCCTCTCATCCTTTTTCCGTTGCAATGGGGTTCCAGACACAGGTAATTTTATTTTTGTTTAACTATTTTCTCCCTATATTACCACAGATAGGGATTATATTAAATCTCTCAGACAACCATCACCCGACCGGGAATATATATTAACCCATTATACCCTAATTTCACACTATGATCGCTTGGAGCTTGTTTAGTCAGAAAGTTCACAAGACCATACATTTTTTCCTCACTGCTAGTAATACTACTCTACTGCAGTCTTTCTACTCATTGATCGTGTTTTTATATAAGTCCGTGTAAGTCTTACATAGAGTAGGGTTGAGGCACAAAGGCAATACCCAAGGACTGGAGTAATGTGCTGCGAAGTGCCATCTATCATATTCTTAGATAAAAATAAAGTGTAATGTTTTGAGGATTCTCTCAGACAGTCTCAGAAGAAAAGAACAACAGCATCAACAACAATGCCTGAGTGTTGAAACCCTGGTCTAGCAACTCGGCTGTGTACAACGGAACCTTGAAATGCAGATCTTGAGTAGCAATGATGACAAGGATAACTCGTGCAACTGCAACCGCCATCATTTGCTGCAAGGCTTAACTAATAGACATTTAGATAGATAGTATGTATGGCGGTGACAGCAGAATACGCGGGTGATTGGCTTCATGGTACAATTCTGTTTATATATCTCGACAGTCTCAAACAAATGGAAACGACCTCAATGCCTCTCGTAGTAGTACAAACAGGTGCTAAGGTAAGGATAATCAAGTGGATAGTCCAACATACACTCACTTGTAATGAAATAAGATGGTCAAACTGTTTTCTTTGTTTATTGTAGCCTGTATTGATCGATGCCAGAGGGCATCTGCTGGGCCGACTGGCAGCCATTATTGCCAAGACTCTGTTGAGAGGACAGAAGGTCGTTGTAGTAAGATGTGAGATGATCAACATCTCCGGATCCTTCTACAGGAACAAATGTAAGCAAATTATCATATGTGGGAAAGTATATGTGTTACTGAATAAGTGAAAACCTTGAAGTGATTGTGATGATTTTGGTCGCTAAAACCCAGCTCATTCTCACTGAAAGAGGCCCCTATACGACTAAATGTTGGATATAGCTTTTAATGTTATTTACATTATTTTCTGACAGTGAAATACCTCGACTTCATGAGGAAGAGATGTAACACCAACCCTAACAGAGGACCATACCATCTTAGAGCTCCATCCAAGATTCTCTGGAGAACCATCAGAGGTTTGTCTGCACTTTCTTTTATTCTCAAGTTCTCTCCACTCGCAGGGCTAGAGTGGACAGTCTCTAAACAATTATTGTCACAGACCCTAGACCTCATAGTGAGGTCTGATATGTGACAGTGTCTCACTATGCTTTTGGATAACCAATCCAATGGTATCATTTCTATGCCACAATATGTGGGACAGAGGTGTTATGCACTGAGCTCAGATATGATTGATGACAGTATTTACTCTAACTTCAGACTATAGCAACAAAGTTTGGTCATGATGAGGAGTAAAATCACTGATTGTTTTTGTTGCCAGGTATGATCCCACACAAGACCAACAGAGGTAAGGAGGCTCTGTTCCTCTTCAGAAGCTTTGAGGGAATTCCCGCTCCATACGATAAGCAGAAGAGAATGGTTATCCCATCAGCTCTCAAAATCAACAGAATGAAGCCAACCCGCAAAGTAAGTATTATAGTTTCCCCTCCGTAAACAAGATGCAATGTTTTCCTGACATAAATTGATATCTTCAAGTTGTCCTCCATTTTGGTTACCATTTATATCATTATTTCCGAAGGGACGCTGTTATATACATGAATCAGCATAAAATAGACAACTCCAAGTTGCATATTCAATCTGCTCAAGAGAAAATAGCAGTATTATTTTGCATATTTGGTATATCTACCTAGCCTAGTACAATAATTTAAGTGGAACATTAACCTATGTAAATATGACAATGCAGAGTATAATAAGCATTTTCTTCAGAAATTTGAAAGTTATTCAAACTAGTGAAAATATCCCTACTTCCTCAAAAAATCAAACGAAAATTCAACATCCATGTTCAGAAGTGTAGAAGAGTGACATTAACTTTGAGTGCCGGACATACTAGTTATTGATTGTTGAGATTATATTTATGATGACATGTTGTGTGTATTGTTTGTAGTACTGTACCCTGGGACGTCTCTCACATGAGGTAGGCTGGAAATACCAGTCAGTCATCGCTACTCTAGAGGAGAAACGTAAAGTCAGGTCTGAGAGATTCTGGATTAAGAAGAGGAGAGACCAGGTAAGTTTCGTCTGCTACACCGCCTATTTATACTCTCTAGCTCATTAATCTTACTTGAAAATGAGGGTATAATAAACCCAACAACACAATGGAGATGTTTTTGTATTGCTGCCCTTAGAAGGGTAATAAGCAAAACCAGCCTGTCTTGACTAGGTTTATTTGTGGGGAACTCAATCACCCACCAATCTAACTTGTCAATGCAGGCTACAAAGGACCCAGTCCTGTCAGTTCAATTTTTTAATGGTTGTACACAACTTTTATACTACACATCTGAATGCACAGACATCACAGTAATTATCCATGTTTTCAGTTTGTCTGATCAACTAAAATGAGTTATACTGAGAAACGCTGGATTAATAGCAACTTTAAACAAACTAACCTTCAGCTTATCTCACCACGCATTTGTTTTTTTGTTGTAGAAAGTTGCCACAGCTGCCCGAGATATTCTCACCAAGGACGGCAGAGCATCCAAGTTCCAGAAGGTTATTGAGTCTTACGGATTCCAGTAATTTTTTCAGGTCGTACGAAGAATAAAGTTAGAAAACCCTAAACCCCCCAGTATAGTCTTCTCCCTGTTGTTATATCAGAAGTTTAGTATAATTGTTATCAACTTGCAGGCTGTCTCTGAGCGAATTGGCTCACTGTCTCATTTGTGAACTTGCTAAGTCGGGTTGAGATGGAGCAACATTCAATACAGCCGGATTAACTCCATATACACCCAGTTTTTGCCAGGGCCGAGTAGCTTGATTCACTTCTGTTTAGAGGTGGCCTGGTAGGTGCATTGTGTGAGTTGGTTACATTTTCATAGTGAGAGCGCAACTCGTAAACTTCCAACATAAACCCAAGTTTCAAAACCCTCCTGATGGTTCTGAAGTTGATATCTCATATATTTTACTCATATTTGATAAGCCAGAATATATTGAAAGGCTCATAGGCAATGTTTTTACAAAAAGAAGCGATCAAATGGCATTTAGAACACCGAGTACATAAAATGAGACCCCAGCACTTGAACACTGTCGGACATTGTGAGAAAAGTAGCTAGGACACATATTTTATGATAATGCAATAATATAATATGAATTCATGATCCGCAAAGGTACAAACACGCAATGCCGTCCCAAAGATAATATTCATACCTATGTGTATATACTTATTGTCTTCTGTCTCTGCCACATGTCTTGTCGGGCTAGAAGCAAGGAGTACTCCTTGCTAGAAGGTTCAGTACTAGTTTTTTAATTGACAGGAAAGGGTGGGGGGGGGGGGGTGGACAATAATCATCCAAAACCAATAAATATCATTGAGGCACTGTATAGTTTACAGACGTTTGTGTTATTGTTGTGGTTGAAACAGATGCACTCATTACTGAGACATTCTAATGCACATGTTATCACAGTCTTGGTGTTATAGAGTGTAGATAAATCATCTCCTTCACATTCGTCATCTTGTATCCTAAACGTCATTGAGCGCTGAGAAGAATCCGAGTAATCATAGGACAATCTGGTATATGCTGTACCTGAAAATAAGTATATCCAATGAATAGTATCATTTCACGAAGAGGATAGTCTATGTGTTTGGATTCAAGCATACATGAGGATAGTCTAAGTGCTCAGACTCCAATGCGCAGGGAGTTACTTGCGCAAGCTATCAAACCCCTCTAGGAGAGGAGTTTGATAGCTTGCGCAAGTAACTCCCTGCGCCTTGGAGTCTGAGCACTTAGACTAACATGAGGATATCTGGCCTGGGCGGGCTAGAGGGCTCATTATCCTTCAAACTGAACTGCAGAGGTATACACCAGAGGGATTTGGGGCTTGAGCAATCAACATTGAAAGCATCCCAGTGGGACGTGAATACACAACTCCTGCGGCACTAGTCACCAAGCAGTGAATATCAAGCACGCTAACCGATTGCGCTATCTCACCATCCCCACAAAAAAGGATTGATTGCGCTAATTAGCATGCTCGCTATTCACTACTCAGAGTTGTGTTCTCTCAACCCACACCATAGTACATTCCGCCACACTGTGTAATACATCCCAAGTAGTTTTTCACTGCTCTACAGAGGGTTCAGTTCAGAAATCTCTCCGAGTTGATGACTAAGCATATGAGTTATTGTAATATGTCAGATATTAAGACTATATATTATAATTTGATTTTTGGAATGCGTGAGAACATACATGATGCCTAGCTAGCCTGGGCAGGCTGTCGTGTCAACTTGTCCTGGAAAGCCTGCCCAGGCTGATGCCTGGCATCATATGGAATGCATATGTTGTGATTTACACCACAGACCATATAATGGTTTGTATATCACAGATTGTTATAAGTAAGACAAACCGCCATAATTCCAAAGAGTTGTTGCTATAGGTTGTGTTGTAGGTATAGGTTGTGTTGTAGCTGTGTCTGTAGTCGGGTTATCACTCTGTAGGTCAGACTCAGTGGTAGAAGAACCACCGCCGGCACACAACGACACTTCAGGGTAGTTACAGCACCCACATAATATATCAAAATTCAGATCTCCGTTACAATATTTTGTGAGGGGAAATCCATAAGTGCACTGATAGTATTTCTGACAGTCATTTTGGTCTGGTAGGAGTGTACCATCAAGGTGTCCCTCACATGATATACCTTCTGGTAGCTGAGGCATCGATCCTAACAATACAGTAAATAAAGTGTAATAAACCAGAACGAGTCCAACGAACGAGGTATCTTGTGACATGGTGTCACCAATAAGCCCTGTCAATTAATTCTCCCTCAGCAATGCCTGTCATGCTACATAAAAAGATGTGTCACACATGACATTGTATTTTGAAACGGAAACACTATCAAAACACATAATTTGCACTAATAAAACCAAAACCAAGGAGTAAAAAGCTTTTACTTTTACTCCTTGATAAAACCTACCATGAGAAAATCTAAGAACATTTATAAATGCCGTCAAAATTGCAATCAGCTCTATCCCTGAAGGAAACATTGCTCCGTGTTGTTCAAAGAGGACTGGCTTCTTTGTAGGTGTTTATTATAATCAAGGAGTTACTCCTTGTTTAAATAGCTCGCCACTTTCAATGATTTCTAGTGCAAATCGAAATTAATTGTTCCAGTCATCAATAAATGAAATTATTACTCAACTGATAGGTGGCGACACAGACAGAAAAGGATTAGGAAGAGTGTATGCTTGGTTATGGACTAAAATAAGAAATCAAAACCTAAATTTTAATTCATAACCAAACAAAGCTGTTATGGCAGAAACCAGTGGCAATCAATATTTGAGAAATAATAGTTACCCCACCACAGTGGCATTGATGACGAGTCTGATGAGCCAATATATCCGGTACCAATTATTTCCTTATTGCATGCACTCTTCCTAAACCTTTTCTGTTTGTATAAAATCGCTACTATTGTTGCGCAATTGTTTCATGTGTTAATGACCGGAACAAAATAATTCACTTTGCGCTAGAAAATGGTGAGGAATAAACAACCAGAGACAGACTGTTTTATATTTCCCTGCATCAACCCAAGACATCCTTTCATAAACTGCCTGCAGAATATAATCTCAGGGGTAAAAAGAAAGCCAAAACTGAATGAGGCATTCTATCCCAGCTCGAGACAACCAAGATTTTATTCTAAACCATAGCAAGACTTGTGTCATCGAAATCGAACAGCCTTATGACATCGCATCATTTTAATGACCTAGAAATTTTTAGAGTCAATCAGAAAGAATGAGTTTCATGCCAAAAGTCTAGAACTATATGAAGTTGAGATGCAACCAACCAGCATCTCATAAAAAAAATAAATGTATATTCTTTGCTAGCCTACATAATTCTATATTTTGTGAATAAATGACAACTCCCCTCACGCTCTCAGTGAAGAAATGTGTAAAAAATGCATCAATTTTTGCATAATACAAAATTCATGCTGTGTAATTTGAGTTCAACATGTGCAAAAAAAAGTTATGAAGCAGAATTTTGGACGGATTTAGTAGTAAATTCAGTAGGAATGCATAGGTTATAGAGATCAATATAAAAAATACAAAACAACATCACTCAAGTTAGCCTGTCTTGACAAGCTTTGTCCGAACAAAGCTTGTCAAGACAGGCTACACTCAAGTCATCTTCAAGAGTAAATATTCAGCTAAAAAATCAAGCGATGCCTACCCTGAGTACAAAAGTTATATAAACACAATAAAAAATAGGCCTACAACACCTAACACAGACAAATTCATGAATTCAACATTTGTTATGAGAAATATCTTGATCATTAAAATATAAACTTTGACAGTCAGACAACTGTGTCACTATATAATAACAGTCATATGTGTAGATAGATGTGGATAGAATAAGAACGGATAAAAACTTGTACAGTTTTAAGGGGTACCATAAACAATTGATAGCATCTGAACTTACTGGTGGGTAGATGGCAAATAGCAAAAATCTCACTCTTGCAATTGGAATGAGAATAAACATGTCTTCCTATCTTACCAAACAAGTCAGATAAGTTAAGATGAGAATGGGCTAACTAGTAGTGATAGTATAGACATAGAGTTATGCATTGCTCTCCCATCCAGATGACGTAGTCCTGAACATAGCCGTACTGAGCACCAGGCTTGTGTAATTATCATCATTAGCGGCTGACTTTATATTAGCTAGCTGATTCAGTTCAGGTGTACCCAATCTGCAAATCAAAGTGAACAAAAAACAATGAGAATCTTGTTTCTGGATGTGTTACTATTGTCTGTATGTAGTTACAGTCTGAAGAAGAGTAGGGCAAGCTATTGCTATCAAATGGCGATTCTCAGATATTTTGGCAGAGTGTGGTGAATTTGGTAAATTCATGCCAATATGATTATTTGCTTTTTGAATTTTTCAAAATATTAAAAAACCAAAAGATATTACTACTTATACCAATATATTTTTGGTTCAGGTATATGTAATACTCATACTAATACATACTTTGGTTAAGGTATATGTAATACTCATACTAATACATACTTTGGTTAAGGTATATGTAATACTAATACATACTTTGATTTAGGTATGTGTAATACTAAGACTAATACATACTTTGGTTTAGGTATATGTAATACTTATACTAATACATATTTTGGTTAAGGTATATGTTATACTAATACATACTTTGGTTTAGGTATATGTAATACTAATACTAATAGTAATACTAATACATACTTTGGTTTAGGTATATGCAATGTTTTCCTCTTAGACCAGTCATGCTGAGCTGCGGTGGAGCCTAGTGTAGACTGTGGCTTATCTGTGGAGTTAAAGTTTAATTCACTGCCTGTTTTAGGGGTGGGTGACTCCAACACCCATGTGGAAGTACGTGGCTGGGCTGTAGAATTCAGCTGAAACAAACATATCCACATATGGTTATTATAATAAAATGGCAAATTAAAATGCTTTTTCATGTACTAATAGCAGCAAGATTCTTATGTTAGGGAATGAATAGATAATATGAACCCTATCACTAGATTGCACAATGTTGGAGCGATTTAAATGGTTTGGATTTTAAATACTGTGGATCTATTACAATTATATAAAATTCATGCTATTTGCAAATTACTGTCTTTAATTGGTTTTGAAGACTGATAAGAGTTCTAAAACTGCGTCTTCTCAGACGTCAATATTATTAAACACCAACAACAACAAGGCAATGACCATCAATCGTCACCCAACAAACTCCTGTATGAGCTTCAGTCGAATTACGACGGAAAAAGCAATAAAAAATCTTTTCTTTGTAAGTAGAAATGCCTCCTCAGCGTCACAGCCATAGATATAATCATGCAGTATAGATGGGACACCGCCGCATGATCTAGATTGGTTAAGTTCCTAGACCTGAGGCTAAAGCAGCTATCATATTATTAGATAGGTAAGAACCTGCAATGACCAGAATCTAACTCCCTTTTTCATTTCTATGGGCACAGCTTACCAGAGTAGAATCAGGAGAAGCTGACTGAGTAAGTTTAGATATTTTATCACTGGCAGCGTACGGAGATACAGAGAACTGTGAGTAGGGATCTCCTGTAGACTTGAGGCTCATCGGCTCATGAGCTTTATCTGGCTTCTCTTCTACAAAGTCAACAAGCAGTCAATTAATATTAAGATACGAAAAGATAGGATAAGATTGCAGTTTAAAGGTAAATCCGTCAAAGACATTTTACATTGTTTAAAAAGTCTCTGTGAATATAATCGCATATCATTTAAAACTTTGATACTTGTGAGTATATAACTACATATTTACTAATTAACTATTTACTATCTACTAAATATTTAATTCTTAATTTTTTAGCATCCTGTATGAGTCTCTGATAAAAGAGTAGCACTGATCCAGAATATGAGTATCAAAACTATTATTCTTCACAAAATCTATCGCTCGTTCATCGCTGACAAGATATTAATGTTTAAGACTGTCTATACACATATATTAGCCTGTCATGACGTATGGGGATAAATCTGCCCAGTCACCCTCACGACGCCGACACTTTGATCAAACAATAACACTAACTTACTCTCTTTCTTTTTATCTTTCTTCTTGTCCTTCTTTTTCTTTTCAGAACCGGCGTCAGATTTTTTACTCTCTTTGTCAGAATCTCTGAAACAAAAAAAAATAATGCCATTATATTAATGATATGTTGTGCTGCAACTAATTTTCTCCAATGATCTGTTCAACTACTACTGAAAAAATAAAATATTTCCAACATACTAGCTAGTAATAAACAAACTGTAGCATTGACTAGTTTGACAAAGCTATGGGATTATCTTAGATATTAAAAACTTCAGAGTTCAAAATGGTCTAAAGTGTTCTGCACAACAAAACATTTTAAGCCAACCATGGCCTCCACCAGCCACTACCTGCACCGAGCATGCAGCCCTTCCATGGCGCCTACTTAATGAGTTCACATATCATTATAAATAGGACACTATCAGTGCTGACACCCCACCATCACACTGCCATCGAGACTACACTTTTAGCATATGTATCTCTGATCGTTAAAGTCGATTTAGTATGAGTACCCCCTCATTACTGCAATTTACTGCGGCTTGTCACACCAAATCTCAGGTGATGGTACTCTTACTAAGTGAATTGGTTCACTCTATATCAATCAGAGATATACATGCAATAGTATTATCACATCCCTGCCACTGCCGCTCACTCACTTTGAGTCACCACTAGAGGACGACGACGACGAGCTACTGGAGGAGGAGCTGCCACTGTCTGATTTCTTCTTCTCTTTCTTCTTCTTCTTCTTCTTAGATTTCTTATCTGCTGATTTATCTTTCTTGCTGCTGCCGCCTGATGACTCCAGATCTCTGTAACATACAACAACTTGCTATCTTATACACAACCATTCGCTATTTTGACAAAAGTTGGAAAAAAAGTCACAAATTCCATGTTGCACTTCCCCCAAGTAAACTCTTTGATTTCCTGATCATTATAGCTTATGGATAGGTGGGCAAAAGCATAAAAAGAATCAATGCATCACTAACAATTTAGCATAAGGACATCTTCTGAAGAGGTTAATTCCACAAGATTTAAATACGGCAATAATCTGTAACTCAATTGAGAGAATACTGCCAGATAGATGAAGTGTTCAAACGTTGCTCAGGTTGAGGGTAGAAGCATTTCATGACCAATCACATTCTGAATGTGGTTAAATAATGTGGTTGATTATTAATTTGGTTGATAATGAAATGCTACTGACATCGAACGGGGCAGAATTTGAGCACGTAAACCATAGACAAAACACACAACACTGTTGTGTGTTTTGTCTATGACTTAAACCAAGGAGTAACAGCTTGCTTAAACCAACTGCTTGATCAAGTTAGGGCTGATTACACCTAATTTTGAGTTGCTCCCCCTCAACTCAAACATAAAAGAAAAGGGGAGCAACTCCAAGTTCAGATGCTTCAAATGGTCAGAGCTAACCATCCTCCCTGAACCTGCCTGAACCAACCTCGATTTTTTCGGAGGAGTAGGAGTGGCTATGGATAAAACATCATCCAGTAGTTTATGCATCCTGTTTCTGTTTTTATCCATACTCTCAACAATAGTGTCTGTGTCCATACCAGTATCTTCGCTACCCTGTATATATATAAATATTGTTTGTTTTTATTACCCGAAAATTACAGCAGGGAGGTCTCTTTTACACATTATCTGATTTCACATAGTTTCAGGAAAGGTATTATCAAATACTCTCTACAATTGATGGGAAAATTTAAGAATGTAACAGTTTTTACGAGTACCTTACAAATATAATACCAATACCTCCATCACTTGGACTTTTATAACACATTATCCACTCACTGCTTGCCTGTACTCATATGCACATTTCTCATCAGGATTTGAGGAATTGTATTCGAATGGGACAGATTCTTTCTTTGGAACTGTGAAGCCCTATGTCCCCCCCCTCCTATCACAAAGAACAGCCTGTCCAAGACTAGGATATTATTACACATAAGTAAATCATACATACATCAGACATGCTGTGATTATAGCTCCGCTTAGAAGCTCTTCCTGAGCTGGAGTATCTTGGAGTAGAAGATCTACTTCTTAGTGATCTGTTGTGCTGCTTATTTCTGTAATACTCTAACTCTGCTCTGTCAGCCTAAAACAGTCGGTATCAAATAAACAAACACCACTAGAGATGTTGTGCGGTATACATAATGTTATCTGCAGATAAAAACCACTTGATTTGCACCAAAAAACACATAAATACCTCATATAGTTATGGCTTTAATAAAACTTTATAGTTATGACTTATAAAGTTTAATACATACCAGGTATTTAATGTTTATGGCACCAACTATGTACTCTATATAATACAACATTCAATATTTCCCAAAGATACCAGATTTTATATGTTTCAATATATTTAACAAAAAGATTTATGAAAAGCTTCCTATAGTCAGGGGAGGACATGGTAACATTGGGCAGATCATCTCAATGTTTCATGATAATTGGCATATTAGGATCGATAGAGACCAAACAGCCACAAGCTCTAATCATACATATGTAACCTACATCGCTAGCTACGAGATATCTCCTGGAGCCATCTAGTGGAGGAAGCTTGTTAATTCTGGCGTATACAGCCTGATCTCCAGCACTGTAATCACTCATCAGAGTCGGGGCGATTCTGTTACTGTTCCTCAACGGGCGTGTGTGTGAGCGGGAGGAATATCGGCTAACCGGTGGAGTGCTAGAATATCATATATGATTATACAATATGCGAAATCAATCATAAACATGTACATATACAGGTGTACAGATACAGGTGTACCAAAATACTTATTTATTAAATAATGCCCTACTTCAGAGACCAAAATGTGTTCTCATTTAATTCTATTACAGTTTATTCCTCACTTATAATAAAGACCTGCTAGTTATCTATGAGCAAGAATACAGTATTGTATATCTGTTTGTATGTTTTAATTTGTATATTAATTTTATATCATAAAGTGAATAAATTGAGAAGGACTGTCAATCATTTGTACTGACCTCGATGATGAAGCGTTAGATCTTTTAGCCTTAGATTCATCCTCAGAGAATCCATCATCAGGTGAGTCTGACCCCCGTGAGCCCCGATCGGTCCTATATCTAGCACCTGGAGGGGCGGGTAGTGAACGCTGAGAGGGTTTGACATCCTGTACATCTATTGGGTCAGCGGGCTGGTCAGCTGTCATCTATAAGTGACAATGGTTGATACAAGGCAGCGGAGGTGGGACAATATAATATACTGTGACATGACTAACTCACAGTTGTTCATGTTCGTTGTGCATTTAGTCTAAGTGCTCAGACAGCTGCAAAATGCAAAATGCAGCTGACTGAGCACTTAGACTAATATACAATATAACACCCATAAGCCATCTGCTCCAAACTAAGGAGATACACAGAAAATTGAAAAATATCCATTGGTGTGAATTTGGGGTTGGGAGAGAGATCTTTTAATAATCCAATCAATTACAGCTATCTGACTGCAGCAGCGTAGAAGTCATCAGCAAAATCTTAGGCCAACAATTATGATATCCGTAAGAGTCATGAGGGAATCTTTAAGACATGCATTTATTATCATTTTTTGTGTGAAGTATGCTCTGTCTATTGTGAAATAATTTGGCCATACTATAGATGATTATGAATATGAACAAGACTGGCATCACTGCACCCTGATTGGCTCAGTTCAGTGGCTACCTCACCTTGATTGGCTGAGAAACAAGTTTAGGAGGCTTATTTGTCGTATTCATCTCAACGTCAATGGGTTTAAACTCTTCTCTGTTTCTCCTCTCTATTTGTACACAGCAGCAAATTATCCAGAATAGTACACCTGTGTGTTTGCAAGAAATGCAAGTTCTAAGTTCCATGTATGCGTAAGATTTTTGTTTTGGTGGTTGCATCTCTACACCCACAACCACCTCAAATTAAAATTGTTTTGTAAATAAATCTAAATAGTATAACCTGACACAATGTCAACATAGTAGACAGAATATTACAATACATATAGTGAGTATTACTGGCTTAGTAAGGGGACAGCTATTTTGTGTCATGTGACTAACTTTGGGCGGAAAATTAATTGTCCTTTATACCTGTCTTTTGGTAGAAACCACAAAGATAGATATTCTTATATTCTATGAGAGTGATGACTTGTCCTCCCTTTGATTAAAGAAAGACAACTTCTATTTGCAGTGTGTCACAAAGTTTGTGATACCAGGTAATACCCACAATTATTTATTACAGTGATTAATCTCAAGTCTGTCTTTAATCAGTTCCAAGTTATATTTTAAGAAACTGGTATGGGCTCATGCAGCCACAGTTAAAAATACCCATAGCTTATATGTATGAAACAGAATATTAGGGCTGGCCCTAAAGAGGGTCACAATGTGCGCTTATTCCTCATACTGAGGGTGTGATGCAACCTAGACACTAGAAGGCATACTCAATTCTACAATGTATCCCGGAGGTCCGAGGCAGTAAAAGACCTTCTGAATTGGGCAGCAAGCACCCCTTCACTAAATCAGGCACTGTTTGTCAGTGGCACTTTTTATATCAACCCAACTAAACTTACCTATAATAACTAGACCAGCGATAATAGAGATACTTATAATCAGACCCAGCTCTAGATTAGAGAAGAGAGGCTCGGGTTCGACTGCATACAGCTGTGTACCTTCGACAGCTACAAACATAGGTGTGTGAGATTTCTTACTTTTGCTTTTTTATTTGACCCAATGTGTCTGAGCTTTAGTTTTGTTCATATTATGTTAGTATTTCCCAAAATACTGTTTTTAATTAACCCCAAAACACTCTAGACTCCAAGCTTTGACACAAGAGGAATTTTCATAGTTTAGCTGATTGCATAAAGTTATGCATAGGGTTTCCTCTAATTAAACCTGGTGAATTGGCCGGACTTTAAAAAATGCTGTCAATTTTTCGGTTAATAAGGCATAAGGTGATATTATAATGCGTGTCACACATTACCTTCAGCTGGTTTAATGACAGGATAGCCCAAGGTCAGAGCCACTTCCTGTATGTCGAGGCTGGACACGACCCGCTCTACCTGTAAGCCTGGCAGTAAGGTATTCTGATTGGCCACGACGTACTGGAGAGTCGTCCACTCTCTGAGTGTTGGGTTAGCTTGAGACACTGATAGAAGCTGCAAAACGGATAAGTGTGATAAGGATGAGGTGAGAGGCGCTGACATAAAGGTTTAATAAAACTGACAAATTTGAAAATTGCAGTTTCCTACACTTTACCTACTCTTTTATTATTAACGGTATTTCAATTTGCATCCTTAAACTCATTAATTCCTGCAAAATACACAATAGAACCTTGCGGTCAGGACGCGGATTAAGCAAACCAAAATATAGGACCAAATACGGCAAATCGAGATTTTTAAACCAATTCAATTTATTTAGTAAAGCGTAATATATATCAATCAATCGCAAACAGTAAAATTTTTGTCACAACTGATTATTTCCGTACATATCTATTTTTTTTAAGTTTATGAGGTCAAACAGTAGTTATTTTCATTTGTTTACAACATACTTATATATATGAAAACCCCAATATAAACATATAATAATAATAATTTTATGGGTATTATTATATTCTACACAAAGCAGTTAAATCAGGGATAGGCTTTAACTATAATTAATAACCTGCTGATGGAAAAGGAAATCCACACAGCTTCTACTACCTTCCTTTACCATGGTTACCATCAACTATCCTAACCACAACGATAATAAATATATTCTGTCTCCATAGAGAACTAAGACAGATTAATTACAGGGATAGTGACAAGATAATCAGGATGTATGATCATCGTCCTGCTCCAGTATCTCAGGAGCCATGGACATCTGGCGTCGGTGGTGTAAAGGTTAGCATTGTTGCCTTCCAAGCAATAGATCCGGGTTCGATTCCCGGCTGACGCACATTTTTCCTGGCAGCATAGAATAAAGAAGGGGATGGGGAATTTATCCCTCAAAAGATACCACAGTATCTGAGAAAGAGAGAGAGGGGAGTTGGGGTTCATTTCATTGAACCCCCCCCCCCGCAATTGGGTCCAACAGAACCATCAGTAAATGAAATAATAACTTGACGAGAGTCTTTAAAATTGTACAACCCCCCCCCCCCCCTGTACAGTGTATACTCTGTGCGTTCCTCCCTCCTGATTCTCTACCTTCAAATGATGATATTAACTTACATCAACTTGTACATCATCACCAGACTTAGCGAGTCGCTTCCTCCTGCCCCTGTTGTTATTATTGACATTACTGCCAGTCACTGTGTTAATGAGGAGAAATTCTAGAAAGGCTTTACGTATCATGTTTGCCAGTCTCTGCTCAATCTCTGCCTTCCATTCAGGAATATTTATCCTCACAGTCAATGGTACCTCAATCACTGTAATGAATCAATAAGTTTCTTATTGAGAAATATATTACCAGCTAACCAGCTAAACAGTAGTTTAAGTGCTCAAACGGTGCAAGATGCTGGTAGAGGCATTTCATTATCAACCACTTTCTCCCCTTGGGGAGAAAGTGCTGGTATGCTGAAAGTGCTCAAACGGTGCAAGATGCACTTAAACTAGCTAAACAGCGATCAAATTAAATTTTTGGCAATGAGGAGTTGTCTAGTCATTTAATATGATAAGATAAACCCTAAACTGTTTGACATCATAAACGTAACGTATTTGAGAGTCACTGCAATTGACAACGAGCCAACAGGTTTTAACTAATTAACTAGGAAAACAGGCCATCCATTAAAAGTTGATTTTGACATGTAAGGCATTCGATTGTTGGCTGTCTGACTAGAGGCTTCTTACGATAAATATTTACTCACCTGTTTTCACGATATTCTGAGTGTAGCTGTCCCGTAAGATGCGGGGTATGAGAGTAGGCCCTGAGGTTGTGGTCGATACAGTGACTGGTGGTGGGTTAGTAACAGGCACAGCAGGCTGAGTGGGTGCCACTGTGGTGGTGATGTTTGTTACTTGTGTCCCTGTAGTAACTGAAATAGAAGTTGGAGGCGTTAAGAATGCAGTAATACTCAACTGGTTTTTAAAAGCAACGCCCATAAAAGCAACAGGCCAGACATCGTCAAAGATTGAAGTGATCTGTTGAAATTTAGACAGATGAGAAAACAATTAAGCAGATAGTGCAATATTAACATGAAAGCAAGGTTAATTTATAAGGTTGCAGCTAATGAGTAATAGGTAAGCTAATATGTTACAGGAGAGACACTCATCGAAACATACATTGTCCACACAATAATAGTTATTATGGGCAAGGAGTTACCTGGGTTTGTTGAAGGGTTAGATTGGGTAGTTCTAGTACTAGTAGTAGCAGGGTTAGAAGTTGTCACTATACTAGAAACACTGGTGGGTCTCACAGTGCTGGGTGCGCCACTTGTTAATGTAGTTGTTTGTTGAGCTATGGTTGCAGTCTTCTGAGTTGTAGGAGATGTTGATGTTGTTGTTTTGGTAGTTGTTGAAGTGGATGTAGAGGTGGTGCTTGTAGCGACTGATCGTTGGCTGGTGCTGGCTGTTGCTGTGGTAGCAGTTGATGAGTTCCTACTTGTAAGTTTCGTGGTTGGGGTTGTTCGTCTCTTAGTTACTGTTCCCATTGAGGTTAGGCTTGTTGTTGTTGGGGGTTTGGTTGTCGACGAGGTGATATTGGGTGTTGTTATTGGGGTATTTATTTCTGTTGAAGTTATTGGGTTATTGGTAGTTGATGTTGTATGGACATTAGTCGTTAGAATATTTGTTGCTGTGGAAGTTGTTAAGAGACTGGTTGTTAATGTTGATGGGATATTGGTTGCTGTTGGCTTACTGGTTGCTGATGTTGTCGGGATAATTGATGCTGTTGAAGTAGTTGGATTAGTGGCTGTTGATGTGTAACTGGTTGTTGATGTTGTTTGGATATGGGTTGTAACTGTTGAAGGGATAATGGTTTCTGTAGAAGCTGTTTGGTTACCGGTCAATGATTTTGTTGCGATAGTTGTTGCTGTTGTAGTTGTGGGCTTACTGGTTGTTGTTGTCGATGGTATACTGGTTGTTGGTGTAGATGGGATATTGGTTTTTAGTGATGCTGGGACTATTGATGTAGTTGAAATTGTTAAGTTACTGGTCGTTGACATTGTTTGGGTATTGGTTGTTAGTGTTGATTGGATTGGTGTTGCTGCTGAAGTTGTTACATTGCTAGTTGTTGACAATGTTCGGATATTTTTTGCTGTCGTTTGGTTACTGGTTGTCGATGTTGTTCTATTGTTGGTGGTTGATGGGATAGTAGTAGTGTGAGATGCGCCTGTAGTTGTCGTCGCTGACGCTGTAGTCAGTGAGGTAGTTGGTGGTGTTGTTTGGTTTAGTGGTGTTGTAAATTTGGTTGTAAGTACAGTGTTAGTTTGAAAAAAAGGGGCGTTGCTTTTTTGAAGTGTTGTTCTGGTGGTAGTCTCGGTCTTCAGGAATTGTGATGTGGTAGGATTCGCTGTTGTGGAGCTACCAACTGAAGTTGGTGAGGTTATCTTGTCAGTCCTCATTCGTGTTCCACTAGTCAAGTCAGAATTGGTGGTTGTAGGAAAGAATTTAGAAGTTTTTGTCATATCCTGTATTGAAGATGTAGAATTAATCTGTGTAGTCATATCAATGACAATGATCTTTGTGTTATTTGGTGTTGTTGTGAAGTTTGTGTTTGTTAAGGTTTGTGTGGTCTGTGCAACATCAGCAAGGGATGTGTTGTTTCTTGTCAATAACTTAACAGTATATGTGGTCGGGAGAGCAGTGCTTCCTGATGTAGTGGGTTTAGAAGTTGTAGCAGGTGTGGTAGTAGTTGTTCGTTTTGTTACGCTCCTTGTTGGCATTATGAATGTTACGGTTGTAGCTGGTGGAGTAATCGATGTGGTAACAGTGTCAATTGTGTTATTTATAATCCCGGTAGTTTTAGAGACTGTGATAGTTTGTGTTGAGCTCTTGGTTGATGTGAGAGTGGTAGTCTTGCCTGGTATAGTGGTTGAGTTGGCCATAGAAGGCAGAGTTGTCAGGGATGTAAGATTTTCATTAACAATAGTTGTATTGCCTGTTGTGATGTTCTCGGTCGTTGTATTACCTGTTGTGATGTTCTCGGTAGTTGTACTGCCTGTTGTGATGTTCTCGGTAGTTGTGTTGCCTGTTGTGATGTTCTCGGTAGTTGTATTACCTGTTGTGATGTTCTCGGTAGTTGTGTTGCCTGTTGTGATGTTCTCGGTAGTTGTATTACCTGTTGTGATGTTCTCGGTAGTTGTGTTGCCTGTTGTGATGTTCTCGGTAGTTGTATTACCTGTTGTGATGTTCTCGGTAGTTGTGTTGCCTGTTGTGATGTTCTCGGTAGTTGTATTGCCCGCCATGATGCTCTCGGTAGTTGTATTGCCTGCCATGATGCTCTCGGTAGTTGTATTGTCTGCTGTGTTGTTCTCAGAAGAAGTTATTACATTTACACTGGTTCTCTGCGCTGGTTTCGGAGAAATGGTAATTGAAGTTGAGGCCCCAGGAGTTGAATTCCTACCATAGCTCACATCAACAGGCTTAACTGTTGGTGTTGTAGAAGGGAGGGATGCAGATGTTGCTGCTGAATCTCCAGCTGCAGAAGTAAAATCAGTTTCAGCCTGACTAGAAAGTGTTGAATTTAGAAGTTGATTTAGTAGAGTAGTGCTAGTAGTGAGAATATCTGTGGGTACGTGAGCATGGTTGGTACTGATACCGCTCCCATTGATAGCAAAGCTGGAGTTGTCAGAGAATACAGATGGTGTAGTAGCCTCAATAACTCCAGCTGATGATCCATTTGATGCATTATTTGAATTATCCGTTACATTTTTAGTTGTTACAGACAGGAAAGCTTGAGTAGTTTGTACAGAGCGTGCTGTATTTGTTAGTCCAGTTAAATTTAACTGTGCCGAGTTATCTGTACTTGCAATGCTGTTATTATTATCAGACACAGTAGCAGGTAGAGTTGTGAGTGGTATAACTACAGTAAGGTTAGGACTGGTGGAAGTAAATACATCTAAAATCCACACATAGACAGGGTTAGGAAATATGAGCATCTCGCAATCTACATCAATGGAAAAGGGAAACTAAATCAAGCCAAGCCAGACAGCTCTAATAGGCATATCAGTGATAGGCATAGAGGGAGACCTGCATTGGCAGTACAGTAGAAAATGGAAACCCAAGCATGTGGTAAACAAAGCAATAGTTACTCATGCATACTAACTATCAACTGAAGTAAACCCCAATCAACTGTGCCCCATATTTTTCAGTTTCGGATGTGTACCCAACATTTGGACAATTTGCCATCATGAAATGTGATGTAGCACCAATAATATCACACACTTCCAAAAGAGAACAGTTTACAGGTGTTAAAGCCAACGCTGACACTGTTATACAGCAAAGAAAATTGAAAAATAATTTTTTTTATTTATCGTTAGTGTTACCTTCCACAGCAGTGTTGTTAGACGTTGCAGTGGTAGTCCCGTTGTCCGAGCTCACTGTCGTCAGGTTTGTGGTCAATGTGGTCGAGGTTTGAGCTCCAGCATTATCTGCATAAAAGTCAACGACGCATTGTGTAGAAAAGAAGATTTCCACGCCTGTTAGAACGCGTTCATATACAACTCTGTTTACATGGGCTGCTGTTTACGGCATACCATAACAATCATGAATATCATCTTCGAAATTTCTCTAACTGAGTTTTGGATAAATTTCAATTACCCCTCATGTCAGAGAGTTTTCTTTGTAATGTTTTTTTTCACCATTTTAAAATGTATAAAATTTTATAATAAAATTAATTACAGATTAAATTGAAAATTAAAACTTAGTTTAAATTCAAGTCACCAGATTAATATCAATCATGGTTTCTAGTATAATAGACGCTTAGTCAGACGAACACTATACATTTCCTGAAAAGTATGAGAGAGTCAAATGCTCTTCTAAAATCAAGTTTGAAGCTGTTTTTTTTTCAACAGCTTTATCAAAGTTCAATACTTGATACCAACAATAAAAGCGCCTTGTCACTCACTGAAATATAAATATCAACTGCTGATAATGTAAAAGGTTACACCAAAACCTTGATAAAGAACATGCTTATCAAACGTTATTCATGTACATGGAACTGGATCTATGCATTCAAATTCGCATAGAAATAAAATTTGTCCCATTTTTGAAAGTGCAATTTACTCTGCATGTTTCCTTTTTCTCAAATAAATATGTTTCAAGATAATAATTATACAAAATAATAGAATAGCCATAATTAGACAATACAGTCCATTGACTGCTCACCGCTGACCAGATGGTAATCTAATCATTATAATTATAAAACTAATAAAATATTCATCATTATTGGGCTTCAAGAGGTCCATAAATGCAGCGCAAACATGACTCCCTGGCCGGGAGGGGGCCGTTGGGCTGGAGTCTGGGAGCACAGACTAAGACATGACGGAATATCGTTCAGACCTTTTTCGTTGAGACCATAGCTTTTAGTTTAAGTATGAGAATAATTCTGGAATTTATACCAATTGATCAATGTCCTCATTAAAACTTAGTTTTTGGTCAACTTAAACTTACTTATATGTATATGTTAAATTTTTCCAGTGATCTATACATGTTTAAATGGTGTGATTCAAAACAAATTAAGGATATGTTGGGATACTTAGGATATCAGTACGTCACATGTTTCAAGTATTCCATATGGGACGACTTACCTATTAGCACCAAAAAGCAAAAGAGCACCGAATATCCGCATAGACAAGACTTCATATTTACATCAGAAGATCCTCACAATGATTATACAAAAACCAAGATCTAAAACAAGGATTGAGTAGATATCAAACCCATGATTGTTAGATTACAAACAGGAAGGCAACCGATTTCTTGTTCTTGTGTTGGCTCTTACAGACTGTGACCAGATGTAGAGGAGACAGCCAAGCTAAATATTCTCTGACTGATGCAATTCTGCTAATAATACTATTATGTCCTCTTTATACACATGTCAGATCGATGTGATGAATGATAAATAATTATGATATATCAATGGATGTGATGAATATACATGCTAGGCATCTACGAACACAAGACTATCAGTGACTTTGTATTTACCACCTAGAATCATGGAACATGATTGTAAGATTGACTTACTGACTATCCTGTCATTGGTAATACTGTGTGTTCTCCACTCTCACAATCCTCGTCAATCTACAGGGAAAAATCTCAGAAATACTATATAATGTACAGTACGTAAGTAATGATGAGCTATGTTTATTTCTTGCTGGATAAAGCAACAACAGGCAATAAAATTTTGCCAAGAGGTCAATTTAAGACAATATAGAAAAATAGTAAGTTAAGGTATGGATTAAAAGAAAACTCAGCAGTTATAAATGAGCAAAAGGCAGGTAAGCCAGTTGATGGGGCAAATAGTCATCTAGCCACAAAATTTGGATATAAGGAGCGCCATGTCTCACACTGAATGATCAGCTCCGTCAAATCAGCTGTTAACCTTTAATGGGGAGGGGAGGGGAAGGGGAAGGGGATGTGTTTGTCTGAGAGTGATAACATCAGCAGTCTGTCGACACATTCCAGTCAAATTTGTCGCAAATATACTTGTTGTTAGAGCACCTGAACTTGAAAGTTAGGAGCACACTGGCTATTGTTACAATGAGAAGCAATTGCAATAGATGGAAAATCATAGTGTCGCTGGCTAATAATTTGCGTGCATCTGTATATTAGATATTGGGACAGAATGTTAGCGTGAAATGATAAAACCTTGTGTAATTAGCTTCCCCTTTACAAATCACAGTACTGAAGTACTTGCAGTACTTAAGTCGGTACCGAACTCTAATTTGCACAAATTCTAGTCACCTTGTTTAAAGTTTATATAACGGCTACACTAATATATTCCCAAGCCCAAATCCTACAACACCCAGTGGCGTTACGCACTGTGCCCCATTAGATATAAGGATTTGTATACATAATCCAACTAACTATACCTCTCTCTGTTTGTGAGTGGCCACCCTCTGTGCAGTAACATACAAAAATTGTATAGTCTTACAGTTACACGGCCTCAACTAAAGCGCAAAACATTGTGGGTCGGAATTGCTAATGTAATTAAACTGTCCCTCTCCCTGTGGCATTTTTGTTGTTATTATTGTTCCTTGGCCTATCGCTAACTAACCCAACATTCATTCATGCAATAAAATCACCATCTTTTCATCAACATGTCATAATTATAAAATACTAATAGAATGTATTGCCTGCAATGAAGCTAAGTGTGCAGTCAAGGAGTAACTCCTTGGTGCAGTCATGGGCCCTGGGACTAACGTGTCTCTACCTTGCCAGTATCATGTATGGTTGATCCTGTACATTGACATAGTAAAGGCATGTCCAACAGGGGCCCACTCCGATGCATTTGAAATGATTGGTACTGCTGGTGATACAAAGTAGTTTGGTTTTTTTAGCCTTAATTAATGGATAAACAACTGCAGTCAGATGACTGTGAAATCATTCTGCCCCACAAACAACATGATAAACTATGTTGTTATTCTTGTTTGATAAGTGAATACTTACTCATCATCTGCTATGACAGTCACATTGCACCATGATACATGACAGTCTACTTCTTCAACTCCACAGCATGCAAGGTGCTTCTGTAGTTACTGTTGTTGTGACGTCACAGCAAGTCTATAAAATCTATTCAGACTAGAAAATTTGTTTTATTGAGAGTACAAACTTTGTTGTCATATCCTGTTTGAAGTTTTCTTTACTTTTTGTGTACTTTTACTCAGAGTCCGAAGATCCACTGGACTGATAGGCTAGGCATCTAGTTACAAGCAGAATTTGCACAAAGACCATGTCAAACAGAGCACTATAGCAGATACTTTGATCATCAGCTTTGACAATGTGTATTGCATCAGGGAGAATTACAATTTGCTGCAGATGATAAAGGTGTAGTAGTAGAGAAGAAGGAGAATGCTGCCACTCATTCTCCTTCTCAGCTCAGTGACTTTTTTTTCAACCAAGTCCAATCAATTAACTAGTCTAGTTCATTGGTCCAATACTACAACAAAGTGTCATTTCATTATTACTATTATGCCATTCAGGTATTTCACCTGATAATTGAACTAGATTTAAGATGAAAACCCAGTTCTATCTATTAGAGTAATATATTTATATTGTCTTGTGTGTAAGACTGCCATGGAGGTGATGCCTGTAGGCCTACGCTACTGTGCCCCTAGGGATTACATACTTCACCTCTACTTACTTTGCCAATGTCCAATATACACATGGTTGATACTGGACATTGGCAAAGTAAAGGCATATAAAGCTGAGGCCACATGATCATGCATATTTCCACTAATTCTTGCAAATTAAATTTCGTACGAATATTAGCCTGCCACACATGATTTTCATTTTCCAAATTTGTACTAATGTTTATGGGTGTAATCCTACTGTAATCCTCCGCAGCCAATCTAAACCATAGGCCTACTGTGATAAATAAAAAATTAAACCAAGGAGAAGCTGTTACTTCTTCTTGTTTATTATACCAACCAGTCCAGTGATTCAGCTTCTGGGTATGCTTAGGCTCAACTATCTCATATTTATTCAATTTGATACCCCATTAGTCATTGTATCCCTTCTCCCTCTTGCTCCAGGTCCAAATCAATGAGAAGATCAACCATTCCATCATTTTAACCAAAGTTGTTTACATAGATATGGCCTTGACTTATCAATCAGAACAGACAGGAAATCAATCAAAGCTGACAGCCAATCAGATAAACTTTCGTGAAAATTTACACGATTCGGTTTCGTGCATCGTGAACATCCAACGTTTCACGAAATCGTGGGAATCCCTATTCGTACGAAAGTATTCGTGAATAATTTATACAAATCGTGAGAATTCAACCAAGTGTGGCGTGAGCTTAAGTCCTCTCTACAAAGAATATCAGTTGACTTGGCTGGAGTTATGCAGGAGCTAATTGAAACATGGATTAGTGGCCCTGTTTATGACAAAACAGAGGGTGGGCTGCCCCTAAAGAGGGACGCAAGTTGCCCAGAGTCCTTGTACTGAGAGTGTGATACATCGTAGAAAACTAGAATGCATCCTAGAGGTAAAGCCATGGTGGACCTCCTAATTGTGAGGGTGCACCAAGCTGCCAGAAACTGAAACAGACACTAATCGCCCATTCGCAGTGACACTTTGATCTCAGCCAATAGGCCGAGAAGCGATCCACAATCATGGATTAGTGGCTGCTAAACTCTGTCAGCCAAATACAATTTAGCAGACATTTAGCCGCTTCCTTAAATTGAAACCATCCCCTCCCTAGTGCCCATGCCGTGGCTGTGCAGCACCAAAGTCTTATCCTTAATTAGTTCAACATTTGTACTATCCATCAAGGTGAGCTGCACAACCCATTGCCTCACAGTTGCTTTAGACCAGCCAAGACTACATTACAAACTCTTCAGTTCAGGAAAGTGACACAACCCCTTATGACAGCTTTCAGGCCATGAAAATAGTCTTAGATCACAGTTACACCTATAATACAGCTGACCTTCTGCGTGAGGCCCTAACGACTAAGGAATTTCCATACACAGGCGCTGACCATTGTGGTTTCATAGAACTGATATCAAAATTGGTCCGCGGCAACCAAAATCTCAACGGACAACTTACTGGTGAGGATTGAATGCATTATCATGCAATAAGGAGTCATCTGCTCTACCAACTGAGTTATCCCTGATTCAATGATACCTAATAACAAGGCAGTTGTCAATCATAGATCACTGCACAATATGGACATTCTTTGTATAGTAGTGAACTTGAATATGTTTACATTTCAAGTCCCTCCTCCCGCATCGATTGTCCGCGGCGACTCTTCTGGCACACAAGCATACCTGTTTTTGCATGTACAGCTAGCCAAACAGCCTGACTTTGTAAATACTAAAAATAACAGGGGATTGACTATGAACATTTTAACATTGCACATGTTCTTTGACAGGCGTGAATTAGCTTCATTTATCCTGAGGTGCTCTGTATGCGGTAGACTATCGGTCGGTATGGCTAAGAATATGAGAGGAGGTTACTGTCACGGCCTGAAGAAGAAGTCTGCTCCGTTCATCATCGGTGTAGCTGGAGGTACTGCTTCAGGCAAAGTAAGTTCATGTGCAAATTGTTGTTAGTATTTTTACCTGTCATACCAATCTTTTTAGCCCTGTCAAAGTTTTGAACTATCAATTTAAGGTTCTGTTTTAGAATAAAAATCTCTGCTCTCAGAAGCTGATGACTTTGTATAGCAGCATCTACCCTAATAACGCACATGTGGTTTAGCTATGTGAAGACAATGCAGGCCCATGAGTTAGACGGTCTTATAACCACTTGATGTGTATAAAAATCAATTACCATTATCTACTTACTTTCATGAGATTGTTATAATTTAATGGTGTTCCTCACAGCGGAAAAGCAAACCAAACGTTGACCGCTTTCCTGACGCCTCCAGACCAGTCTTAGGGGTAGGGAGCTGACACCAATACCTAAACATTATACAATATAATGACTCAATTATTATGCAGTCTTCAGTATGTCAGAGAATAGTAGATGATATACAGAAGGACACAGACAATCCTAATCGCAGTATTACATGTATATCTATGGATTATTTCTATCGTGATCTCGGCTCCTCGGAGAGTGAGCTAGCGAGGACGGGTAACTTTAACTTTGATCATCCAGGTATGTGAACTAAACAGAAAGCTGAGGTTGTCGTTGCTCAGTGTGGATAAGAGTCCTCCCATTGTGACTAAGTTACGGTTCTCATAGACATGGCGCTGCAATGTTTTGATTTGTATCACATATAGACCTTGAGGTGAGTTTGTCTATGAACTTGAATGTTTTTCGTCATCTTAGGATGGTTTTTGTTAACAAAGCCCTGATTGAGTTGCGAGTAATCCTGTTACATTAGTGTCTCTTGCTGCCCTGAAGTCCCTTGTACCGTTGCCCTAACAATATGTACTTTGTAACAGCGTTTGAATTTCTTTCCAGATGCTTTTGATATTGAGCTAATACAGAAGACACTGAAGGATATGAGTGAGATGAAAACTGTACAGGTACCAAAGTATGACTACAGACAGAACGCCAGGTAATGTTTAACAGATTGTGTTAGCTAACCAGAAACCGTCATAGATTAAATACTATCTCTGTTTAAGCTGGTCTCATTTTTTAAGTAAAAAATTTTAATATTCGGTAACTACCCTTGCAAGCTTCTTGTGCAGGCGCAAGGGGGATTATTGCTTGGACAGGGGCTATTCAAACACATATTTTTTGGTTTAAACAGATTTGAGTTATGAATATGGCAGCAGCTTCAAACCAAGGTCCTGATCCACATAGCCGCTTTTCTTTATCTACCCATCTGCTTACATTTACAAGTGTTTTTAGCTCTCGTCACTGGCAGCCCAGTGCCTGATGGAAACCCGGCTTGTTGATGTGGAATAGTTACGAGCAAATTAATGAGAAATATGACTAATTACTCTTATCTTTTCTTATTATAAGTTACGTGACATTTCTTACAGAATACCAGATGAGTATACATGTATAGAACCGACAGATGTTGTATTATTAGAAGGTATTCTAACATTCTACTGGCCTGAGGTTAGAGAGATGTGTGATATGAAACTGTTTGTTGACACTGACGCCGATACACGACTCGCCAGACGAGGTGCGTTTACTTACAGTGAGATGTAAGAGGTATACAGTTCTAGCATTTAATTTGTATCCGTATTTGTATAAGCCATGAGTGGATGGAAGGAATAACTATGGCTTCAATTCAAAATGACAGAATTTTTAGTGAGGATTCATCTGTAAACTGACTGCTTGATGTCTTCATTGTCACACTGAACAGATATTATGTGACAAATTTGGTTCATCCTGCTTTCAAGCGGTTTTTAATGCTTGCAGTGTACATGTGTTTGGTTGTTTCTTCACTAGTGTTGTAAATAGTCCTTTTCAGATCATTGCGGAGAAAGCGCATCTAATTTTGAGTTGTTCTCTCTTTGAACAGTTGGTTCAGAGAGAAAACAACTCCAATAAATTTAAGAAAATATTCTAATTCCTTGTTTTTTTATATTAGTTGTGTTGTCAATATGGTATTATTTGAATATTTCTCCTACAAAAAGAGGAATTATCCAAGCATAGTTTATATTTATGATTTAAACAAGAAAAATCTATTACTGATCTTCAATTATCTTACTGGTTTTAGTGTCTCGTGATATTAATGAGAGAGGTAGAACTCTTGATACTATACTAAATCAGTACATTAATACAGTGAAGCCGGCATTCGAGGAGTTCTGTCTGCCTACTAAGAAGTTTGCTGATGTCATCATCCCCAGAGGTGCTGATAACACAGGTATGTGTATAAGTCATGATAAAGACTCCACTACTATAATGTGTATCTCTCATCATTAGAGTCAAACCTAACATGTAACCGCCCCTAATTAGTAAGATTGAACTTGGGTCTTCACACCGAATTGCTTGTGGTGGAACTCATGCTAAGTGAATTAGTTCACACTATCGATCAGAGATATACATGCAATATAATATGAGCAGTGTGGTAGGTGTGTATGTCATGAAAATGAACGACAGCGAAGTAGTAAAGTACGCATCTCACGGTATTGTAAGACGTCCGGCACTGAAGATGGTTTACAATCACTAACCTGACTTTACTTTCCTGATCTCTAAGAATAGTTTAAATAATCAGCCTTTGTCTACTGAATAATCTTGATGAATTAGAAACAGCTGAGCATCAATAGCATCTATTTAATTTCGCTCTTGGTACATTTACTAAATATAAAAACAATGAGATATTATCAGATTTGTTGATGTCTTCACAAGGATTTTTGATGAACCAAAATTTACCATTTTTAAATCATTGAACTGGAGATATTGAGTCAGGAGGGGATCATTCAGCCAAACCTTGCTCACTACTGATAAAAGACTTCTTAAGTTCCGAAGTTTCATTCAGAGTATATATAATATGTATCCATCTGCTTTCTCTTATTTTACAGTTGCCATTGACCTGATAGTCCAGAGCATCAAAGATATTTTAGCCAATGAGCACAGATCCAATACCGCCATTTCCAAAGTAACTGCCAATCAGAATGGGGCTGGCAACGGTGGTGCCCCGCCTCCTCCTTTAGTTAAGCGTGGTTCTGACTCTAAAACCGCTCGCCTCCATTGAAGTTGTGTATCAAGTGTTGTGAGTACCAGAAAATAAAGTATCAGCCTATCATATCAAGGAGTCTTTAACTCCTTGATCATATTAAACATAATACTTAACTACCTCTATTCTACCTTCATATATCTCATATATCTCACCCACTGAGTATCGGCTGGTTTGAGTGCTCTAGCACATTGTTTAGGGTTCAACGTGGCAAACACCCAACCAAACAATTCCCTGGTGCTCACACTAACCTAACTCTTCATAGATTTCGTGTATTTGATCGGGAGTTTGAGCTTCCCGGGTGAGTGCGCCGGCAGCTACTTTACTTATGACAGTACATAAAATAAAATAAAATTTAGCACAGAACGATTTACCCTAAGTTGAGTAACATTGAGTAATTAAATTAATTTAATACGATAGTAAATACCCAAGTCAGCCTTCCTTTAACAGGTTAGCATTTATCTTACAAATATGGGACAAATCCGTACAATACTTAACATTTAGTTTGTCTGGAATACATCAGTTTGTTTGGGGATATTTCCTGAAAAAGCTGCCATGTCAGCCCTCTTTTTATGGATATGTCAGAATACCACTTCATGTTATGATGATAGATCCCCATTTAATAGTAAGTCCTCCTAATGGAGCGAAATCAAAATACATGACATTTTGCTATTTTAGAATTGTTATCAATCAGAATCCAAAGTTTCAACATTAGTTTTTCATCGATTGTTGTCATTGAATCGCGTCCATACGTCAAAGTTTCCCCCAAAAACATTTCATGACTTGAGTATTGTTTCCATTTTCAGACAAAATACATAATATATAGCTCCTCATGCTTTATTGATTTTTAATTTTCATTTAATTTTTTCGACATATCCAAGATTTTCTCAAGTTGTGCAATAAACTGGTGCTCTCACGTACATTCAGACTTCTTGTATATTGGTCACAGGTCTTTTTTATCACTAGTAAGTAGTAATATGATCAGCATATGATATGCTCCCAGGAGGAATGTCTAGTTTTCAGACTCAAACACCTCCAATGGAATGTTGTGTTGTTCATTATCAGGGGCACAGGACTCCAAACTAGTAAAATATCTGATGATCGCGTTATGGCTTTTTTTCTCATCGCAGGGAGTGAGTGTTCACCATTAAAGTTTGAAGTATATCGTTTTCTACACTTTGGTCCATTTTATACTTGTTAACTACGACCAGCATCAAAATGTAGATCTAGCTTGTCAATGACGTCATTAGTGAAACACCTTCTGACCTTGCTAACCCAGGGTCAGCATGAACATAACACTATAAATGGGCAAACTGTAAATTCAGTAAAAAATTTGTTACAAACAGCGGATTTTGATAAAATTCCTATAATTTTAGGCTTTTTTTGTAACATGCTGAATAAAAATTCACGTCTAGATTCACTTGATTCAAGGTAGCGCCAAATAGATACTATTGAACGCAATTTTTTGATCACTTATTGGCAAGAAGCTTCTAAACTAGAAGGTCCTCTGCTGTATATGGTTGTGCGGTGGCTCAGGGCGGTGGCTCAGGGGCTTCATTGTCTTGTAATCTATCATTCATGATTATATGGTAGCTTTGTTAGGTTAGTTTGCGGTAACCTGACAATTATATGACACTTAAAGCTGTCCCCTTCTTGTACTCCGCTTGAGGGTGTCTAAGATTGATCCGCACCTATTGTTTAAAAGTACATAGATACCTGAGCATACATCCCTTGGACTGAACATCACTAAACATACACACACATATACATGAAACACTCACTCAGAGGGGTGTGAGATTAGCTAGAGTTGTGGGGAAGGGGGCTACAAGTTGGGTGTGAGAAATATGGTGTTGAGGATTTCTTGTAATTTCATTCTGATTCCGTTTATTTGAGTTTGACTCTTCAGTAGATATTATAAATCATGATTTGAATATTTTATGACTAAATATGTATCCAACTGGTAACCAGTTTCATCTTCCCTGGTTCATTTTCTGTGTGGCCTATTATGTAAGGTCTTACGAGCCAGAAAATTGGTTTCTGTTCCCAGAGTGCATCATTGACAAATCTCGAGCTAGCAAGTTCACTTGTTGTCACTCAGTATGTATGTAACTAGTACCCTAGCCCATAAAGCTTTTTCCATCAACCAATGATACGCCTTACTGTTCCACATAACACAAATATAATTTATATCCTGATAGTAGGTGTTTACAGCGCCTCACAGACTTTTTTATCAAGTTAGATTGGTAAGTTATACAATATATAGGGTATCATTATGAGACATCGCTGTACATAGTATACTATTAAACCATATGTGATGTATTTTGATCTATATTTCCATAACTCGTCTAAGCCCTTACACCTACTTTTTCTCCAAATAACCTGTTTTGCCAATTATGAGAATTCATAGCCTACATTAGCCTTCTCAATGATGCTGTCATGCTATTGCCTGAATTTTGGCTCGGCTTTTTAATTAGGTATTTGATTTGAATAAAATTCAATGAGATTTGAGTGCTACTCAATTCCAATCTCTGCCCTGATTTCAAGTACCACTACTTCCTGACTTAATGGCCCAATAACCTGGGACTAGTTTTGCAGGATGTAATATAACCAATAAATCGTACAGGGACTATAAAGTTTTATCAGCACGGATATAAAAACTTTATGAAATTCTGATCTCTGTCACCAGACATCTATATCCTGTTTACAATCTCATGATTGACTGAAGTTTTCCTGTTTTTATAACCGTGGCCTGGTATCCTAAAGAGGTTTTAAAATTTTATCCTTGCCTCCTCAAACCATATCATAGCTAATTGCGGACCCAACATTTTTAATGAGTTGTCAAGGTGATTGACCTGGTGTTACTGAGATTATTTCCGCTGACCAATGGATAGCACTGCTCACACGTGTTGATAATAATACTGATCACTTTTAGTTATAAGTCATGCTGTGTTAAGTTATCGTTCAGCCACACCACTTTAGGCTTTAATTCATGGAACACAGGCTATAGAATTTCTGGGCGCAGTTTATTGTAATGTCATGCATGAAATTCACAATTACATTGTATCTATCAAGCATTTTTTGTGTAACTACGCCTTTCGCCAGTCTTGGCCTTGTCAACCGTGATTAACGATTCATCATTATTACATTGCAGTGTCATCGTGAGGACGTCGGACGGATATACTCTGATAAATGACACTGATGAGAGACTGACGTGGGATTTTTTATAGTCGAGATGTCGACACTTGATGATGAGTCATAATGGTAAGTCGAGCTATCTCTTCATCTCCCTCATTCACTTATCTAATCTCACTGTGTGCAGCTTTGAGCTTTGAGCTTAGATATCACTGATTTTTATCGACAATTTATCAGAGTTTGATATTTGCTGAGCAATTCATACGGACCCACACACAGCGTTAGTTGATAGGTGAACAAAGCTGAGAGATTGAATTAATTTAATGAGATTAGAGTTGATGGTGGTTGGATTTTGGTGGAGTTAGAGGATTTAGTATTTTGGATATTACTCATATTTCTCTGTGATATTCTCATTTCTGTCTCGGGATAACAACACAGCAGTACATGATGAGTTCATGTAAGTAAAATATCTCTCAATGTATATACATAGATATCTACAGCACCTGTCAGCAGTCATACCGCGCAGTCAATTTCTTATAATACAAGGGTTCGATTCGGATGTTATTGACTTCAATATGATGTCTGTAGTAGTTTCCATTTCAATGCTGGTTTGGTTTTGACGGGAATGTCTCCATTAATAAGTATTTCTACATAACAGTTTGTATTCTAGCCTTATACCTTATATATATTGTCATCTCACCGAAGGTGACAATCATAGAATAGGGATAAGGGATGGCTGCGTGGAGTAGATATTCTTATTCTCAACAGTCGAGAAATTTGTCTAAACATAAATAACCGTAGACTGTCAAGATAGTTACACCAAGGAGTTACTGTTACTCCTTGGGTACCCAACAACTGTGGATTTATTCTAACCTTCAATCAGACCAGCTCAAATTGATAGTTTTGCTTCTATTGGTTACAGCTGCCTAAGGCTGCCACATAATGTTCTACAAGTATGGACTAAAATACTTATAATCACATTATATCAGTTGTTTTATGATGATATCTGCACCAGAGGAATAGATGCTGTGGCTTACAAAAGAAAAACTAGCTTGTATCTGCAGCCTCAGTCACTGGGATGTAGCTCTAGAAATAGCTTCATTTTGCCGGACATGGGAGAGTTATAATTGTGCAGTACAAAAAAAAAGACAAAGAGAACAGTTGTTTGGGGAATCTTTGCCTAACCAACCATAACAGAGTATCAGATCGTTTTTAGAAACGCAGACACAAATATCTCTCCCTCTCTATATATATATATATATATAACACCAAAACTGTGAACTGTGCATTGTTGTGTACGTCACGACATTACACGCTGCTCCTGTTTGAATACGGTACTTATTTGTTTGGTGTAGGTATATCTACAAAAATACTTGTCAAAGACGATTTGAAATTTTGAATATTACAACTCAGGTAGCTGCACTTTTAAGTAAGGACCTCACAACTACAGCCATTAGGGTAATGAATTCCTGATTTCAGATACAACATTGTTACTGAAGGTTAATAGCACAGGTGAAAACACTAAACTGGTGAGGGGGTATGAGTTTTGATGAGGGTGACCTCATCAAATATTATAATAGATGGTATTTATTGGCACTTTCATGTGAAGAATTTGTCACTCTCGTACTCTGATGTGCCCAGGTAACGCCTCTGTTACCATGGTGCGAACCTCATTAAAAGATAAGCTGATGGTTTCGATTGTTTCTCAGGTTTCTGAGCTTCTCAATGATACAAAAATAGACCCAGGAGAGCCATTAAAATCAGATTGATATGATTGATATTATGCATTCTCCTATTTCTCTATGAGCTGCAGCTGGCTGTGTTTTGTTAATCCTAGGAATGTGAAGGTGTTTAGTAGCTTTGACTCTGATCACATTTGCTCATTCTAATATTCTCTAATTATGAACAACTATCATTGTGGATAAAATGGCATCGAGCATTGGTTCTCTACTGATTTGGTGAGAATTTCTATGCTTAGGGAGATTACGGTGTTTTTTCAGCGTGCAGTCTTTTGACAGCTGAGTAATTCATAGATTTCATCCCATAACACACTAAGTTGAGGCTGACAAGAAACTTCCCTTGCATAGAGCAGCTTTAAAACATTAGTGATGTTATAATATAATATTAAAATAATATAAGACGTGGTTTTCCCATTTCCCTTTTGGATGATACTCCCTGATTCCTAGGACTTTAATGTTGTTATGAATGTCATCTGAAAGTTTCCTTTATTCAAGGCCCTGAGGAAGTTAAATGTCTGGAATATCCTCAAGTTTATTAAAAGGCTATGGAATTAAACGTTATCCCAAGTCAGGAGTATTGTACCTGGATTAGGAAATCATCCTAGTCAGCTGTAAGGGAAAGGAAACTGTGTTATTCCCATAACTAAGGGGAATAATTCCACCGTCAGCTGATGTGACAGGTTTGTTTTCCATCTTCGCTCACATGCATTTTGGTTTTACAGGTGATAAGATGATATTGAACCTAGGATGTGTTGAATTCTATGTAGTCATGACGGTGGTGATAGTTTTGGTGTTGATTCCTGTCGTCGCCTGGATTATTAAGCGACAGATGATGAAGTCTAAGAAAGACGGTAACCAGCAGACTGCTGTACCTCCTCTCATGTATATAACTACAGTCTCATCTACTGACAGACTCGCTGATATCGATATACCGGTAAGTGACAGACTCTATCATACTACCGTACCTTACAATGTCCTTCAAACCAAGGATTAATAGTCACCTTGATCAAACAGGCTCAAGAGTATACCACATAGAAGTTGGCTATGTGTATTTTCCACATCAGCTGTGAGGGAAAGGGTCTGAAAACTGTATGCTGGTCATTTCCTAGGGATGGCATCTTATTTGTGATTACTTGTACTTGATTTAGACCTCCACTACACAGTTAACAGCCTCCAGCTGACCGATAAAGGTTTAATAACACTGTCCTTCATAACAGGAAGTGCATCATCCTGGGTCTTACCTTCATTCTGTTAATTCTCACAGTAATAATATTAGATAACCGTCCTGTAGGGATTAGAGTGTTAGGGGATTGACTTATCTGTCCTGCCCAGCTACGGGAGGCATTGGCCAGCACTGTGCTGATTCATTCGGTGATAAGATAAATGGCCACCTAACTGTCACGCTTAAGGAAAATGTAGGTGTAGCGAATAATATGTGCCTAAGTAATTATAATGTTATACATGGCTTTACTGTGTCACACTTTGCTCATTCAACTGAATATTAAAGAAAATAAGAGTACCCCATGATAGCTAATATTTTTGATCACAAATATTAGGGGGTTGGGGTGACTATGTCTGTGTCGCAAGGTGATGTTTATTTGAGATATCCCCGAATTCTTGGTTTCCTTCATGAGGTTCTCAGCACAACAGTGTGATTGGACAATTGGTTCTGGGAATTCCTTATCACATCATGAGAATGTTGTCATCAAGTCCTTTAGTTGTATTTCATTCGTTGTGGACAATCTTCTATTCTATCCCATTATGTAAATACATTCCAAGGGGCCCAAATAATGATAGTGGAGTATCACTGTTGCCTAATATTACTGACACCGTTAGCCCTCTAGCTAACATAATGCTGTAACAGACATTATCTTTGCTACATCTCTACTCGACCAC
Organism: Membranipora membranacea; assembly: GCA_914767715.1. Classification (NCBI taxonomy): domain Eukaryota; kingdom Metazoa; phylum Bryozoa; class Gymnolaemata; order Cheilostomatida; family Membraniporidae; genus Membranipora; species Membranipora membranacea. The sequence goes on from OU612074.1 coordinate 13,111,575, forward strand.
ATTGTTTCCCAGACATGAAAATCTCTAACATCTTGATCATCTTAAGTGTTATCCAGCCAGATATGATATGTAGTAAAGGACTCTCAAAACTTGATTTACGGGGTTCACTTCCCTGTACAGGGAAGGGGAGGGGTATTCGGTTTGAAAGAGTGGCAATTAATTGGTATGTTTCTCATGCGCAAGCCCGTATCCATATACAACAGTAGCAACGGGCTGTCAAAAATACCGTTCATTCGGGTCTCAACTGTAAACAGGACCACCCAAGCAAGCTTTCATAACCCCTGGACTTAGTCTGTCTTGACAAGCTTTGTTCGGTGCGGGCTTGTCAAGACAGACTACCCTAGACTAAGATCCATCCAGATTATGATGCTACCATTATACACAGTCAAAGCAGAGAGTATAATTACCCATCCATCAAACCTCAACATCGACCAACGTGTGCCAGGACATACTCATTATGGACTGGTTTAATTACTGGCCAAACATGATTTATAGCTTATTCTTTGTATCAAGCGCTCCAATAATAGGCTTTCTATAAGCTATTTTGCAAGGGCAAAAAATGCAGGTGAGAAAGCAGTTGTTGATGCAGTTATGCAAAACTTGCGCAATTGATTTAATTTTTAATGACCCTGTGTTAGATCCTTAAGGCAAAAGAAACTGGCTCTCAACCCCTAATCCTATTGTTGTGAAATTGTATTTTTTTGTGAAAGTTGTGATGTTCCAGACTAACATTAGACTCTCTCTTAATTGTATCTGAGAACATCTTTAGACATACATGTATATGGATATGTATATTGCTAAAAGAAGATCAAGCATTTAATTCCGGGAATTAGTAAAAAAAACACCGTAACAAAAAAATGTCTATTAGGTGTGTTCAGATATTTAAGTCGGGAGAAAAGTTTAAAAGTTTGAGCCATGTTGACTGTTTACTATCTCTATTTCATGCTTACATCAGAGTTCCTAAGATATGTCACATCATTAAGGATTTATTGTTAGGCATTATGATACAGAGGCGTTGTCAACCAGTGACAGGTTCAAAAATACACTCTAATTTCCACCCTGCGAGAATAATTGGAGATTTGCCAAATCAATAAGCGGCAAACCGCTACCTTTGCCAACAATTCTTAATTTAATTTAGCTTATGAAGGAGGGTGCCCGTGGGCCCCGCGGGCCCCGTGGGCATTCCTTGCTACCACTGAACACTGATGTGTCCAGGACTCCAGGTTGGTTAAGAACTTGTGGGTAAAATCCCATGTGAAGATAACAATGACTGTAATGAGTCAAACTTGTGACTTTCATCCATGAAAATTATATTGTCTTTTATTTTCTGCCAGTTAATATAAGTCATCATATCTATTTCGGAACAAAGAAAGGATTTGTGGCTATCTGCTGCAGCAAAATGCTGTTATTTGATCAGTGCTGATTATTCTCCCAATGACTCAACACTTACCATTAATTGACTTTTTGACACATGAGGATGTTGTTTTTGACATCTCCTCTCTAGTTCTCACCTGCTCCTGCCAGACACCTGACAGGCATTGCTAGGTGATGGTAATATTTGGAGTAACTTTGGAGACGGTTACATCTGACTGGATGTATAACCAGTCTGTTACAGCCTACTATTAAAACCTTCAACTGTGCCAGACTGGGTTTAAACCTGCTACCATATTATATTTAAACTGCCACGTTGCACCCTCAAAAGGACAATCACATGTCTGAAACTTTGCCGAATACATTTTTAAAATTGTGAAGTTGAAAACCGGAGTACATCACTGTTGTCAAAAAGCAAATTGTATCACATTTTGTGATTTCTTCAGATTTCTCGCTGAGATGGTTTAACAAATCTTCACCGATGGCTAAGTTTTAACTATTTTGAATCTCTCTTCTCGTAGCTATCATACTTTTGCAGACTTACTTTCTCACAACTTTGTTCATGATAGCAGCAATAATCTTATTTACACTTCACCACCACGCCCTTCCATGAGTTGTCCTACAGGAATGCATATGCTGTGTATAGATCCTGAATGTTACAATCACATTTCTCTCTTAGTTTGATCCGTTTCAGTTCATAAGGGCGTGTTCAGTGATCAGTGGTTATTTCCAGCCAGTTCACAAACAGAACTCAACATAGGAAGTGAATGTTGCAACATTATGCACTCGTTCATCTAAGCCTCAAAACCACATACATGTAAAACAATCGCCCTTAAAAATGTTTAAACTAATAAAATATTATTCTTGTGCTTCCACTGTATTTAAATCTAGATGACACGTTAGTATTAGCATCGTTTCATTCATCAAACAGCTCTCCAGGAAACAGACCTCTTTGTCTCTATCTGGAGTTTCAACTCCAGCATAATATGAGGTGTAATTGACTATCATCCCACAATGCAACTATTTGAATTTTGTTATGCCAAAATCATGTCAGTGAAGAAAGACACCTCACCAATGTCTAAAATTTTAGGACAGGAAAATTTGCAAAGAATGCTAAATGCAAGATTTGCAGGTAATAGACATCTTCAATGAAAATGGGCTGTTCTGCAGTCGAATATTGAGACTGACGTATGCCACAGATGTCTATCAAATTTTAAACCAATCGATATCTTTGTCCACCAATAATAAGTTATTGTTCTTGTTTTGATTGCAGCATCTGCCAAGCCCAGGTGATGGAACATTTTTGCCTCCATCATACGAGGAGATTTGTAATGGAGTAGAGAACTCAGCATATGTTTCCTCATCAACGATGACAATCAATATGGATGATGAATTACCAGACTACTTATCCGTTACATCAAACCCAGCAGCCCCTGGCTCTAACGTGCACAGTCACCGGGGATCAATGGTCTTATCTACATTCTACAGCGCTGCTAGTGATAACCATAGTACCAGGAGATCATCTACACTATCTGTAGAAAATGACAGTGATTCTGAGTGTGAAGAGAGCGATGAGAACAATGGGGTATCTCAACAAAGAGAGGACAACTCTATAAATGGTGCTCAAACCAATAATGTTCATATTATGGTGCCTGCTAGCTCTTAGATTGATCCAGTCTCTTATTGTCATGCGCTTGAAATAATGCCAAAATGAACCAGTGACTTTGACAATAAGAATCAGCCCACATATTGACTGGAATTCCGAAACTTGGGCATTTTGCCCACCATGGTGTTATTTATTCTTATCTATTTGAGCTCTAGGATTTATCAGCTGAGCTCTCTCAGCTTCTAATTTGGTCAACGTGATCAGATAATGTCCGCTTCAAAGTCAGAAGAATTTCCTTCGCACCTAAAATTGAGTCTAAACAGCTGATTCAAACTCTAAGGACATGTTACTACAAAAACATCTTCCTTAAATAAGATGATAAGTCAAAAGGAAATATTTTCTTAGAAATCTTTAGTCCCATGATGGAATCAAGAGGAAATGCAAGTCGTAAAACAGCTGGAGTTGGATGCTCAGCTGTATTAGTAAACTGTCATTCTTTACCACTGAAAAGTTAAATGTCAATCAGACAGGAAATGAATTAGCTCAGTGAGTCATTAACGAGTCATTTCTGTTCAAACTTTAGCCTGGATGACTAACTGATCTCCTCCACTCTACTACTTGAAGCTGAACGTAAACTATTTTATCTGAATAGAAATGGACATCTACTTACAGCAATGCAGACTGGATATCTGTATGTAGCCTATATTGGTATTTCTGCAGCAGCGCTTGATCAAAGGAGATTATACAACTTTGCACCATCAAGAATAAGCTTTCAACTAGTATATTACTCAGATTGAGTTATGATCTCTTGATAATTATATTTCTGACTTATATAATATCCCATACTGCTGGCTGTTGGTTCCAAACAGGCTATTCTTTTACCATTTTATTAATCACCATTATACACGGTGCTTACATTTCACATTACAAATATATTCTCGTACACGGATAGATTTATTTACATTCCTCTCTTTGTACAGTTTACCCTTCAGAATCTTTTCCCGTTTTACCCAAATCCCAGTACACGGTCCATGGTAATTCGGTTTTATATTTTTATTTGTTTATCAAAGTGCAGAGTTGTGTCCTCTGTTTTGCAGTTAAGGGTAACTCGCATATTGGATACTTTCAAAGAGTAAATGCTATTTTTGTATTGTATAGAATTGTGTGGAGAAAACTTATCAAACTTTTAGTCGGTATATCATTTATAGTCTAATTACAAAGAAACTATTAAAACACTATGTATAACAGCCCAAAATGCATGTTAGTGCCAGTTTAGCAATGAGATCCACTGAGAATGGTTCAGTTAAATGGAGGATTAAAATGAGATGGTCACATCACACACTACATCCCAAAACATGGGCGGCGAAATATTTGTTGCCACAAGGGCGAAGCCGCAATATCTGCGCCAGGGTGTTTCTGTTTGCAGACAGGTCGGAGCACACCTGGGGGCAGGTCGGAGCACACCTGGGATGTTTCTGTTTGCAGACAGGTCGGAGCACACCTGGGGGCCAACCTAACCCCAGTAATTGATTGACTGCAGGGATTCGAACCCACTACCTTCAACACTTGCATGCGCCCGGGACGCTAACCAACTGAGCCAACTCCTACTCCAAGATCTAATCTTGGGTAGTTAGAATATTTGTAGATTATTAGCTCATATCCATCCATTGGACAAGATCTATGTAATGTCAGACATCAAAAGGTATAATGAATGATGAAAGTAAGGAGGTGATGTACCAAATGTGGATCCACAGAGGTCATACCACTCACATGTCCTGTCTACATTATCAGGTTCAGCTAAGCCACATAAATATAAAGGGAGATCGCCAACCATTGTCTTCTGCAAAACACTGAGGGTCTCTCTTACTCAGCGAGAATCCTTAATTTTCTGCAGAGTTATTTCAGTTCAATCAAAGAATGAACTCTCCCTCATCGTTCAATGAGCACCAAACCATTAGGGAATGAAAAAAATGCATTGCGATCATCTGGCTTCAAAGTTTGGATTCAAACGCACCATAACCACCCTACATGTAGTTTAAGTGAGATTAACCGACTACTCGTAGAGGAGATGAATTCAAATGAGTAAATCCCCACGACTAGAATTTGTCTACACAAAAACGTTCAAGTGTTGAGATAGCAGGATAAAAAACTTCCATGAACGAGATGCAAAATTCAACGCATTTTACAGAAAAGTAGCGGAGTGAGGATCATTTACATTTGATCATTTGATTTGATTCATTCCGTTTTATTAAATATAACAAAAAAACTAGAAAAGACATCATCAACAGCTCAGAGGGCTTGGTTCTCAGTCTAAATCTAGTACAATAACACTCACATTACTAATATCGATAGTGCAAAATGCTTTACATAATCGGAGAACAAGTTACAAATAATATTATCTATCTGAAGCTCTGTTTGTTAGGAACAAGCCTTTTGAGTGGACTCTCCTAAAATCCTATACAGGGGAGATTTCCAGGCTAAGAAAATATTTTATAAAAACATCATGCAAGAGAAGATAATCTTGGTAATAATAGCTCATCATAAAATAAATTAGCTTAAAATTAACTCATCAAAATCACAGATTATCATCAGCTGAATAAGACTAGAACTGCCATAAATATCATAAGTATAATAGTAGGAGTTGTCAGCTACCAAATTAAGGTCCAGACAACTCCATGAAATGAGATTAGATCCTCTATTACTTGATTCAACTTATCTGATGATGCTAAGGACAAGGATATCGTTGAGCTGCATATGAAGGACTAGGAAAACATACATCTCACCTTGTTATCAGGAGACAAATCAAAGAAAGCTTAAAGACCGGCCGGGCCTGACTGACTTGTGACGATATATATCACACCTCAGTCCCTCCCTAAATCTTTAATGTGGATTTAGGTTCTGCATTCATCAAAATACTTTGTCAACAAGCACAAATTCTTACAGTAGGCATAAAGCCCAAGCAAGGATTGTGCAATAATTAAAGCAGCAGTATAGGATTGATTGACAGTTTGAAGTCCCCATTGTTTTAAAACTATTTATCTCCCAAAGACACCATTATTACCACCGAAAATGTTACCGCCTCCACCGCCTAATAAACCGCCGTCAAATCCGTTTCCAGCTCCAAAGTTGTCAAAGCCGTTAGCGAATCCTCCAGCAAAGTTAGTAAAGTCCTGGGCCTGTAGCTGGAATTGATCTTGTTTCTTAACTCCTTCTGCAGCGTTTAGTATTCCTTCTTGAGCATCCTGAAGGTGACAATTTAATTATAATATAACAAAAGCGTGTTAATACTATATTCGCAACTAAGCGGCCATTGTCCTGTTTGGGCGGCCGTGGAAAATGTGTCTATGTTATTTACTGGATGATGTTGTCGTATTAATACTTATAAAAGTAGTTACAAATTCTTATAGCAATCGGCAAATATCGTTGGTTCGAATAAAGAACCTAGACAGGAAGTACATACCGCTGCACTAATGGCGTCCAAGTCGTTAACTTCAGCCTGATCTATAGCCTCAGCATCTAACAAATCGGCAGCATCAAGAGAATCGGCAGCGCTTATCTTAAATCCTGAATCTGCCTTCTTTCCGCTACTTTTTGATAAGGCTGCATTTTCTTTGTGATAGTTCTCTTGTGCCAGATTAAGTCCTACAAAATACAAGGCAAAATTTTCTATAAAGTTATGAAAATGGTTGTGATGACAAAGAAATCATGTTATCCTCAGTGTATTTGTTGCTATTGTAGTGTAGCAAATCGTATTATTGAGTCCTGCACAAAAATCCTATGTGCAGTGGTATTGAGGATTCAATATTTTTAATGCCATACATAACTTATTGTCTGACCGTCTAAACACTTATGCCTACTCATTTCAAAAAGTTCTGCAAAACTATTGAGCTTTTGGGCCAATCAAATTCAATTATCTCGGTATGAAAATCCTTTTATCAAAACTAATGAATAGCCAAAATTTTGACTGAGTTCTAAAGCACACTGACTGCCCATGGTTGATTAACGTTATGTCTTACCAAATTTGTTAGCCTTGTTGATAGAAGCAGCAGCATCAGTATCGTCAAACACGGCAGCATTTTCATAATGGGCAGCATCGACAGCTTCTGATTTCTGTAGCTGTTGTCCTGTGCTGACTCGAGCTCCCTGGTTCTTACGAGCCTGGCGTAAAGCCTTAGCATCTAGTCTCTGTATGATAAAGTATTATGGCATTAAGGCATATCCATATCATTGGCAGCTTGTCCTGCAATAATGCCCTCAATAGATTATTTTTGTTGCAAAAACGGGCTTTGCGCATTATCGCAAATCTGCATTACATCCCATATTATCTCACTCAAACCGAATCCATTACACAACCATTACAACTCCTACCTCTTCCTAAGCTTGTTTGTTATTTCACTTCACTTTTTGTGCATAAGATAAACAATTTTTTGACACCTCCATTTCTATATAGAGGATTTAAAGACAATACCAAGTTCAATTTTCGTGATAAAAATTTACTTTTATATCATACAGACAATCTAAGATACAAAGTTTCTGCTTCATACAATTCTTTACCGTTACATTTGAGATCTAAAGAGAAGTTCAGTTCATTCAAAACTTTACTATTCAACCATATATTATCGACTTGACCAACATCATTGATGATATTATTTCCTTTCTGTTTCTCTTTTTTTGTTTTAAAATTTTTTTTCTGGCACTGAGTGCAGAACATTTCGAATGAGATGACTTTGGTTGCCAATAAAAGTATATAATATACAGTATGCGTATGAGGATGTGGGTTTTATACCCATATGTGATTTACATTGTTCTTATATAGCCTGACATACTGGTGTATCAACAATAACTGGTACCATACTTAGATAACATTGTTTCTCTTATATGCTATTGCTTTGTATATAATCCACAAAATCAAAATAGCTTGTGAAGCCTGAATATTTTAACACATAACATGAGCCTCACAAATTATGGGAGTTCTCATCTCTTGTTCAAAAGGAAAAGACAACTTTCTGTTCCATCTCATAATGATAACGTAGAATTACTTACAGCTTGTTTTCTTGCAGCTTTCTCAAGTTGAGCCTGAGTTAGCCCAGCATTGTTTTGTGCCAAGTTTAGTGCAGCATTCTGTTGAAGTTGTACCTGTTGCTCTGCAGCCCCAACTGCAGCACCCCCAACAGCAGCACCCCCAACAGCAGCACCCCCAACAACCGGGACAATGACTGGACCAGCCCCTACAACGTTGGCGGCTGCAGCAACAGGAAGGTTTCGGTTAGCGAGACGTTGTGCCCTCCGATTGGCTTTTTGAGCAGCAGTGAGTTTTGCTGCTGAGGCCAGACACACGAGAGCCATAAGAGCTAACAAGATAGATGACTTATACATGTTGATGATGATAATCTGAAAGCATGAAGAATTATCAATACATTAATATACAATACAATACAATACAATACAATACAATACAATACAATACAATACAATACAATACAATACAATACAATACAATACAATACAATTCATTTAGAGCAAATATAGATATGAATATAGAGAATGAACTTCAAGAGAGACAGCTTGATTGCATCAATACATGACAAAAATTCTTTGACAGTAGACATTTTGAACCTCAAACTGTTGGAGCATCTTCAATGGAATTTTTTTCTATTTAATTTGGCAGCATATAAAAATATATTTCAGAAAACGAGTGAAGTAATTGTATATGAAGGATATTTTGTGACTGCTGACTGTATACCTGTGATTTTCTGTAAATAAGAAAGGAGACCAGCTCTGTTCTTTGAGAATCTTCCAGCGATTTGATTGATCCTGTCGAATGTCCGCATATTTATACATATCTTCTACCATCTCAGATATCTACTAAGGAAGCAGAATAACACCGGTCATCCTGGGAATGTTACATAACTTCATTAGCGGATTGACCGAGGACGACCTGTCATATTAAGGACTCCTTGGTTCATTATGATTCTCTAAGTGACCTGTCCTGACCATATTACCGCATAGAATATTCCGGAATGCCACCATCTAGGTTTGATGTGATTGCGACAAATTCACTCTCATATTTTACTTACAAGGTAGTAAGATTGCTGTTAGGTTTCTGGTTGGAATTTTCCGGATGGGATTAGTTAGGTCATGAAATAAAGACAAAGTATGTATCAGGATTTACAGGATAAGGAAATCCTCGATGGGAACCTCATTATTTCACATGAAGTGACAATCAGACATACCTTTAATAGAGCGCCTGCACATCTTAATATGGCCATTCAATTTACTGCCAATTCATCATCATTACTTTACCACTTTCAGAGGATAAGCTGAAATGAAGGAATCTTTCTATGATGACTCATCCAGGTGTGTCAAGGATAAGAATATTACCGTTATTTATTATTGTACAGGAAGGTGTGCTCTGCTAACTCAACAAGACCTCTCAGGGACATCACAAAAATCAGCTGCACTGTTGATTTCGCTTTACTTTTTTGTTCTAAAAAATGTGTATTCCCATCCTTTTTCAGAGCTAGAGCCAATTTCCCCCTTCTGAGCAGGCTTGACAATACTAAGTGAACCAACATTTTCCTAAATTTGATGTTGACATAAAATACATACAGAATTTTGCCACAACTCGAAATGAAACCAGGAATATTCTTGGCATAGAGTGTGATCATCAAGGTTGGTGTCTTAAACCAAATTCTTCTCTGTGTAAATGGACATAAGATAGGGGGACAGGTTCACTACTCTAAGGGTTTTAAGACCAGACTGGGATGTGAATCAGCGTATCTCAACTATTTCCCGCAATGCAACTTTATAGAGATTCCAGATTAAACACAGCCTAGATTTTTATTTGCAGTTTCAGTGAGTGGGAACTGGTAGGAACTGCATACCCAAAATGAAATGTAGAGGAAAGCGCTTAGAAAAGAGTTCCCACTGGATTCTTTGCAAAAAACTGTGTAAAGATTTCCTTTTTGACCAGATATCAAACATCAATCATTTTAATACAGATTTATATTTCTGCATAATTGTTACGCTCAACATGCATTGAATTGCAAAGCTTTTGAATACGGACACTACACCAACCCTTCCCCACCCTCTCCGGCACAGTTCTGTCGACCCAGACAATAGGGCATCCACAAACGCAGAAACCCACACATAGTAGAACACTGACTATTTGGGGGTAGAATGTAATATTTCCAGCCCCATTTTACATTGCCTCTTACATACCAAAACACTGTATGAGAATTGTTTTTACTCATATATTGCTCTTCACTTGAATTCCACACCCACTCAACCAAATTCACAGAAACTTAAAAAAGAAAATTAATTCCAGAGCAAGCTTTGAGCCATTAAAATAACTGTCTGCTTTGATCAAAATCAGTGTTAACACCCTAAATGAACCACGCCTTAAGTTAATGGGTACCATCTCATCCCCAGGCTAGCTCGGATATCGCCCCCGACCTTTATCAAGATCAGGAGAGAATGAGGCTAACATTAAATTGAAAGCGTATAGAGAATTGACACCATAGCACGTAGGCTCTGCGCAGGGGCCCTGGGACTTAGACGTCTTTACTCTGGCAATGCCCAGTATCAAGGTGGTTGATACTGGACATTGGCAAAGGGAAGACATGTAAGTCCAAGGGGCCCATGGATCTGCGCTACAGCGTAATTATTTGAAGTAAATCTCAATAAACCATCTGATTGTGCACAAAACAGGAAATTTTTCTACTATCTAGTTTTATAAATCAGCAAACTATCTCGAATTCAGTAACATATTCATCATACTCTCATACCCAAACATGAAAACAATGCAGTGTGTATGTATGACTGGACTACGTAGCCTTCTAATGTTATCTCAGCTAAGATCAAAGAAGATATGTTGTCTATTGAGGGTCTGGTTAACTTCAGCAGTACGCCGGTTGAAGTCAGCCTGCTTCTTTTACCCGGACATGTATATGGCCTCTCATCACGTTCTGGATACATCATAGTTTTTGCATCACAACTTCAGTATGAGGATTCAGAAAACTTTGCTGTTTCTTTAGAGCCAGCCTGAATCTTATGTATATATCGCAAATCCCTCAAGTACACTTTTAATTTTCATTGATGATTTCCTTGCATAACTACATAAGTAATAAGTATTAGTGTTATTATTTTTATATGTTTGTTTTTTGTATTTTAACCTGTTTTCTGGACAGCTGTTGAACATGATAGAATAGGTTTGCCTATGTCATAGAGTGAAAGTATAAAAGATGAGCTGTGATCAAATTTGCAGTTCATCAGTTGCATCCTTTATACGGTTGAATTTGAAAATGGCTGTTGGCTATAAGTTTATATGACAACACAAAAATAAGATTGGGAGGTGCTACTGCTAGCCTTGTCACTTGACTACAGGCTAGGGAGGTGCTGCATACTGACAAGGCTAGGGAGGTGCTGCATACTGACAAGGCTAGGGAGGTGCTGCATACTGACAAGGCTAGGGAGGTGCTGCATACTGACAAGGCTAGGGAGGTGCTGCATACTGACAAGGCTAGGGAGGTGCTGCATACTGACAAGGCTAGGGAGGTGCTGCATACTGACAAGGCTAGGAAGGTGCTGCATCCATCAGCTATCAATCAAGCCTCACATAACAGTCAGAAGATAATGACTGCAATGGAGTTAAGAATATTTGTGTGTTTTATGCCTTACAGACGATAAAAACAAGACGGTACCAATGGTACTGGTTGGTGATCACGGATTAACGCTGAGCGGGAGACATCAGTCTTAACCTTTCTTTATCCCATATCATGGCAGATTATCTCAAATAGGGCTGCGACATCTAATTGCACAGGATAATCTCTAATCTAAGGATGATAAATTACTACATTAGTATTTTTTTATGATCAGAGTAATGGTTGTGGTTTGTAGATTATCTCTGCGCATGGTACCAGCCGACACGTAACCAATATCTGCCTTCTACTCGACTATTAAGAGCAGAAAGGGCTGTAGAAGACCATTTAAGAAGAAATCTAGAGCATTTCATCACCTTTTATTTAGTTATACATTTAATATCTCATGGCAAAAAGTGTGTAAATTAAAAAAATACAAAATATAGTCAACCACTAGGCCAACACCGAGAATAAAAACAATTGGTTCAAAGTTTATATGCAAAGCAATCCTTGCCAAGGATGTTGAAAAAATACTAAAACCAGCGTTCAGAAAAAGTCAATGCCTTAAACTAGCGCAGAAGTTATAAAATTTTCTTGCTGTGAGTAAATCATGCCACTCATATTCAGGCAAAATGTATTATCATTACGCCATCATGATAAATGCTGCTGCTGCTGCTGTCGGTTGGGATAATGAGTCATCCCTCCTGAATTTTAGCATGGTAATCATAAAAACTGTTACACAAGATAGAAAGAAAAAGCGAGATAGAATACTGCTTTATATGATTGACCTCATACTGATCTTACTCAGCTAAGTATCCACCTATCTACGTTTTTTGAGAAAGAAGCCCTGGCCTCCACCGGTGCTAAATATGCCTCCACTATTGCCGCCAAATCCACCAGTATTACCGAATCCACCAGTATTACCGAATCCACCAGTATTTCCAAACCCTCCTCCTCCTCCTCCTCCTAGGAGACTAATAATACTGATAACACCACTTCCACCATTGTTTCCAAATCCACCAGTGTTTCCAAATCCACCAGTGTTTCCAAATCCACCAGTGTTTCCAAATCCACCAGTATTTCCAAATCCTAATCCACCAGTATTTCCAAATCCGAATCCACCGCCATTGCCACCACCGAAACCACCTCCTGCTCCAAAACCAGCTCCATTATTTGCAACTCCTGCGTTTCCAACTCCATTGAGGATGGCAGCATCCTGAGCTTGAATGAAGGTGTTCTCTGCAACTCCGAGGTTATCTGCAGCTGCAAGTTGGTTCTGTTGTTGTAACTGAAAAACAAGATGGCATACAAAGAATATAATAGTTAAAGTCTGATGTTTGATAACTTCCTTTGTCTAAATAGACCATATTTTGGCTGTAATGGAGCTCAGCTGAACTTCTTCATGAGTTACATATGTGCCAAATCTTCTTATTTTCAACTTGCAATGATAAATAAGTTCTTGAAGTTTAGCAAACTAGAGTGTTTGGTATAGATTAAGCATAATAAGATATACTCTTTAATCTAATGCATATCATGCACCTATCCCTAAACTTTGAAATGAAGTCAAAAGGAGTGGGATGTTTTTGTAATAAATACACAATTTGTAGACAACAAATAATAGCAAGTTCGGGCAACCCATGCCATGCTTCAGTGGCTTCAGGCCATATTCATGAACATGACACTATTAGTTTTGTCCCAAATGAGCATTAGCAGATAGTTTGTTGCATTTCTGCATTGCATTGAGAAAGTCTGACCAATGGTTTAGTTCATTGGTCTGATTGACAATGTATTGATAACTCCAATATAGGATTTCAAACATGGCTGGGACATTGTAACCAGCAGACTAAGACAAAATATCCGTGTATGAATTAAGTTAAATCTAAATGGATCAAATATCTTTGACTTCTACATATCAGAACATATATAAATACTGACTTGTGCCTGGATAGCTTGCTGGTCTTTTATTTGAGCTTGCTCAAAAGCTTCACCCTGAAGGGCATCCTGTCTAGCTTTATTGTCGACGACCTGTAATAGCTGGCCGGAGTCAAGCTTAGCTCCCTCTGAGAGAGAGAAAGCTCCTTTCTCATCCTTATAACTGTCATCTGAGAACGCAAGCTCTGTCAACAAAACAAGTAGGCTGTAAGTCAAGTTCATGTGTAAGCATGGGCGTCAGAAGGATTTACCAAGGGGTGCTCCTTTTAGCTGTGGAGTAGTTAGTGGCATGTGTAAGCGGGGAGGGTGCGGGAGGGGCGCCCAAGCGCCGTCCTGCTTACGGAAATTTTTTGAAATTCGAGACCCAAAAAGAGACATTCTGGTACATACCAGCCAACCTTTATGGATGAGCAACACAAAGCATGATACCAAAAATATTTAACAGCAACAGCCTCTTGCCCGGGCCCCGATTGAAAGTTCTAGCGATAAAAGAAAACATTGAGTTCCAATTGTTAAAAAAAATTTTTTTTAAACCTCCAAAGGGGTGCTCACTTGAGCACCCTGAGCACCCCTTCTGACGCCCATGTGTGTAAGTCAAGGTCATATGTAAGTCAACAAAAGGCATCAAGCTTCAAATCTGAAGGCTCTGTTGAATGAGTATGTGTTCCTGGCATAATAATTCTCTAATGCAGGAAAAGGGAAATAGAAAAATTTTGAAGATCAGGGTTGAGACTGCTATAGGTAACCTATAGAATTCGAATGCACTTGGCTTGAGATCATCGAATACATGTGTTGAATAAATTTTGGTACCCAAATAATTTTATATTTTGAAAGACTGATTATGTAATTATGATCAAAGAGAATTTCAGTTCAGCAAATTCACTATCAGCAATTAGTTCAAACTCCTATCTACAGTACAGTGAACAGTGATTAGTGTACAGTGTACAGTGATAACATGATTATACTTACGGATTTTGTTGCCCGCTCTCTTCTGGCTAGCAACGTCAACTCCTCCAAATACTGCAGCCTCAGTATAGTCTCCAGCATTAACACCACTATCTTTGGCTACCTGTGATCTTGCACCCAATCTCTCACCTTGGTTTACAGCCACACCTTGGTTATTCCCTGCACTTAAACCCTAGAAGTAAAAGGCAGATAGATCATAGTATATAAAACACAGTGAGACTTTGTGAGATGTGCCAGGATTGTATATTTTGCACTTAATCAGGTCCCAATCTCCATATTTATAATCGAGGGCGTGTGATAGATTCCAGATACTCTTTTTTGCGACTTTTTTTTTTCAGTTTGATGGAGTCAGTGTATGGTGAATATCCATTCACTGTATTTCTTCTCAATAAAACACATATAAACACATTTATTAAGTCTATTATAAAACATCACTGAGAACTTTCTTTTCTAATATGGCTCGTAACGTACCAGTCTCTCTGCGTCGGCGGCCTGGAGAGCTTGGTTTTGTTGAAGTTGTCTTTGACTTCCAGCATTAATTCCTGCTTCACTCGCTGCGCCGATTCCGACCTGGTCAACGACTCCCTGAGCATGAGCTGACCATGTACAGCAGTATACAGCCAAAAGGCTAAACGCTACGATACCTTTCATAGTTCACTTTCTTCTTATCTATGTCTGCAGAGAAAAGGATAGATGGGTATAACAATCATCCATATACATGAATAAAGTTACAGCTCACTTGTACATAGGTACAGTTTTTTTGATTGCTTTTCTGAACAGTTATGAATTGGATTCCTATATCTATATATACGTCATAGGAAAGTACATACACACCACCAAAAACTTGTCGTCTGGCGCTCTCGTCATTTAAGTGTCACACATATCGTGTCACACATGTCGTGTCACGCATGTCGCATCTTTATATATTATAGCTTCGGTAATTGTTTAAGACAAATTGTTATGATATTCCAGAACAGTCTATTCTCACCTCACAGCGATTGAAACGTACACAAGTTAAAATTACCACTGAACATGAAAACAAAGAAAGCATTACAAATGGAATGATCTATCAAAAACAAACTTTGAAATAGATATCACTGAGAGTTGGAAGAAAATCCACCCTACCTGCTAAATATGCCGAGGCCAGCCCAGATAAAGTCAGACTTGCAATAGAAGAGAAGCGTGGGGTAAGGAAATCTACCAGAGATCTGTCTCATTCTCCAACAATGTCCTCTTTTTATACCCAAATCACACATAAACATCGGTATTCTGTATGCTGCTGTAATCTACTGTATATACCCTCTACAGCGCATGCTGTCAACATACACATAGCTGCAAGCTCTTGTACAAGCAGGCCAATAGTGCAATTCTTAGGAGCACTTCCAAACTTACGAAAATCACTTAATTATCTCATTGATTAAAGTTTACAACCATTGTTAAACATTGAAAAGTTGTCACTTCATGATGCCAGAATGACAAACAGCGACCTTTTCTCCCAGCTCAGATTGGTGTTGTACTGTAGGCTATTAATGTAATTAAGAACAATTAATGGCTATTAGCGGAAAATTTTACTTTCAAGTACAATAAGATGTAATTAGATGTGCTGAAATCCTCGGGTGTAGGGTACGCCCTGAGGATAATCTCTCTTAATAATATGCCATCAATATAAACTGTGATTTAGAGTCATTTAGCCCTGGGAGCTAAGCTGTAAGAGGTGAGTGTCACAACCCCCCCTCTCAACACATAACCTTCAAGCTTGCTTTTCTTAAGCTAAACTTTTCCTATGGTTGGCTGACTATCAGTGTAAAAAACAAACTGCATTTCAATTACACCTCCTAGCCATACTGTCCCAATGAAACAAACATTTTGGGGTTTGCGGTGTTTGTATCACCATCGGCGGAAAGAAATTGCCAAGTAACATATGATATACGTATGATTGATGTCTTGTTAGGAAACACCAGTAACTTTCTCTTGTAACAATATAGTGAGTCAGTTCCAAATCGAATCCCACCGTAATGGAAAGTCAGCCAATCATTGAAAACATCGCAGGTTCCTGTTTCTGAATGTGATGTGACCAAACAGCCACGGAGATAAGATATATGCTTTATTAGTATGGCAGAGGATCTAGTCATGTTAAACTGTGAGAAACCTGCCTCCCTATAATAATAAAAAAACAATCTTAGTGCTACGACATGTTATCAAATTTTATTATTATGAAATTTGTCATTTTGCCATGATAAAAATCTTTACAAGATTATCTCAATACTGCGGGTAACAAGGTTGCTTTGTTTCACACCTACCCGTGGTAAAAATTGGCGTTTGCAAATAACTTAATCCGTATGGTTTCTAATCCTTGTTTAAGAGGATAAAGGATTATCAGTAATCGTTTTCTCTGATGACAAGGTAAGACTGTCCTGTATCACATTCAGATCATTCTAGGATTCAAATGCTGTTTTAGTTGAAAACTCTTAGGGTACACACACCTTCATCAAATTATCTGGATCAGCTCATATACAGGTAAATCCAGACCATATTATACAATCTCTTCGGTCTTATTAGCTACTGATTATATCTAATTCATTGAAGTGGTTACCATAGATTAAGTTTTCATTCCTATTTTACTTATTGCACTAGATTTATGTGAAAAGAAGACCATGTTAGATAACCCTGCTCAAAGTGAGAGTTTTCTTCTTTTAAAAAATGTTTGGACAACTCCGAATCAATAATGATAGATTTGACATCGGAATATCAGAATATATCAGTCACAGTAAGCCATAAATTGGGATCAAGTCACATCATTATTTTCTGTTTTATTTCTGACACCAGAATTGCTCAAAATCCAACAGGAGAGATGGATTGAAAATGAATGAAAATAAAAGAATGCAATTTCAAATTTAGAAATCAAGATAAACATAAGTATTATATGGTATATGGTATTATATTGGTTTAGCGCAAGCTCTGTTCTACTCAGGTGGTATAAAAAAGTGACACTATAACCCAAACAAAATCAACCTGTACAAAAACACAATCTGCCTGTGGGGATGTCAATGTCATATACTCATATTCAGGCAATGCAGCATATTGCCATCATGATAAGTAAACCATTAGCTTATATTAGTAAGGAGAGTTGTTTGCATATGAAGAAATAGCTGAAATTTGAATAAATACTGATTGGCTGGATTTTTGCTTGTATTCATTTTAGTCTAGTCTATCTCCTTTTTGCTCCAATTCCAAATCCTGTGTCGAAAAAGTCACCACTACTCCCACTGAAGATCGTTCCTCCATTGCTTGAGAAGACACCTCCGCCTCCATTGTTTGATAAGATACCACCACCTCCGATGTTTGAGAAGCCTCCACCACCTCCGATGTTTGTAAATCCTCCTCCATTGGTTAAAAGGCCACCTCCGTTTCCAATGTTTGTAATTCCCGCTACGCTGTTGAAAATACTTCCTTGCAATCCATTTCCAATCACCTGATTGCCACCTCCAACTCCTTGAAGGCCACCAAAGACCTGATTACCACCGAACCCACCGACAGCCCCACCAAATCCTCCGACAGCCCCACCGAACCCACCGACAGCCCCACCGAATCCTCCGGCAGCCCCACCATTGAGGGAGGAGGCATCCTGAGCTTGTAAGATGGTATTGTCAGCGAAAGCCAGATTATCTTTGGCATCAAGAGTGTTTTGTTGGGCAAGCTGCAAAATAAAAACAGATGAGGTGAGATGGATACAATAGTGTGTACTGTTGTTGATAACTTTATCCATCTTCTGAACTGGATTTCCAATAGGAAAATAGGCTGATGTGATAAACAATCCCATATGTGGCGTGAAGTAACAATTGATCTCCGACCAGTAACGATATTTGCCATTCTAAAGTTCTCTAAGAATATAAGGGTGCTGCATTGGCACAATTGGGAGAGACTTACATTTGCGTTTAGGGCTGCCTGGTCAACAACTTGTGCTTGTTTGATCCCTTCTGCCGCAACATTTTCCTGCTTGGCCACGTTGTCGATGACTTGGAGTTGTTCACCTTTGCTCACCTTAGCTCCTTCGTCGAGGGAAAAGGCACCTTTCTCTGTTTTATAATCGTCTTCAGAAAATTGCAGTGCTGTAAACAAAGAGAGGAAACAATGTCTGTGAGTCTGGTAACCTTCATTTGTTGAAATAATCTGAATTTTAGGCAGATGTCTGTATGTTCAACATGAGCATCGAACATATTCATCTCTCATTATGACACCTGGTATGTATGGCTACAGAGTTCAAAGGCATGAAAAGTTGAGCTGCTACTAAACATGCTGATGAGATAAACATTACTGAAGACATCATGTTGGCTTACATAGTTTGAGACCCCAAAACCATTCCCCTGCCTTATAGCTCCTATCCCCGGCCAGACGACCAGCGGAAGGCTTGGTTAGCAAAATATGCCATATGCTATATGTATAGAACTGGTTCATATATAATCTTTTACACATGATTCATACTTATTACTGTGATAATCAGTTACATCTATCTGTTGTGCTGTGATATGCTCACTCCTGCATATTGTATCTCAGACTCCTGTTTAGATATAAACATTCAAATATAATTTTGTATAAGTGAGATATACTAACCGACTCTATTTCCTTTCGCCTTACTGCTAGCTGCATCAAAGTTTGAGAATTCTGCAGCGTCCTTGTAGTCTCCAAAGTTGACGCCGCTCTCTTTAAGTACCTTGTTACCTGCACTCACCTTCTCACCTACATTCTCTGCCACTGCCAGGTTATCAGCTGCATTCAAAGCCTAAAAGTGAAAATGGAATTTTATTAAAGTCGAAAGAAGTTTTATTAACTCATTATCGGGTACTACATCTCCAACCTACAATATTACACTTAGTGTGTAATATTACACTTAGTGTGTAATATTACACTTAGTGTGTAATATTACACTTAGTGTGTAATGAAACAGTTTGTTTTTGTAGATCATAATCAATAGGAAAATCAGCAGCAGCTGAAAGGTAAGTGATATACGGGCAATGGACGGTTACTGATATGCTTCGCTATAGGAAGTGCACAAAGCGATTAAGTTTCATTCTTTTCTCATCGATTGGAGCAAAATAATTTTGATATCATATCTAAAGAAAAAATTTAGTATAAAATATTGTTTAAGATATTTGGATGCTCACCACTTTCTCTGCGTTGCTTTTAGCTAAGTCAGTCTCTTGTCCCAGTTTGAACTGCTCCCCAGCGTTTAGTCCTGACTGGGTTTGGGCACTTACTCCTGCCTGCTGTTGATTCAACAGTTGGGCCTGAATTACTTGTGTACAGCAATAAAGTGCCACCAGGCTTGTTAGGGTGAATCTATTCATTCTTTTGATGTCGTTTTGTTTTATCGTCTGTAATATTAGAGAAACTGTGGAAATGAAGTAGATATAAAGTATACTCTATGAGTCCCATATGCCCAGTTCTGTATTTTTGCTGTCAGTCTAACCATAGTAAAATCTGAGTAGCAAAATGTCAGGTTTGCTCTTAAAAAAACATTTGGCCACTTCTCCCAGCGGGTTGGATTACAGATTCAGGGTGATTAACCAATATCAATATTTCATTTCGAAATATGTTTTTTGGGAAAGCAAACAAAACCTCAGTAGAGCCATTTGTCTTTGAACCCTGAACCTTTCAAATGAGGAACAGACACTCTATAAAGAGCTTGAAAAATCAAATCTGGCGCCAAACATCGGTCAGTGAGTAGTGGCAAGCCGATTGCGCTAAAGGATTTGGCCATCTTAACACCCCAAAAAGGAGTAACAGTGATTAGAATCATTTATACATAAGGATATGTTGATATCCAATATGGATATCCACAACACCTTTTGTATATCTTGTAAACAGAAACACAATATATATGATAGTTACAAACCTGTAAATGATGTTGAGACCAGCTCAGAATCAGACTGAATGATGGGAGGTTATCTCTGAAATCTACCGGAGATCTGATGAGTTATCTGGTCATGCTGAGATTATATACCCTAACCTGGTATCACTGTGTTCTATGTAAATAAACACGGATGCTGCTCCTTATCTTAAGTACTGTACATCCCCAGTATACCACACTTTGGTAGGAGATCGTATATGCGTGCTATGAGAATGTGGAGATATGTCCGTGAAAACAGTCAGCTTGACAATAATTTTGCTGGGGATATACAGTAGGTGTCAGTTGTTGGATTAACGTGTACCGCTTTGCGTTAATTAAACCTTGATAAAAACTAATATTTAAGCTGGGATCGCCTTATCTAAGATAATCTTCTCTAATCTCCTGACATTTATTTTTTATGCTCTATCATCGATTTTATTTACTGTGGTCATTGGTTATGGTTTAAGTTAAGGCGTGGCCTTAGAGTGATAATCGACGCTATCTCAAGGTGGTAAAAAATATACACAAAAAGGAAATTCATTCACAGACACGGCAGAATTAATTACTACTGTATTACATCATCAGATTTTAGGTATTATAAAGAAAAAAGGTATCAGATGGTTGGTTCAGAGTGATGATTTATCCAATCTTCAATAATTGTTAGACATGTCATAACAGTACAGATTAAAAGAATTATCCTAATAAAGTCTTAGACAGTCTGCTGAAGCCATCCGCGGCTGAAACACTTTTGATTTTTACAAAACAGCAAAAAAGGACCCTTTTTATTGTTGCGAAACTTGCAAGATACTAATTTTTACTGCATTAGATATTGGGAAATCATGTTATTGAAGAGAGATTTATGGGTTTGGGGTTTTGGCGCAAAAACTTACAAATATTGTACGAACAGATCAGTCAACAAAGCAGCAAAATGATGAATTTCTGAGTAATCCAACGTTGCAGCCTAAATACTAACAAATATCTGACTCTTCTGAGGGCAACCACAGAGTCAGATATTTGTTCACAAAAAAACAACACTACCAATATACTTAAATATCCAGGTACAGCATCTCGTATCACATTATGAGAGAGGTTAGTGATTTAGGATAAGTACTGCATTCACCTATTAGATGGCCAAATAGACGGATGTCTGATGATAAATAATGGATTATCCTCTCAATAATTAATATCCTCTAGCAGATTTACAACAACACAGTATTCTCAGTAACAATAAAAATCTTGTAGTATTAAAACCTTACATTAGATAGACGTCCCAGTATATATCACAAAGAGATTGTAGTTACGTTTCATGACTCATGACTTTTGTTAACAACTCTCAAAATTGGTAGCATTTTGCTGCAATTCTGAACCAGACTTTTGACTGCTGCAGCCTCAGTATAGCTTGTAAAGAATGTATTAAAACTTGTTTCACTTTGGCTTGTTCGCATAAACATGAAATTAAATAGAATTATGCGCTTGGTTATTGAAATCCGTGTTTAACCAAGACTGATCATCATTGGTTCCCACCACCACCACAACGATCCCCAGCGTAGTGGAATTGGAAAGTTTTGGTTGAGGTAACGTGTTTCCCACCAATATACTGAGCTGATCATTTCAAGAGATCAGAGGTTAGATCCTTGGTTAGGGGTGGAACGACTTCTTGAGGTTGGAGTTGGATTTCGGATACCAGACCTCTGGCGCGCACTTTTGCATTGTTTTATGATCTCAGGCTAACCAGTTTGCTGACATTAGCTATTACCCCTCTCTGCGTTCGAGTCAAGACAAGCACAGGAACGTATTCTGACATTTCTCTGTCCACGGTGGTGTTATACATATTGAGATTCAGTACCCCAGCTGGTTTGATTAATGGACATGGGTGGGGTTGGTTTCTTATAACCCCAGTATCAAAATCAGTTTCAGACACTCAAGCTGGATGTGATTGAGTAATACCATTAAAGAGAGGATTTGCTTGTCAACCTAGAATTTCTAATCCCAATATTAACGGACTGTCATTAGGCGAAATTGAGTATCTAACTCTTGGTGAAAAATTGATGATCAGAGAAAGGGTGATGCAATTTTAATAATGGCCAAATAACTATAAATTATTTCTTGAAAGGTAAACAATTAACAGATGGATCGTGAAAGAACAAATAAATATAAAGCTCCAAATTATTTTCTTTAGTTTAATTCTATCAAAAGCTAAATTTATTGCTATCACATCTGCTCCCATTCTATATCAGCATCTGCAATTATCACCTTTTTCCTCGCAATTTTAGTGATCATATTTATAACCTCTCACACTATGGAGACCCAATACTTAAGCCATGATTTATGACACCACTTTTTAATGTCTCTATGGACTAACTTCTCATGACAGCCATCTAAACACTGACGTCAAGGCATCACAGCGCAATGCAATTTGTGTCCCAGAAAAAATTCCTTCTGACCAAACAATTAAAGGATAGTAAGCTTAAGAACCACTTATCCTCAGCCTTCTCTTAAGGGCTTAATCCTTTTTCCCTTTTTTGTATCAAGTACTTACAGTTAACTTTTCTAGTTTGTTTTCCTTTCTTCCATGTACCCATCAGTATCACATTGTTACACCAGAGACCATTTCTCCAATAATATAACAAAAACTTACAAAGAGGAGAAATTCAACTGGCCCACTGATATATATATATATATATATATTTATATCATATTATATGGTTGAGGGGAACATATCTGACCCTGAACAAGCTTCCATGAGTGGTTGTTGGACCGCATTTTCTCATCTTTATAGGTAAGTCTTCACTTCGCGCATGTGCACCAAGGTTCAGATTCAGGTTGGTTATCTTCGCACCGTATGCAGCATTTGGATTAACCCAAATGTGTTTGAGTATCAAACTGAAAAGTCACCCCTGACTGGATAAAAGTTAGCTTCTTTAGGCAAAATGTAATTAGGTCAATTTGCCCAGTTTGTGGCACTGTCGCTACGGTGCAAAGAGACTCCTATCACAGAATCGATCTGCAAGCAGCCTGTCTGGGTTTGTGAAAGCTGTTACTGGGAGTCTGGGACGTCAATCAATGCATAATGTAAAATCTGCCAGATTTTAAGCTTTATCCAGTTACTGGCACAGAGTTATAATATACTGTTGGCATATCAAATAATACCCATGTTATGTATTTTACCACTGATCCATAAATTAATATCAATGACCTGGTCTAATTTGGACTTGAGATGAATTTCATCTCCATCTCCAATTCTGACTTTATTACAGGTAATTATGCGTATTAAATGGAATCTCATTGGAATAAGGTCATGAATTAAAACCTTTTTGAATGTATTTCAAGTCTCATAATGCTCGCTTTGCCAAGGGGTTCATATCCCAAATTCATTGCTACGCTAACACTGAAGATTCCCAAAAAGATGAACTATTCAAAAGACCCATGTAAAATAATTGCAGAGATATATGGATAAATAGGTGTGCACTCAACGGCTGGTTAGAATGTCTGAGATAAGATTCAGTGGGCGCCAGCTGCTATGACCTACATCCTCTCATCGATTTTTTATCCATGTCTCATCACAAGAAGATCAGCTCCAGATGTACACCCTGTGTCTGCATGGAGATCTAATTAAACGCAATAGTTCCTCTCACACTATTCATCAATGAATTCGCAATAAATCTGTGATTGATTTTGTATTGATTGTGATAATCTAGGGTGGAGTGGATCAATGAATGTCCGATGAAATATAAATCTGTGACATGAGACAAATAATCACTTCAATCATAATATAATGATAGGCTTTTTCATTGTAAGATTAGCCTATCAATGTGTTGTATTAACGGATAAAAAAATGGTGCAGCTGACATTTATAATATGGCATATGAGGATAATCTCTAGTGATGGACTGTGTGTACCTTCTCATGACCTCTGACACAAGGACACTTCTAATAGATGAATGGCATTAGTAGTGCTGTATTACAACTCCATAATATGCTTTTAGTTTACAATGCACTTCAATGGCTCTTCAATTTTCCATCGGCTCTCCCCTTTATATATCAATGCTTCTAACAGATGGGGCTTCCTCCATTTCTTTAGAGAAAAATAGAGCAATTTTCAATTTTAAAACTGTCATCATCAGAATAAATTTCTTCAAGACAATTGATTGATTGGACATAAAACTGAAAGCAAATCTGACGAACTGACCCAGCATTGGGCAAAAATAAATAAAGGTGATCTTAATTTTGCCTCGAGATGGGGAAATCTTCTCTATAATGTAAAATGTAAATGTAAATCACTTTTTATTTAGCTGCTCTCCAGCAATCTTTACATGAATATAAGATAGATACATATACATATTCAATTTAGCGCACTCCTGTACAAGGTAGGAGTGGGCAAGCTAGGCTATTGTCCAGAGAGCTCACCTCCTTCAGCAGCATGGGTAGTGACCGGGATTCGAACCTGCAACTCTCAGATTGAGATGCTCGAATCGTAACAACTACGCCACCCTGCCTGTTTCATTTAAACGGACAAAATCTTTTCTTCAACTTTGAAACACCCAATCTTCTACCTTCAGTAAAATATAAGGGGAGCCCCAACAGGTATAGATAAGAGAAATGAAACCTGGAAATATCAAGCATAGTTATATAGGAATTGTGTGCCCCATCCTATTTATATCCATGGGACGGTTAAACAGATGATTGCATCAGGCTGATTTCTTTAAAAGACTTGTTTCTAGAACCAAGGAGTAATAGTAATACCCACTGATATATAATCATGGATGAGGGGTACATATCTGACCATGAACAAGCATATGGCAATTTATGGAGGATCGCTGTAAACTGTTTCTCACCTTTGATTGGTTCATTAGTTCAGTAATGCTACAGTCGTCCCATCGTTAACTTTTGTCAATTCAATGGTAATACCCTGTTACTCCTTGCTAGAACTATGGCAAACCAGGTGTCATCAAAGTGACCTTACTGTTAAGGTTGTTAAACAACTTCCTTGATAATTAAGCGAATCTTGTAGCGTAGTTGATGCCAGACTTATTTGAATTTTAAAACTTGAGCCTGAGGAACATTTGATGAAAGTTAATCAAATCAAAACTTGTTTTTATGCTAATTCTAATCCTAATGTTCATCTTTAATAGACTCTGTTACATGCAGGAATATATGGAAAGCTTTCGAGTTCATCATCAAGGGTAGCCTACGCACTATATAGTTAAACCATAGCTAGGTCGGAATCAGTGAAGAGGTCGGAATCAGTGAAGAGGTCGGAATCAGTGAAGAGGTCGGAATCAGTGAAGAGGTCGGAATCAGTGAAGAGGTCGGTATCAGTGAAGAGGTCGGAATCAGTGAAGAGGTCGGAATCAGTGAAGAGGTCGGAATCAGTGAAGAGGTCGGAATCAGTGAAGAGGTCGGAATCAGTGAAGAGGTCGGTATCAGTGAAGAGGTCGGAATCAGTGAAGAGGTCGGAATCAGTGAAGAGGTCGGAATCAGTGAAGAGGTCGGAATCAGTGAAGAGGTCGGAATCAGTGAAGAGGTCGGAATCAGTGAAGAGGATGCTGTATAGTCTATACACCATAGGTAGTATGAGCTTAATTGATTGGTTGGATTACTTGGGATTAAATGACTGGTCAGAGGTTTTGCTCAGTACTGTATAATCTGGGATCCTATGGTGAGACCTCGAACAACTCTCAGCGTGATTGGGTGGAGCAGGGATTACATAACATAACCTTGAGGTCTGCTATTTCCCACCAATTTATGTCTGCTTGAACAGAATCCAGCACCCAGCTAACGTTACAGACATAAGATGATATCTGTGCAGCTGAGGGATTGTATGAATGAGGACTCCAACTCATGCTAAAAAGGTTTCACATTTTGAGAATTGGAGGCACCCAGTTTCTTCACAAACAGTTTTTAAAGATCCTGATAATTCATATC
The DNA here is from genome assembly GCA_914767715.1 of Membranipora membranacea. Lineage (NCBI taxonomy): Eukaryota > Metazoa > Bryozoa > Gymnolaemata > Cheilostomatida > Membraniporidae > Membranipora > Membranipora membranacea. The sequence continues at coordinate 13,137,900 of OU612074.1, forward strand.
TCAAAAGATCTAGCTAAGTTTTTAGAGGTTTTATCCAGCCTGCCCATATCTCCCCTTTCCCTTCCTGTTTCACCTTCACCTTAGGGCTGTCTCTCCTAGCTTGAAAACTATATCATTTGTCATTTTGTATGAACGCTTTTAGCTTAGAAAGATGTTAAAAGAGAGCCGGATTGCACCCGCACTGCAGGACGCAGGGTGGTACTCCGGGTTGAGAGTTCATCTGCGGAGACCTCCTGATTTCTCGGTCTGCCAACTTGTCATGTATGTTTATATCATTTACAATGTGAAGGTACAAATATGAGGCCCTATAATTCAGGTATGTGGCGTTAGTAAGAGTTATCTCTCACTGCTCATCAAGGACATAACTCCTGCAAAAGTTAACACAAAAAATAACATTTACGTTCTTTTCTCTCAGTGAAACCATTCTCCCTTGTGAAACTTGGGGGCTGTTGAACCCACAAACGTCGCAAACGTCAAAACGTTGCAATCTAGCGTTCCACTAACGTCGCAACGAAGGGTTTTTAAAACGTCGCAAACCCACAAACGTCGCAATTTTTTAAATGTCGCAATAGCTCAAACCCACCAACGTCGCAAATGTCGCAACTCAACAAAAATACGAAGTTGTCTTCTCATGTGATGCAAATTGGTGATGATGACATGTTGCGAGAAGTAGAAAGGAGCATACAAACTGCAAAACACGGTGGGGAATTGAATATCAACATTATATATTGTGCCATGCAGAATTGTTGTGTATTTTTCAGGTTATTTGAATCATTGTTTCACTTTCTAGGGTAGTTTGTTATTATCTCAGAATCCATTAATGCTTTATAAATGGGTGCTAATCAAGATTTAGCACAAGTAAGGCAAATATCTGCATACATATCAAGCTTAAAATATACTGTCATGTTTGATATAGGCTATGCTCAAAGGCTCAAGAGGCTTTTACACTACTTGAAATACCATAAATGTTAAATCATTTATGCATGAATCCCTGTATCTCTTTATGACTTACCCTTAATCAACTGAATAAGGAATTTTTACTTCATTCCCAAGATGCAACTTTATGGTTTTATGGTATGATAATAAAACCTCAACAGGATACCATAGGAACCATTAGCATACAATAGGATGCGATATTACACCTTGCATTGGGTAACGGCAATTGTATTTTCATCACTAGAATTATATGCAGTTTGTAAACTCAAATCCTGGGTTATGGACAAGAGACCTTGACAGTGGGTCAATGATAGTGCAGTTGAAAATTTACAGAATTTAATATCGCTTTGTGACCCAGTGGCTTATTGTTAATGGCCATGGTTATATTATAAATGGGTTTCCTTAAAAAATTCAAGTCAAATTATAATTGGCCTCGATATACTTCGGTAATTCCATAGATATGCATTATGGGAGCCGTTAACCTCTTAAATTTTAATGAATTTGTTATTGTATACTCTCTGAAAGAGGAGTCTTCAAAGTGCCACATCCTGCAAGACCATGGCAAACAGTGGCCTTTCTTGACAAGCATTGCTGGAAGGAGAGGGAAACCCCTCCGACAAAGCTTGTCAAGACAGGGTAAGGGACCAGCAGATGAAATTTTTTGAGATATCGTGATTTGCTTGTTTAGTAATGCAATCAATTTAAAAAAATTGCAGCTCACCTATGCCTGGGTACCCAAAGACTATTATCCTACCTCTAAAAATTCAACCTGCTTTTGCTTATCTGGCCAGCAAGTTAAGCATCTATCTATCTATTCTACCTATACATACAGTAGGCTGCCTATACTATCTATTCCGTGGTATGGAGGAGGGTCAATGAATAAAATAACAAAGAGCTGAGAAGATCTGCTGTAGCCATAGCCTACTTATTATCCATATTGATAAATAAATCTTACATGGTCAGCCAGCGCCTATATCATAGATATATATTATATATAAGACAAAACATTCTCATGGCACACAGTATTGTCTAGGAACACAGGTTTTTGCTTCCATTGATCAAACTAAAATGAACTCAATAAACACGCTCGGGCCTCTCAGATGGTTGTTCATGTGCATCTGTTTGTAATCAAGGTTCATTAATGTTCAACCAGGGAGAATGGATGAACCTTCTACCATACCATTTTATTTCATAAGTGGGATGTAGAAAACATGTTATGAGTCATTCTATTTAACTTAGTGAGGAAACAACTCCCAACAAAATGAAAATTAAAAAATTACATGGTACATGGTATATAAAAAAAGTTTGACTTTATTTATCTGGGAAATCCAAAGCGTTGCATCATGGGAAGGCTGTGCAATTTGATGGATTAAGGCCATGTCAGCAAGAGGAAAAAATATAGCACTCAATCCAACTGTGTCAACACCTCTTGACAAGTTCAATCTTTGGCTAAATCAACAAATAACAAATTGGTATGTCACTATATCTGCTAGATAGTGATTAGCATCCCTTTTATGACAGCATCAATGGATTCTGAGGTAACAACAAACGACCCTAGAAAGTGAGAAAAATGATTCAAATAACCTGAAAAATACTCAACAATTATCCATAGCACAATAAATAATGTTGATATTCAATTCCCCACAGTGTTTTGAAGTTTGTATGCTCCTTTCTACTTCTCGCAACATATCATCATCACCAATTTGCATCATATGAGAAGACAACTTCATATTTTTGTTGAGTTGCGACAATTGCGATGTTAGTGGGTTCGAGCTATTGCGACATTTAAAACGTTTGTGGGTTTGCGACGTTAGTGGAACGATAGATTGCGACGTTTTGACGTTTGCGACGTTTGTGGGTTCAACAGGGGCAAATTTTAGCAGGTGTTCATGATCTACAAATATACGACCAAGGTCATGATGTTATATTCCACCACACTAGGTGTATAACAGGCTTATTAAAAAGCGTACAGTGGCGGCAAGGCTTCCCTGTCGATAACTTCGCATCAGTTGAACTATGGAATGATTTTACTTCTTGGCCTGTCAAAGTTCAGTGCGTCCATCTTTATACCTTTATACCTTTATTTATACCTTTATACCACTTATTCTACGTAATACACAGGATTCTACTTCAGCAAAACCAGGAGCGCACCTCACCTACTCAATCCATCACCTTTTTGTCGGATTATTCACGAGTTGACATAGCGAACAACCCACGACATTATGATCTCCATACTTCAGGACTTCAAGTACTCTAAGTCATAAAGTAAAATATTGTTTAACATTGACAAAGCCCAATAAAACACTCTTCATATCTTAGATAAGGAACTCAAATAGGGAATGTATCATTATTCTGCTACAAACCAAATCACCACAGAGATTGGCTTCATTGAAAATTGGTTGAGTATAACTAATACTATGCAAACATAAGACTCATTGCACAAGTTTACATTTTGGAGGGGTGTAGTGCCCACTACACTGACAAGGGGTGTGTGAATTTCTTGCTCTCACCCTCTTTGACAAATAATGGGAAGGGAGGTTGTGAAAATTACTGAATACTATTTACAATATATATCAATACAGTACAACTACATTTAGAGTGCAGCCAACTCCCAGGTTTGACTTTGACCTTGACTTTTACCCCACAGAGAACAAGCGGTAATATACACTCAAAGATAATATATAATTGGTTCCGGACGCTGACATGGGTATAACCAAGGGGTTACTCCTCGGTATCACAAATCTAATTTTTCCGGGTATTTCACAACCACCTTGACTACTTCTTGTCGCTGGCAGCAGTTTCATGGTGATTATCTGGAAGTTTGATATCAGTTTGCGCTGCCTTCTCGCAATTTGGTATGTATGAATATTAGAAAAAAATTACAGAAAACAACATGCCAGTGATTGTTCTATGTGAAACATTGGTGTACCTTAGTAATGGTAGTTTTGCCACATACACACACCCTCTAGTATGGTGATGAGGGGAGGGAGAGGGAGAGGGTAAAGGGAAGAGTTCGAGTTGACGTCGTTAATAAAATGTTAGTAAAATAAAGTTTCATTCACATGTCCTACGTATTTTACTTCTTCCATAGCAGGGAAACCTCAACACACGGCAATTCTTACGAAACCTATACTGGCAAGATGTCTTTCTTTAGCGATAAGAAAGTAGTATATCTCTGAGTGGTTTCGGATTGTTTTCTCATTGATCTGTATAATCCCAAGGTTTGTCAACTAATGATTTGAACAAGTAAACTGTTTAATGTCTCATCATTCAAACACATAGATTCATAGTTTTAAATCCTTAGGCTAATCGTGGGTAGTCATCATACTTGGGTGAAACAAAGTTTTTCTTCATCAACGTAAAATGAAATTTTAGGATTGGAAAGTTTCGCATTGCAGTTTCGGCTAACCCCACGCTTTGATCATCCCTAGAAAATGTGAATTTCCCAGCCAATAGCAAGGTTATGATACCAGCGTTGTCCGATTTATTTGCAACAGGCATCGTTTCGTTGCTGGCATCATCCCTAACAAAAATCTGCAATTTTTGTTGCTGTACCTGTAACAGAACTGGAGATAGAGGGTTGACAATATCAGCCACCCCCAATACTTTGTAGAAGATACCTGACGGTCAAAAACTGCCAATGATTATTATTAGTGCACATTCAAGGCAGCAATCAGCAGTAGGACACTGAGTAGTGGTGCTATGCGCGACGTCATCTAGGACAAGATTTCTATTGAATACCATAGCACCTGCAACTTAGATTGTTACTATGGCCAGCAGGTCTTTTGTGAATTGTCTTTGATGGCAAAATGGTGCTTCATATCCTGATCGGACCAACAGCTAAATACTTTTATGTTTTGACATTTAAATCCATAGAAGCGTTGTTGTAAGATCTCATAAATACTATATTTGTGAATATATGAGACATATTACATATAGAAATATAACAAACCAAATTCATTCAGTAACTATGAAAGGTTAAAAAAGTATGAAAGTCAAAACACGAACAGCAGAAAACTGACTGAGGCTACATCACCCGATCCCGACTTCCCTACCTTGTAATCCTGATGTATCCCCTACATGTTCAGATTAAAATTACATTCACAGCCACCAATGACTTTCTTAGTCCGCCACGCTGCTTCATGGAGAACACACGCTCAGGCAGAATTGTGCCAAAATAAAAATCTTTCAGTCTATCAAACATAACACCCTGAAATAGATCCATGTGTTTCTCAACTCTCACCATACAAGCGGACTCATACCCTCCCACAACAAGCAGACAACAAAGCAGACTCATTATCTCAAGCAGTCCCTGAATCTGAAAGTAGTAATCATGCCGTTTTTTCAAAACCAGTTGTCTGTTCTTCTCTATCAAAAAGGAATCCTTCACCAGAGACGGAGCATCAGAAACATTGATCTTACATATATGTAAGGTGTAAGGGGCCTTGTATTCAATAAGGAATCTTCTGTCATTCAATTTGTCAATACCGACTGCATCTGGAGACCCAGCAATAAACTTGTGATCAGTGTGAGCAACTAGTCCCGGGTGCACTAGCTCAGTGTCTGACAGCCTCTCCAGCAACCACGCCTCCAACTTTGCCTCCATAGCATGGCCATGCCTGGTGGCATCGTTACCATCAAATGTAGAATATAGTATGAGCTTTACAAGACCTGATGGATCTTTCTTCTGTAAAAGAGAATTTCGATGATCAATAATAACAACTTTCATTCTCCGAAAGGTTTCATCCAAATAAAGGATATATTTGAATGAAATTTGATATTTCACTTATGATAAACTCACTCAGCTTTGTATAATTGGCTCACTGGTAGCATAGTTTGCTAGTCTGCCAGACAGGTCACCGTGTTGTAACCACAAAGAGTGGCAATAATAAAAAAAATTAATCAATAGCGTTTTTTCAAAAAAGTAAACTTTTTATATGAATTTTTATCCATTTATTTTTACCGTCCATACTTTTAACAAGAGAGCACTCACATGAAGCATTTTATTTCTCTAATTGAAGAGACAAATAAACACATCATCAATGTGCAAATAATAAATTAACAATCTTGCCAAAGTTAGATGCTGTAATCCTGTCTTTCCGTTCTTGTTCCCACTCTATTGTATTCTGAGCTGAATTAGAAGGCTGCTTCTCCAGCCTGCTGTAAAATTCCTGACATTTGTCCTGTAGAAGCTCGAAATTTAGGTCCTGCTCGCTTGTCAATGGGTCAGGCCCATAGTCTAAATAAATTGATAACAACACTTTGAAACAACTTTTTTAATCTGCTGTCTTGACCCCCACTGGTTGCATGTAGTTGATAGTGAACTTTAATTCCTATTAAAAACAGAGAGTAAATACTTACGCAGCTCTTTAGGCTGTTTTGTGCCATACTTCGCTTCTTTTCTAATGACTTTATTGTGTGCCTCCTGGCATTTCTCTCCAGCAACTAGAGTGGCATATGATCTCTTCCTGATGATCGAAACAAATGATTAATCACATTAGTTTTTTGTCTTTAAAAAATGATAATGCATGAGTACTCTAATACAATAATCGGACAAGATCTGGAAAACTAGTTATGGTGTTGCCGGCTCAAAATGAAAGGGGAAATAACTCTATTAATTTTCAAAGATTGATTTTTTTGTTATTGCTCGGCAATTTTATTCAAACCTTGACTCACCTGAAATACTGTTCAGAGGAGTCAGAAACATCACTGTACGGGTTAATCCAGCATGTTGGCAACCACTCTGCTCCCATGTTAAATTTCAAGACAGCAGCGTAACAAATGTGGGACCATACACCTCGTTGTCCTTTGTGAATGACCTTATTCCCATCCATATTTGCACGTATCCTCATGTACGTCTCCGCTTTGTTGCTGGTTTTTTGCTCTAGTAGGCTGTTTGGATTCTGAGAGAATCGATCAAGAAGCTACTGCAGAAAATATTAATGGAAACCGTCCTAACACAGAATACACCAACTTCCCCTTTTAGAATTCATGTTTGAGAAGATCATGGGAAAAGGATGCCCATTTTGTTACTAACGCATGGGAAATTGTCAATCTGTGAAATCACTGAATATCCTTGAAAATAATGTGTAGATATACTTACTCTGATCTTTATAAGTATATCAGCAGGTAGATCCAGCCGCTCCTCATCTGCAGTTCCATCGCACCAGTCCTTGGAACAATGCTCGTGCTGTCTCAGGACATGATATATTGAATTTCTGATATCATGTTGCAGGATCCGAAAAGTATCAGGAGTAAGACCTGAAATGAGTACCAAATCATGGTAAAATCAAACCTGATTAGAATCATAAAACCAATAGGGTTTCTACCTACCATAATCCTATTATAGCAAAGATATTTCTCCAAATAGAGCTCATGGATCTCAAAAATAAACATAGATTCAAAAAAATGAAGACTGGATCTAAGTTGTTGACTCAAACATACCTTGATCTCTTCTGAGCCTTATCGCTTGAGAAACAGAATATCATACTTTCCCATTGTTCAGATCAGTCAGGACCTTCCTGTTCCCCTTTTGCAGAGCATACAGGTTTTTCTTTAGGTTCTATAAAATACATATAATGCATCAGAAATTAGTTCAGTGGCAGAATAGAACTCAATTTTTAGCTTTGGTACATAAAAAAAACATTTTGTGGCTCAATTTTTATGTAAAATATTTTGTTAACTTGCTGCGGGAAATGGCTAACTTGATACTGGAAATGTTATGATTATAGTGGCACATTCACGGCCCGTTACAAGGATTGCTACATTTTCATTAAGAAAGTTGTGTTCTTTCCTCTTTTATGATACAGGTTTACTGAAGATTGCTTCCAATGTTTTTCAATATTATTATGATTTCACATCATCGACTATCTCTTTGCACATTACCTTAACTTTATGGTTGATACAGTCAATCTAAGTTTACTTTCCTCCGAGCGATTGAACATCTCAACCATGCCTTCGACTTCCATTGCACCACTTGAACCCTTGTGGTTCTTATAACACTTCTTGTGGGGTAATCCCTTCTTGCATGGTGTGCAGGTTTTTGTCCTAACACATATATCAATAATCTTTCCAGTGTTACCACCAACTATAACTGCTACACCTAAAACAGCAGAACACACGTAAATGAGTGAAAAGTGCGGAGTCATCTATTCTTTTGGCATGAAATGATAACTCTTACAATGAAAAAGCTTGTTTTAAGTATTTACTAAAAACAGGCAGTTTTCCCTTGTTCGTTAATCTAAGAATAGTGCAATAACTTCCCAGGTATCAGTTATAGGAGTGTCCTCTACTCTGCTTTCCCCACCCTCCATCTCCAGTTACCTCATTCTCACCGAACCCATTCTTCTTTTCTGATAGTTCAAGTTCCTTCGCCCTCCATTTCGCCATATTCTCCATTGCTAGCTTTGTTATTCTACATCCCTCTTCCTCCTTCACTTCACAAAAGGTTTGCTCTGTGTAGGCTAGAAAATAGGTGTGAAATATAAATAAATGTGTTGAACCAAGCGACAGGTCAACTAAACAAGGAATGAAACATGAACTATTGTTTCGAAATTACAAAGACAGAACAGTCATATAACAGAAAATAGAATCAAATGTGAAACACAAAGTAAACCCAATTCACACTTGGAAGGCCAATTGAGGCTAAGATAGAACCAAACAGCTTGTATCGACTGTTTCCCCAAAAAGTCGTTTCAGCTGGTAATAACATTGTGTAATTATAAGCATCCTGACAGCTCCTATTATTATTGATACCAATGTAGTTTATTAGTCATGACATGTATCATAAGGTCTTCCCGAAGCAAATAACCTGTCTTTTCTGTGTGTGGCACGCATCACATTGGAGCCTCATCCATTTAACTAAAGCAACCTAAATAAGCTCATGACCGATGATAAAAAGATGGTTTTTCCACTGGTGCGCAATGCCACAGGGTCCAGAAATTGCCCCTCATGGGTGCTTCAGAGGCTTCTTGTAAACAATATGCAGTTGAAAGTCTGATATGCACCAAAGTATCTGCACCACATCGTCCTAAAAAATCCTCCTCAAAGATGATTATCCTGCCTTATATCAAAATAGCACAACGCCATGACATGACGTCATGCCGAAACCAACATTTTCAGAATCAGTGTTCGATTAGCTTTCCAACGATATATAAAATGTAAAAATCGGACAACGCTGGTATCATAACCTTAAGAGTTATCTGAATGGGCCCACAATTTGTGTTACTAGTTAAAAGGATAAGTTTAGTCACAGTAAAATTACAAGACTCTGGCACTGATCTGACTATAGCTGAAATTATCTTTAGACAGTTCACTAACACTAATTTTTTGCAGCAAAACAGGTATTGGGAAAAACCGAGTATACACAACATTCATTAACTGTAGAATAGCATTGAAGAATCCAGAAAATGGTGTCCTCTATTGCACAATCTGTTGGAGGTTTCTGCTTAGCTCTGATCATTGGATATTGTTACGTGCAGGCGGGTGAGTAAGTCAGATTTATAAGTTAAACTTTGGCCTACATTGAACAATCAGAAATTATTGTGTTCCTAATAATTCCCGTCCCATTGATAAGTCCCCATCACAACACTATATTTACTTGTACATGTAGTTGGTTTGGTTGAGACACTTATTTTTGTCAGCAATACTTGCTCATCTTTACTTTACATAACATTAAAATATGATATGATATGATAGTCCTTCCCCAGCATATAATTGCATTGTAGGACTTTTGTAGCTAAATTACAACCATTAAGCTCAGACTTGACAAGCAGAACTGGTCAACAACAAGTAAATTCTCTCTGTCCCATCATGTAAAACATCCATCAGAATTATTGTTAATGACAAAAAAAAAACAAAAACAAAAAAATTCTAGTTTTCATACGTTATATCAGATCAAGGAGTTAGAGACAACTCCATGATCAGATGACTCCAGATGCTTGTGAAAACCAAGAGGGCTTTCAATTAGGTTTGGCTACCATATCGCTAAAAGTTATCACTCGCCATTAAACAAAGTCTTTCCAAATTTTTCAATCAGAATATAATAGTTCTATCGATAAATGTGCGATTTGGGATCGAGACCTTAGACCTTGGTGTGCAATCAGATATAATAGTGATTTGACTGATTAGTTGATACCCTCCCCCCCCCCCCCTGGCTGTATACATGTGTATAATGTATTTGAGGGAAGTTATACAGCAGTATGACGTGATGGTCAGAATTAGGCTTCAAACGGGGATGAAATACAACCATCTAATTACAGATAACCTTAACAGAACACTTAACATCTTTACCCCTGAACCATACTGGTTATTTATTGACATGTGCGATGTGTGTTCATTTATATTTTCAGCTCCTGAAGGGTGCCCTGATGTGGACTATGGTCAAGGTTACATATACGCCAAACCAGAGTTTGGTAAATGTTACCATTTTGTGAATATTGAGAAATATTGGACAGAAGCCAGCCAGGAATGTAGAAGCAGAGGAGGTTATCTGGCAACTGTAAGTGAAAAGTTTGTTTTTTATATCCGCCCCCCATGTGATCTTTAGTAGTCTGGACACATGGACTCTGACCTTAATCTTGAAAAATACAACTACAATCCATAATTATAGTCTACTACCTTTTTAGAGGCAGCATTTATACCTATAGCTGTTCTGCGTGATAATAGTTAATTATTCATATCTTCAAATATTCAAGCATTTTCTCTTCTTGATGAAGTACAGATTGCAATTGATCGAGACCATATCAATAATCAGGCACCATTTGACAGAACTGGTTTAGGTTTGGGACCCAATCTAATGATACTTTGTTGTCTACCACTTGCAGACTAAGTTATCCAGTGATGTTATCATGCAATGTAAGAATTATGTGGAAAATGCAACTAATATAACAATACATCTCCATTAGAATCAGACTTAGTCGTGAATATGATGAGCCTTGTTGTTTTTTCAATCCTAAGCCGTTGCCAACAAAAAATCGAATCCCAGCCAGATCCCCTTGTTCAATCTTTACCATTCCTTGTACCTTATACAAATAGATAAGCAGCTCTGAGATACAGGAATACATACACGATACATTCGACGCTCTCGATGACTTCAGTCAGAACGGTTACTGGATAGGAGGTCATGATATGAATGGAGAGGGAGATTACATGTGGGACTCAGGTAAGTAAGGGGGACAACTCCTAAAACAAAATAGAGGCCTTTTAGATAAGGATAGTTGAGACCCTTGTTAAAATCATATTAAATTATCTATAAAATTTGGACAAAGTATTATCATCGTAAAAACAATATTTCAAACACCAACCAGCTCTGCGGCATAGTCAAGACCGATCTTTGTAATAAACATCAAGTTATAGTATACTAGTATACTAGAAAAGCAACATAACTCTATGGTAATAAACATGAGATTACCTTGCCAAAAGTCTAAGAACCCGAATGTGGAAATGTTACGATTTTGATCCTGCTTTATGTACAATAGTATGAATATGGGTCATGTCGCTAGCATAGCGGAAATTAAGTAAATAACACAATACTGTATTCCTTCAAAACCGTACAAAACTGATAAAAATATTGTGTGGTATACCTACCTGCCTACATGTTAAAGGGCAACCAAGGTTTCGCAGCAATGCATTAATGGGTAGTAAATAATGTGCTGGGCAGCATCAGCTTTGTGCATTACGCGATGCAAAACTCAAAGTAGTTGCTGACTCTTAGCTGGATAACACTTCAGTTTAGGGGAGGTTCCAAGACTTTGCTGTAATAATTATAGAGCACAGGCTAAATAATAACAGGAACAGGAAACTGCTATGTGGTATTCTCTTTTAGCTGAGTTTGAGTACCTGATACAAGAAATGTTTCACAAGAATTCTGGCTGAATAATCATCCGAATTATATTTTGTCTTTTTCCCCATGCAGAAGGTGCAATCTGCTATTAATCAATGGACATCAATGAGAAGTTGTTTGAAACCTTGGTTGCCCTTTAAGGCTACACTTGAGATAAGGAGTGTTTCGACTGGTTCTAGATATTTCTGTTAGATCCAATTACTATAATATACCCTCAACCTCAAAAACTTAATAACTAGCAGCAATATGTTTTGAGCTTATCCTCGGTTCTTGGAAACTTGGATTAGCTGGCTAAGGGTGTCAGAATAGTTATTGTCACTTATCTAAGTTTTTCGGTGCCTTAGGTTAGAGTTATCGGGGTTGAAGAATTTATCGCTCTCTTCTATAATTCTGGCTATTTGAGACATGCGCACTTGATAATGATCTATTTGAGGGTTTTACAATCTTCAAGTTTTGTTTTCCAAATTGAAGGCACTACGTCGAATACCAGACAGTCAACTCATTGGCTCTTTTAGTACACCTTCATATTCTAATTATGATTTGCCTTAGCATTTCTCAAGCACAGCTACAAATATCTAGGCCACATGTGAACCAGTTCGGCCATTATGGCCCTTTCAACACGGCCATAAAGATGTTTCAACTGTGACCATACATCCTTTTAAACACGTCTTAGAATGCGCTGTATGAGCTCGGGAAAACCCACTCTAATGATTTATGTTATAACGATCAAAATATCAAAATTCATTTCATATTTACATGGTTCTCTCTCACGAGACGAGGGAATTCATACATTGATTGGTTGTATATTTGTGTACAGGAGAGCCATGGAGTTACACTAATTGGGGGACAGGAGAGCCAGATAATACCTGTCCTATATTCTGTATAAACACTGACTGTGTTCTGATGAGTCCAATAGAGGGATACAGGTGGAAGGATTATCCCTGCTCAACAACTCAATACTTTTACTACTATGTTTGCGAATATGGTAATTAAGAGCGATAGTTGATTCTACGGTCAGATCAGGGTTAGGGTTTAGTCAATACAAATAATCTAACCAAACAAACAGAACAGGCCACTTCCAACTTCTTTTACTGTATTTGCCACATATATTTTGAGTTTCATGAGTCAATTTGAGACTTATCCTCTCCTAATATAGGTTGGTATTTTGGGAATCCGCAACAACCACAACACACAACTAAATCTCAGGGTTCAATGGCCACACGTTCGAGAACGGACTCAGAGATTACAGACCAGAGTTCAAAAACAGACAAAAGTTGGCCAGAAAAAGACATTACAGAGACAACAGCTGTTAATACAGGTACAAACTTCCAGCAGGGAGATTACTAGACTCAATCAACTGAATAATCATTTGCGCCTCGTTGAAAACTAAACACAGAAATAAAATGGCTGATATGAAGTATTTCAACATAAACTTCACTAAGCTTGTGGTTGTAGGGCTGTTCTTATCATAAAATCAGGGCTCTTGGGATAACCAAACTCCCTCTTGAAATATATCATGAAACAGAGTTATGCTCTCTTTGTTTATGAGAGCACAACTCTGATATAACTAAGGAACTAACTGACCAGGGAGGGTGGGATATCCCATGATATCCATGATCTGACACCAGGGCGGGCTTCTTACCCACATGGCAAAGAGGAAAAACTGACATAAAATTTGATATCATCACCTAGAATAATATGGCTCATCCATGTCGCATTAAATACCATGATTCTACCATCATAAGGCCCTCAGTCAGACCTGCTCAAACTTGTCCTTTCATGTGTCTACAGGAAATATTCAGAAACGAGTAGATGGCCGCACTGATCTACAGTTTCCTTATAGTAAGTAGGACCTACATTAAAATTGAACCATAATAGCAACTGTCACAAAAGTGTGACACAAAATGATATTTCGACAAAAGTAAGATTTTTTAATCTTCTAATATAGCTGCCCTATCTCATTTGACATTGAGAGTCTCAAATAACATTGAGCAAACTGTCCAAGTAGACAAAAACACCTGTGTGACTTGTCATTAGCTCGTTATTATGTGTACAGAACAATGTAACTTTTTTATTGAAGGGATAGCATTTGGAGTTTTGGCTGGACTTGTGGTGCTTGTGTTACTAGTTGGTGCTTTATATAAAGTTGTGAGGTAAGAAATAGTTCCTTGATCTCATTCTCTGTTTATAAGTTGCCTCAACTTCCCAATCAATTTCTCAGTTCTCCCTATGACAAGAATAAAAGGATGAACTGTGTATTGGGATGGGCGGTTTATCGTAACCTCAGCATAACAAGCAACTGTCCGATGACATTTGATCTAGTGATCTGTTTTATTATCGAGTCGTACCCTGTTAATAAAGGTATATGAGTAAAAATATGGTTGATGCGCGAGGAATAACGAGAGAATGAGCACATCAAAAACGAGCGAACAATAATGCAGCGTATAAAAATATGTGCTGTGTTCAAATAGTATTTCTAATTGACATCAAAATGTGAAAGACGTATTCCGCATGTTTTAATTGAACTCACAAAATTGATGCCGGGTTAAGATGACCATCCGAATACATGATGCCATGAATATTATAGTATTAAACTATATGCCTCAATAAAATAAGGTTAGATAAGCTACTGTGGTAATAATTAATTTGTAGATAAAATACTACATGACAGAACTGTGAAATATTATTGCTTTTTATATATTATAATACAATGCGGCTGTGATGCACATTGCAAGAGCTTATCCAGAAATAGATACAAAAATAATGCACAGTTAAAAATTATGTTACTTACACTTAAGTCACATCGAGTAAAGAATAGAAGTCGTTGAATAAATGTAGGCTGCAGTAAAAGTTGGTTTCAATTTGACTGCTGTCTAAAATGTTACAGATGTGCCAGACAGAAATACACATTGCACTGCATCGGGATTACAGAGCATCCCGCGCGCACAGACACCTGGCTAGTAGTGTTAGATAGTGTCGAAGCAGTAAAAATTTGATTTGATATTGGTTTTATGTCAGTAACCACGGAGCCATAATTGATTGCACTTTGATTGTGGGAATTCAGCAATGCATTTCAGCTTCAAGCCACACGATTGGTATACCAATACCAACTGCAAATGCAATGCAGTCCCAATCAAATCAGCAGCTAACCATAAATCAGATCTCAATGGGAATTCCAGATTATTTCATTGTGGGAATTCTACATCATTGCCTATAAGTTGGGCTTTATCATTGTGAAATAACACCATTGTCTTTATGCCCAATAACCGCTGTCACTATTATTTGTGGTTAAGAAGGAGGGAGAGCTGTATTTCAAATTTAATCTAATGGCTAATCATGAATGGAATATGTATTCATATAATTTGAGCAGGAAGAGAGGATTGGTGAACGGGTACAAACATCCAGACGATGATAGACGCAACCTTCACCCCAATCCTACATATAGTGATCATGACTAGGTGACACTCAGCGCAAGCATCCACGACACAGCCATAGACATTTTTGATCTATATTTTATTGTCAGTGATGTTTCTCAAAAGTATGTCTATTTCTTTGTTTTTTTTGTATTAGGCTATATTTGTTTGTACCTTATTAAATCACACTCTGCCTTACCAGTTGTAATCAGACAGCGAAACCTCTCGAGTGCAGCTGCCATTGGGTAGAGCGGTTTGGAGAATTTCACATCTCACAGAGTCTGAAAATATTCAGTCTGATAATGATGTTTTTTTACACCCATTCAGCAATAAAATATCAAGGAATAACGAACTTTTTATCTTATAAATAGTATGATCTTGAAACATCTGATGAGATGTATCATAATATTGCTAGGAGTCTAGAACTCTCTAATGTTAAATGCACAACACTTCTGTATAGGGTGCACATGACCAGCTTCCTATCAGCTGTAATTGTAAAATTTTAGTTACCACTGCTACCACAGACAGGAGGCCAGGATCGCAGGCACATAAGTGCAATCTAAACCAACCCCTTCTAGGTATTTGCAGTACAGTGACAAACCAGATATATATATATATATACATAATAAACAATACAAAAAAATGGTATATACATTTATTTCAATTACAATAGGAGTAATATATTATTTTGTGTGATAAATAAATATATGCATTAAATCTCTTGTATTTAAAATGTCCTGTATCATCTTTGAACAGTGACAGCTTTTTATGACAACTTGATAGTAAATCTTTAAATCTGTAACTTGTCAACATAACATTCCTTGGTCTCAATAGTATATATCTGTCTACCAGAGCAATGCAAAATCCCTGATAAAGAATCTAAGTCGTTTAAGAATCAAGGTATCTGAGATATAGGTTACTTTTGACATGCTCATGTCTTGTCTAAAGGAAATTCTCTATCCAGTGCCGGACTATCAGTGGATTTTTTCTCCATATTCTATACTCCATATTCTATATTCCATATTCGATACCCCATATTCCATACCACAGACAGAGGAAGATAAAAAGGTATACAAAACTTTATCATACAATTAACTCAGCCTTATACGCTTCAGAGCTCAGTTAAATTTTGAAGTAGTTGTCTGCTCTCGCACACTACTGCTATGCGTCACAATGGGTGGTCTCTGATGGTGTCATTGTAATTTTCATGACATGAGGTGATATCGAGGTGGGCTCATTGAAATCTCTAATCATGACCGTACAGCTTTTAGATAGCAACAAACAATGTGATCTGAAAGGCCTGCAATAAACAGCCCACTTCTCAAAGATAAGGAGCCTCTTATTTTCAATTTACCAACACACAATCAATCGAGTACAGCTATACGATTATGCACACTTAGCACCAATAAAATGTTATACAGTGGTGTATCAGAAACGACGCAGGGAAGGGAATTGAAGTTGATTGATATTTCTCTATTTTTTCTGGAGCAAAGTGGTGAAAGTGAAGACGACAATACCATAAAGCGAATCTGCTTCAATCTCTATAAATTTTCACAGATTAATCTATTGGACATTTGCCAAAAGCAGTGATCAAAGCAACCCCCCCCCCCCCCCGGAGTAAACTTGTGGTGTTACTCAGTCTATATCACATAACAATGCATTTGGGTAATCAAATCACACCACCGGATTAATCAGTGATCAGTGTAGACTTCCTTCTCATAGCGACAGCAGCTATTTGGTGATTGACCAGATCTGGAATTAATACCACATAGCATATCCTTCTCACAAGTACGTATATTATCTAGTGATGGATTTACAGCACCAGATGCAAATCAATTTTTAGGTCGTCAATTCTGTTTGCCATCTGTTTAATGCCTAGGCTATCTCTTCTTTGATATTTGTAATTTGATGACATTCATTTCATTGTTCTGATGATATGTGATGGTAAAGGTGTAAACTTTACCTCTCCTCCAGTAAACGAGGAACAAGTAGTGTATATCAGGTGGTGAGATTCGCTGACGTTAAGCGCACTCTCATTATCATCCATTTATTGTTTAGTATTATTTTTTAAACTTTCGTAGCTAAAATGATCAACAACTGTTTTTGCAGAAATCTGCAGATATCATTGAGACAAAATTCCCTTCAAGGCTTGTTAGAGGGTCAGTTACATTCACATGTCGAATCACTTAAAAATAAAGATTGATATTAATGATTGAATCTGCTAATTGTAAAACCAAATCCCACTCTCAGTAAAGCCCTGCACCTAGCCAGGTTTCATAGACTGTAACCAGGGGAGGGAGGGTGCTGCAACAGACAAAAAATGAATAGTTTTGAAGTTATATTTTCATGGGAACAAGACCAGACTACCCCTCTCTCATCCAAAAGGCTCATTTATTAACATATAATCAGCGATATTCTGTGGAACAACTGTGTTTTATTGCATAAATTAAAAACATTTTGAGCTGAGCTGAGGTTTTGAGCTTAAACACCTTTTTCCGGCTAACCATTTCTCTTGCTCAAAAGATCCAAATCTAAAAATTCCTCATGACCTATATCTATATCTAGACCCAAAAATATTATTAATGATTTTTTGCATTTGTTTACATGTCATTTTAAAAGATATTTCCTCTTTTTATAAAAAATTGGTCAAAATATGACTCAACTAGCGAGAAATGTTTTTGTGCTCTTTTGAATGTTAGCCAATACCAAGAATTGTATTATCAGTACAGAGAAAGTTCCTTCATAATAAAACAACGACAACAACACAAAGCTAATCTCAGATTATGTAGGAGGTTGTTGTCGACAAACCGAATCCATGACACTTGTGTTTTATTTACCCACAAGTTTTCAGTTAGGCTACTGTAGGGGGTAGGGTATCAGGATAGATAAGTAGTAAAAGTATCTGTCATCGCTTATAATTTAGCGTAATCATTAACAGATATTTGGTAGATTTTCTTCAAGAAAGCTTTATGCATGTCAAAACTGTAGCTTGTCAAAACTTATTTAACTGGAATTACATTTAAACAGACACTCAAACTGAAAGTCTATAGTGATATTCTAGCTAAAATCTTAAATTCCATCGAGTTTCTTTTAATTTTTGCAGCAAAACTGCAAAACAACACGATACTCACAATTCTTGTGGTAACCAAAGCATCGAGCGATCCAGAGGATGGTGTCATCTTTAGCGAAAACACTGGGAGCTTTCTGTGTAGTTCTGTTTAGTGGATACTGTGAAGTTCAGGCATGTAAGTCTTAAACCTGTTTCCATCGAATTAGAACAATAGTCACTCAGGGTAAGACTTGATTTGAAATCATAAATTACCATTAGAAATAAGTCTGTCCATTATTGCCTACTCGACTCAAGCTGTTTTTGGCAGCAAAATATAGAAAATCCAGATCACTAGCCATCTCATCAATTGTCACCTTTCTATTCACTTTATTATTGATGTCTTTAGATGAATGTTTAACGACCCCATAATATAATTACCTGGAGTTCCCAGGAGTTACGTCAGTAATCTTGGAGTTCCAGTCAACAATTTAATTGTGGGACTTTTTTAAAACAAGCATAACATGTTGGTTGCTTGGACTTGACATGAGAAATTTACTCGCACATACAGCTCTTACTAATAGCTTTCGGCATTATCATAACCTGGGGGGTCTTTCAATTAGAAAGAGCGATGCCTTACTAAGTCAAGTTATCACTATCACTTCGCTCAAAATTATCACGCACTTGGTCTTTCAATTAGACAAAATCGCTCCCAAATTGCTCCCTCAGAATGTATATTGTTTCATTAAGTGACTGAGAAAGAAATCTGAAAGCGAGAGCCTAACAGGTGAGCAATTAGATTGCAATTTTGGCTGTTTCTAATTGAAAGACCCCCCCCCCCCCCCAGGACAGCAGTAATGAAATACTACATAGCATCAATCTCTGAAGAAAGTCCAAACATTAGGGCTCACCCTTTCCTTGTCGTTTCTAGTTGTTTTCACTCTCGCCTCATTATTTTTAGCCCGTGACGGGTGTCCTGATGTGAACTATGGTCAAGGCTGGGTATACGCCAAACCTGAGTTTGGTAAATGTTACCAGTTTGTGAATACAGAGCTATACTGGACAGAAGCTAGCCAGGAATGTAGAAGTAGAGGAGGGTATCTGGTCACAGTGAGCTATTATCAAATTAACTTACCCTATCGCTGTATGTAGTTGCAGTTGGGAAATGCAGACCTATGGCTACTTTGAAAACAAACTTTATTCCTGTAGTCAAGTTAACTGGTCCATACTGATGAAGGCTGCCCAGAATATTTTCTTTGCCTCGACCGACCTTGCCAACCAAAAATAGATCATTTTTTGAATGTTTACACCACCAGGCTGACTAATAGGACCAGGATTCACTGAGAGAACTTACTTACATAATGATACTTTTCCGACCAATTACCTTGTGTTAAAACTATACTCATTGTTTTTGCGAATATGAATAGGTGAGCAGTTCAGCAATCCAGAATTACATACAAAGCACGTTCCAAGCTCTTAACTTTGACAGGAATGGTTACTGGATAGGCGGAAATGATAGAAACGGAGAGGGAAGATACGAATGGGACTCCGGTAAGTTAATGTAAAAGTAAACGGAAGATTGATTCAGAAGGATACAAACAGTAATCAATTTTGGACTTTACGCTATAAGAGGACCCTCATTGGCATGACCTCAACAGCGCAATGATTCCTATCCACTTGTAGCTTCCACCTCCCTGATAACACTGAAAACATTATAAGCTTTTAGAAACCCATAATGCAGAGGTCAAAATTTCAATGACCAAGACTTGATTGATTTTATTGCAATAGAACCAATAAATATAATTGATAAAATTTGGATGAGGGTACCTTACTTGTCATTAAAACATACTTGAGGCCTGGAATGAATAGACTGATTATCGGTACAACATGTGAAAAATTGTGTCTTTCCATAAGCTTGAATTCCGAATTGAGTCTTCCACGCAGAAATTGTAAACCCATTTATGAACTCTATGTCATATGAACATGATAGCCTTCAGCGTTGGCAAGCTGTTACATGAAATCTAACTGCTATATTAATACAGATACCATGCTCTGCACAACACAGCATACAAAACGATTTTATTGAACTGAACAAAAGTTTAACTTACTGCTGTGGAATATGCAAAGATTGTACTGTGATAGGACTTTGTAAAATTTTGGATTGAGGAAAATCCACAATATGGCTTAGCATTAGCAATATGATTATATTATATTATTATAATTACCATGCTACGCATATAAAAACAAGGGTAAAAACGCTCATATTGATGAGTTGCTTGTTTATTCTTGTACAGGGGAGCAATGGAGCTACAGCAATTGGGGTAGTGGACAGCCAGACAATTCCTGTGGTTTTTTATGCTTTAACCCTGACTGTATTATAATGAGATCGGATGAGGGATACGCATGGAAGGACTATCCCTGCTCCTCAACACAATACCATTACTACTATGTATGTGAATATGGTAAGTACAATCTATACATTGGACGGATAGTTTGAATAGTTTATATATTATCTTATTGTGTGTGGTACCATGATGATATAGAGATACTGTCAGGAGTTATGAGTATTGCCACAGTTGGCTCAATGCTAAGACCCATTTATCAATGACCATAAACATATCAATCTATAGTTTTTTGGATATGACAGTGATGACTCAACGATTATCTGGCTGACATGGTGATATCAGTGGTAGAATGAGTTTCATATTAAGAATCAAAGATTATATTCTCACATTAATTGATAAATTTGCAATTAATGACATAACACAAGTAATATTGTTCACCATAATGAACAATAATAGTGGTCTCATTTCTCCTAGAGAGAACGTTGAGTTTGGGCTTGGTTGGAGAAAGAAATGAAAAAAACACACAAAATCTCATGCACATTTTTAATTGTTTGTAATTCAGTTTGTGCTTCCTTTTAGCATATACCCCTCCTACAACAACACCACCAACGACCACACCGCCAACGACCACAACGCCAACAACCACAACACCAACCACAACACCAACCACAACACCAACCACAACACCAACCACAACACCAACCACAACACCAGCCACAACACCAACCACAACACCAACAACGACCACAAAACCAACAACAACACCAACAACAACACCTACATCAACACCAACAACAGCCACAACACCAACCACAACCACAACACCAACAACAGCCACAACACCAAAAACAACCACAACACCAACTACAGCCACGACAACAACAGCAACCACAACAAAACCAGCAACAACACCAGAAATAACAATGGTGTCAACTACAGCGCAATTTACCACAACAGAAACAAACGCTACATTGACAACAACAACGATGACATCGCCAACAACTGTGAAACTTACACCGACATTTCATATTACCTCAACAATTAAAGACAGAACAACAAGCGCAAGAACATCCTCACCTACAACAGCGTCAATAACGACAGCAGCAAACGCAACATCATTGCCAACTGCTACATCATCTGCCACACTTTCCACAAGTATAGAAACTCAAAAAACCCCGCAGCCAACTGAAAACACCACTACAATAACCGCTGAAATGACCACCAACCATCCCACAACAAGTGATCACACAAATTCAACCCAGACAACTGCAGAGTTATCAACAACCACGCACGTGCTGGATAACATCACATCCCCTTCAGCTATTAGTAACGCCACAACTGCACAAATTACAAATAAAACAAGCACCTCAGTGTCACCAACAGTACATATGGCCACAACTTCCCAGGCTACAGCAAAACAAACCACTAAAGGTAAAAGTACCCTGTCTACAACTAAGGCAGCAACACAGCCATCAGCAGTAACTGGAGTCTCAAAAAACACAGACAAAGTAACTTCAATGTCTATCATCACTAAAACAACAGCCGGTAAAACAGGTAAGTTTCTATTGTCAAAAAAAAGTGTTTGAACTAAGCATGGGGTGGCTTTTTCTGACTCATTTATATAATTTTGGCGTAAACCAAGTAAATCGCTTATCACCAAAGATTCTAAATGGAATAGTCCGGTTGCATTATCCTTGCCTCCCTATTATCAGTGATTTGCGTCGGCATTATGTGCCTTTATAGTCGTGCTCTCTTTGATCAAATGGAGGCAATGTTTGGGAGATGGCGGACACCCAGAGCTCACGATGAAAAAGAACATACTGGCTTATTAACCAACATTGATACCATTGTAAACTATCCTACTATTATACATAGATTGATCACTGGGCCTACATTGACTCATATATTATGATAATTCTGCTCATAGAAATTAAAAGCACCATTTACTGTTCTTCTTATAGGAAATCTAGGAAAACAAGTAGATAATAACACAGATCAGAAGTTCCCTTATGGTAAGTTGTACCTGTTCTAAGTTCCAGAGTTGTGATTGCTCACAGTGTCAAAACACCACATCTTAACATGAGAGGAGATTTGTCACCAATAGTGATTGAGCTGGAAAAATAATACTGGGTATTTCGTCCTGCATTTAGCTGTGGTGTGATATACAGATGAAGCATGCCCATCGCTGGTGCTGATGGCTTCATGAGTGATCTACTGTGTAGCAATTTGTGAATGTACAATATAATTTGTAATTTTGCAGGCATAGTATTTGGAGGACTTGCTGGACTCGTAGTTCTTGTGTTAGTTGTGGTAGCTGTCTTATATAGGGTCATCAGGTAAGGAAAAAAATTAATTTTGCAAACCAAATCAAGCAACGCTACCATGAAGCCATCAGTTAGTCATTGGCTACGGGACCAGGTTATTTTGTAGATATTTAAGATCCTGTATATTGTAATTGAAAGGTTAACTGTTTTGAAACGTACTGACACCGGCGGTCTTGACTGGGGCTTGTAGATTACTGATAAACTGGGCAAACATTACCAAAAAGTGAGTGGCATACATAGGCATGATGTTACTGTTAGGAAATACAAACACCAACAGCAGGTAGCCAAGGCTTCATTTTGCATAATCAGCTCATGTCTCGTAGCGACGCATCACAGTATGCCCGGATTCACCTCCTTAAATAGAATGAAAATAATAATTTTCTTATTCATACAGGAGGAGAGATTTGGAGTCAAAGTACAGAGCAGCTAGTTGTTACGTAGATGATGGTATAACCTTCACCCCTCCGTCACAGCAGACACAGTATGATAATCCCTTATATGGTGATATGTTAGATGATGATGTATCTCCTCATAGTGAGAGCAATGCATAATCCTATACAAGCATCAACATAATACCCATATATATCATACCCAATAAATATTTATCTTCATACTGCCCTCCTATCCTATGATAAATGGTCGAAATGATGTATATATTTTATCTAAGATTTACATTTTTATATTCTATAATATTCATCTCTTTTGGCATCAGTCAATACATTATTTTGTATTGCCTTAAAATTAATCAATTTTGGTGATGCTAGTAACAATCCAGCACTCAAATACCTCTGCAGAGGTATTGAATGTGAACCCCTGAACAAAAATGTGATATGATGATGTTCTGGTCAGTTTAGTGAAGTAATGAGGTATAATCCGCTGTTTTTGTAAATGTGGATGGTTTAATAAATATGGTGACAATTTAAAATTAAATGGTAAATCTAATGATTGTTGTGATTTGGGAAAATATGCGACATCTCTCCAATTTATGCTGTTATTCGGAGCGGCCAATGAATAAATGCCAAAAATATACCTGTTGAACTCAAATCTTATCCTGACATTCTTCACAATTTATTGGCACTCCAAATGTAGTCTGACACCGACAAGTACAATAATGATATATCAAGCATCATATTCTTCTAGTGTTCTCATTCCGAATCCCCAGGGTCTGTTACTGCTACTTGGTGTGCTCTTTTGGTTTGAGACTGGGATTCGGTCCAACAATTTGGAGCTATCTATTCAGACAACTTCACGCAACAACAAATCCAAACCCATCAGCCAATCAAAACAAAACCAAAACACAAGCACATGGGTCTATTCAGAATTGCACAATATAGTGGTACATGGGTAAATAACACAACAGAAGCGATATTCAACGAGATACAGACCAGGCCCAGGCCCTATTGTTGGCCTGAATTCGAGGCTAGTCTGGTTTACACATTGATCCTTTTTCTACATAAGAGGACAGTTAAATATTGCTTGCAGGAATGCCTCGACATTATATAAATGTTTTCCTCTGTGCCAATCCTACAAATATGACAGATACAGAATGCACCAGAGTAAAGTACCTGCCGCTGACTTGGGCTGAACCTCTAGTGTAAATCACAGATGGTAAACACGAGAATGGATTACACTATTACACTATGCAGGGCTCACAGGTCTACTCTAAACCCTGAGTCTCCGACAATGTTTGACTGCCCCTCCACTGGTTGTTTTTTTATTGAAAAATAAACAAAATAATGATGATGATCTAGTATGATCTTGAATGACGGCATGTACGTACCCAGTTCAGTTTGTGCCTCTCTTCACTCTCAGATGTTTCCCATCTAGACTTTCAAATATCCGCAGTGATTACAGAACAGCAGGAAGGTCATCATACACCTGGGATTAATTTCTGCAAAGAAACCAAATTTAACTCAAGCAAAATCAATGGAATATATCAAATTGGCAGTAGCCGTTTATTAACAAAAGACCTTATCTCGAGATCCTGATTTGCAGAAAAAGAAAAAAAAATGCGCCTGGTTATTTCAATTGCATGGTGCAAGAACCAAGGCTAAACTGTGCCGTCATTGCAATCATAACCTGCAAGGTTGTAGTGATTGCTTTTTGTCAAACCAAATATGATGGAAAGCTGTCCGTCTAGGTTTTTACAAGTTGCTGGGGACGACATTTTTATCTGCTCAATTAAAAACAGCCCACCAATAAAAAGGTTGTGGTAGATTTGCTCAACCTGCATTTTAATGTTGGTGCATTGTGGCGGCCATGGACAATTCATGCTCAGTTATGACTTGTAATATTACTAACTTTTGGCCTGGCCTTTGAGCCTCATATTTTGTAGTTATCTTATCTCGGCTCATGCATCATCAAGTACCACGCAGCGCCTTTATACCGAGTGATGCTAATTTTCTCATTTTGCCTGTGCGCTGGTTTTTATCGTTCCTATAATCAAAATAACTGAAAAGACACCAAACGTCTTTTTCTCGCAATTCCCGCCATCCCGCCCTCAAGTACTGCTGAGGTTATTGTATTTCTTAAGAAGTGAAAGGTGATTTGGGTACATGTGATGCGTGGCTGGTGCCAAATTTTCTGCCTTTTTAAGGTTACAAGGCCGAATTTCCACCTACAAAATTCTTGCCCTGCCCATGCTGTTCCCCTGAAACTCACTGTATTTGCTTCAAACGCCGTATTTCTTACTTATTTGGGGTAAACCAGGAAATGGCGTATCAGTCGATTCCTCTTAAAGAGGAACCCCCAGTTATCTTGTTAATCATTGAGGTAAGGAAAAATGAAAATACACAAAAAAGATGATATATTAGTATACTGTATACATACGTAATAATAATGATCAAAGAACGAACCTCAAAGGCTCTTTCTGACCACAACGACTGGTTATTTTTGTGTAGTTCAGTGCTGTAACTATGAGATTGAGAGAGATGATGACGCTCTCTGGATTAAATTTTGCCCTCAATTGTCTCTGCTCACATAATTGAAAGTTATAGCCAATCTTGTTTGCAGCTGGCAAATTGAGCTTGTCAGTGACATTCTAAAACAAAAAAATTACCACTCCTGATGCAGTGATGCACACAATTAGGACAAACAAGAGAAGTACAGGCAAGCTTGATGTATGTTATTGAGTAAAAAAGCCCAGAGGTTATGGCAAATAGCCTAGCCCCAAAACCAAAAGCTAACAAAATTGTCGGGACGTACCATTGCAGGGGCTTTAGGTCTGAGTATGTGTAACGCTATGCTGAGTTCTTTGCACCTGGCTACTGGCCAATTCTATGGCTTAGTATGGCTTATTACTGAAAGGAGCAAGCATAATTGATTTGTAAGGACAAATGTATTTGTGTACGGTCCTTCTCGAATCTCTGTGAAAGAAAGAAGGTTAACAAGTTAACACCATATATCGCATTGTCTTGTTGGTGGTTGGCATATTTTGCGGACTACAGGAGTACATATAAAATATTTAGGCCATCGTCCCAATTTACAATGGAATGATAATGAAACTTATATGTCCAACAAATGAAATTCAGGTATTTTGATGCATAGTATCAGCTTTAATCTTTACCATTTTTAGAGCAGTTCAATTTTTTTTTTGAACCTCTGGAATGTATAATACTCCTTGTGCATCGAAAGAATTGTTACTTTTGGCCGAAGTTTCATACTAAAGCTTCTTCGTTGCTGACAAGCATTGGAATAAAAAAAGACACGATTTCTGATAAATAAGGCTATTGATTACAGGTAGTGGTATGATGTATGTAATCTCTTTGGGGGCGGAGCCTGATATACAAACATATCCATGGAGTGATAGCCTGTTCAGTCTAGCCTGGAGTGAAAAAAACTCAAATGTTATCATCACTGGAGGTGGGGACGGTAACATACAAGTCCACGTTATCACTAACAATAAGTTTGTTAGCGTAGGTAGCTGCTCTTGTATTCCTATAGGATTATGATTCTGCTCACCCTCT
The DNA here is from genome assembly GCA_914767715.1 of Membranipora membranacea. Lineage (NCBI taxonomy): Eukaryota > Metazoa > Bryozoa > Gymnolaemata > Cheilostomatida > Membraniporidae > Membranipora > Membranipora membranacea. Next base: position 13,164,772 of record OU612074.1, read on the forward strand.
ACTGTGCGGGTTGTCCTCTCCTGCACAACATTCACTTTACTTATATTTATACAACAAGGTTTGTGAGAATATAGGATAATATCCATGTAAAACTTTCCTCTTGATAATTCAAGCTCTAATGCACAGTATCAGTACCTGAGAGGCGTGTTAGTTGACATACCAGGATACACAGTAAATTGAGCATGAATGAAATCACTGAAGTGTTTAATTGGCACCATTGCCTTAAAATATATGTCATGTCTCTTATTCAGTAAAGTTCAAAACACCTTATATATTATATATATTATATATATTATATATATATATAAAACAAACATTATGTATACATTACATTATGTAAACATTATATGAATTATCTTGATATTAATTTCAAATACCTGGCTAGGATATAACAAGCAAGCTCTATCAATAATGTTGTGACCAAGTATTACCTGTGAATCTATATAAATCATAGAGGAAAGACGCTCGTGCACTGATATATATTACATGGATGAGGGATACATATCTGACCATGAGCAAGCGATGGCTATTCATGTATGGTTGCTGGACCGCTTTCCTCATCTTTGAATGGCCCACAAGTTCAGAATCTATTATAGCTGACACTTATAAACTTTTGACAAGCAGCTTGGCAGGCTGAGTTTTTGAAGGTGGTTCATGGGACGTCAATCAATGCGTAACGTATAAGCTGCCAGATTTAAAGCTTTTGTTAGATCCTGACACAAAGCTTTATACTGATGGCATATCTCCACAAATAGCCACACTCTGTATTTTAACACCGATCCATACATTCATATCAATGCGCTGATGTAATTCATTGATACCAGTACCATGTGACCTGCTTTGCTAACATAATATACCCAGCTACCGCATGCAGAAAGCTACACTACTAACAGCCCTGGTGCCAACTGCTATGGATACTATTAGCTATTCACTAGAGATGACTTGCCTTGATTAGCTGATGACCACCCACACTAAGACACTTGCTCTCAGCTACATACATGAAGACGACCAATTTATAAAAAAGACCATCAGGGCGTTACCGCAATATGAAGGACAGAGGTGCTTTGGGACGAGACTGCTTTTTACAACATCTGATTGTCACACTAAACAATATTCTTTTTTAACTTTTACCACAGATATCTGATTTTTCTATGTTTTGTCTTTTGTCTACACCGAATTTTACGGCTCGTTGTCAGCGATTGTATTAAATCCATCCATCCATTGTGCGTTCTTGTAGAGCTTGAACCGTGTCAGTTTCCGTTTTACCTGCTGCTAGTTTGGATCAATTCAATTTTCCTATGTACGATGATATGTATACATTTTTTGATCAGTTGAATTTTGCCGGGGTTGAGATGTTTCTTATTCATCTACAGTAGCAATAGAACAATAGATACAAACTCTATGAGCAGATCAAGTCAAGTCAACCATTCAATATATACATGGCCATACATATCCCTACAAATACACTTGCAGGGCTCACAAAGTCTTTCAGCTGGTCTTTCAAGGATTATGCTAGATGTGTACCTTGAGTCACATGCGGTCATGATAAACACACTGACATGGATATAACACTCTTCTGGTAAGATGGTTAGAGCCAATTTCGTCCTAGTATCTGACACCTGCCCACCCCTAGGTTCGTATCACCCTCTGTGGTCAAATAAATACCTCCTGTAGGTGCTTAGCGTGCTTTCTCAAGCAGAGATTTCTCCAAATTGTTTCCGCTGGTTAATGTGAATTTACCATAGTTTATTTATTAGTCAGTATCTATGCCTAGCCTACCTAGCCTTATTAGCTGGTGAAATGTTACAATGCGTTAGCTGTATATATGGGGGGTGTAATTAGTCCGTCAGCTGATAATAATGTTGTTTTCTTGCGGGGGAGGAGGCACTACACAAAGCTCTGAGCATATTGGTGCTGGATATTGGCAATTGCACTAACAAAGAATCTTTTTCTGCCAAATGGTGAATACCTACTACTGTTTGATCACTTACTAGAATGAGGCAGTTGGATTGAATATCCAACCACTACAGAAGTCAATTAGAGAATTCTGTCGACACTACCAGCTAAAATCATACAAATTATACCTGACCTGCCCTGGTTAATTTTCGATTGTTGTTGGTTTGGAAAACATTTAATTGTATATTAATATAAATAATAAACAGTATTATGTTTGACGCAGCTCAAGTTTACAGTTTAATTATAAAATGTCAGCAACAAATTTTCCTCAATGACAGTTAAAAGCGAGGTTAGATTATTTGAGGTGTGTCGGTGTGCGTCGGTGTCTTGTGGAGCCTGGAGGTCAGTCTGAGTGTGGTGTTTGTGCATTCCGAGTCATGGCGTGTATATGATAAGAGCTCCATCCATGCCATCCGCCATGCCTCAAATAAATTACAATATCTCATAAACATCGTATGACAAGCCACAATCCAATCCTAATGTAGATTGATTATATGGATCCGATGACTTTATATAATATAATTCATTGTATTGTATTTATATAGCTTAGGCCTGCCCGCATGATGCAGAACTTAAACTTTGCTTATCAAATTGAAAAGGGCAGTTGATCGATTAAAAAGTCAGTTATCATATCACACACCACATCCGCGGTGAAATATTATTTGCCTTAGGGGCTAGGCCGCAATATCTGCGTCAGGTTGCTCTATGTTTGCAGACAGGTCAGAGCAGACCCGATGGCCAACCAAACTCCAGTAGTCGATAGACTGCAGTTGGACTCCAACCTCTACAACCTTCAACATTTGCATGCTGGAGGAACGGCGCTCTAACCAACTGAGCCACCACCTACTCCACTATTATGGAATCCCAGGTTATTAATATATCAGAAACTTTACAACAGGCTAAGCAAAACATTCATCCAAACATTTTTGAGAGAAAGAGTAAAAAAAAGGAAGCGCATTGGCATCATTCAGATTTCATTAACATACTTGTGCCTTGTTTTGAGAAGAAAGGACAAAGTTGAGCAGAGCTAGAAGTCTGATGTATAGTACATACATCTCTATATCCAGGTTGATAAAGTGTATGGAATCAAGTCTCACATAAACAAAGATGAGTTAGGTCATCGAGCAGAAAATCTTGTGAATCATACACTTCAACATTCTACACTTTGACAGCTGGAGACAAGCAGGCGTTGATACTTACTTCAAATCATGACAAGTTGTTAGCGACACCGCAGTTACTCCAGCTAATATAAGCAGGGGAACCAGAATAGCCACAATCATGCTGTACAAAGCTAAGCAAAGTGCAGATTGGTTTTGTTGTTTTGGTTAGTTATTAGAACTAAGAGATATATTATAACAAGTACAGAGACTCTGGTCTCTTAGATGTATCTGTAAGAGGTGTCAGTATTTAGTTACCATGGAGATTTAAAATTTATATACGCTTGCTGGACTGGACTTGCTGGACTAATGCACCGTAATATATAATTTATGAGATCTATCTGTTATTTCATGCTGAAAAGGTAAACTGCTTTTAAAATAGGTTATATCCTTACTCTGTGATTATATCAAGCAGTCAAAGAGTCATATACTCCTCGGTTATATTAATTTGAATTTATTTGTGATTCACTCACTGGTAATTTCCATGGTTTGTTGGCTTAAATTGTCTATCTCTTCATAGTGTTGAAAAATTGTCTGTTAGGCCAAGGAAAAGCATCCAAGCTTGCTGGCCTCGTAGTACTGGTGTTAGTTGTGGTGGCCATCTTATATAGGGTTAGAACAAGTTCGTTCCCTCTGTGGTTGCGGAGGGATTTTGCAAATGTTTGATATCGAACTCCTTGGTTTATCAGTGATCTACACGCCCCAGCAAAGACCAAGAGTGTCAATAGGCTCTAAAACTGTTATCCTTCCATATTTCTATGGCATTACAAAAGCAAATACTCATATGAACAAGTGGCAATGATTTCGATCGGTTTCAACCATAGAGTTATTATATACTCTAGAGTGGACAATGTGTACAAAAATAGCATCAGTTTTTGTCCTACTTAATAATTGCGAAATCCATAACACAACGCAATCTGGTTGTGCATGGCTAGTGCATGTATCATATAACTTATCATTGAGAATATGCGTATTGGGCGTGGAAATTTAGATTTTTAGAGCGCTTATACCCAATTTTTTGGAAAAAAAATTAAATGAGTCACTATGTGGATCACTTGCAGGTATTTTCACTCGCAGCCATTAGAAAATATTTCTATGTTTTCCCATTAAAATAAGCCAAAATCTCAACCGCAAACACATCATTGTGATGAACTAGAAACTACCGGGCTAGCTTAATTTTTTTCACTGCCACTTGCCAGCCATATTAGCTGTTTCCTGTCTCTCTTACTTATATTTTACACACTCAAGGGGCTTATTTTATTGTTGATTTAATGAAGTACAAGCAGACTGTGTAGGAATGATCGGATGCGGAGGTATAAAAGTATTGTATATGATGTTGATGTTTACATTTACTACAAATAAACAACCATCAGAGAAAGTTGCATCACACCACCCCCCCCCCTGAACCAAATGATCTCTTTTTTTGAGTATGGTGAAAACTCTGAAATATCTGCAAACCAAATGTCACATCGGTGAGAATGCGAAATTATATTGGCTTTCTCAGCACTCATAATTATAACCATCTTAATATCAGTTGTGTGGGTAGAATTTTCTGAAAGTTGGTAGAACGCAGAGGGTGGGTGCAAATAAAAAGATTTGATGCAATGATATATATTAATTTGGTTAAAAGATTTTAATTCACATTGTATACTATTATAGGTGGTTTAAAGATGAAATAAATTATTAAAGTCTCACATTACGCCCTCTGTACTCTTCTCAATTGAAGATTGGAGTTGCAAAGACACAATATTATGGTGTTTTCTACATAATGTGTTGCAACTGATAACTTACTGCATTTTTCGTACAATTTTCCAGACTGAGTTAGGAAATTTAAGAAAATCTAGAGTCAATCTGGGCAAGTATTAATCTTGAGTTTTCCGTTTGACGTTTTTTTGCTATTCTCAGCAGAAGAGTTTATGTATTTATTGATTTAACCTGCTGTGCTGGCTTGAATAGTTTCGGCAATACAAACACGAGTGGCCACTCTGGAGAAGGAATTTAGAGCGTTAAATGACATAGCCAAACCAAAACCCGAGATCTTCAAGCTCAAAATTTTTGAACCACTGGTTACTTATACGCATTGTATAATTGGAAGTTATAATACTGGACGGATAAAATGAACTCACTGAGTGTGTAACATTTCAGTCAGAGAGAAAGGACACAGTCAAACTGGCAGGCAAGTGGTAGGGGCAAAAACCGGCTAGCCAGGTAATTCGGATTTTATCCTGATGATGTGTTTGTGGTTGAGATTTTTAGTAATAACACAAATCATTTTGTCCCCTGACTAGTAAAGAAATCACTTGCAAGTCATCTAATAGTGTGACATGAAAAACTTTACAAAGAAAAAAATCTAAAGACGATAAAGGCATGCAGCGAACTTTTTCACCTCCAATCGCTTTTCCACAGGCTACTTGTACCCCATGTTATCACAAATCATCCTCAGTAGCTGGAACTGAACAGATAAAATAAACTGACTGAGTGTGCGACATATTAGTTAGAGCGACAGGACACAGTCGAAGCCCTGTCATTGCGATTTAAGCTCATGTGTTTGCAGTTGATATTATTCTCTGAAAAAATGGCTATAAGTGCTCCATAAACTAAATTTGTATGTCCAATTCTAATCTTTTAAATGAAAAAGTCAACGATTCATGCACTATCCACGCACAACCAGATTTTTTTGCGTCATGGAATTGAAAGTGAAAGTACCTGCAAGTGATCCACATGGTGTCACAAAAATTTTTTCCCGAAAAAATGGCTATAAGCGCTCTAAAAATCTAAATTGCCATACCCAGTACGTAAATTCTCAATGATAAGTTATATGATACAGGCACTAGCCATGCACAACCAGATTGCGTTGTGTCATGGATTTCGCAATAATTAAGTAGGACGTTTTTAGCACTGCATTGTCCACTCTAGAGTATATAATAACTCTATGGTTTCAACATACAGGATCCACAGAACAACAAAGTAATCCAGACCCATTGAGATAATAACTAACTAACGGCTTCATGGTATAGTTGCTGGATGAATAATTTGGTTCGATACCAAACATTTGCAAAATCCCTCCGCAACCACAGAGGGAACAAACTTGTTCTAAACCTATATAAGATGGCCACCACAACTAACACCAGTACTACGAGGCCAGCAAGCTTGGATGCTTTTCCTTGGATAAACTAGACAATAATTACCAAAAAGTGGCAAGATATCAGTCAGGAAATACGACCATAGCATCAGAGAGTCAGTCAGATTGCTTGGGAATGTCGAAGCTTCACTTTCTGACGAAACATCAAAACAATACAACAAAGCTGCACAGCTGTACGGCTGTGTACAGTGGGATCGGATAGCATACGTAGCATAGAATAGAGGACACTGTGTGCTAAATACTGCCCCTTCACGCTCACCTTTAAACAAACCTAGCCTATATTGACAAGTATTTATGCTGGGGAGACCCACCCCCCCCCCCCCCCTATTATTAAAAGACTTCTCTGTCAAGACTCGGGCAGGGATAAAGCATATGAATGTATTTTAATCTTATATAATGGCACATTATTTACAGTGTTGTCTGTTCATAGTTTGTGAGAACACTACTCCTAAATTAACGGCATTTGTAACAGCAGACGCAATATGATTGGTTTAAGCCTTAACTAATGAGTCCAGCTAGTCTCTTTTTCTCAATTTCCTGTTAAAAAAAATCCACTTCTGTAGTCCTTCTTCAAACTAGTCTCCAGTCATCTGTAGTTTCACCTGTAGTCGTCCTATCACTACCATCTTGTTGTAGATGATTTCAGCAATTTGTCTCCTGCACTAGATTTTCATTCTCAGTTCAGCAACATGGCAGTGGAACGGGTCCCAAGAGGTGCCAATTCAAACTAAGACCAATTATTTACCTGTTGCTTTGAGTTTTACAGGTACCTGGAATAACAAGCATGTGATCTTTAGCCCACACCATCCAGCAAACACTTTTGACATAGCCATCTGGAGTGACAAGCATGTATACTCTTCCAATGTCCATGATCAACACCCCCCCCCCCCCCCATGGACATTATTGCCAAAGTATACATGCTTGTCGATGCCTGGCCCTATGACTTTTGGATGTGGGGTTTGTTTACATACGTCTACCATTTGTACCAGGTCCAGGGAAAGGAGTAGCCTGTCTTGACAAACTTTGAACAAAGCTTGACTAGTAACTGGCCGTTACCATAAGGCTGTAAGAATACTCGGAATCATTATGTATGTATGTAGCTATAAATAATAGCTATACAATTATACATGATACTAGCTAAACCTGTCTTGAAAGCATTAATTGTGGAGATCCCAGATCCTGTCTCCACCAACGGGCCCTCAAGAATAAAAAAAAACCTTGTGACATCTTCAAATGAGAGAATCAATAACACTACGCTCACCTGACTTGATCACTGAAGAGCTTGTAACAACTGAAAACACAAGCCCAATGATGCAGCTGGTCCTGGTCTGAAACCATGAGCTACGTGCCCACTAGACCACATCAAGAGCACATCCGGGCCAGCCAAATTTGTGTCATATGCTGAAGATGGAAATTTGTTTAGCTCCAAGCATCAGTGTTCATGAGAAGCAACTGATTGAACCAACAACTGATATAACCTGCAGCTTGGATAGTGGAAAATATAACTGAAACCTGTGTATTTAACTTCAGCAAGGCCTTCGACAAGATAGATAAGTTTCCAGCTTGTCTCCTGTCTCATTGCTCATATTATGTTCCTTTTCTACATGCAATAATTAAATCATTAAGATTTTCTTTGAGCTTTTATGCAGATGATACTAGGCTATAGCATACAATTCTGCTAAAAACTAACAAACACTGCTGGAAGAAGTGATAAGACATCGGATTTTTTTTTTAAATCCAGCTATAAACCTGGAATCAAGACTGGTACATGGAATTCCATCATTCAAAATGTGAGCACTGCATTACCTACTCCAAAAAAGGTAAACCCTGAGGCTGGAAATATAAAATACCTCGGCAGCATCACCTTGAACACCATGATCTACTAGAAAAATCATGTTGACAATATCACAGTTAAGGCCATTTGGTTCCATTTGATGGCTCTGAAAATGTCTAAGTCACAGCATACCAGCTGTTAGTGAAGCCAGTCCTTAAATATGATTCCACAGCCTGGGATTCGATAACAGTCACAACAGCGTATCAGCCTGAACTTGTACAGATGAGCACCGTTGACGCTTGTCTGTGGCATCGATTGCTCTGATAAGTAAATAAGTGCAACTGGTATCATACAGAGTTTCAATATCCCTAAGCTCTCCAAGCAACGCAGTGATAGGCAACTGAGGAGTTTCACCCAATACCATCACACAAATCCCTCCGTCACACTATGAAACGGAATACTAATTTACGAGAAATCAGGTTTCTCAAATCACAGCTTAAAAGCTGGATACTCAGAAGAAGTAGATAAATAAGCTTGGAGGGAGATTCTAGTCACTAGCAAAGCAAGTATAGACAGTTTTCTGAGCTCTTATTTATGCCTCAATTCGGAGTTGTCCTCCCTCCAGTTTGGTACTCTTAACCCACGCCGCATAGGAAAAACCTGCTGAAAGAGGGTTATATCGAAAACCGCTAATGTAAGGATAAAAATGATTTTTGTTTCAGAGTCTGCACCATTGAAAACCCTGTGAGACAGGGTTTCCAATTCATTGGAGGCTTGAATGTTGATAAATCTTTATTTTGGTGCCGAAACTCATGAAAGATTCTGCCAAATTGTCCGCAAAACAGGAGGAAAATGTTATAATTGACTATCCAAATACTATAATTATTTCCCAAACTATGTCCATATGAGTTTTCAATGTTGCAGATTCTTAATCAAAAATAATTTTTATCCTATTATAAGCGGTTTTCAAGATAACCCTCTTTTCAGCACGTTTTTCCTATGCGGCGTGGGTTAAAAGTACCAAACTGGAGAGAGGACAACTCAAAATTGAGGCCTAAATCAGAGCTCAGAAAACTGTCTATTAAATGGTTGACTCAGGGATTGGCGATATGTTGCACCTTCAAGAAGAGGGAATTGTTAGCTAAAATTCACTGAGTGCTGGACTGTTTTTTTATTGTAGAAGCAAGTGCTGATATGAGGCGCATAAGAACAGAGAAGCGACACACCCATGACCTCGCTTTCTCACCATATCACCCTAATAAAGTGGCGTGTGCCACCGGGCAATTCTATGGTTTAGCAGGTAAGCAATACTTATTGCTGAAAGGAGCCAGCGGAGAGAGTTCTATAATAGGGATTCAGACGGGTTTTTTGTATGTGTATTCAAAAATGCACATATACATGCATGCACCTTTGCATGTATGCACATATGCATGTATGCACATATAGACTTATTCAAATGTATACACGTATGCACATATGCATGTATGCACATATTCATGTATTACCATATGCACGTATACACCGTATACATTTATGCATATATGCATTTAAGCATGTATGCAGATATGCATGTGTGCAAATATGATTCTATGCAGGTATGCACATATACACGCATGCACATATGCATGTATGGACATATGCTTGTATGGATATGTGTTTGTATTTATGCATGTATGCACATATGCTCATATGCATGTATGAACATATACACACATGTACATATTCATGTATGCACATATGCATGTATGCACATATGCATATATACACATATGCATGGTTTTTTATCTCTCCAGAAACTACAAGTATGCGATGTATAATACTCCTAGTGCACTGTAGGCCGAGGTTTCATACTAAAACCTTGTCGTTGCTGACAAGCATTGGAATAAAAAAAAGACACGATTTCTGATAAATAAATCTCTCTATAAATAATGCTATTGATTACAGGTAGTGGTATGATCTATGTGATCTCTTTGGGGGCGGAGCCTGATATACAAACATATCCATGGAGTGATAGCCTGTTCAGTCTAGCCTGGAGTGAAAAAAACTCAAATGTTATCATCACTGGAGGTGGGGACGGTAACATACAAGTCTACGATATCACAAACAACAAGGTATAAGTCTGCGCGAGGACCTCCTCTTAGATTTTTGTCTGATTCTAACTTCCTATATAAGCTATATACTGTGTGGGTTGTACTCTCCTGCACAACATTCACTTATTTGAAATAAACATATAATTATTTAATGTATTATTAAATATTATTATGTTTATGGAAATAGGTCAAGGTCCATGTGAAACTATCATATTCCAGTGTACAGTAGCAGTACCTGAGATGTTTTGAGAGAAGTTTTAGTTGATGTACGTCACTTACGCCTTGATACTTTCGCTAAACACTGTAGGATAGAAGGACGTTGCAGGGAAAAGCCATTTCACAAATTTTAGCAGCCATGGTCTTAGGCAGTCTGTAGCATAAAATACATTAGCAAACTTTATTACACAGTGCCTGACCTGCAACTCCAAGAATAATGGCGTCTGGCCTTGGAATGATAAGATACCATCTATGCATTTGTGTGGGGGGGGGGAGGGGGATGTTGAGATGACAAGAGTTTAAGGGGCTCATACCAGGATAGACAGTAATTTAGCTTGAATGGAAGCACTCGTTTTGCATTTTTGATCCAACATCCTCCATACACTATAGAAGTAAAGTCGAAACCGGATTATGTTGTTACTAATTTCAAATACCTGGCCAGGATAAAACTTGCAATCTCTATCAATAACGGTGTGACCAAGTTTTACCTGCGAATCTATAAATCATAGAAAAAAGACGTTTATGTAATTTATTGATACCAGTACCATGTGACCTGGTTTGTTTATATAATATACACAGCTACCACATGCAGAGAGCTACACTGTTAACAGCCCTGTTACCAATGGCTATAGATATATTAGCTGTTGTGCGCACTTGTTTAAGCTTTTCGTTTTGGATCAATTGAATTTTCTAAAAACAATGATTCAAATTTGGAAATATTTGGCCGAGATGTGTAAGGTTTTGATAGCTTGGTCAGTTGAATTTTGTGGTGGTTGAGATTGTTTCCTAACCTTCTGCAGTAAAACATGAATAGCACAGTTAAATTATTTCTTCAACATGCAATGAAGCCTTTTTGCTGGCAAATCAATTCAACCAGTCAATATATACTTATCTCTAAAACAATCGCTTGTAGGCAATACAAGGCATGTCAGAAATCACCGAGATGTATACCAATGTTTGACCAAAGACTGGTCATTTAGAAGACACCATTAGAGAGTGGATCTCCGATTATAGAGTCAATCTCATATGTATCTTCTTCAGTTAGATGGTTAGAGTCAATATCTTCCTAGTATTTAACAACTTCACTCCGCTAATCCTGAGATTATTAAGCTCTGTGGTTAAGTTTGAAGTTTGAAGAGTGTTTATTGCCTAAATTCTAATATCCATCCTGTGATAGGTTGATAACATTGAATGTACAGCACATACATGGAAAAATAAAAATAAAAGGAGTCTGAGCTGCATTAGTTAAAAAATCGCATATAAAATTCAAAAAAGGTATTTTGTCTTTTGGTTGTTCTACACTTGGATGGCCTATATTTATCTATTTTTGCTCTACGAGCAGATGTTCTGTTTGTGTTCATTTTAATACGAGAGTTCAAGGGGTGATTATCATTGTCAGCTATTCTAGTGAAATGTTCACTGCAAGTGGTGTGCAGGAATGTTGTGATGGGTGGCAGTGCTAGATGGTCCAGCCTCTGCTCGTAGTTGTCAGAGAATGGCAGCACAATCCGAGTAGCAGAGCGCTGGATCCTCTCGAGTCGTGCTTTATCGGTGTCTGATAGTAGATTATACCATGCAGGGCAGGCGTAGGAGATTATAGACTTAATGTTAGCTATATAGAAGGTTCTGAGGCCATCACTATCCATGGCCATGCGTTTTAGCAGTCTCATCAAGTATAATCGTTGAGAGCATTTAGATATAATATAGTCAACATGATTGCTGAAAGTTAGTGTGTTGTCAATGAATACGCCTAAAAACTTGGTATGCTCAGAGGGAGAGATAAAGAGGTTATCATCTCCATAGGATATACCAAGGTGCATAGCAGGTTTGTTTGTAAAAGCTGCATTCAGTATCACAGTTTTGCTGGAATTCAAAATCATGCTGTTTTGCTCAGACCAGGTGTTTGCTAACAGTATTGCATCAGATATGTTCTCAGTGGATGGATCAACGATAGGCTTATAAAAGGTTGTATCATCAACATAAATTAGCCAAAGGATGGGGCCCAGTAACCTCGTGTAGGTACTTAGCATGCATTTTCAATCAGAGATTTTACGCAAAATGTTGGTTGATGTGAATTTATCATATTTTATTTATTAGTCAGTATCACTACCTATGCCTTGATAGCCTGTGAAATGTTACCAGGAGCTATATAATTGGGGAAAGGGGGCAACACCCGGAGACATAAAACAAAGCTCTGCACTTGTTAATATCGATTGCGGTGCTGGATATTGGCGAAAGCTCTAAAAAACAATTCTGTTCTGCCTGATGGTGGAGCTTTGCAACACCTCCTAATACCTACTACTGTTTGATCACTGACTCGAATGAGGCAGATGAATTGAAAGATGTTGAATATCCAACCATTACAAAAGTCCAAAATCTTTGGAATATTATTGGATTTGATAAATGAAACATCCTCGTATATTATCATAAATAATAAACAATATTATGTTTGAGGCAGCACAAGTTTATTCAAATATAAAATTTGAGCAACAAGTTTTCCTCAATGACAGTTAAAGGCAAGTAGATTGTTTGAGGTGTGTCAGTGTCTTGTGGAGGTATGTCTGTGTTGAAGGCGGGTTGATGATTATGTATTCCTAGAAGCCATGGGTCAATCCGTATATATGATAAGAGCTCCTTTCGTGCGATCCTCCATGCCTCAAATAAAATCACAATATCTCATAATCATCGAGTACAAATCACAATCCCTAATCAAAGGTTGTATAAAATCATAGATTAGTCATAGTTTAGGATTTGATAGCTGGATATAGTTTCAACAGCAACTATTTTTGCTGCGGTTAACAAATATTCATAGCCTGAGGCATGAGGCAGTAATAAAAAAATTAGTTTATCCAAATTAGGGTCAGTTTCACTATTATAAAATCCCCGGCTGTAGTTTAAAGATTAAAGATTTATGAAATATCTTGTTTTGAAGAGAACGAATAAAATTGAGCGAAGCAATAGTCTGAATTGACAGTTTCTATATACATTGTGATTAAAGTGGGCTAAATAAACTCTCATTTAAACGAAGATGAAGATAGGCCGTCCAGCAGACAATCTGGACTCCACAATCAAATAACCAAACATCGACACTCAGAGACAGTCAGAGACAGTCAGAGACACTCAGAGACAGTCAGAGACAGTCAGAGACAGTCAGAGACAGTCAGAGACAGGCAGAGACAGGCAGGTTGTGGTACTCACTTAAAGTCATGACAAGTTGTTAGCGACACCACAGCGACTCCAGCTAATATAAGCAGGGGAACCAGAATAGCCACAACCATACTGTGCAAAACTAGGTTCTCTCTCCAAGTGAGCAGATCGATTTGGTTGTTTTGGTTAGTTATTAGAACTAAGAGATATATTATAACATGTGCAGAGACTATGATCTCTGGAATGTATCTGTAAGGGATATTAATATTAAGTAACCATGGAGATATTAGATTTATTAACATCCATTCGGTAACTAAACCTGTGATATATGATCTATGAAATATATCTGTTATTTCATGCTAGAACCCATGGGTCAAACCATGGAGCAACAGCCTGTTACTTCTTGGTTTAACTGCTTTTAAAATGAATTAAGTTACATTATTTTATTTGTGACAATCGATTTAGGGTTTACTCACTGGTAATTTCTTCAGTCTATTTTTACTAAATGTTGAAAATCTTCTGTCAGTCCAAGAAAAAGATCCACAAGTTCACGATACTTAATGTGTAGCAAGTATTTCATTACAAAGGCAATCTATAACGTAGTAAGAAAGTGAGTAGTAAGAGGCAAATTTAAAGTGAAGACAATCATTTAGGTTTACATATTCTGGAGCTTTTCATACGCATTTTGCTTTCTTACCTTCTAGGGACCAGTAAAAGTGATACAAGCTCATACTAAAGAAGTATCGGGTCTAAACTGGTGTCAGACAAGAATAAACAGTCATCTATTCCTCTCCTGCTCATGGGATAACTCTATCAAACTAGTAAGTAATCATCGGTACATGGGATAACTGTATCCAACTAGTAAGTAATCATCGGTACATGGGATAACTCTATCAAACTAGTAAGTAATTATCGGTAGAATCTGGAGTTTTCAGAGCTATATTTAGCTATGATATAGCGAGTCTTATTCAGGTTAGGACTTCTCTCATCATATTGGCCACATAGATTTGAAAACTGGGCTGATGTTAAAAGGCACGGAAAAACTGAGTATTTAGTCCAATATAGCGTCAGAGCCCCATATCCTAGCACCTTTAATACTAAGCAATTTGTAGTTGCGAATATGTATATTATACATGTACCACTATTATTAGTAACATAGGTATGCGAAAATATATGTTGTTATTTATTAATAATGAGTTTATACAGAGTATGTTATCACATATCATAACAGTGGAACGGTGAGAGAATAGAGCCTATCACAGACATACCACAAGCTCATAACAATCTTATATATGAAGTTAAATCATCTCCCCTGTCACCTGGAGTTTTCTCCTCCTGCTCAGGTAAATATATACACCTACACCTAGAACAAGTTTAATCCAATTTCCTGCATTACTGTTGCTCTCTTCCACTGGTCACGCCGTGATGCCGTGCGGCCTGACCAGTGGATTGGGAGCAACTCGGAATGCAGGCAAATGGACCAAACTTGGTCTAACCTACACCTGTAATATGTTGAGTGAACCACCAAGATTTTGAAGTTATGTTGTAATGAATTAAACATATTTATGTCAAATCTGGACCTGTTATATTTGGGCGGCGGCAATGCAATTATCAAACTCTCTTTTGAAAATGAGTGTTTTATAATGTAATGCCACTTACTCGCATGCAGCCGTCCGAGCACTTATACTAATTTTGAACAAATCATAAGCCATCACCTGTTCCTGGTCCGGTTCTCAGCATCTTTTTGAACCAGGCTGCCAAATACCTGACATTCACTTTCATCTTAGACTTAGTCAGCCTGGTTTATATTGCGTCTTATGCCTGACATTGCATAAGAGTGTTTAAAATAGGCGGTGTCAGCCAAGAACAAAGAGATCCCGTGATTAGGATTTGAACCGGTCACCTAATAATGTCTATGATATACCACTACAGTCAGGGTTACTGATTGTAAGTAAACTGCCGAAAATGGAAAAATAATTAGCATTCAGACTTATCCCACAGCGATCTGTACCCTGGTCCCTGGGGCACTTTTTGATAAGATAAAGCAACAGTATCTATATAAATAGACCTTAGTGCTCATATTTAGTTCAGCTCCCTGTTAGTGACTTTCTATTACCACCTGCCCACTAGGTTGGTGACATTTGTGACATTGTATTGCAAAGGCACTGTACCCATACAACAGATATTGTCAAAGTTCTGTACTTAATCACTTAGAAATAACTAGATCTTGATGTTTATTATTATATTTTTAATCTACAGAACTTGCACTATTCTTTTTTCACCCTGAAAACCTATTTTTATAGTTTATCTCTGTATTGATCTCTCCTTATATTGATTTTTCTGTATCTCAATTGATTTTAGGAGATGGTTGTATAAAGATATGGGATATGAATTCACATAACCGACTAGCCTTAGAGTGGAGAGCCCACGACTCGGCTGAGGTTCTATCTACAGACTGGAGTAAATATGATCAGGTGTGTGGGTGAGAAGTAACTAGAAATCCTGCAAGTTCATGTAGATGACTGTGAGTCCAGTCTTAACTGTACTGCAATTGCCTTCAACATGGAGTTAAAGTAAAATGTTAGCTCCATATTCCCGATGATATCATCACAGGATCTTTAAAACTTGAAGGTTTCGTGATAATTCTAGACCTTTGAGGAAAGATAATGATGAGTTATCAACCTCACCATGTATAAACTGATCGTTTTTTATTGCAACTTTGTTGGTGAATTCAATAGGCATACTCGCATACACGCATACATGCATACATGCATACATGCATACATGCATACATGCATACATGCATACATGCATACATGCATACATGCATACATGCATACATGCATCGGCCTTCTATGATGGCTGAAGTTATTGTTAATATTTCTAAGGAGAAAATTGAGCAATAATCAACCAATAGGTATAAATATACTCTCTAGAGGAAAATATACCTCTTCAAAAGATCTGGTCGCTGGACAAATTGTTTATCATCATTCAATTTTTATGATAAGTGGATTTTCACCCTCAAATCATTTTGTTAAAACATACCCGTATTCACAGATCACCTATACGTGGGAAGTCAGTAGCATGAAGTCATTGCACTATCATATTGATATCTAAGTACATATTCTATAATATGTTATATATATGCATAGTGTATTATATATATATATCATGTATAGATATGTATATTGTAGAATATATTAGCTACTTCAGGAACAGATGGACTGGTAAAAGTATGGGATACACGTAATACTAATATGCCTGTCTGTGTCCTGGTCGGACATTCCTACGCTGTCAGGAGAGTAAAGTTCTCTCCATACATTCCGAGTTGTCTTCTCTCAGCTTCTTATGACTTCTCTGTAAAGTAAGTCTGCCTCCATTCAGGCCATATGCATAAAAATCTGCATCTGATCTGAATCTTGATCTGGGGGGTCTTTCAATTAGAATAAGCGTTGCTTCACTAAAGCAAATTATCACTATCACATCGCTCAAAATTATCACTGACTTGGACTTTCAATCAGACAACATTGTTTTCAAAATCCTCACAAAGAATGTATTTAGTTTCAATGAGTGAGCGATTTCTGTGCGAGACCCTCGCAGGTATCACTCACTCATTGAGTGTACAATCAGATTGTGATTTTGGCTGTTTGAGATTGAAAAACCCCCTGGATGACATCAAATATATACTCAACAAATTATTGTATACTGTTGTAGAAGTTACCTCCAGTTTGTCAATATGATGGAGAAGATCGTTTTTCAGCCATATGTCGTCTTTTCATAACTTATGATGATAAATTCCCCTCCACTATAATCCCTAAGCTGTAATACAGAGCAGTGAGGCAACAGATTACAGTTTTTCGCCTTTCCACCTTAATTTGGAGAGGGCCAGTGAAACTCTGCTTCTCCAATCTCAATCTCGTTCAGTGTTGTTGAATGTAAAATAAGCAACATAGCCTACTCGGAATAGAATATGCGGAGGGACGTTTGTGCTGCTGGTTTTGATATTTGTTTTTCATGGCAGCTGTGTATAAAATGAAAAACAATTGTCATGTAATGATATGAATTTAATTACCTGTCATTACCTCTGCAAGGAGCATCCTTCAGCCTTATATCATAGTGCTTCAGGGAATCAGATTAGTTTTTGATATGCTATGGAGTATGTCAAAGTACCCTAGTTGTCTTACAAGCAAAATTTTTGGCAGTTTTCTTAATATCAGCAACCCGCGATAGCTCAGTTATATCAGCAACCCGCGATAGCTCAGTTATATCAGCATCCCGCGATAGCTCAGTTATATCAGCAACCCGCGATAGCTCAGTTAGTAGAACGCAGGACTGTAAAGGTAGAACATAGACATCCTTAGGTCACAGGTTCAAATGCGGTTCGCAGGATCTTTTTGAACCTGCTATTCATTCTCATCATATACTGAGTCAGCAGTCAGTCAACCTTGGATATATTATGTCCTCTTATTGTATCCCTGGTCGGTGTGAGATTCTCCAATTTTTATCAACCGAATCCATCATGCTTGGTGCGTAAGAAGGTAGGGGGTTGTGTGTCTGTTGTTGTATTATAAAAATAATGAGTTGTCCCCTCTCAATGACAACAGGACATCCAAATTCATTAGTCTTGGAATAAAAGTCTTAGTTCTGCATCACTATTCTCGGCGAATTTCAGACTGGACATCGTTTAATGTACATCATAACAGGAACCAACCAAAGATCACAACAGCAATTAGGAAGCGGATCGTGGGATTGTAACATATCCTTTATGATGGTTTCTTTTTCCTGAACCCTGAGAAATCCTGAACCTGAACCTGAACCGAATTCAGTATAATGACACAATATTCAGGCTAACCTTATTATGGAGATTATGTTCATACATCAAGTTGAATATTATGTTTATTTTGTAGGTTGTGGGACTATATGAAGCATAATCATGCAATAGACACATATGCCCACCATAGTGAGTTTGTATGCGGCCTCGATCTCAGTCTTCATTCTAACACACAGGTATAAACTTTAACATCGCTCTTAGTCGGTAGACTTTTCCACCAATAGAGGGGGGGGGAGGGATAAGACGTAGTCATGTTCATCCTCAGCCTAGTAATGATAGATTAACAAGCTGAACTGAACTTGTCGGGTTCTGTCTAAAATGATTCTCAGCTCCATATATAGTGTTGTATACAGTATTATCGTCTCAATGAGGTATTCTAATAACATTCCTACAAATCAGTCTGAAATTACAGAAACATCTAATCATCTCTTACATTTTAACATCGACCTCTTATCCACAGAATTCCCAGATAATTGCACTATGATACTCTCCTAACAATACAAACCACAATAATATATGTAGATGGACATCAAAATACATTATTTTCCAGCATATAAAAACTGAACTTCACAGCTTTTGTCACTAAACAGGAATTGGTTTCTCTATTTTCAACAGGTAGCCTCAGGTTCATGGGATGAGAGCTTAGTTTTATGGGACGTACCACTTATAAAAGCCTCCATAATCTGACTGACTTTATAAAGAAATACATCAAGGTGCTCAAACAAATATCGCTTACATGGCCGGCAAATTGTAGTTTGTTGGCTGGTTATCATTGAGTAAACAATTTCCAGTATTACTGTTATGACTTATATGCTAAAGCTGGAAACAGCCTCTCCATCAAATATGGCCAGTGTATGTAACCTGATTTTTAGCTGACATGTCTCTTTTATTATAATGATAAATTTGTGACCTACTATGATGGCGCTATACTATTTTTTGAATTTTTCTTTACTCTCAGATCTAATTTAATTGTACCTTGATCGACGAATTAAAGAAATCACACACAAAACAAACATACAATCTAAGTTGCCAAAAACTCGTTCAGTCACACATGGCTAGATTGGTAAGCTGATTTTCTTTTCTTCAACTATGAGGCTATAACAGACTGTTGTAAATTTGTGTACAATCATTAATCTTTGGGTCTTACTAAGTCCACTTTGGTTGTACAGCACTCACAGTCGTATGATGACCAAGTTTTCATTATAGGTTTTTTCTAACTGTCCACATTTTTCTCTGATACCACTGGAAGTTTTTTGTTACACCAATTGGTATAAAATCCATACAAATTATACCACATTTTGTTTGCATCATCATTGACATGCTTAGTGATTTCTGAAGTTTTTTATTTATAAGTGCCAAATCATTTTCCAAGATTTCAAAATAAAATTTTATATGGCAATTATCAACAGTAAACAGCTACTTCCTTATTTCGTCAGTGCGGTGAATAATTACACAAACATGCTAATCATATAAAATAGTTACTGCATCACTTTGCCCTTAAGTGACCTAATACTCTCTGGTGATCAGTTTGGGAAGTCTTCTCATTCTATTACTACAGTAAATCTAAACATAATCACAGCTGCAAACAGCTAAACAGTTCCTGTTGTAGTCGTCACTAGCAACTATCAGCTATCTGACTACTTTAAATAATAAAGCCAGTAAAAATTCTACTACTAGCTCTTTATATCACAAGTACACTACGTCGTCATGTCGTCATATTCAAGGGATAAATTCTCTCCAGCTGGGCGTCAGCTGCTGAGGACGTTGCGTCAATGGGACAGCAGGATGGGCTTTACTTTACCTGATACACAGAAGCTGAGGGACATGCTAGTCAGCGTCTCAGTGGAGGAGAGAGTCAGAATCCTGAAGATACGGGGAGGGTTCTACTCTCCTCTGCACTTTGCTGCTCGCTGCGGAGAGGTGGGTATTATCACTGCTCTGCTGACTTCGCTGCCGGATCAGACCCAGAGGATGGAGGTGCTGACAAGGACCAGAGCAGGCTGCTCTCCTCTCCACTCAGCAGCTGTCTGGGGACAACTAGAGTCTGTTAAGGTGTGTTGCTGGTGGATAGTGCATGAATCAATTCATTGATTTCATCACCTGAAACTGAGTTGTCTAAGATCTTGTCAAAATCTTGTGTAAGTACACTGTGCTAGTTTTTATCAACAGCTCTAATTAAGAACTCGGTTCAATTTAAACATAAAATGCTGCCCCCCTCAGCCAATTTTTCATTCATTCTGATATTACCTAATTCAGTATCCAAAATAATTGCGCTTGTAAAATTAAACTTCAAAGATCTTAGTCCCCTCATATTTAAACCATGTTGAAACCTCAATTACCTTAATTTTACAGGTGATACTCTCACATCTTACCCCTATGAATAGAATTCAGCTCTTAATATTACCCGATAAGTTTGGTAAAACAGCTACAGACTACGCAATCAAGTTCAAGCAACATGATATGGTCAGTATATTACAAGAAAGTGAAAAGAACTCAGCAACATCAATCTGGAAGGATGCGTCTAAATTTGACTGATAATTAAAAATTTAAGTTACTATTCAGCCAACGAGTGTTCAGCTACAAACACAGTGATTCAATTCATGGAAGAGTGCAGATATCTAATAGGAGAGGAGGTATGAGGGATAAGTTTCTATCCCATCGGCTCTAACCAGTTAAAGCATTAGTACCTTGGAGAGGAGTAAGCATCAGTATAAACAAACAATGAGAAGTTTTTTTAAGAGAATATTTCTATTTTGTGTATTGTCAATAAGCAGTCAAATCCCAAACCAAGTCCCATCCCATATACTTAATAAAATAACCGGTTTCAAAAAAATCGATCAACAACAAGGTGCCTTAATGTCACAGAAAAAGAGTCGATAAAATACATTAGATTTGTAACAAAGGGGAGATGAGTTGTCACCATACCGGAGTCAGACAACTTTATAATAGTAAGTTAAAAATACTTGTTGCAGTATATTTTCATGGTGATATAATGCAATTTGATAGCGAAGAATTAGCATGTAACATTTCATCAACAAGTCTCAACTCAATTAAAAAATAAGATGAACATATATCTATTCTATAGCTTGTACCTTGCTGAAAATGATAAAACACCCTCGTCAGATCACTTAGTTATAGTTTGATCACTCAAAGTCAAAACCTTTCATGGTTCTTTCTGTAAACTGAAGTCAAGATACTAGAAAGGAGGTCATGCAGCTAATCTCATTGAGGTTTGTTAGGGTAGATAGGACAGGCGTGTACATGTGTCACGACATGAAATCTATCACCTCATCTAGCTCCCTTTCTTTAGCTTGCTTATGAGCCCAGCGTGCCTCGGCGACTTCTGGAGTTATGCTCCACTTATCATGGTATATCCTTGCATCACAAGACAGGCATTTTTTGCCTCCTGAAACATAATCAACACAACTGGTAATCAGGTAGTGATCTGAGAAAGCATGTTTACTTATGGCCAATATAAACGAACAGGTAATTCTGCTTCTGGGACCCATGTGTGAGCTGTTAAGTTTCATATATAACCTATCGACTTAAGCATTTATGGTAATACTATGTTGAAAGAGAGCTGAATTCGAATGCTCGCCTTCTGATAGAAAATGTCAACCTTTAAGTTGGAAGGAGACAATTACATACATGCGAAGAAACATAACATCTGGAATTGAAGGAGCCTCAAACTTAGAGTATGCGAAACTAAATAACTAACTAATGAAGACATCCACATTCTAATGTCATTGTTTTATTATTATGTCACAAAATAGATGATATCACCTTCCCATGTAGAGATGTAGAGGGTACTGGGGCCTGGAATTATTAACCTTGAAAGCTCCTCACGTGGGTCTCAAACCCACAACCCCTTTGGCACACCAATCACCTGGCAGTAAATAGCAAGTGATAACCTGATTGCGCATCTCGTCATCACACCATCCCCGTAACTATAACCCCCTCTATATAGATTTTTGGATATAATCATTACTTACCAATAAAAGGTGGAGTTTTCATATAGACATCCAGACATTTATGATGATATATGTGTCCACAATAAACTCTCTCTACATGATCATCAGCCTTAGGGTGAGTAACTATATCCTATAAAACAGATACTATCAGCATTGAAACAAAAAGTGACAGGGTTTTAACTTGTTATAAAACTTATTACAGAACTTCACTCGGAAGTCCAATTCATGAACAGAACTAAGTAGAGTTTATACATCTACAATACTGAGTATGGTGTATGTGTCTATGAGAGTCAGACACTGGCTAGTCTTCTATACATGCCATATATATGAAGGTACTGTGTCTTATTCTCTAATCGATTCCTCAGAAAATGAACCTTTCGTTTCTATCCTGTCAATTCAGTTCTGGGAACAGTAAATAACACAAAAAATAAATTGATTTTTATTTTATCCTAGTATTTATAGTATGTATATGAATACTAGTGTTTATATGTTTGTGGTGCATTTATACCTTGGGATTCTCGGGTAAGGCTTGTTTTTTACAGGAAGCACACGGTTCTTTGAAATACTTCTTCACGCAGTCTTTGAATAAGAAGTCGGCTACCTTCTGTAGTGACGCCTTTGGTACAAAAGGTGGAGCTCTGTCAAAACAAACAAGGCAAGCTTAATAGTAGTACATAATTTATATATCACACTGAAGTTAGAAAAGTCATAGGGGGGGGGGGGCCTAAAAGCAGGCAGGTTGATACAAAACACACAGGACCATAATCGAGATCCAGGATAATGTCACTACAGACCACCTATACTCAGTAATTGCTCGGAAGAATTGAGAGCCCTATGTGAGGTCGGATGGAGATTAGGTTTTAACTTTGGCATTTTACATATATGAATCTAGTAAAGTGAAATCAACATTCAAGAGGAAAGCCAAGCGTTCACCAATTAAAACATGATTGAAAGACAGGGGTTAATCGTTGTGAATGGTAGTCTTATACTAAAGATTGAGCTGTTGTTACGCTCATCACAAATCTTAAATGCTGGAGGTGATCCTAACATCTCAACATTTTGTTAATGAGCTCAAAGTCATTTTCTATGCAACGCGACATACATTGTAATCCTTTTCACTTCAACTATATAAAACATATGTGCAAATCTTCAGTAGCATATACAGGTGTAGGCAACTCCAATTAAGGAAAAAATTGTAAAAAATACATTGTGTTTATTTACACAGACAACCCATATCAAGGAACCTTCTGTTGAGCTGGTTGCATTTACCGTTTAGGGTAACAATCTTAGATCTTCATACATTATTGCAGATAATTATCGAGTAAGTTGCTCACTTTGGATTCTTCCTAAGAGGTGGTTCCACAGCTCGCCTGGCTATCTCAATACATTGTCCCATAAAGTTCTGTTTGAATAACTCTGGGAAGTTATGTTCAACACATTCCAATCTACAATTAATAAGAGAACTGAAATATATTTATTAGTTCAAGATGGTATCAGTTGCCCTACCCTGCAGCATTAAATCATTGAAAAAGTATGCTTATATTCAATATTTAATTCTTTTTAACAATTTCCGCGTTTGAAGAATTACAAGAAGATCAAATTGTGAGGAAGGATTGAAGTTTCAATATGGCATAATTTGAATTGTAACGGCATAAATAGAGTCTGCTAGAGTTGCTGTTGAAAGCTGCCTACCCTATCTTGACAAGCTTTGTTCGGATGGGGAGGGACCCAAAAATTCATGATTTTGGGAGTTTACTCCTCGATTGTAAGAGGGGACAACTCTATTATTGACATTTCAGCGCAAGAGTCGATAAGCATGGTTTGCCCCACAAAAAAATGTCTTAGACCTGCCACGGAGAGGAGAGAGACCCTATAAAAGTGTCTTTACTTAAATTGAGGGGTCATAAACCACGAACAGAAATATCTGAGTAAGGCAAAAATGGGATGTGAGATGTGCAAACATTCAGTAGAACTCAGTATTTTTAGTGTCATTCCGCAAGTACCTGGCTAGGATGAATAGTGTGCCGGTACTAAATCAGAAATGACTGCAACAATGGATGCTGGACCTCAAAGTTGACCATAAGAGTAATCGTGACGCCCGCACTAGGACTTACCCGAGCTTATTTAGAGGATAGAGATCAGGTACTGAGAAGCAGACTTTTATGAAGTAAGGACCACCGTGCACTGTCAGTATTATTTGTGAAGCCTTCTGTTTTAGTTTTATTTTATCTCCTTCCCGGAGTAAGTTCTGTTGTATATGAGCCACCTCTCCACGACACACGCACAGAGGATTATCATCGATAAACTTCCGTACAAAATGTAATATCGGCATCATCTGTAATGTATTCACAACAATCAATATCGTACTTCTGTCTGATTCACAAACTGTCGTACATGTAGCCTGCACCGAGCAATGGATGTGAATCAGACTTCCTTTAGATCAGTAAAGGCCTAAAGACATGTAATTTTATTAAACACAGCAATGGGCAGGCTAAAATAGCCTTAAGATTGGTATAGGGGTAGATGAGACACAAAAGTAGATGTTGAAACACAAGTAACTCCAGTAAGATTATGATCATGTACAGTGTACTAAAAACTGTACACAGACCTGTCAACTTGTATGATAGCCCAAAACAATGGCGCAAAAAATAAGTGTCTATTAATATGGATGATATAAGGATGATGATTTAAGATGGAACCCCTAATTCTAGCCCAGGCACCAGTGTGCAGTGATACCTGCTGTTTGTTGAGATATTTCTGAGCCTCTTCAGTACAAACTTTCTCCAGACCTTGCAGTAGTTTGAAGTCAAGAGGTTTACTTTTCAGCTCTACAATTAATGGAGACGCCGGATAATCTGCTCCAAACTGGAAATGTGCAGTCAACTCCTTAAATTCTGTCCTCCTGAAACGGAGCATGAAAATAAATTCTACAGTCAGTCCTATTCTATCTGATAATAGAGCAGTGTTTTGAGTTGAGAGATATTCAGAACAATTGTAAATTACAGGCAGTCTAAGAAACTAGCCAAACCGTGTGAAATGTGAAAAAAAAGCAAGCAGTCAAATCCCCACTGGGTACACAGACTCGACCACAGTTGCCGTTTGGGGATTTGACCGATTGTATATCAATTTCAATTACAATCTACAAGGCTGCCTTTCAAATTCTTTGATCCACAGAGACTTACGTGATTTTGACCTGCACCACTTGAGGTACACAGGCTATCAGCTTTGAGCCTGTGATCACTTTCTCACATCTTGTCCTCAAATCTTCAAGTTCAGCTTTCAGGAAGTCATGTCCAGCAGCCATTGTCAAATCTGGTGTGACTGGTTACCCTATACTGAATTGACAAACGGTGAGTTTTAAGCAGAGCTTTAATCAATAAAATGCAATTTCATATGGCCCACAGTTTCCAAAAAGTTATCCCGTTACTAGGAGTCAAGTGTAATGTTTGTCATATTGCTCTTGAGATGAATGAGCCCACAGCAAAAATGTAGCTGAAGGCCTACCAAAAGCTTAACACAGTATTCACATTTACATTTGCACACCCAGGCTATAAATATATATTTATAGTGAAAGGCTCTATCATTCATCGGGCAAACCACGGGCTGCAGTCACCAGTGGATAGGCAAAGCATTCATAAATACGTTCGGATATCAATTGTGAAACGGACTGTGTTTGGGAAGGTGCAACCATCTACAACTAGAATCATTTGACAAAGACCTTGTAGACTACAAGCATCTACTTTATTAACCTTACAGAACATCAATACTGAAATTGTAGGCAAAGTACATGCTTCTCAGTACAAGGACTGCAAGGCCTTTGTCAACATCTTTACATACTACCCATAATACCTCACCTATAAGGCGCGTGCCTTATAGGGTAAGGCGCCTATAAGAGAGGAGCATATAGGCGGGGCTATCATTTGAAGCATTTTTATATTTAATTTGGACCAAATTCGCAACTTATAAGCGAGGCTTAATTTCTCTGTTATTAGCGCGTTTGCCTTGAAAACAGCCTTGTAAACACGAAGTTTCGCGTTCGAATCCCATCAAGGTCAGTTTTTTCTCGAAGGGGTGCCTTATAGCTGTGGGGTGCCTTATAACTGTAGCATTTTAAATTTTTTCCAAGGGAGGTGCTACACTTATAAGGCCAGGGCCAGTTGGTATATATATAGATAACAATCAATACAAGATATACGAGATATCAAAGTTCCATGACAGAACAGCCTCCAGCTCTTTTGTCTGCCATCTCGTGGCATAATCTAACTTAGCTACATTGACCAAGGAGTGAAATCAGTGTTTCCTGCCCTTACAAAGTGTACTGCTGCTCACCCTAGTCTTGGAAATTGCCCACCACCTATACTACTTGGAGATCACCAACTTCGACAGAAGGTTTCAGCAATGTGGCGTAACCATACGTCCCTGTATCATTCCATATCATCATCATCATACACAGAGATACATTCACCATATCTGCCTGAGCCAGCCACTGGGGGACCGTGACAGGACTACAGCATTGACTACAGGGTGGGATAAAGTTCCAAAGTTTAGCGATGCTGATAAAATCGCTACTCTGATGGTCTTCTGTATGACAATGGGGAATCATATATTGTTGATTGTGCCCTCTGGTCCGATCTAAGTATAGGTTGTTTGTTGGGAAGAGATTAAGTGATCGATGTCGGTTGGAACCTCATCGTCAAAGTGCATGGCCCTGAACAAGCCTAGTCGACGAGCCTCTCTTCTCCCTTTCAACTGTTCCCATCTCAATCTCTGATGGGGTTGATGTACAGGTGACATGCTCTGTTCATTTGATTTTTTGATCATCCTCACTGGTCAAGAGAGAGCTAAGTCAGTGTATACAAGGTTTATGTAACCTAGGTGTTACTCACTGTTAGTGTGAGCTTCTTTACATAGTAAGCTAGCTGCACCAGGGAGAATTCTCCCTGGCTGCACTGACCTTACAAGTGTTTATAATTGTAAGTTTATGTCTTACTCCCATTCACAAAGGCCTTCTGTTGTGGGTGAAATTCCAGTGGTTGAGGGCAGCCAACCACTGGACTGGACTTGTACTAACTACAGAGGCCTGTCTGTGATTACTCAATCTCAAGGCTTACTTACTTACATTACTACTCAAGTCAACTCATTGTTGTTAAAAGACTGGTGATTGATGCTGCTTATGAGCCATCCATATAGAAAATGAGGTTATAACACCCTGAAAACACATCCCATGGAACTTAAGCTATTTGGAAACACCGCTTATTAGTGAAAAAAGTTTACCTGGATTAATTAAGTGAGGTTAATCTGTTTGGAAAATCTGCAGCAAGCTGGAAAATGCATTTATTAAAAAAATATCTGTACATTTGCTGAGCAAGTCACAAACCATATCCGGTTGATCATCCAATAACCATTGATGTCACAAATGATAACCCAATCACAATTGACTTAACAAGCTACATCTATAGTAACAGAGATTCCACCAAACTTCACAAAACATCATGGAAAGACAATTCTGATTTATGTAAGATAATGTCATAAACAACTTTCAAACTGCTGTCAAGCCCTCCCTACAAGTTTAATAAGTAAAATGAGCTTATCAATATGACCTGGTGTATAAAAATGCCATGTCTAAATTCCCAGTGCTGCAACACCAATCCTCTTGAAATGCTGAACACGTCATAAACTGATCAAGTAGCTACTACCTGCGCTGGTCTGCATTGCCAAATATTACCTTGGTGTTATTTGCATAAGAAGCTGATGCAAAAAAAACTGTATATGGAAATCTACAACCTTCAGTTCACACCTTGCAAGTTCATTAAATGTTTTACGCTTATTTTCATCATTTTATTAAATCTGCTGCGTGCAATGCCATATTATACAATTGGAATAATACACGAGATACAGCAGCATTGCGGGAAAAAATGTTGAGAAATGAAGAGAAAAGATATTATGTGGCAGCGATTGTAACATTTCATTTCTTTAAATGGATGAATAAAACATTGGTGATATGATGTCACAATCCTGTCACATCAGGAAAACAGAAATGAGAAAATCACTGACAAGCTGTCAGAGAAGACTATTAATGTGTTTACAGGTCAGTCTGGAACAGGAATAGAAAGCAATGATTAATCATAATATAATATAATGGCCTTTATATTTGTCAGTAATTTGATGAATATATATTAAATTATAACGGCTGTACAAATAAAATTAGTATTTACAAAAAATTTCCTAGTTGATAAATAAGACTAACTCTGCTCTAACCAGGACATGAAGATCACAAGAATGTCAGTGTCATTACCATTTATGGTCATTTCCACATTATAACAATTATTGTTATAATGTGGAAATATCCGTTATTACTAAATAGGGCATTATTAAATAGGGCATTATTACTATTTATCACTAGTATTGACTATTTTTTATTGCCTCTTTTTGCATAGATTGCATTGTTGTTGATGCTTATAAGCTAGTTGGTAGGGTTGACTAGAGCCTCAGCTATTATTGTTGTTGCGTCAGTAGACATATTATCTGTACTGCTGTTTATCAGCCTTGCTGTCCACTGTACAGAGTATTTAGCTAGCTTGACAGGCCAAGGCTCCTCATATTCTGAGCTTGCATCAGCCATAGAACTCAGTGTCCGCGACGTTCTCACTGTAATCAAAATATTAGAAATAAATACAGAGGATCGATTTGTAAGGAATATCTTTTACATGATTCGTGGAGCTTTTAATTTAGATCGAAATTAGACATAGTAAAGCTGATTCTGATTTGCTAAGCTTACAATCCACAGACAACCACCACCAGTTAGTAACAATTTCATACATTCCTATTTCAATACCATTCAAAATTTTATGCCAAACAACAATGTGTAATTTTAATTTTTGTAAAAAGTTTTGAAAATAACAAGATATCTTACTGTCAGATGTAATATAAGAGTTTTCTCCTCCTAAACCACCACCTGACATATGGCTAGCAGGGGTGGATGAACTGAGAGAGTAAGAGCTGAGGGGTAACCAGTCACCAAAAAAGACGGCAAAACATAATACCATCACCTGTAACACACAAAACATGACAAGCTGAAAATCATCCTGCAAAATTTTGTTTCTACTTTGTCTGACGCTTCTTATGTTCACCTATTGTCATAGACACAACCAACCCTCCAAAACTGCATATGTTTTTCTAGGGTGGGAAGACCATATATTACAACAATAAGCCTTAAACACTTGAAGATGACGATAATGTATTTCACTCTGTTGAAAGCAGGTTTATTCTGTACAGGCACACATATCTTCATAGAATGACGTAGCTGAGGCCGGCATTCCCTAAAAGTGTTTAGATGCATGTTCTATGATGACCTTACTGACAATGACCACTCGACACCCTGATGATGACACCTTGTAATTCAATCATCCAAAGATGATCACTTAACAAATACAAACAGACAAGCATTCTCAATCACCACCCTCTACTGTTTGATGAAATCACAGTCCACCTCTCTGCCGTGAGCAGATTGAGTTAGGCGGGATCAGCTAACATAGTTTGTATAAGAGATTATCCATCTTGAACACTGGAGGAGATTCACTATTGAGCACTTTTAGGGTGGGGCTCTACTCAAACAATCAGTGTACACACATACATAGGGCTTTATATAGTCTGTCAGTGTCAATACAACACAATCAGATACAGCCTGCGGGTTTTCACTGTCCCAGCGGGTAATTAAGTCTAATTGAGTTTAATTTAGGAATTGTGATGCAAAAGCTATCATGTGCTGTTGTAAACCACCAATACTGGAACCAGGTAAATAAGGTTATGATGATAAAACTTAGCACAGACAGGACCGCCATACATTAGATCTAAGCACTGCCAAAAAAATTTACTTAGCATTATTATTGTATCTCTGCTTACTATTATGTTGTAATGTTTGAAAAGATCAATTAGTAAGGATATGTTTGCGGATGACTACATGAATCAGAATCAGAAGAGCAGCACTGTAAGTTACGGTCACACAACATCCTACATGGAATATCCTTATCTATCGATATTTATGTAAAAACCAAGTCTTTTATAGTGATAAAATCGTCTGATGTAGAAATATTCCTTGTCCACCATTAATAATTAACATCCTGTGACAGCACACAGTTAGGGTGTTAAACACATATTCTCACCACCCTATAAGATGGAAACCGGTGTAGTCGGCAGATAGCCATACACTTATCATCACATGGCGGTTAGCAATATGCCTGCTCTCAGATGTTACAAGGCACCGAGTGGGCTGCGTATACCACTAAACATGAAGGAAGTACCGCTAGGGTCGTTAATCATTAACAAAGTCTGTAACATGGTGTGTGAATTATCAGAACTAGGCTCCATGCTGGCTCGTTCAGCACCATGGTATATGCTGGGTGCTGGGCTTGCTAGTTAATATGAACTTTTGGACTGAGATGTGAATCACGTCGCATACATCAATAGGTGGGCCCTTGACTAGTAAATACTGCTCTAAATCCGGGTCTTGCCCACGTCAGAGCCATTGTGTGACACATTCAGACAGGCATCTTAAACCCTTCATAATTACTGATCTTATATTGAAGGCAATAAACCTTGGAATGGTCAATAACCTTGCCGATGGTCTTTTTTGCTGATTGCAGCCAGGATAACGAATGTAGCATGTACATAGTTAGTAGGCCCTGTAGAGATTTTGAGAGTTTCCATGATAACCAATATCCCTCTTGAGCGCTGCACCGTAACAACATGTAAAGCTTTGAGAGACTATGCACTATAAACCCACTAAAGACACACATAATATATATAAGTTCCATCACCATTGCAGTTGGTAAAAGCTGAACACAGCTGAGCAGAGTGATTCATGAAGAGAAGATGTTGGGGTCTTTCAGATTTGCTTATTTGGTACTAAGTGCATATACTTGTATAGTTTTGTAATGTGAAGCTATCGCCGACTGAAAGACCCCAGACATGACAGACCCCAGACATGACAGACTATCTGTGCTTCCTCCACGACTTACCATTAAGCAGGTGGTGGTCTGAGCTGTGACATGTTTAGGACTGATACGTTTGACTAGTTGTTGTAGTTTATTTAGTTGTGATATTAGAGACCGATTACTCGTCTCATATGTTTCAGCTCGCCTTTTCAGATCATCATTCTCTTTAACTATATCGTCCACTCTGTAATACAGTTGTATAATAGGTCAAGTTGATCATGTCGGTGACAGAAACTTTGATGTTTGAAAGGAAGACTATATATTGTATATATATTTACTTCTGTATAGCTAGAAACTAGAAAGATAGTGGGGGAGTTGAAAAAAAGTGCACTGTTTAATACATTTACAATTGCATTCATGGCTCAAACCAATGATGGCATTACCTTTAATAGCTAAGCTAGACTAAAGCTGATATTTACCCTCCCTAGATTATATGAGGTGGTTCAGCTCTTTGTGGCAGAATCAAGTGCAGGAAATGATTTTGTGATTGATCAGATTTCTCTTAGATAATGGATGACATAATATCAGTAACAAGAGGAGATCAGAGTGTGCAGGGCTAGAGGTGTCATGTAACCTCTTATCCCTCCTAGAGTGGGTCTGATAGAAATACTGTGAGAGACACTTTGGTGTAAGTTAGACTTCCTGTACATGCTGGAAGGACATGACAATAACTTAAATCTTAAACTGGATAACCTCATCAATCACACCCCAGGTGGGTATACCACTTATTAGTACCTCACTGAACAGGTTTAGTTGGATGACTTGGGCTTAATTATCCCAACCACATAATCCACTGTAAACAAGATAATCCAATCCATGTGCACTTTTGCATCGGCAAAGCGATGTGTGCAAGACTTTCTGGGACATTGTATAAGTGTACATATAGAAAAGTACAGAGCATTCAGATAAAAAACAACAACATTGTAAAAGTGCGGCCCACAGGACTGGAGATACACCATAGAGTTATTATATACTCAATGTTTACGAGATACACAGATTGATCACCTCAGCTGTCTGTTCCTGATATATTCAGTCTTATCAATGAATCATATTCCATACAGTTCTTAGTATTATCACAACGTTCTGTCTATGGGTCTTATATAGCCAGTTAAATTTGTCATGGTACTATTAATTCACACTATACAGGATTTACAACTTGACCAACTTGACAGAGATCTGGTCGGTTCAATTAAAATAAGATAGTTAATTTGTTAATGTGCGTCATTCCTTGTATTTTGGTGAGTTTGAAGACCATTTATTTGCTCAGAACTTGATGCAACATTTAATTTTAGGTCTAATCTTCATGGATTTATTTGTTAATTATGCTTTGTAACTACCGACATTTTGATCACTTTTTTCCCAAGCCTCTGTAAACTGCTGTGGGAATCGGGAATCACATCAAGTTTAATCCAATTGCCTGCATTCAAATTGCTCCCTTCCACTGGTCACGCCGCAGCGAACCAGTGGATTGGGAGCAGGCAAATGGACCAAGCTTGGTCCAATCGGGAATTAACTGTTGGTGCTTGCTTAAGATTTGTCACACAGCAACAAGTCACCCCTTACGACAGCCATTTGATCTTTTCACCATACAGCAGTGATACAAGAAGATGATGGTGCAGTAAGTGTTAATGTTACAAAGCCTGTTCGGACACATCCCTTCCAAATTATCACTGTAAACCTGCAGCAGGCCACCTCGGACTACATTGTAGTATAAATAGTGAATAGATAGTCTTACTTCTTCTCTAGCTGGTCCATGTATTCTTTCTTCTTGCGTCTGCTCTCCTGTGCTGAGATTTTGTTTTTTATTTTTCGTCTGACTTTTTTTAGATTCCTCTCCTCGATTTTGCTTAGCGGTAGTCGAGTAGGAAGAGGATAACCTTCAGATATGAAAGTTCTCTTCTCCTCCTCAGTTAGTCTGAGAACACCAGATGTAGGTATCTGTAATAATATATACCACAACGCTTCTATAGTCTGAGAATAACACACATGAGGTGCAGTTTTTCACAACATATACACAAATGTATGTCTAACACTAACACTTCTTCATAAAAATGCATTTGACACCGATTTAGACCTGATCGGCGTTCGGGTCTAAAATTGTATTTGAAAAGAGAAACTTCACCTT
Source organism: Membranipora membranacea (assembly GCA_914767715.1). Taxonomy (NCBI): domain Eukaryota; kingdom Metazoa; phylum Bryozoa; class Gymnolaemata; order Cheilostomatida; family Membraniporidae; genus Membranipora; species Membranipora membranacea. The sequence goes on from OU612074.1 coordinate 13,198,174, forward strand.
TGCCAGCAGGTAAGTGTAACAGTGAAAACAGAACCTCCCCCTCTCCCCTCTCTCCAGACCTTCTATTTAACCCCTCCAGCCCTCCTCTCGACGAGATATCAGGATGTAATTTAGAGATGACGTGACCTTTAGATGCTGTTACTATATTTTGGTTTAAGGTGACAGGATATTATGAGCGTATGAAGGTTTCTGGTGTCATCCTTCTATTCTCACTATTAGTGTCATATAATGTGTGACACTTCCATACCAAGCCAGGAAAAGCGCAAAGTTTCGTGTCACATTGCACCAACCAAAATGGTAAATTTTTCTACAGGTTTTGAGTAAAGACCGTTTTGAATACACCTTCTGACTACAGACTCGACTTTTTAAACAAAATTTCCACTAGAAGAAAAATTTGAGGAAATAAGGAGGAACTTGAGCCTACAGTGCATGCAGTACATAAATAAATATTTATGGTTTTTCCTGACAACTGATTGCAACATTTTCCTCACCACTAATTTGAAAATCACGCTAACCTAAACAAAGTTCTCACTTACAAGGAAAAACTGAACTGAATGCCATTGCCAGTTATCTGTCAGCGGTGAGACAAAATATTCTTACTGAGGTTGTTGCAAAATCAAAATTTCCACGAATGTAAGGGGCTGTTGTTTTACCTAGAACTAGTTCATCATTTTACACAAAGCTAAATCATCCTCAGCATGCTCCTTTGCAATATCCGAAGTTTCGAATGAAGCAACCATAGAGTGTCTACATCTGCCTTTTTTACACTGTTTGTTGCTTTGGGAAATTTCCAACAATAAAAACCCTAGTGATTGCGACGAAAATCAGAACTGAATAAAAAATGGCAGATTCTCTTGAGCAACAATCAACTTGGTCAACCCAAAGCTAAAAACAGGCAAAAACAGACATATGTTGTTGTGAACATATCAGGGAACGGTTCAGAAGCAATCAAATATATTGGTAACCTCATCCTGCACTCAATTATTAGGTGTGTTACTAGTCAGGATTTATGATAGGATGATATAATAACATGTTCCCTTACATGTAACTGTATGTCATTATAACCGAGGACATTGTTACAATAATCTGTAAATATAATGAGGATTTATCCTAACAACGCCCTGTCTCTCAGACCACCGACTGGGTTAATCCCAGGTCTCCAATTATTTTTATTGTCCTCAGGCAGAGGCCTCCTGACCTTGCACCATATGCAACTTGTGCAAGAGTGGTGAAGAGACGGTATTGTTAAGTGGGCCAGGTTTGTAAAGATTTAGGGTCATAGCAATAATATACGTAAAAAGCGCTCAAGGACCAAAGCAAAGCATACTATCCCAAACTAATATCTATTCAACCCCAAGGGTATGTATAATGCTTACAGGTTGTGAGTAGATAGCTGTAGCGGGGTTATATCTGTATGAGCCTGTTCCGGTCGCCCTGGCTACCAGAACCTGCCTTACTGGACTGGAAGGCGGAGACTGTTGAGGGGAGACTCCGCCTCCTTCACTGTCACTGCTCTGACTGCTGGATGGTGGCGTTAGTGGTAGACCGTCTATGCAAACATCTGTAAAAAAGGACATTGAGATTGACTTGTGACTTCAAATGCAAGTGTGTGCATTACATTGTCATGCAAAATTAATAGAGCGAATACATCTGCACGGCAAAGTCATGATATGTTTAGGCCCTAAACACATCTGCCCAACAATTTCACACTAATGTTAACACATCTGCATTACACCACTTTACATGTTTGATTATCATGAACAAATTTTATCTACATCTTTTAGATATATTAATGTATTCAGTAGCAGCAATTGGAGGTAGGTACTTATTGTGCCAGAAAAATATGATAACAAAGATGTAAGAATTGTGTGATGGGCTGTTGCAATGGCGTCAATATCATCATTCTAAAAATACTGGTACCAGGAATAGGACAGACACTATGATAAGTGGCATATTATTGTATTGACTACAGAGAATGTTCAAGCCAACTTTGAATAAACTCGTTATCAATGCCATGTGAGGCTGGCCATGTGTTTTGATCAGCTGGCTATTATCCATTTAGTGAAGAACACGTGTGCCTTAGCATACATGACAATTATATCACAAACCATGCTCCAACAAGCTCCAGCGTGGAAGCTAGCGTAATATTTCAGTCACTCGGTGACATTTAATCATGGCTTAGAGCCAACCGCAAGCCGGCGTTTGTTCGTCATCACTAGGAGGAAATCAAGTTATTAATGGCATAATATCACGTAACACTTCCTACATTAGAGTTATTGTGTTGAGGTAAAAAAAGAACCAACCACGCAGCAATTTGAAGTGATGAATTAGATTTCTAACAATTTGCAAGGGCAAAGCTTCATCGCTGGTTGGAAAACTCACTGCTACCTTCCACAACATTAGGATTTTGCCAAGTTCAGTAAGTGGTTATTATATCTGAGTGAATTCACATACTTGATATGGCTAATTGTAATCTCGAGTACCATGGATTCACCCAACCCCCCCCCCTCCTGCTGTCAATTATTTTTCTTGCCCAAACTTCCAGGCAGGGAAAACATGTAGCAGTAAAATAGATGAGAGCGATCTCACAGAGTAAGGATATATATCATTACTCTGTGGCGATATGTTAGGCATACAGCAGCAAATGGTTATTTATATACCTTCATCTTCAGAGCTAGGTGAGCGTGTCATGGTACCCGGCCTCAGTCTGTTAACAGGATATATAACTCTGTGCGTCGGACGCGTTGTCGTCGCTCGTAATAATGTGGATGTAGAGGACACTGTGGGAAGATTCTGTTTGAGCAAACTCTACAATGAAAAGCAAACATCAAAATGAAGACCAGTAAGACCTTGTAAGAACCATGACTAGCAGCATTACAAAGATAACTCCAGAACTCCAGTTAACTCATATTCCCAGTGCAACCTATAAGCAGAGTTCACACCAAAGCTGACTGCTGCTGCTGCTTACCTGGGCAGGTCGACTATTCTTTGTCTCTATAAGTACACTATTACCAGACCGCACTGTGATTATTTTGGGTTCTGTGGTTTGTTTAACTGTCTGTATGGATAACAAGCTGCTTCTGTTACTGGAGGAGGGATTCATGCTGCCAGACTGAAAAATAAACAGATAGACTATGGTCAGTAGGTGTACCATATACACTTTACTCAGGTGGGGTCGATAAATGCTATACATTCAGGTGGGAACGGTGTACCCTCTACCCTCAGGTGTGGTCAGCGTATGCTATACTCTCAGGCCGACATCAGATCTTATTGCTGTATTAGTCATACAAAGATAAAGTTTTTAAAAAAAAGTAGGCCTGTCAGTATGAGGTTTCCCTTGTTCTCTGCCCTCGTCATCAGTTTGTTATGGTTTTAGTTCTGGTTCTGCTGGTTAGAGCTAAGGCTTAGTTATGTTATGATAGTTTACCAGCCAAAATCCATAAGTTAGGTATAAACCAATGATTTAGATTTGCAGATTGATTTGAACTCATATTTTAGAACCAACAATTAAGTTATTATCTGTTTGTTTTGATCTCAGATAGGATTTGCAGCCAGTTAACTATTATAATTATAATATGCCCATTTTGTGTTTTGGTTCCCATCTCCTCACAGAATCCTAATACTGGATGCAGGCACTGCGTTACATGACAAGCTCAGATATGACGCGTTGCTATCCATGCACCGACAAATTTACAAATTGTCTCTCCATGAACCAAAACCCATTGAAATCAGTATCAACAGTCAATTATTTGTAAAATTTCTTTGGGGGGGGGGGTTGTTGTATATATAGAGGTTCCCAGGCCTTTGATTTCTCGCAAATGCTGTAACCGTCATAAACAATAGCAAACACCATAGACAAAACACACAACAGTCTGTGTTTTGTCTATGGCAAACACTCTGTAAGCTCAACCTTTAGCACCTGGTGTTGGGTTGAGCAGCTCCTACTTTTGTTGTAGTACTACCGGATGGTGATTGCTAAATTTGGAACCAACTGAAGATTTTGATGGCCATATTAATCACTGATATAATCTTAAATTGACAAACCGCTTCCTACTATTAAAAACCCGGCATTCAGTTTACTTTTAGAAAAACTGGAAATCCATAAACTCATTATATCACCGCTTCCAGCTACTGGACTGCTATATTGCTTCCTACTCGTGGTATATCTGTGGTATGCCTGCGAGCATTTATCTCAGTATCACTGTAGGACCTAACAGCGATCACTTTTTGGATTACCAGATTGGAAAAATGTACGATGCAGCAAATGTAGAAGGGTTCTAGTCAGGGAGTTACAGACTCCTTGGTTCTAGTTGAATTTTAGTGTTTTACAAAAATCCAAAATCCCATATTATCTGTAGTAAATAGTTACGGAAAGTTTAAAGTCCTATCAGAGACTATAGATAAATATCCATAGTCTCTGGTCCTATGCCTGATTAGATTAGTTGTTGTCTGATCATAACTGGCTTCAAAGGTCTCAGTTCTACCAAAGTGTTACTCAATCAGCTGATTGGAATAGTAAACTTTGTACTGCAGTATCATGTGGGGAAAACCCATCAAAAGGTCAATGGCCAATTATTGTTATTGATGAATCAGTGAAAACATTCGAAAATGACTTCCTAATCAACATTGAGAGCATTAGTGGGTGTTGGACTGTTGGGAATGAGAATACACAACCATAGCCATACAAACGTCATGCCAGCTTTGATGCAGATAGCTGCAGTGACAGTATGTCAAACCGCTGTTATATGATACTCACTCTTATTGTGGAGTTACGTGATATGTATGTATTGGTAGTAGATGGATGTTTACTAGTAGCAGCTGTCGATGAGTAACAGTGATCAACTGGCTGACTAGTCTCACTCATCATAGGGTCATCATGTAACACAACGTTATTCAGTATCTCAGACCAAACATCATCCGGATTGGCAGCTATCAGCTACAATATTATCAGATTGGCATCATATCTATGGTCTATACTCTATAGTAATCAAAGTAGTACATAGGATACACACAGGCAGTGGCCAAGAACTTACAAGTTCAAAATGGTGAAGTTGTGTAAATCGCGATGCACTAATAAGAAAGCTACAGTGTTTTGTTCAGCACTGTTGAGGCTGTCAGGTTATATGCATACACACACTGGACTCTGGTCAGCATTCATTTATACATGACGTGCACTATGACCCTGGGCAAAGAGCAAAAATTATATCCACCAAGCAATGGGAGATAGGCATGTTTTCATCAATTATCATTCACCATGTCAGATTGTTTTGATAGTAAACATTTGTAACAAAACAAAGACAGACAAAAGATACCAACTAAAATCATTGATCCGATGCTAACTTCATGCAAATAGGGGCTTGAAGTCGGGTATAAAAAAGCTGGGAGTTGTAAAAAAGCAGCAGTTGCTCATGACGTGGGTGATGACCATTTTCAAAGTAAAGATTTTAATTCACATTCTTATATGTCAAAGCCAAGGTTTTCATTAATCACAAAAACATTGGTGTTTGCTTTACAAGGGTATTATCTAGCAGCAATTTCAGCACGCAAGTTTGTGATGAAATGACTGCGTCACTACTCAAAGCTATTATACTAATTTTACAATTACTACGCAATCCAATCAATGAATATTTGAATACAGGTCAAACAAATTCAATAGAGTGTTTGGTTGTTTCCAAAACACACCTCAGACATAGAAACTGAGCTGGACTCAAAGAAGGCCTCGCATCTTATAACTACAACTGAACCCTAAGTTTCCATGACTTCTAGTTTTAGCTGATACTTTCAAATGACCATCTACAATTTTGTTTTGGACTTCAACTCATGGAGCACAAATCATGGAGCATTATCAGTTTTCATTTTGATGTTTTGCCTTATTCATTATTATTTTATGATGTTTTGGACTCAAATTCAAAAAACGTAGCATTGACATCAGTAGATGAGAGCCTAGAGACTTGACAAAGCGTGGTAGCATTTTTTCAACTACAGTCTAGTATTGATTCGAGATTGTGCATAGTGCCGAGGTCCACACAAAGATAATAATTTACGCTCATGAAAAATTGATAGTACAATAGAATTATTGTTCATAGTGATACCCTATAATCTCAAAAGCTACCAAGCAACCCTTCCTTTACTCTTGATAAAAATGTTAGCCCTTGTAGTTTAAATTTGGCATGTACCCAGGCTAGCACTTGTACTGTCACCACAGTAAGACACAAACCTTCTCATCCTCTTCGTCGGCCTCTGATTTTTGCTTTCGAGGACTGAAATCTACACCGGTGCAGCTGTCATAATAATCCGCTTCACTCTCAACCTCGAGATCTTGAGGCTCTAATTTAATCATACTGTGATCCATAACACCATCGCCAAACATACTAAACAGCTCATCACGTAAGTCAAATGTCTCCATGATTGCACTGCTAGCCCAGTCCTGACTCAATATTATTCCTAGGTTCAGAGTTAGTAACTACTTGCTGTGAGCAGCTCCAGGCTATAATTATCTGCCAGGGCTGAATAAATCCTGTGCTGTGCCTGACTTTTTCCACTAGAGTTCCAAACTTTCCGATCAATGGTGGGGATCTCTTTGAACTACAGCTGTAAAGAGAAGGTCTTAGAGTTTACTTAGACTACTAAGTATCCCTGTAGTAAGAAGAAGCAATAATATTCAACAATCCCACGATTGCAGTGGTCTATGATAGAGGATGTGTATTCACTATATGCAATATCATGGAATCAATGCAATAGTTGATAATCAAACATAACTATTTATTTTCACAAGGAGAATCCTCACTCATCAACTCGTCAGTCAGTGAGTGTCATGGACTGATGTTGATGACTAAAAGTCTATTGTATTTAGTTGTCAATCATAACAATGTGTATAATGGTATTACCTTGGTTGTTATAGAGGTACTTGTAGTAACTCTCCAGAAAAAATCATCCAGTGTGTAGCAAAAGGGTAGTACTCCTTGGTATAATTCAAGAGTATTCAAAAGCCGGTTCCTAGTTCATTCATTCCCTTCTCAATGAAGCTATTCAGTAAAACAAGAAAGAAAATTAGACACACCCACCCGGAAATTCCATATACAGAGAATGTGATTGGATATTTCAGAGGGCGGAGCTTTATCTAATGTAACAAAACTATAGTAGCAGCAGCTGTGGATTTAGGGAGTTGCCTATTACTAGAACATCAGCAGACAATCACTATTCACACACCTGAGGAATGTAAAACTGTGATCCATGGTATTTTATTTGGCCCCTAGAACCATGGCGCATAGCCATGTAATCTCTCAATGATTCTAATTGGCTGTCGGCATGTTGGTTATCATTAAATCGGATTGATTTAAGCCTGAATAGCAATGTCAATCTTGTTTCGGAAAGTGACGTCATGAGTTTTTACATACATTTGACTGACTTGTCTTATCACCTTCCTCTTCTCCTTCCATCTATCCCGATATTTCGCCATCTTGCCAGCCTCCGCCCACGACTTGATGTTGTGCACATTCATCAGCTTAAGCGCCGTTCTCCGCCAAGTCTTGGACCCACCCGAGACTGGTGTGAGGGAGAGATTCCTTCCTCCTTAGGCTGTGCCCTATGTACCTCCATTTTCGAACTTCCATGAGCTGTGAGACTGGTTTCTGCTTCCAGCATTCACGTACGTCCAAGTTGGAAGTTTGGGACCACCAATATTTTCAATATCCGACGGCAGCAGTTCATGTGAAATACCTCCAGTTTGTCCATGTCCACTTTTGTCATTCGCCATGTTTCACATCCATAGAGGAGCACAGACATGCATTTATTCTTTATCAAATCAAAAGGGTGTTGAACCTTGGAGTTTGTATCTTTTTCTCTTTGATAGATAACGACATCCGAGTTTGAGATTTGTTTATTAATAATCTCACCGAAAGGCACTACAGGCAGCAGAGAGCACAGTGCCACAGTTATTATCAAATGTGTGCTGGAATTTGCAACCAGTTGACGAAGATTGTAGCACAAAGCAGGCATTTCATCATTTATGTCCTTTCTCATTGCTATATATGGAAGGTATGTGATATTTAAATAAAATGAGCTAGAAATAAGGCTACCTGCTGTCCTATCACTCAAAATGCTCTCATCATGATATTCTACAATATTGTTATAGTTGAGTTGATTGATTGATTGATTTGTATTCTATCACTAACTGTAAGAGTTGCGAGAAAAAGGTTGCTGGTACACGTACTCTGCTAAAAGATAGTGAAGTTGCCTTGCATGCAAAAATAGTATTATTAAAAAGTAGTTAAAAAATTGTATTATTAATATAAATGCACATGTGTCTTAAAAAGCAGTCTTTGCCCCAGGCAGTGCGGTATTTAGGGTGTCTAAGCCGACCTGAGGGGCACCGTTCGAGGTACTGGATAAAGTGTTCGTCGTCAGTGAATATCTGCATTACACGATTTTTTAAATGAGTGTTAACTAGAGTGTCGAGATCATAATTAAGCTGTAATCCTAGCGAGGAAGCATCTTTAAATATTTTGCTGGCCCCTGGTGCAATGGATGAGTGCTTGCTTTACATTGGCAGGCCATTGATGCCACAGAAGTAGTCAGTTCATGTCTTAATCAATTTCTCTGGCCTCCCGAACCTTTGGTGGTATCCATAGACTTAATGATTGTATCTATCCTAGGTAAATAATTACTGTTGAGACACAAACCCGTTGTGGGAGTGCATAACTCAAAACAATAATTAGCGCCGTTCATATACTTTTTAGCAAGCAATTGATGTCACAGGGTCATGGGTTCAAGAGACATATGGGGAAGCAAACCCAAGCCCACAGTACCCTTGGATGTACCATGTCTACACCCTAGAGCTAGAATTATATGACTTTACAATCATTTTAAAACGCAAGAAATAGATATCAAAATTGTTTTCAGTTCGATTAGTGAAAAATAAGATATGTGAAATAATCCCACAAGTTGAATATAAATAGAAAATCACTAAGAGTAGTTAACTTCTATGGCCAAAAGCAAAATTTATTTTATAATTTGACAAGATGTGTGTTAATGGGTGGCAAAAATGATAAAATACAGTCAATCATCGTTCATCTCAAACTATATTAATTTTTTAATATTGGTATCAATACAGAAAATATGATGTGATCACTCCGAACTTGAGTAGAGTGGAACGGTAATACAATATCAATGTTATGCCTGATTTTCTATATGATTATTATTATCTAATTAATGTAAAAATGTGTTAAAAATGACCACTACCAAGGGTCTAAGGGTAATAAATGGCTAGGCTATAACCTTATCTCAAAAGCCTTTGAGAGAAACTTATGCTAGGCTTGTTTTATTTCAAGGATGACACATTTTTACACTATCATGGTCACACTGAAGTCTCAGGATTTAAATGAAGCGTTAAATGTTCATCAGCTCTCACAATTAGAGGACTAACAAACAACCCGGTCCTGCTCTAGAGCGCATAGACTGATTCCAAATTAGATTTTACATAATGCCTTTCCACGATCATCAACAAACACCCTCATACCTCCTGTAATCTTATCCATCAATTGTACACAGCAGGAAGTCATAAGTGGAACCAAATGTTTAATGGTTTACCCCACATTGACCTCTATCCACAGCTTTTTACACAGTATTTTAAGTATTCAAACCCAGCAACTCCTCACAACTTATGATTATTTAGCTGTAAGCTTCTAAATTTGTTGTGATGATACAACCGCTGTAGAGTTACTCCATCTCGAAAAGGAGCACTTTCTTATTGTTGAATGCGGCTACAATGAGAGTGTTACTTTCTGTACAAAGTCCAAAGCAAGGATCTGTAAGTCTCCAGTGACTAATTTCAGTCAATAACTTTCCTGCAAACACAACAGAAGATTATGTAGGAAAGGATGCCTGAGCTGTACATCTAAATAAACGCGGATAGCGCTGCACCAACCGGCTAAACTTGGCTGCTAGACTACATTGTTGCTGTCTTATGGTTGTACATCATAACATGATAAATATTTGGTTTATCAGCCAGCAGGCAGCACAACGTCACTTAACTCACCTGTATTAATATCTAAAATTGTGATTGAATTAAAGCTTCCTTCCGAATTCACCACACAATACTTGTCTTTATAGCATGCCACGCTGAGAGGTAGACCGACCGTAGACTCCCATTCAATCTGCCCCTTGGAGATGCTTGTATACTGATGAGGATAAATTGTTAGATAGGATGACTGAGTCATGGTCAGCACTGCAGAGACTCACATAATGTTCTACAATCTGCTGACATGGAATGTGTTTCACTAACTCTCCATCTATCGTGTATACACTCAATCTCTTGTCTTTTCTGTCAACTATGACGACCTGTCCATTTACAACAGCTAAAGTATTTCCTAGTTTCTCAGAATCATTATGACTCCATGTTTTCACTAGTTTACCGGTTGATAACTCATGTACACCTACTGTTTTTGTTTCACATAGCCCTGTAGTGGTGACCATAAGATTACCACAGAATGCGATACCACCTACACCACCACTCAGACCATTGCTCAGATTAAGGAGCGATGCAGTCTCAAAGTCGGAAGCTATTCTAACTAGTGATCCATCCAACAGCCCAGCATATACTCGGCCCTCGTGATGACGAACTGTTGCACAGTGACTGCTCAGACTAAGTTCTTTCAGTAGTTTGAGGGAGCTCGGATGCGCCATGGCTTCCGAGTCTGTTTGATCTGTCAATTGAGGAATCGATGTGCTGTGATTGAGATGAGACAGCTGTTGTTTTATATATTTCCAGTTTGAGCCTCCAGCTTAGTCCCTTAGTGTCTTCTTTCATCATCAAATCACACAATAAACAACTCAACAAGATAACACAGCAATGACTATCCACTCAACAAGATAACACAGCAATGACTATCCATTTGAAGTCACTCACATCATTCAAATGTGCTACAGCGCTATTGTACTTGTGCTTGGATAGTTAATGTAATAGCATAACCTGCGATCATAGATATTATCTACTGCCTATGCTATGGCATGTCTAAATACATGGTGATTGTAAAATTTACATTTTCAAAGTTTCCCTGTAAATAAAATCGAACTGATGAGGCGTCAGGTCACGCATCATGAAATTGATTCTAAAAATGATCTTTTGTGCTGCCTATCACTGGTAGAGGTGTATCAATAAGGTATGAGGTTTCTTTTCATGGTTTTTTGTTTAAATAAATCAAAACCCCTCCATCAGACAGCAGACGGCGAACATAAAGCTGTCAAACCATGACACACGCTGCCTGATATGTATGAAATAATAAAGATGATACAACATTCTGATAGAAATGTTGGATACAGCCAATATTCTATTTACTAGTATTTAATTATTGATGAATTCCCATTCCTGAGTCTGAAGCTTATGGTTTTTACAGAAAAGGCAGATATCAAGGAATTGGCATATCGTCAATTAACCATCACGGTTGGTAAAACATCAATATACTTCAACTGTGCAGAAAGTTCCTAACTATATTATTTATAATACTCCTCTTAGCAATTTTAGCAAGTACATTCAATGTTATTTGATCCCATGTATTTTATTTTATTTTCACTAATGTCTCAATAACCTCACTCTGCCCTGGTGTAGTATCCGCTGTAGATAATCACAGGGAGTGAGCCATGAAATTAGTCTTTCTTCTCACAATGGCTTGGTCTATCTACAATGTCAACTTTTTTTGGAGATCTACGCCCAGAGTATCATATCAGATGCTACTGTGCAAAACAGGTTCGCTGTAAGACTGGTTTTTGAAAAAGTTTTCCAAATGACAAAAAAATGAGATACCAGACCGCCCCAATCTTTGTTGAACGATTGAAATTTTCTCTACCGGATGTATAAATCTATTTTATCACCTAACAGGTACAGAACATGGAGATGGGTGAATAAAATATGTCTCACATGAAGATCTCTAATGGAAAAGGGGAAGGGAAATTTTTGGGGCTCAAACTAGATAAACATAATATAATATCGAAAGCGGTTTCAAAGGGAGAATAAAGTAATGGTCTCATTCTCACTTAGACCAGGAACTTAGGAGTATCCAGAAATCCCTATTTAGACCACAAACACATTCATTTATTATCTACAGTTGCCTTCTCTCTGACACAGAGAGGAAAAATAATACTGGACTGGAATAAATGAGTACCGAAGGTCTCTTCACGTCGTCTTATCATAATTTTTGTCGTTGTTGTTTCATTAATGGTACAGCAAAAATCGCATCTGATCTCAAATACCATAATTTGAGGATTCTAATAAATTACCTTACATCTGATGAGCTGAGTAGAGTAAGGAGAAGGACAAGGAGAAAGCACTGACAGTGTAGCCAAGTCCTCAAGCAGCCCAGCGACCAGATACTAATGGCACCAAAAGCTCAACTATCCTGAAAGAGACACACTACATTCTACGATAGAGATAACAATGTAAGTTCAGTATATTTGATAAGCAACTGCGATGTTCCCTCACTCCTTCCCTCCCTGCCTAGTTAAATATAGTTTTGTGACTGATTGCAAATGTGCCAACTGTCAGTACAGATTTAAGCCTCATCATCTTAGAGGCTCCACTTTTGTTGGGCCGCTGACCAGATAAGGCTAGTCGTATGTTGGTTATACAGGCTATATATATCCTGAATCTATCATGCTTTTGTCAATGAGTAATCTTCCCTGTGACACAACTGCAATATTGGTCACCTATGAGGTGTCATTTGTTGTAGTCGTTTGACAAAGTGTTAGCTGTGGGTGGTCTCATAATTTTATCATCAGCATTTATGAGAGAACTCCCTGCAATAGGAATTGTGTTCGCTTGGCAAACTGCCAAAGATAAGACCAATACCTTACTGGATGTCCAAACTCTATCATCCAAATACTGGAGTTTTTATTATGTCCTCGCTTCAGGTGAAGCCAAAACAAGGGAGAAAAAAAGCGAACAGCAGCTGGCTGGACGCATCAATTCCTTATTAATTTTTAATACCATTAGACATTTTTTAGTTGCTTTTACTAACAGGCAGTGCTCTTGGTGTGGCATCAGTGCTGATGATATGGCTGTTTGAAGGGAAAGCTTCAGTCCTATCGAGATGATGTAGATTCTTATCAAAACATCTGATTCCAGGAGGTGGAAGATTTTGCAGCATGTTAGAAGTGGAACAAACAGTACCCAGGCGGGTTAGCAGACAAAACACAGAAAAAAATTCCCGGGAGAGATCCTACGGAGTCATTTTGTTAAGAAATCACCTTACACCTGCTACGTTAGTAATAATCTTATATTTAACGTTGCCGTAAACAATAACTTTGTTTTCATTTTTTTGTATGAATATGTTGACTACATTAACAGGAGCTATCACTTTGCTGACATATAGGGGACAACTCTCTTTTGTGGAGCCGAAGATTGTATAAAACATTTTGCAATCAGAAATCACTACATATTTCAGGAAGTGCTCTATATGCGTGGCTAGAATACAGGGATCGGTTACAATCTATCATTCAGGTCTCGTCCCTTGATAAATCATTGTCTTCTCAAGGTTTGCCCATTTGTCAGCCTCAATAAAAAAAATTTTATCTAGCAAATTGACTGTGATGTAATTTATTCTATTTTGTTTAAATACAGTTGTAGGGCGTAGGCCTATGGGAGATGGATAATTGGTTAAGAGAAGAAGATACTTTCTTAGCTGTGTGCCATGGCACCATAAAAGAGAGGCCTGGTTGCAGACCAAAGGATATGTGGAGCAGGAACGGAGCAGGCGGTAGGATATCCCATCTTATTGAATGACATTGACATACAAGATAAATATATTCATTTATTGATATTTCTAGGGTGTTGAAATAATCGCTTGTAACTTTGTGTTGTGTGAAACTCCACACTGATCACGTGAGACACTATTGCATGTATATCTCTGATCGATATATAGAGAGAGAGTGAATCAATTCACTCAGTAAGAGTACCATCACAAGAGATTTGGTGTGACGACCCTGTTCAGTGTTATTAATAATGGGTGGGTACATGTTAGGTACTGTTACTAAATTGACTCTAACGATCAGAGATACACATACTGTTGATAGTTTTTTGGTAAAAATGATTATTTATTTATATTGCCTTTCAATACTTTGCCTGGTCATATATGAAAGTTCAGGTAAAATGAAATTTTTAATTTTGGCTTGATTTGGAAGCAGTTTAATAGCTTGGAGTAAAAGGATTTGTGGTGAATGTGGTGTAACAAAGAATTGCCCGAAGTCAATTTTGGCAAAATTAATTTAGAATTTACAATGGTGCTTTGTCCATCCCTAGATCACCATGCAAAGACTGTTACACAAGGAAACCACAAAATTGATGAAACTATAAGGACATCCATCCTGCTCAACTGGATTGCTCAACAACCACAACAAATACCATAACACACAGATTGATTAAATATTAATTGGTTTGTTTTGTTGGTATCTGTAGTAGGAGATTTCCCTGTTGCTTTCCTCTTTATGGATGAGGTGAGATTTATAGAATTGTTACTCAGGATACATCATATGATCTCAGCGCATTCTGTCTCCTATATAAAGCACTGCAGCGGAGGTCTTATCACCACAGTTCACCATTGAAGATATTGAAGAACCAGAAGACAGACACTATCACTCAAATGGTAAGTATTTTAGTGTGCGTTTTTCTATCAGTACATTGGCGATGGGTAGAACATAAAATAATAATATGATGTTATTTTTTTCTCATGATTAAGGTTTTGGCAGCCTTAACATGAGAATGGAATTGAGTTTTTTTAATCAGAGCAACAACTTTGCTGCACAGACGACACATCAGTTAATAATTCAAATAATCTACCAGGCAGCATCCTACCTTCCCTGGTAAAGATTTTGTTTCTATGAAGTGTCCTTTTTTTCTGTAATAATAAGATGGAATTTACTTTCCTTTACATCTTTGTTGTTGTTGTTTACTTGATACAATTACATTACCGATCATAACAGGAGGCAGAAAAAAAGAATTTTGTCAGCAGATGGAGCCCATCACCCTGTGTGCTGGTTGTTACCACTCTTATTCTCACCCTGCTGCTCACCATCACTGTGTCAGCGGTGATTTATCTGGCAGTGGGATGGCAGCAGAGCGCTGACGATACTCAACCTGAATTTGTGAGACACGGAAAGCTTCTATCAAATGACGAGGTGGGTGTTCTGATACAGTTGTCATTGATATGCCCTTATGAATTTTATATATGTAAACATTATTGGCATCCGTGATGAAAAGTCTTTCACCTACATTCTTCTTTCAACATATAGGTCGAATTTGTCGATGATTTAGTAAGCAGATTAATTGCAGTTTGCTGGAACCAAGGAGTTCCCAACAGTAAATGATCAAGGGAGATTACTCTGAATACCCCAACCCCATCGAAAAGCTAATTGTTATCCATGTACAATAGTATCATCGCATCACTTTGACGCTCAAGTTTAAATTCTTTTTCAGTTTGGGAAAGAAACACCAGAGGAGATATCATACTATAAAAAGGACAATGTCATTGTCTTTAAGAAAGAAGATGCAGGATTTAGCGCTCAAGACTTTAACAAGGTAACCTTCAGCATATAAATCTAATTTGCTCATAAATTATTCTCTAAAGCCATCAGTAAATATAAAATAGTATTTATTTTGCTATTGATGATCATGACATGATTGGTTATAACAGGATTTATATCTTTTTGACAGGGTATCTTTTACTCAAAAGATGACAACTCCGGTCGCTGCTACCTCCTACCTGTCTCCACCACTCCAGAAGCGGGACATGACATAGAACAGCTCCTATCAGAGAATGATAATATGACCGTGACTGGACAAGCTGAGAAATTCACAGTCCTACCAGGGGAGATAACTGATACCAGTTTTATACCGAGTGTAGTACAGAACGAATGTCATGATGGTTATAAATGGTTAACAAGACAACCAGCAGCAGAAGGTGAGGTGAAACGAAATCAAAAGTACTCATTAATCTTGCTGGATCATAAAAATAGTTTAATATTATTCATAATTTTTTTTCCTTATGTTCCAAGAATAGAGTTTATTTATGAAATCGTGTAGCTTTGAGTTAATAGGCATCAACAGTTTAAAAAATAGAGACATGTGATGTAAGGTGAGCTAAGACATACAAGTAAAAAGTAGAAGTAACTTGATTCGTTATACAGCATGCTAATTTTAACTGGCTAACTTATCCTGAATGCTCCAAAACTATTTATATTTTTATAAAAATGAGTTTGCTAAAAATATTTTCTGTGTACAAATATTTACTACCAATTTTCAGTTGACTTTTATAGCATTCTCTTGTGTTGCAGAAGGTGCCATTGTTAAAAGTTTCCCTATATTTTCCTGGTTTATCGTTCAAGTGAGATTTAGATTTATAGAGTTGTTGCTATACTATGCCATGTATGTATTAGCTCCCATCAATGCATTGTGCTCGAACTACACCAGAATTAGGTTCTGATATCATGGATTAGTCTTACCTACTGACATCTTCAATCTCAGCTAAGATTTCCCATCGTTACATGGCACACAAGATATGAGTTTTTGGCTTGCCACGACAAGCTGCTCCATGACTTTCTAGAACAGGGAGACCAGAAGAGGTATACACCCGAGGGTGCTGGGGGCTGGCCAAACCAACTTTGAAAGCTCCCCCAATGGGATTTGAACCCACAACTCTTGCGGCACTAATCGCCAGGCAGTGAATAGCAAGCGCGCTAACCGATTACGCCATCTCACCATCCCCAAAAAAGAATGGGTTGATGGCCGAATTAGCACATGCATGTAGTCTATGTATGCGCTTTGCAGGATTTGCTTGGATTTTTCCTCTCATTACTTCTACATTAATCTTACTTCATATATATAATAGCATATAATAGCATATAATAGCATATAATAGCATATAATAGCATATAATAGCATATAATAGCATATAATAGCATATAATAGCATATAATAGCATAGGGTCTAATGTTACACATTGTATGACCTTTCGTCAATGTCATGACTGACCGCCCTTGTTCAAAATGAAAGAAATTCTGGTTGAGATTTTCTTCTCTACTTGGCAGTGAATATCTCTGTTCATGGGTATTGCCCAACAATGAGGCTACTTTTCCCAGAGTCTGACTGGAAAACTCTCATACCTGGAGCAATACAGTAGGTGGCATGAATAGAAATCAGTAGATATTGTAGTTTTAGTGCTCCCCTTTATTAACTTATATATAACTCAATAGCAGACAACTCCAGGAAGATCCTGCATTGTTCTCAGACTTTCCCTCGCCGGCTGCCGTCGGGCGAGGGGCAAAAATCTGGGGGGCTCAGACTAGCATGCCCGCTATCCGCTACCCAGAGTTGTGTTCTCTCGTCCCATAGCTCATTCCACTCCACCATTGCCACCCTATGCAACACAGTGTACGTGTTAGGGTTACCTAATAATACTGGACTGGGATAATGAGTACCAACTACCAATGTCCTTATAATTAGTTTCCATGATTTGACAAAAAGATATAGATCTGTAAGTTCAGTACAATTGATAAGCAACTGCGACTTTTTCCCACACCGATGCTCTCTCCCTTCCCTTCCCCTCCCCTCCCTCCCTCCCTACCCCTCCCTCTGTCCCTTACCCCTCTAGAATGTCAAAAACAATCGGCACTGCAGGAAGTTTGTGGCCGATGACAAGTGCCAGCTGTCAGTAAAGATTTAAGCCTCATCACACAGGTCTACTCCAAAACCTGGGATTTTGGCAATGTTTGACTGACCCCCTCAAGGGAGGCAGTCACACATTGCCAAAATCCCAGGTTTTGGAGTAGACCTGTGCCTCATCATCTTGGGGGCTCCACTTTTATTGGGTCGTTGTCCAGATAAGGCTAGTCAAATGTTGGTTATACAGGCTATATATATGATGACGTGGTGAGACCACCCACAACCAACACTTTGTCATTTGACAATCTCAAATGACACTTTATAGGTGACCAATATGGCATCGTGTCACAGCGATTACCCATTGACAAAAGCATAAGGATAGATTATGAGTATGAGAGCAATCCTTGCAATAGGAATTGTGTTAACTTGGCAAACTGCCAGAGATAAGACCAATGCCTATTACTAGAGGCTAAAATTCTTGATAGTATATCTAAATCATCCAAATACTGGAGACCATCGATGTGAATGTTTGGATCAGTGGTAAAATACATAGCATGGCTATTTGTGGAGATATGCGACCAGTATAAAACTTTGTGTCAGGATCTAAATAAAGCTATAAATCTGGTGCAGCTTATATGTTATGCATTGATTGGCGTAGCACATTGAATTGTACTATTCCTAGAATGGTATTATCAACTCACCAGTCTCCAATCAAGGAGCTGTATTTCCCAATAGACATAGATAAAATAACTCATTTGACATCAGCTCAGTCCCTAGTAGGCTTTTTGATCATGCGCAAAATTGTTTGGTGATTATAAAAACATTTTGCCGTGAGCAACAAGTTGTTCGTCAAATAGCCTTATTCTTTTATTTTTGATGTGATTCTGACAGAAAAATTATTATCCTTCATCACTCAATGGAAATTTTAGAGGCTACTAGCAGTTTCAGTCTGTTGACTGTCACATGATCTTCTAGGGACTCATAGATATAGATAAACTTATTATTCTGACAATATTACTGAGGACAAAAAATCAAGCGAGTTTACAAAAATCCCCTCAACTGAGTTGATACAGAATATAAGGCTATGAGTGAGCTGCTGTTTCATGTATGGAATTCAATGGCGTCACAGTAACGACCTTCAAAAACTCAGACAAGCTGCTTGACAAAAGTTTAAAAGGGTCAGCTATTTACGATTCTGACCAATTAAAGATGAGAAATCCTGTCCAGCAACCATAATTAAATGGCCACACGCCTGTTCAGGGTCAGATATGTCCCCATCATCCATGTAATATATATCGCTGTTGGAGGTTATATGAAGACTCTGTCCTTGTTTCAGGTGGAGCCAAACCAAGGGTAAAAAACGGACGTGCAGCAGCTGGCTGGACGCGCCATTTCCCCATTCATTCTTTACATCGACATTTCCAATAACAAGCAGCCACTGAATTAGATTCTTCTCTTAGAATGGAAATAGTATCATAGCGTTATACGGTTAGGACACTAAACACAGGGACCCATCTGACTGTTATCTGATTGGCTGTCCCTAGTAGCATGAATAATTAGCCTGAGAAATTGTCTTGTTTACAAAATTGCAAACAGTAATTATACCCCATACAGTGTCGATGATTAGGGCATTTCTAGATTGCTACTAGGGACTGGCTATTTTTGCAAGCCCTTTGTTTTGCAAAAGAAAGCTAATGATGCTATTCCAGATATGGAATTCAATGCAAGCAGCGCTCTTTCTTGGTGTGGCATCAGTGCTAACATGACATAGCTGTTGTAAAGGGAAAGATTCAGGCCCATCGAGATGTATGTATGTCATTGTATTCATCTCATTCACTGAGAAATAAAATGTTTGTGTAATGTGCTCTGGGTAAAAACTTGTAAAATATTGCACCAAAAATAATAAATAAATATAATAAAAGACACACAATCTATTTAGTTATCTAGTAAAGAGTATACTATTCAAAAGTCTGGCACTTACCGCCCTGAAACATTTGGCACGGATTTGAACTCTGTGCCTTATGGCAGTGTAACGACCTGATGGAAGTTGGTCAAGTATCAGTACAGGCTCGCTGGAGGTGGCAACCATTCGAAGACTTTTAGTCTTGAGTTTACTAATGTAAAGTTCTTCGAGGGGCGTAAAGCTTAGGTCACCTGAGAGATATTCAGCAGATTTTATGACAGACCTAACTTTTCTCTTTGAATCAGCTGACATGTGTTGGTATAAGACCACAAGATGGTAGGTTAGGATGGATTCGATAAAAGACTTATAGCAGGTGTTAATCAGTTTCTCGTTAACTCCTAGATGATAGAGTTTCGATATGATATAGAGTCTTTGTCGAGCCTTCTTGGTGGTTTTGACAGTATTAGCTGAGAAGTCAAGTTTCTTGGTGACTATGGTCCCGAGGTAGGTGAACTGATCTACTTGTTCAATCTCGCTGTTGTTAATTACGAGTGCTGGCTGCGTAGGGTCATCTCGGTAGTTGCACATGATTAGCTCTTTAGTCTTTTTGGCGTTCAGGATGAGGTCATTATCAGCACACCATTGGCTGACGGAGTCTGCAGCAGATTGGAGATCGGAGGTAGCATTAGCAGAGAGGAGCTCCATAATAACAGTATCATCGGCATACTTAACCAGTCTGATGTTTTCACTAGTTTTCGGCATGTCAACAACATACAGAGAGAAGAGGAGAGGACTGATCACGCAGCCTTGAAGTAAAATCCTATCACATCATCTGATTCCAGGAGGTGGGAGATCTTGCAGCATGTAACAAGTGGAACTAGCAGTACCCACAACCTAGGCGGGTTAGCAGACAAAAAATCAGGAACAATATTCCTTGGAGAGATCCAACAGGGTTGGTTTGCTGAGAAATCACCTGCCAGGTCAGTAATAACCTTATATTTAATTTTGCTTTGAACAATAGTTTTGTTTTCATTTTTTGCATAAATATGTTGACTACATTAACAAGAGTTACCCCTGACATACAGGGGACCACTCTCTTTTGTGAAGCCTAAGATTGCATCAAACACTTTGCAATCAGAAATCGCGTAATATTTGTCAAAGTGCTCTATGAGTGACTAGAAACAGAGATCCGTGTCTCATCCCTTGATAATTTTGTCTGCCTCAACAAAGGTTTTTAAGCAAACTAACTGTGATGTAAATTATTCTACGTTATTTAGATCACATGTGCAGGAGATGGATCATAACAGCTAAAAGATGCAAGTGATATAACGACTGTGGCAGAGAGCAAGAAAATTCAAAAGACCCATGTAAATTGCCGTAAAAGATAAGACAAAACACGATCAATTATAAGAAGAGCTGGTCTGAACTCCCTTCCCCCCCCCCCCAGAATCACCCCCTCCCGACAATCAACCACCTATTGTTATAGCTTGCAGAATCAATTCGATGTTATAGGTATGTTGTGATTAATTGCCAAATAGCTGGCTCAATAAAGACTCACATTGCCCTCTGCCGTCCCAAACTGGCACATGAGGAAACCATAGATAGGTTAAATGTTTTCCTTATCCTGCTCAACTGGTTTATTCGCAAAATTGCTGAATAATCACAAATGAAAATTAATAGACAAATTTGATATACTATTATTTGTGTTTGGCTTGATATACGAGTAAATAATGTGGTAGATTTCCTCTTAGTTTCCCTGTATTTTCCTTGTTTATGGTTCAAGTGAGATTTATTGAGTTGTTGCTATGGATACATCATGTAATCACAGAGAACTCTGTCTCCTATATAAAGAACTGCAACAGAGTTTTGATCATCTTAATCAACTAGAGAAGGTATCAACATCCCAAAGGCAGACGTTATATCATTAAAATGGTAAGCTGCTGATGTAACCATTTAAATATTGTTATCATTTTTTGTTTATGAATTAATGGACCACAAATTTAGTATCTCGATCAGATCAACAGCTTTACTGCACAAAACATGTCAGTCTATAATCCAAATTTGCTACTGTGGTTCTAACTGTCTCTGTCGATGCTTTTGTTTCTATAATGTGTCCTTTTCTGTGTAGAAACAAGATTCAATTTACTTCGAGATTTCCTGTACCGTCTTTCGTTTTTGAGTTAAAATTACATTATTACAGTAGCTTTCTCTCACTAGCCTGCTTGAAAAGATTTGTTGCTGTTCCTCCCCCCCCCCCTGAACAAACTTTGTAAAGACAGGTGATTCTCTCACATACGCTAATAAATATTTTGTTCTGATCATAACAGGAGGCAGAAAAAAATAATTTCGTTTTTACTATCCAAATACTGAAATTATTTCCCAAACTATGTCCACATGAGTTTTCAATGTTGCAGATTCTGATTCAAAAATAATTGTTATCCTATTATAAGCGGTTTTCAAGATAACCCTCTTTTCAGCACGTTTTTCCTATGCGCTGTGGGTTAAAAGTACCAAACTGGAAAGAGGACAACTCCGAATTGAGGCCTAAATCAAAGCTCAGAAAACTGTCTATATTGCAATTCAGGAATTAGACCATTGCCAATTGGTCATGATAATCGTCATGTCCGTGTCAAAGTCAGCCTCATGAAGTAATCAGTCAGGGACAAGTTTTATTGTCTCTGAGTAAATTAAATTACTCTGGAGATTTGTGGTAGCTGAGAGAGTAAAAAAAAAAATAATAAAACGGATTTTTGAATGATGTGTGAACTATTTGACAGGGTATCTTTTACACAAGAGATGGAGACTCCGGTCATTGCTACCTCCTACCTGTCTCCACCACTCCAGAAGCGGGACATGACATAGAACAGCTTCTATCAGAGAATGATAATATGGCCGTGACTGGACTGTATGGTGGGTTCAGTAAATGAGATTATCCTGTCATTGCCAACTCCGAGAATTGTTGTAGACCATATAAAATTGTTCTTAATTATTTACCCAAATTTATTTGCTTGAGTTTGTTATTGCAGACCATTGTTTTATTGGTCTTAATTTTGAATCTGTGTAGATTGGTGTACCCAAAACAAAGGATGAAGGAAATCAGTGGACTAGTGATGTTGGCTCAGATTTCAGGCAAAAAATTATGAAAGACATCTTGTCACAGGAATTTCATGATGCAGGCCTGTTTAAAGAGCAGTCCAAAGGAAAAATCATGGTAATTTGTTATTCCACTGCTCTGCCTACTCTACCTAAGGCTGATTTTGTAGAGGCAAATCGGGGTAGGTGCAGGGGATGCGTTTGACCGCCTTCCTGCAGGGAAGGATATTGAGGAACTATCACAGGTATAGAGGTGTTCCAGCCAATTTTGGAAGGGAAATTATCGATCGGCTCGCCCCAGAAACTGTCCTTGGAAAATAAATCGAATGAGCTGCTTGATGATTTTTACTTTGCTGCAACAAACATTCTGCATGGCAGTAATCTTAATTTGAGATTTGGACACTGGCAACATTACATTTCTGGTCATATCTCATGTCAAATCCTTCAATTTGAAACTATCTTGATGACCTCAAAACATGTGAGAATTGGCAATTAACACCAGCGTAATCCACCCTTTTGGCACCTGGTAATTTAAAATATATATTGTTTGATGAATTAATACTGAATTGTGGGTGTGGTTCATTGAGATGGCTCTTCAGGCATTCATTCCCCAGCAAACAGAGTCATAGCATGACTTGGTGATGTAACCGAATTGATAACGTTAATAGAATTTTTGGGAAGAGCTAGGCGTTAGTTTGTCGAGCTGCAAACTGTCTTTGGGCCCTTATGCCCACAAACCTATTTGCCCTCAAGTCATTCTGGTCCCAGACTACTTTGCCCACAATTTTTCTCGGGCCGAGTTTGTCTAGGTGCATACTGTCTAAAAAGGCAAACTGTCTTTGGGCCTTTATGTCTGTCAGTCAATATGCCTACAAACCTATTCGCCCTTGAGTCATTCAGGCCCCAGACTACTTTGGCCACAATTTTTATCAGGCCGAGTTTGTCTAGGTGCAAACTGTCTGAAAAGGCAAACTGTCTTTGGGCCTTTATGACTGTCAGACAATATGCCCACAAACCTATTCGCCCTTGAGTCATTCAGGCCCCAGACTACTTTGACCACAATTTTTATCAGGCCGAGTTTGTCTAGGTGCAAACTGTCTGAAAAGGCAAACTGTCTTTGGGCCTTTATGACTGTCAAACAATATGCCCACAAACCTATTCGCCCTTGAGTCATTCAGGCCCCCAGACTACTAAGGCCACAATTATTATTGGGCCGAGTTTGTCTAGGTACATATTATCTGAAGAGGCAAACTGTCTTTGGGCATTAAAGTCTAAAGTTATTATGCCCACATACTTGTTCGCCCTGAAACTTCTACGGCCCCAAATATTATATGTCCGAGTTTGTCTTTGTGTCTGTGATTCTGTCTACAAGTGGGTAGCATTATATTATCACATTATATAGGGAGGATTATGTATTAAAAACACCTGATATATGATAAAATAATATACTAGTATGTAGTCGATCATCACCAGCATATAAATGGTAAAAACGTGATCAAGATATACATCCAAAAAGGAAAAATGTCTTGTATTCGAACTGTACAGAAAGAGATAACACTGGACGGTAAATATGGAGATAACTAGGACGGTAAATAATCGAGCGTTATGACGACATGAGCGATAAAACTTAATTATAATAGGCATATAATATATCCATTTCATGATCGGATGTTTAGCCCTACAATGTGCATATTTGAGCCCATTGAGCTGACTGAGTACATTGATACCTGGGGAGGAGTAAATGTTCCAATTATGCAAGCGGTCAAACAGCGAAAATTATGTAGCAAAACAACAAAAATCCAATAAAAGTACCCTTCACTTGGTGGAATTGAATTTGTTACTCTGTCTGTGTCATCAAATCTGGATATAATAATTATCAACCACATCCCAATTGGTTTGGAGCCTTGTATGAGGTTGACAATGGAGTACCAGCGACTAGCAACCTTGGCAGAAATGGGAAGACAACTTTCTCCAGAATTGAATTCTGGGTAATTGCTTGATCTCAGAATGCTCATAGGTTGTAAAGTATGACTTCTGAGGGTAGTATATGATATACAGCATACATTGTTAGTGTCAGCAATGTATCTGTCGGCCGATTAGCGTAAATTCTTCACCACAGCAGCACTGGTAGCAGGCTTTAGAAGATAAGATCATAATAATACGTCACTGTGTTTACTGTGTTGGCACAGCTATGTTTTGTTCCATGTGAATGATGCAGTGTATTTATATTACTGATTTACTGGTAAACCTTTGGAAGGGTAAAATGAATAAATAATTTGTGTAAAGAGTATGCTACAAGAAAAAGCTGGTGTGACGCTGACAAGCATTCATAACAAAAATAACTCTCTTGATATAATTAACTCCTCATAGGAAGAATGTACACACTTACAAATAGTACATGAAGTAAAACTCACATATTATGAGCGGATATAATAGCGATCCAGTAAGATAATTATGAGCGTAAATGACTTGTCCTGCGTACATCAACTGTAAACAATTATGAAGACATATTTATACATTGGCAAGTTGTACACATAACATAAGAAATGTGAGATTTGTGTCGCCTAGAATTACACATGTGTATGCACTGTAAAAAGGGTTGTAGAAAAAAATACACTTACAGATTAACTGATTGCTATTAGTTGAGATGTTAACAGTTCGGAAACTTGATGACTAGTGATTGTAATGTTTTCTTGCACAGATATGTTTGGTCTGCCTGACAAGATAAGAATACTGTATCATATAGTTAAGAACTGTCAGATCAAGGGCTTATAGTCTATTTATAGAGTAACGCAGTTGCACGAACTACAACACCGTTTACTGACCCCTAATGCCAGCGCTATCTAACATCGTTACAGCCTCTGTTACGCATCTAGCTAGAGGCTTATATATCGTAACTATGTTTTCTTGACAGGAAATATATACGCAATATTTCATACCTCAGTTTGTATTTTATCTTAATTTAGATACGATTTATAAGATTTAATATCAATAAGCATTTAGGGGATGTATTTAACTCATAGTGATTCAGTCCACATATGCCCAGTAGACCATTTAACTTCCACCAGTGTCGGACGAGTCATTGCTGTTTAGTAAGAAACAGAAGATAGGGCTGCTCAAAAAGAGGGACGCAAGGTGCCCTAAACGCTCATACTGAAAATGTGGTACATCCTAGAAAACTAGAATGCACTCTAGAGGTGAGGCCATAGAAGACCTCCTGAACAGGGGTGTGCAGCGAGCTGCCAAAACTGAACTTGCACTAATCGGCCATTGGCAGTGACACTTTGATCTTAGCCCATAGGACGAGTCAACAAAGTGTAACTTTTGTGTGTAGTGTTGACTATAATCTGGTTCAAATTTATTCGCAAAGAACATTAAGTGGTGCTTAATGCAGATAATTTAAACCCTGGCTGAATATTAACCTATTTCAAAATACTGAAATAGGATTGTATCAATGTTTCAAAGTTATTAAATTATGGTTTATATAAAGAATTCTATTCCACTGTTGGGTTGTCGCAAGGGATTACCAAACGTTAGTAGCTTACCAGGGGAGATAAACGCGTACTATGCATCACAGAAACAATCCAATTGTGACAATGGAAACATGTTGCCGCATACAATGTGCCGGCTAGGCTGTAAGAGGATGCCTTAGAAGTATGCTCTCTTGCAGTAAATGGGAATTCCCACTTACCTTACAGTGGTGTATTAATAGGTAATTCAATTTTGAAAAAAAACCTAAAATTGCCATTAGAGTTATGAATACTCATTGACTATATTTATGTTTGTCAATAACAGTTGCCCCTTGTGTTATACATAGGGATTGTGAAGCAAAAACACTGATGTAGTTGTTTTATAATGGCAAATTTCTGTGTGTCATGAGGTTTATAGTTCATCAATACATCTTAAACTGAATAATGTGCGCTATCCTTTTGTGCCGTGGCCCACCTCAAAAAATACCTTTGGGCCAAACTTGAACAAAAAGCCTCGGAACATTGCATGTTCTAAATTGGTTGCAGAGAGGGATTGAGCATGTCAAGGTTCAATGTTGGCCAGTTTGTGGCATCTCGTCCCAAAAGCCTTCTCTGTGATTGTCGATAGAATCAGAATTTTGATGAAAAACTGTGCACACAAAAACAATTATTACGATTATTAAATCAATTCACGTTCAATATAACAATATCACATATTTTACTGACTGTTGAGTAGGTAATTCAAGATCTGGTATCTACCTCCTACGACTCCCTTGTGCACTTTGCAACAACCGTTTTAAAATTTGATATATTTTTACTGTTCATCCTCTTTCAATAATATGTTCACCAATTTCTTTTAAATTCTAAGTATCAATCACAGTAGGGATACAATGATCTCCCTTTCTGTTACACTAAAATCCTGTGGCCAATTGCTTTACAATTTTCGTCTCAAAAGAGGGCTGAAATGCCTTAAAACTGCCTCAGAATTTTGAAAATTTTCTGGGGGAGGCCCCCCATACCCAACTGGGGGAAGACACTGCTGCGCCCCTCCTTGTCTGGTCCTACCACATCATAACCTATGGATACAGCCCTTAACAGCTTACTTAACATGATTATGGCGTCATTTGCTCCATTAACTTGGTTTGGCCAAATGGTATGAAGCCGAAAAAAAAGTGGCCAAATCCAAGAAAAGGTTGGACATGCATGACCTAGATGGACACCTAGATGTACCTAGATGGACACCTAGAGTACCTAGACGACCTAGATGTTACTGTAGCTCATCCAAAGATACTAAATACTCATGCATCAATGATGCTCATGAATCCTAATATCTCTGACATTATTACAGTTTTTTTCACTTTCCACAGCCTGCATGTCAATAATGGCTCTTATATTCAATAGCTCACATTGTTTGTACTTTTCAGTACTTAATATTGATTGCATTGAATTAAACACAAAGGGACAGATTAATACCAGGATACCAGAATAATAAATAAACAATTATGAATAGAGATTTTTGAGACAGTTAGGCCAAGCCGCAACTGGCGTACAGCTGTGTGTTGAATAAAGAAACTTTATCAATTAACTACTACCACCTAACACAATAATGCATTCAAGAAACAAAAGCCTAGTGCAAATAGATTTAAATTAAAGTTAGAGAGTCTTTGTCACTACTGACAGAGTTACAGGTAGCTCATGGTCCTCCCTGCTATAATAAAGTCAGCTCTACACACAGGCTACCCGAGGTACAAGGTAAGATATGTATTGCGTTATCATCAGTCAGTTTTTAGACCTTGAATAAATCAATGAGGATATTCAGTGTACTGATTAACCAGGGACTCCTTGGATTAACCCATTATTAGAGGCTAGGAGACTACATAATATTCAGATATTTTGGTAGATTTGTAAATAACTATTGTCACTAGTTTGTATTTTTGTACATTTCTTCCTTTACAGTAATGAATCAGGATAAGCCCTAAGAAACTAGTCTTGGGCTTCGAACATCCGGATATTGAGAAGACAAAAGCTGAAAATATAACCAGACTAACAATATCTGATTAATGATTCATATGAGATGCCAAATCAAGATAGGTTGCAAGCCTCCGATAGCCTATCTGAACATTACCGATCAGCCGATGTCGCTTTAGTGGCATCAAATAATTACAGACTGATAATGAGATATATATCTACAACAAACAGCGCTTTGTGTGTTCTCCTTACTATCGCAGCAATTATCTTCTACTCTAAGTCAGGTACGAGTGTAATAAACCCATGATCTGCAGTTAACATCCGCCGCCACAACAATCTAGTTACAATCCTACATAGGCCTACCAACTCTCGATCTCTCACACAAAGTCAAACCAATATAGCTAACACTAGGGGTCCCAGCAGCGGGCCATGTAAGGCCTACAACCCTAACGCGCACACTGTGTTGCATAGGTTGGCAATGGTGGAGTGGAATGAGCTATGGGAAGAGAGAACACAATTCTGAGTAGTGAAGAGCGGGCATGCTGATTAGCGCCATCAAACCATTCTTTTTTTTGGGATGTGAGATGCCAGGAGATGAGTGGCGCAAGAGTTGTGGGTTCGTATCCCGATGGGGAAGTTTTAAGGTTGATTGTACCAGCCCCTAGCACCCTCGGGTATATACCTCTTTTATTCTATATTGATAACTCCGTTTGACAAAGCTACGAACATCTGAGCAGGCACTTTCTACCAGAAACAGCTTGTCAGAAAAAAACATGCAAACTTTGAACCTATATTTACCTCATATTATCTATTTATCTATTACAGATCGTATTGATGATCCGTATGTATTCTTATGGTTACCTGCGGTTATATTAGCTACTATATCATGGATCTCCTTCACAATGAGTATCAATCTAGGCAGCAGAGTTATACTAAAGAACCGATGAAGTTTGAAGAATAAGCTAACGTTCTCTAGGATATTCGAATTATAGTCAAAGTTTTTATTTTTTATTCTTGCACAAAAATCAGTATACTCTGTTTGATGGTAAAAGCGAAATGATATAGGGGGCCTACTGATAGCCGCCACCATCAAATCTGATAGTCTTATACCAATCAGGTCTACAATCAGTTCCAAGTTTATCTACGCAAGGTGGGACAATTTTGGATAATTCATTTGCCACAAAATATGTGACATGACAATAAAGTAATGATATAGGCGCACAATTATGGCAGTGTACACTTTGATTACTACGTCACATAAAAAGCTCTATAGGAGTGATTAGGGCAAATTTTGTCTCTTTGGGCTAGCAGACCCTGGTTTGTTTCTATATGATGAAGCCATGGTCTATTTGATGTTGATAGCCAACACACATACACCGTATACAAATATGTCAATATATCAATAAAAACGGATGATATCAAAACCTAAAATTATATGAGGTCTTCAAATAAATGTTTTTTGATCAATGAATTAAACCTTTTAGTTCATTGCTTTACCTTGATCAAAGAGCAGACAACTCTTTGGACACATGATATTATCTTTGATCAGCACGTTGATCCTTTCTTGCACAGCCAAGTTAGTATTCGAGTAAGAAGAACTCTTTTTTTTTCTATTTAACTTATATTCACGGACAAAGATCCATCTACTAAACTTTTTTAATATTTATAGAAGATCTATGATCAAGACTGGCAAGCAGCAAATGGGAAAAAATGACGTATAATGACATATATGATTGGAAATGACAGCCTTTTTTTCTGTAGATTATATAATTTATAAAACTTTTTATTGAGGCAGCCAATATCATCCATTACATGCATCAAAGTAATTAGGATGAATGATGTATATAAAGGGAGAAGGTAAACATGGAGAAAATCGCAATCAATACATGTGAATAGTATTGTGTTATTGGTATCCTGTATACATATGGCTATCAAGTTGTAATGCTGTGATCAAGCAATCCATTTCATGCAAAATAATCTGTTTTGGCTCAGGGGTATCTGTATAGGGCAAGATATTCATCCATAATAAAACTGTTCTGATAGCTTTGTCCCTTTGCCTCCATGTAATCAGCTTGTTGTTTATATATAACTATAACTCCTATAGTTCACTCTCATCTCGAGCCCATAGTATGATTAAAATAAAAAAATATATCATAAAAAATGTGAGGTACTGAAATTTGTAAATCCAGATCATTTAATTGCCAGTGTATTTGTGACCTAAGCATTGATTTTGATGTAGTGCTTATGAGTGATACAGAAATATTCCTGATATTGTTACCTGATGTCACCTGTAGCATCACACTGATGTAAACTAATGCGTCCTTCATCTGATGTTTGATGTTATTGAGCTTACACTGTTGTTTATACCCCTGATCTGAGGATTGCTGGCGCAGATATCCCCATTGATGACCAACAAACAGGCGATGATATCCTGGTTACACAGCAGAGCGATGAGGCTTATAATCCGTATTATACCCGAGATACCAGCTGTCTACAGGATCTCATTCTTACTGTCGCCTAGCAGTGTGTCCGCTAGATAACTAACTATATGACTCTGTGTTATTTAGTTTGTACTGCACGGCCGCTGCCGCTCACATAATCGATGTAGAATGGTCAGCATATCATCCATCTTTCTATCCATTACGAAAATCTAATGAAAGAGACAAAGAAAAATAGTGGAAAGCTGCCAATCATGGGAACAAATATAAAGCTATGTAGATCGCTGGTAGCTTCACCAACATATAGGGACAGACAGATTCTCTAGCATAGTGATGTAGAGCAGACACTTACCTTATCATCTATATATTGTAGACATGTGAGGATATTAGGTGAGGAGGAGGAGGAGGATGGTATCTTACTGCAGCTCTTCTCGTCACCTGACCAGCTGGTGAGGTCTGAGATTACTCTCCTATCAGGACGACCCAGAGTCTGATCTAACCTTCTCTGTAATTCTTTGAGGCGCATCATCATATCGAGATGTCCCTGTGAGTACTGCTCCAGCACATCCTTCACATCGTAAGGTTTTCTCGCTTTCTATAAATAAGATGAAACACTGATTGTAATGTTGCTGTCCATCTAGGTAGATGATGACTGCACCAAGGTGCAGCTAGGAAGAGGTTTTTATAGTGTCTAGGGTTCCCATATTAATACAGCTACATGTAGGAAAACAGTTCCTTTTATCTCAACGTTTAAATACTATAAATTGAAAGCAATGTAAAGTTCAGCTGAGGAATAATATCGGCATTTATCATTCTACCGGCCCGTCTGTTCTTCACCTACTTCATTGCCATTTGTCTGAAGAGCAACAATAGACTTAAGAAACAACTGCTTTATATTACACGGCAATATTAAAATAATCAACCTTGAAAATAATAAAAACACAGCTGAAAAATATTATTATTACAATTATTGTAGGTAAAGTTGATGAAGTTTTCACATGAACAGCATTGCCACAGTTTAAAATTTGAAAAGTTGACCAATTTAAGGGGGAATGGCCAAATAACTACCATTTCCACTTAGCTATAATATTGGGAGACTTTTTCACCTGAAATTGCCGTCTTGCAACAAAGAACTTAATTCTTCTAAGGACTTTGATTCCGGCTTTTATCTTCTCAGTCAACCTGTAATAAAACTGACTATAGCGCATACTACACATCTAAGTATTCAACAACATGTTGGCCCAATATCAATATTGACTAAGAAGTTATTGCGATTCCCACCCTCTCTTACAATGTGCGATAATGGCAACCTCCACTTCTCCTATCTCACTGATGTCCATGTTCCCATACAGCAGGGGTGCTCAAACTTTTTTGCCAGTGGCCCACTTTTAAAAATGAGCACATTGAAGCGGGCCAGACTTTTTTGCGCCAAGCAAGCAGACTATCAGTCAGGGACGTATTGAGTTTATTAATGAACCCCAGATCTATGCAAAGCGCAAAAAATCTTTCGGATCTGGGGTTGGCGAGTAAAAATCTGGGGTAGAAAAGATCTGGGGTTGAGTTCATTGATCCAACTTTGTGAAAAAAGAAGAGATGACTTCTCTTCTTCCCCAACCCACAGACCCCCCCCCCCCCACAACCAGTATGATAAGGTGGTCTGTGCCCTTGAGGCAGTCAAGGGTCAACTAGTAATGTGTAGTGACATGTACCAAGGAGTGACTCCTTGCATGTACTCAGCAGTCATGTAAGATCATGTATGTTATATGGACTGACCACCATGCAGTGCAGACATAAGCTCAGTTCTGTTAGCTGTATTGTAAAGTGTAGCTGTAACAGCTTCATTCAGATCCTCATGTTTCCCAAATGGATACTTAGCACTGTTGTCACCTAGTGACCAATGAGTGTATGCAACAAGACTTGATGCGTGTTTTGGCCATGAGTAAACTTTCAGCCTAAATAAACCCATCGCAACAGGTGAGTTTTAATATGAGCAAGTGGACCACCTAAAAATGGCAAGTGGGTTAAATTTGGTCCACGAAACATAGTTTGAGCACCCCTGCCATACAGTATTTACTGTTTTATGAAATGACATGACAGACTCTTTCTTCCCCCAACATAAATCAATTAATGAGTCAGTTCTTATCATTTCATTTTAGCCTACTGCTACATTGTTTTAACTTTTCTTTTCCTAGCTATTGTGTATTAACTTGTGTAATGTTTTACTGCTAAATAATGCCTGCGTGTACTTTGTAGTTTTACCTGTCATTGTTCTTGATTTTTAGTTACATGTCTTTTTAATTCTACACCATATTTTTATCAATTTTTCTGATTTCTGGGTACAAGTCCTAAGGACTTATTCTTCTCCAGAATAAACATGGAATATATATATATAAACTGTGATTTCTTTGGTACATGATGTAAAACAACCATACTGGATGATATTGCCAAATTAAAAAGTTTTTATTATGCCGGTATGGTAGACCAACAATAATCGTATATCTATAATATGACAGTCTTTGTGTTGAATGAAGATACACAAGCCTCTTAGATAAAAGGTGAACTTACTGCAGTGGTTTATCTGCGACGGACAATCTGACAAATGCTGAGTTGTGTACATCATCACAGCTTGAGTGAAATTTCAATCTGCCTCCTAATCCTTTAATTACTGTAAAAAAACATATAAATAAACATCCTATAATTCATACACATAAAGAAGCATCCTGTAATAAGTAAGCAGACATAGATAATAGTGAAGGAGAAGTAGTACTACTAGTACTCACATGATTCACAGGGGAACGAGCTTGTACTGATTCCTCTATCCAGTTTGTGAGTGGTCCGCTTCTTACCATACAGCTTCCTATGTTTACATGTTTGATTAGAAGTTGACCTTTCGGCGCTCGGTTCCACGAGCTTATAAATATGCCAGGTAGCACTTCTATCATTATCTGACTTACTAGCTGCATACAACCTCCAACAGCTCTGCAATTCACAACAACTCACAGCAATAAAGCTTCAACATTGATAAGTTACTGGGTGTTTCCCTTGGCCAAATCCATGGGAACAAACATATTTGAGTTTCATAATAAGTTTTAGAGTTGAGCCAAGATGTGTTAGACATCAACATGAATTCAATTTACATCAGTGGCAGCATCAGCAGCAGCAGCAGCAGCAGCAGCATCAGCAGCAGCAACAGCAGACCACACCGGTCTACAGAATGTGCCTAGATATTAATTTACGCCAAGTGGCAGGATCAGGTACTACTTGAGCATTGCAATATACAAAGATACGATGGATAAGTTATAATCATAGAGTAATTATAATATATTATAATAGAGTATATAATAACTCTATGGTTATAATGCAGCCATACCAAAGGTAGTAGGAACTAGGAAGGTGTAATATGCAGCAGATTAACTAACTTGGATAAGTAGAGCTGCAGCAGGTAGTTGTCTATTAAAATGTTTTTGTCTCGTCTTCTGTTGAACTTTAAGAGCAAATCCTGAGCCAAGAATACCCTGAAACAATATCAAACACACCAGTGACCAGTACCAAACATAAAATAGCTGTTACCTTCACTATTCAGTATTTTTTATCTGTTACGATTTTGACACATTTACAACTGAAACATTGTACATTCCTTTGAATGATCTTTATCAGAAATGAAAAATAACTTAAAAACGTGCCGTAATAACATAGCTGGTGGATATAGATCATTATAATCTTCACTTTTTTCCTGAGAAGAACGATCTGAAAGGAAACAATCGGTTTTCAGCCTGATGAGAAAGAAAATGACATATATACTTACTGCTGGTAAAGCGAAGAATGAGATAGCGAATACACTGAAGCATGAAGCTACTATTTTACCCAACCAAGTCTGAGGTACCTGATCTCCATATCCTATAGTCGTAACTGTTATCTTTAAAAAAAACCATTGATTACATGTGGTGGACCTGGCGCATAGACTCATCAGGCACATCACAACAAACACTAGTATCAAAAGCATGGCATACTGAATGATATTGATATTCATAATTCCTGAGCATAGGTAAATGTAGCTGAGAGAGTAGTTGAGGGAGTTCATTCAATGAAGAGGGAGTTCATTGAATGTAGCACAGCCTCAAGCGTTACCCTCTGGCGAGTTCACAGCTCAAGATTCTAAGTCCAGATCATGCGCATGATTAGCTGTAAAGTTACGGCTACTACAGCGATAGAATTCTTACCACACCCCACCAGAGTGCGTCAGCGTATGAACTAAACTGAGCTACTCCGTGTTTATTCTTTGTGTCCTTCTCAGCCAAGTATACAAAGTAAGATGAGAGAATCAGACCGAGAAATCCGATATACAGAGTAGTTATCAGCTCCTGTCAGCAAAAACAATAAAACAATTAATTACTAAATTCAAATTCTTTTTGTCCTTAAATCAGGGCTGATTTGTAAATTATATTGGGAGGGAAAGGAGGGGGGAGTGATCGGTAAAAATATATGTCATTATTCTACAAGACGATAACCATTGTACCCAAAATGACAACCAAAAGTTTCAATTTGATGTCAGACGCGCCAATGTATTGGCTCCGTTTGGTAGGTGGGTCAGAGCCAAAGCATGGGCTATGTCAGGCTGCTGGTTAAACAATTTTTTTGGGGCAAATTATCATTGTACTGAATGGTTGAGAAGATGGCGCTGACCTGCCTGTGTATATAGACTACTGATCCTAATAGTCTCCATGTGCCTCCCTGTCTATCCACATGTAACATACGTAATATCTGTATAAACCTCACTCCTCTGTCCATAACAAACACAAGGACAGCGATCAACATAAGTACTCACTATAAACTACCTACTGAAGACAGCTAGGTTGCAGTCTTTACATGAATGATTTTATCCATATCTAATCAGTTTTTTACCAGAGCTCGAAGAACTGTAGACATTAAACCCCTCTACACTTTTAGTTGAAGTGACTTTGAATAAAACAACATTTCAAAGGAAACAACTTTTCTATAATATCTACCACAACTTTACTTTGAGCTGTAAACGCCAGCATTTTTAGTAAACAACAGATGATCACTGCGTGGCTGAGGACCAGAAGATTGGGGACCAAATGGATCAAACTTGCTTTAATATTAGGATCATGAGTTTACCTGATTGCTGAAGCAGCGTACAATCCTTCAGATCCAAAGAATAAAACAATCACTGATGTCAGCACCACCAATAGATCTACAAGTAGAGGACCACACAAGTTAGTTAAGATAATAAGGTGTATGTAGCCTGAGACCCAGGCTGACCTCTGGGGGAGTGTATCTAGTCTCACCTTATGTTTGTGTGATGATCCACTAAATTTAAAGGCTCGTCAAATGTGATCAAGCCAAGTGTGTTTATTCAAGGTGCAACAAATAAAAAAAAAATTATGTTATTTTAAATTCAAATCAATCGAACTAACCTACTACAGCATTTTATACAGAATTATAGTGTTCAAGATATGCTACATAGTATTTACGCACCAAACATAACTACAATCCTAAGCATAGAGAAAAGGCCTGCCGTAATATTCTGAGACCCAGTGAAAGATGTGAAGATAAAATTAAGCTGAACTATGATGTTGGTTAAAAGTATCTGGACTCATTTACTCCCTGAATAATTATTTTATAGGCTATATAAGTATGTAGGCCTACTATATATACGAACAAATCAAACAACAAAACATCACCACTCACCAATAATACATCTGGGTTTCCTGATAAATCTGAGACGTCCTTGAAATCCGACATATCGACTGTGACAGCCAGCAGCCCATAATCTTATTGTATATTCCAATGTGAAAAATACAACCAATACCAGCTCCTGCAGCAAAGAGATTTTATAGATTTTACTATTTATTGATGAATTCACTACGGGGCCAACATTCTGAACTCTATTGAACAAATGCCTGACCAGTTTATTAATGTGGTTCTCAATCTTTATGATCAAACGAGACAACTGCCAATACCGTAATGTACTCATAAGCTCAGTGCCGATATGAGTACATGTAACAGAAATGATACACCTCAATTTATTGACATAAAAAATCACAATTTATGAAAATGTGTGAAAGACATATCTTGACTGAGATGAGCGTCGTGAAAGGGGCAGTTTAAGCGCTCAAACTGTGGCGGGATAGCTGGTAGTAGCATTTCATCATCAACCACTTTCCGCATGGAAATGGATAAGGTAAAGCGGTTGATAATGATATGATACTGCCAGCTATCTTCGCACAGTTTAGGCGCTTAAACTATAAAACAGGCAACCGCAAAGAATCCAACTATTCTTAATTTTTGCTGGTAATGTTATTGCACTAAAAAGTATAAGGCCCTGAGTAAATTAAAGTGCGAACAAATAGAAAAAATCAGTTTCAGCTCAAAAATAAATTGTATTAACACTAAAGAACGTACACATGGGAACACACTCAGCATAGCTTTAGATCCTTATCACGAAAGAAAAAAATTCATTTAAGTCAATTAGGAATCATGGTATACAAGGCAGCTTGTAGCACAAAATGTTTTATATTTGCAGCTCGGTAATCTATTTTTGAATGTGTGTTATCATCAGATACAAGTAAAAGTAAAAATCCAAAGGGAAATTATAAAATAATTAGTTTTTTCTCAGAATGTTGAAAGCATTGAAGAGACAAGGACTCACCAGGCTGAAGAGTACATGGTTAGCATTGCTTGAGTAACTTTTGATCGTAGTCAGAATACTGAAAACAAGACACAACAGCACAAGCATAAATCTGTATAAAAGAAATAGAGATAGATCATCATAGCAGTACAGTTTAGCGTAAAGTACAGTACAAAATATGACCAAATATACTTTGTCTCCTTGGGTACAAGTCCTAAGGACTTATCCTTCTCCAGAATAAAAAAGGAATATATATATATTCTCCGTCTCCATTGAAGGTTACAGACCAAGACCCAGGAGGGAGACATTATTTATGACGTAAAGTCAACACCGAAATAGAAGAAATCGCTAAATGCCAGCCCTTACCTCAAATACATATGCACAGGAACACCAGCTGAGCATGTGGTGGTAACCCTATTTACACGTTATTTACCTTATATTTACCAGGAAAGCTTCAACTACATTGAGACTAGGAATGAAATGAATCTGAGAAAATGGAGTCAATTTTTACTCATGCACTCAGGGTTGTCTGCTCTCTGGTACCATTCAAAACTGAACTTACTGCCAAAAATGAATCAACTTGCCACTAAAAATGATAAATTCATTGCTATCAGGTTACATCAATAAAGCAGACAACAAAGAGGTGAGCAAATCTCACTAACAAAAAGTCATCCCAGATTCCTTATGCATTCTGCCAAGGATTTCAAGAAATCCTTGATTTTGATCCTTGATTTTGCATGTGCATGTTAGTTTGCTAAATATCATATCAATTAAAAGTATAATAATGGTAGTTAGTAGCTACTTTATAGTATAGTAGACACATTTTAGTATAGTCCGATCATAATTAAATAAAGCTAGTTAATTAAATGTAGTAGGTAGTAAGTAATATATATCAAACAATATAATATATATATATCATCAATCATCATCATGATCATCATGTATCCACAAAATTCAGTTTTGTGTTTATCATTGAATTATGGGCCTGTCTGTATTTTGCCCATGCAAAACCTATACTGGAGAATCCATGCAACATGTCATCTAGAGCGATTCAATCTCCAGATTAACTTATCACATGCAAAATAAAGAGTCTGTTATCCATCTTTGCTATGACTTTTTGATACTTGTAGATCCTCCTGTGGCAGGTTAAGGTTCCAGCAAATTGTGAAAATATAGTTATACGATTTATGACATTGACGGATTACCAATAGACGAGCCTGAAACATCGCTGGAACCTTCACCAGAAGAAGTGATTATTCTCCCAGTATCAAGTAAGTATTGAAATTTTGTGGCATTTGATTTATTATTTCCTGAGGTATTTCTAATTTATTTGTCATAATCAAGTTAATATTGTAAGCTTGGGCAATTAGTTTTGCTGCACTTTTATAAAGAAGCTATGCTTACTTTGTATCAATATGTCTTTTTTTTTAGTGATAAGCTAAATTACCGGCGGAGTGAATCCTAATAATTTAATAATACATATAAGGCTGATTGAAAGTGCAGCTTCAGACCGGTGTTATTGTAAGATGAAAGTTTTGTTTTTAATAGCACCACCAGCAAGTTTAGAATTTGTGAACCGGCCACATTTAAATTCTACTCAAACATTTCTGCCCAGAATATTCTATATATCTAATTATTCAAGTTATTAGTAGAGGAGTCAACTCACACGGCAAAGTGATATAGGAAACATTTCCATCCCGAAGGTCGATCTAGAAAGTTATGTATAAGTAGTTGTGCACTCCTTACTCTTCCTAGAGATGTGTAATACTGTGGAGCACAAGGTGGGATATGATCCTCACCTGCCTGATCTCTTATGTACCACAATGTATCACTACCTCTCTAAAATATCATCAGACTAACACCTAATGTTGAGTTTGAGAGATTTACTCAGCTGTCAAGTGATGCAGATAGATGGAACAGGAATATCTGAGTCACGTCTGTAATTGAGCGTACTGCGGAGCATTCAGTGCTTTATATTACACCATCCGTGTTAAATAAGGTATGAAGCTCGTGGATATGCACAAAGTATCCTATCAGTACACAATGGGATGCATGAGGCAATATTAATAATATGATTATTTTGGCAATTCCAGTAATCTCCAAAACCTTGTCCCCCCATCTCTTACTGCTCAAATGTACTGAGGCTTTAACCAACTAATCAAGAAAATCGACATATGTAGATCTAACTAAAACATATCTAGATGCTAGTTTGCTGCCAAAGAATGATTAAAGAAACATATCTGTTGAGTTTGGAGTAAGGCTAAATTTCATTGCCATAAAATAATGATGCCCAGTTGTTTTTGTCTGGCCGAGGTTATTCGAACCGACCTGGGTTCAGGTCTGAGGCACCCATAGAACTGAAGCATGCATAGTTGGGTTCATTGAAGATAAAGCGATAATATATTAGTTAGATATACATGTATGAGACATACCATATCTACTTGTGGAGCTCCACTCGGATGAAATACAGCTGCCATTATAAACAGTAGGAAACTATCACTGTCTTCCTCTCTTTCAAAGATAATATATATTTTTATTTAAGATCTTTACTGTGACAGTAAGTGTGTGAGATGTCCAAGGTTTCAGCGCTTAGCGTGACAGCAGCTTAACTACTCAGAGAATACTGATCCGCTGTCTATTAAGACTAAACCTCAGGGATAGTTATAATATGATCTACAACCCCAACAACGTTTTATTAGCTGATTTATTTTGAAAACTGTATTTATCCATCCATTTAAACAAGATTTACCCAGCTAATCATATGCAATATATCTATATTAATGAACATAAGTGGAAGTTTTCTTGATAAAGGCCTACCTAAAAAATGTTTTTAAATTACTATTGTCTATATAATATAGAATAGCAGTGTTTCGAACACACGAAATGAGTCCTACCCTTAAAACTACTCCTACTCCTACTCCTATGGTTCAAGTTAGGTATGAAGGGATTTTGGTTTCTCTGTTGTTATGGTGCACTGTCTTGTTCTACAATCTGCGGCTTCTGACCTAGTGGTGAGATTTCTTTGCCTTGTTCTACGATGACAAGATGAGGATTTATCACATATACACCGCTATCATCTGAAAATAAAAATATGTTATATAAATTAATATGATTAATATAAATACAAATGGCAAACCCAATGACAGGTTCCCAAGCCACCAAACTCTCAAAATCTGAAATCAATCAGGCTTCTAAATTATGTAACGCCTGCCTTCTTGAGAGGACTCTTAACTACAAAATCAAATATTGATTAAACTATAATCAAAACTAATAAGAAGAGATTCGGTTTTGTTACGAACACAAAGTGTTATGATATGTTGCTCACCGCAAATTTCATCATAGATGTCATCAAGCTCAGAAGTAGTTGTTTCAGCAGAGCTGGCGGTGGTTACTGTCTCTGATGATGCTGAAGAAGATGGTAATGCTGACAAGGTTGTTGGTGTCCCAGTCGCTGATGACGCTGGAGTAGCTGATGCCGCTGAGTTCTCTGTGTTGCTGACGATGCCATCATTACTACTAATGGATGAACTAAAAGAGAAAAGTTATCAGTAACACTCTCTCGCCATAGGAGCCTAACTTCATGAACTACCCCCTCACCCATATACTGATTTAAATCACTGCTATTAAAAACATCAGATTAACAGACTAAAGATACATAAGACATTTGATTATCTATTTCACTACCTAACTTATTCGCCCAGTTACAGCATAGAGTGTGTGAAATGTATATTCAAATGTGTTATTACCTGGGAGAGGGGTCGAGCTCTCTGGTGGTTTTGTATCGACGAATCACAAGCGCTAAGATTTGAACTGTTAGCACTAGTACTAGTAGTACTCCTACCACTATCAGTATGACGTTCAGATCAGGTAGTAAATGTGCTACTGAAGTGGTTTCCGAACTGGATACTAAAATATCAAGTTAGCCAATTTTAGTGGTAGGCCGGTGCTCTAAGTAACCATCAGGATTGAGTGGACCAAATTTTGTTTTTATTACTCTTTTTGCCAATGTTGATTTGTGGATTCTGATAAATTATCAGTCAAAGATAATATCATTACTTATGTTACGGTGATGGGTGACCTAGAGGGTTAGTAGAAGTTTTTGTATATCTGTTTTGTGTGAAGTGATGGGGTATGAGGTGATTACCATTCGTGCTCGTTGTATAATTATCGGTACTTGTATTCACAAGGGAGGTGGATGATTGTATCAGATGTGTGCTTTCTTCAGTAGGGCACATAACAGGATCCATATCGGTAGCTGGAATCAAACAAAGACTAATTTGTACTGACTCGGCATGAATCAAATGTGTTTTCAGTATCAATCATGAAATGACAATTCCCACAGATATTTTTCATAAAAATCACTGAATTTACCTAAGGACACAACTTACCTAATGGGGAAAGATATTTGAGGTTGATGATCCGGATAGCAGTTGCAGTACCAACAAGAAGTTGTGCTTGCTGTTGGAGATGGAGCATGCTGAAAGGTCTATACATTGTGCAGCTTGTGATCGGACCGTTGTTTAACCTAATATGCGGTCCACCATATCTACAGACTGCTGATGTTGTGTTATAGTTCAAGTCGATTACTCTGAGCACACCATTACCAGTGTCAGCTATTACCAAGGTGTCAATACCTAGTACTTCCACCCCATGCAAACTTTTAAATGTTGCGAGGGAGAGGGGGCCATCTGATTCACCCGATTGTCTACTAGGATTAAGTGAACTAACTTGTCCAGTTTTTAGATTTGCTCTCAGGATGTTAACCTTTGTAGTTATATATGCGATGTCACACATTTGTGGTGCGATTGTGATTCTAATAGGAAGCGCGAATGTAGATGGTATGGAGATGATAATGCTTACACTAGAGTCTGTTAAGTTGATTTGTTTGATGCTAAAGCTATCTGCTAAGGTGAGAAGTATAAGGCTATCAGATCGTTTAGTTAGACTTTCAGGTTTAGATAAGAAGCGGGTTGAGGTGAAGTTTGCGTCGATGTCAGACTCAGCCTGAAATCCACACATGCCGACTGCTGTACTTGTATTATCTGTGTGCCTGTCCACATACCTGAGACAGTAGTTACCACTGTCCACCACCAGCATAGTACTGTTATCTAGCTGTGTGAAGCTGGTGATGTTACGGAATAGAGCCTGTTCTCCTGTCCCCTCCCTATGACCCCGCTGTGAGATGGAGCCTGCTATAACTGTGCTATTAGCGTCGGGTATACTGACAGATCTTAGCTGTCTCTCCACACTGTACACTACATTACCCTGTGTAAACTCATCCACCTCCATGTGCCACACATTCCGAACAGTCCTATGTAGCAGATTTACTCCCTCAAATTTAATACTACAATCCATACAAAGATATTTTCCTTTTGGGACATAACAGAGGATTAGCAAAAAAATGTTAATTAATAATAATACAACAACTTGAGGGCTCATCAAGCATTTGTATACATATAACAGATTCTGCTATCTCGCGTATAGGATAGTGTTGCGGTACATGCATAGATATAGATACTACTTTTATGTCAAAGATATAGAGAGTCCTCAGGTGGGTAAGGGGATGTTAGGCAGGTACCAGAGTTCAATGTGCTCATATCACAACACAGCCTGATTTTGATTTGTGATCAATATAACCCTAAGTTTTATCTAACATCTTACCTGTTAACCTCTTCTCTGTAATGAGTTACCTGGGACTTGCACATCTCTGATTGCAGCAAAACCTAGAGATTAAAGCAATGGTGTGTGAACTCACTTAAATTATACCACTAAAATACTATGCTACTTTTTATTTCTCAGT
The DNA here is from genome assembly GCA_914767715.1 of Membranipora membranacea. Classification (NCBI taxonomy): domain Eukaryota; kingdom Metazoa; phylum Bryozoa; class Gymnolaemata; order Cheilostomatida; family Membraniporidae; genus Membranipora; species Membranipora membranacea. The sequence goes on from OU612074.1 coordinate 13,241,142, forward strand.
TAAATGTAAATGATTATGCAATGGGCAACGAACTTTTGAGTGATAAAAATAGATACCTGCTGACAACATACCAATAATATAAAGTAGACATCCATAATGAGTGCAAAGCCTGGATACAGAATCTCTTCCTGTGCCGCTTCACCCACTTATCTAAACGCCTCTATCACATGTATGTGTGTAACTAGCTCTGGTGATGGTATCAATCAAGCCATTCACTGATCGCTGATCACTGATATCATTTGTGTAGGAAATAAGTTAGTCGATTTCTATTGAATGAGTTGTTCTGGTTGACAGAATTTGACAGGATTTTGTTTCCTTATGTGACTACATAATCAACTACTCCTGTCTGGCTACATCACAGAATGGTACAGAAACACATCAGTGTACCTCTTCATATCAGTCAATCATATACTTTCTGCCAGCTTTTTGCTAGAAGATATGTAATGTATTAAGTTATTCTGCTCCTGTTAAAGAGGGGCAACGGGTCAGATTCACTTTCTCCCTTCCCTATCCAGGTTGATAGATCACCCAATTCCGAATATGTATATATTTTGTTATATATGTTATGTATTATTTTATATTATACATAATGACAATTTGTTTACATTTATAAGCAAGAATATGATGTCATATGTAGGACTCTCATAAACAATGCCCTATCAATCAATAATGACTGATTTACATTTCGCGATTTTTCTCAGTAAATATTTAGTATTTTTGAAAATCATTATAGCTACACATTCCTCAACTATATTTGACTCTGCTGATGTAGTTTTGAAACATAATTTTCTTTTTTTAGAAGAAAATTGGATGTAAAAAAGTGTAGGAATACAATAATTTTCAGTTCAGTTTTTAGTTAAATTACAGTGTCACAATGTGTGTCAAAGCAGGTGCACTGCATGATATTGATTTTCTAATGAATTATAAATCAATATATCATTAATCATCATGCTTTACGCTATTAAATATGGCTCAATGTAGCCTGTCTTGACAAGACATGCTATGCTCCGTGTAATTACCGTGATGAAGTTTTCAGGATTTAATTTTGAGCATAGCAAATTGGTAAAAGTAAATCTCATAAAAAAATGTTTTGTCCATATTATTACTCCCCGCACAAGTAAATGCCTGTAGGTAGACTACCAAGTGTCTACAATTAATGCTGGATCTGAATTACACTCCATCTTTAACTGGCATTTGAAGTTAGATGTATATTAAGATATTAATGAGTATCCCACAATGCAATGTGTTTGGAATTCCCAGTGAGACCAAGCCAATAAAAACATTTTATATCGACCTGATCTTCCTATTAATCTCATGTTCCGGTTGCGTTGCTGGACTGTCAATAAATACCCTATTCTGTCTGAGAAGTGTTGTTCAATTAATTTTTTTGTTTCCACCAGATACACCTGTTGGATGAACCCTGCAGACTTGGCCGCAATCGACTTCAGCAGATACAGGTATCCCCGCTGAGGCTTTACTCGTCTAATGGCCGATAGCGTCAGAGGAGGCGTGGCCATGGGCTCTAAGGACCAGTGAGGAAGAGCGAGCTAATCTATGTATTGTATCACTAAATGGGGGGAAACCTCATACACTGGGGCATACAAAAACAGAATGTGAACCTGTCAACATTCAGTTTAGGTGAGATTTTTTAAGCTGATTTTCGAGAGAAGTGATACTGCTCACCGTGGTTACACGTCAGTGTATACAGTGACATGACATTGTATTATTGTTCCATACGAATAACATTGAGTTTGTCCATCGCTAAATATATAGCAAATATGCTGCGAGAGTGCGATATATTGATATAGTATTTTGATGTGAATTGTATCCTAATTCTAACTCCTTGAATAGACAAATCAAACGCAGATATGATTGCTTGGACTGCTATTTTTTCTGGTATTACATTACAGGTATATAATTAATGCTCCTACATGTTTGAGTTTTACTCTAGATTCTAGAAAGAGTGGAATCTGTGCCTCATGTGTCTCCAATTTCTTCAGGTGAGTGCTGCATTATTTAACGCCTGTAATTTGGTTAAAGATACAGAATTCCGTATAAACTCATTTTCTCTAAATTAGTTGTTTAATAATCCAGAGCTGTGTTTATACTTTGTAGTTGTACCAACTTTTGGCCTTCGATCCTTATATTTTGTAGTTTTCTTACCTCAGCTCATATGCATTGTCAAGTACCAAGAATCACCTTTATAGCAAGTTAGTTAGCCAGTCTTGACAAGACATGCTATGCTCGTGTAATTACCGTTATGTCGAAAGATATAAGGATTTAAATTTGAGCATAGCAAATTGGTAAAAGTAAGTCTCATAAAAAATGTTGGTCCATATTATTACTCCCCGCACAAGTAAATCCCTGTAGAAGGACTACCATGTGACTACAATTTATGCTGGATCTGAATTATACTTCCTCTTTAAATGTTGTACAGGAAGACAATCGTGGCCATAGGTGCTTATTTAGGGGGGCTTCCCGAAAACCATTAAGGGCTGGCTGTGCTTTATACAAGGAGACAGTCTCCATATAATATAAACTCCTGTGTTTTAAAGTTCTCATCCTGTCCTAGTTGTGCTGATGTGTGCTGATGACATAGTTGGGTAGGTCCTCTTGGATCAACTACAGCTTAGCTTAAGCTTTGTGTTTGCAACAAACTTCTCAAGAGTTGCCAGATATCTGAAAATACTGCTATGTGTTTTTCCTTGTGTGTTTCAAATCGATTAAATTATTCTCATTTAGCATAGACAATTTGTAGTTGTCCACTCTCTGAACTAAAAGGTCCAATAAGGGGACAACTACTCGTTTTGACCAGTAAATAGATGTCCGCATATGATACTAGACCTATTTCATTGTGATTAATCTTTAATATAGTATCTGGAGGCTCATCATCAGGTCTTGGCTAAATGGTGTCAAGGATATTTCTCTCAGTTCTGACAGCTGTATGTTCATACTTGCCAAGTAATCTAAAGTCAAAAGTGGGAGATTTCAATTTACAAACCACCCGAGCGAATCACCCGGGGGTTCAGGGGAGGTGTGAGCCCCCAATGTGGTTTGGGATTGAGCCCCTGCCGCTGATGCGCTGAGAGCGTTTCTAGCCAATAGGAAGGGCTAAAAACGCATATTTGATCCCAAATAATTTCATGTTTGTACTCTGTACTAGTCTTAAAATCTCAAACTGCGGTGAAATACACTTTAAACACTTACCATCGACACATGGGCCCCTGGGACTTAAATGCCCTTACTTTGGCAATGTCCAGTATCAAACACCCCACTGACAAAAATAGCCTGAATTTTAATACAGCAGGTAAATTTGTTAACATTATTGAATAGCACAATTCCTTTTAATTTTGTGTGCTAAGACAATGCTTGGATACGGATAGTTATTAGAAAATTGCGATAGTGCTGTTTTCTCTCAAATCTGGCGGAAATAGTGAGAATTACAAAAAGTGGGTAGTGGGCAAAAGTAGGTGTGGAAATCTGGAGGGTCCCACCTAAATAGGCAAGTATGTGTATGTTATCTGACAACTGTGTGTTACTGTTACTATTATACAGCCTGGAGTTATGTCCCCTGTAATACCACCTCCCTCACAGAGAGGGCGCTCATCTATGACATCATCACTACTTAGGACTACCTCTAGTGGTGATTCTACTCCCCCCTCTACCTCCCAGATCTCGGTCTGCAGCTGTGCTAACATCATCAGGCAGTAGAGTATTATCTCATCATACACCGCACAGTTATCTACAGGTTAGTCTGTGTTCAATGATATATGATATGATATACATTTTTGTCTTGACATTTAATCATTGATACCAGGTAGTCAAGATAAACTCATGTCAGGGTTAGGTCAGGGGCAGAGATAAGATGTTTTCAGAGCCTATCAGATCAACTTAACAATCCAGGATGAAATTAATGTGTCAACAAAATGGGTGATGGCAAAACATTTCCTCAATCCGATACAATTCAAGATTTTTATGTGAGATCATGTTAGTGAGAAATATTTTCAAATGACCCGATCTTCCTAAGAATCACAGTTAAATCTGAATTTTTGGAATGTCGTCGTTATCTTATGGAAAAGTTGTCTGTCTGCAGCATTTTTTTTCGCCCACGCAATTGAATACTGCTAAGAGTTGTTGGGTAGCTACAGTGCAAAGATAACCGAGCCGAACTAATAGGTTGCATTTGCAAAGAGTGCTATTATAATATATAGAAATGAGCGTTCGTTTATTGTGGATAGTTTTGGTCATGACTGCTATGTTACATTGAATTCTATAAAAGTATTACACCCAAACTCATCAGAATGCCAACTGATTCCAAAATGAAAGTAATGTAGCCCTGCGATTTAATCGATACATTGGCACATATACATTACTAGAGTTGCGATCACCGAGGTATATATTTTTTATGAATTTCCTACTTATTATATATAATAAAATCCTAAATGGGAAGGAGGCGTGGTCTAATGCTTGCAGGCAAAATGTATGCAGCTATTCTGTACGTGTGGTCTATCAATACTTGACCATCTTTGCGAATGTTGACAGTTGAGTTGTTTGTAGCAACGTCTTCATGGCCCAACATTGGCAGTCAAAATGCATGTAGCTATTCTGCATGGGTGGTCTAACAGAATTTGACTGTATTTGCAACTGCTGTAAGACCACACATGCAGAATAGCTGCATAAATTATGACTGTCAGTGTTAGACCACACCTCCTGCCCAGTTATAATGTTTCTTGTAGTCTCAATGTGTGGTCCATCACTGACAGTTAGAGACAACTCATTAACCCGATACAATCTAAGCATTCCAAGTCAGATCATGTTAGTGAGAAGTATTTTAAATTACCCGATCTTTCTTCCTAAGAATCACAGTTAAATCTGCATTTTTGGAATGAAAATCCTTTATTAGAATTGACATGGTCATGGTCAATCTCCGGTAGCTGTCTCATTATTGTATGTTTGTCCTTCGTAGTGGATGTTTCAAATCATATTTGGATAGATTGAAGCTTAGATTTTGATCCATTGTCCACCAGTCATTCTGAATTTCATAATATTTTGTATATAAGGTTTAGCTTCTGCTGACGAATACGCTGTTGCTTACAATGATTATCTGTCCATATTTTAAATTTCTCGCGTCAACCTTTATTAGAAACTTACATAATTATTAAGATCATCTCCCCCGTTTATCTTCCTGCATATGCGTGTATTCATTTGTCCCTCCACCGCCTCTCTGTCTGAGATTTCTCCTCATATTATTCGCATCTCTATTTAAAATTACATAATGGCCATTTCCACATCACTATAGATGCACTGGTGGTCTCGTCTGCCGCTGTCTGAATTATACAAGCTGATGTCGATAGACATTAAATGATACAAAATTTGCAGGTGTATCTGATGTGGTATGTTGTGTCGCTGGTTGTAGTTATGGTATTTTTACATCACTTTGATATTACTGTAGATGTCCATTACCTAGTGTACTCAGTGGGCTCACTGGCCTCTAACCTGTAAGTACCAGTGTACTCAGTGAGCTCACTGGCCTCTAACCTGTAAGTACCGATGTACTCAGTGAGATCACTGGCCTCTAACCTGTAAGTACCGATGTACTGAGTGAGCTCACTGGCCTCTAACCTGTAAGTACCGATGTACTCAGTGGGCTCACTGGCCTCTAACCTGTAAGTACCAGTGTACTCAGTGAGCTCACTGGCCTCTAACCTGTAAGTACCAGTGTACTCAGTGAGCTCACTGGCCTCTAACCTGTAAGTACCAGTGTACTGAGTCAGATCACTGGCCTCTAACCTGTAAGTACCGATATACTGAGTCAGATCACTGGCCTCTAACCTGTAAGTACCGATGTACTGAGTGAGCTCACTGGCCTCTAACCTGTAAGTAAATTACACATCATTTGGCAAAGTTAATCATTGTGATTATGTACTTTATAGAAGATGGAGAGAAAACCTGTTAAGGTGATACATTTTGTGCCCGTTTAGTGACGTGGATTATCTAGTGTAAAAAGCTACTTCTACATCATGAGGAGTATCTCTGTGTGTAACTTAGGGTCTCACATCCGATAATGAAATGGAACATGGTAACACTTGCCTATTATAACTTATCACTGCTCATGTCGCCATAACACTCTTTTATTCACCATCCAAAACCACATATCTACATGTCAAGGCAATCACAAATCACAAGACAGCCTTTTGTGTTGTGTTCTGTACAATTCAAATAAAAAGGCATCTTTCAATAACGGAATTATATTTTGATTGTATATAACAGCGGATCGCATTTTTACCATTAATACACTGGTGGTGATCAACTTCATAATAGTATCCTATTTTCTCCTATATCAGGTATTTTTAATACATAATCCACCCTATACAATGTTATGTTATAATGTAACAAATATATTGCTACCCACTTGCAGACAGAGCCACAAAATTTTTGCTTCTATGTCTACAAAAAATCATTCACCAACTCCTAACTGTTCCCAACAATTAATTTTCGCTGAAATCAGTTTTGGCGTTGGCCTTTAACTATGAATGCTATCAGATAGTATCATATTACCAACTTCATCAAAAAATCTATTAATGTTATCAACTCAGTTAAATGTCCTGCACTGACATTACCGAGGCATGGTATGTCTCTGTTTGCTGGGGAATGAATATCTGAAAAGCCATCTCAATAATCTACACCCACAGATGTGTGCCAGTTTATCAATTCTGTGACCTGTGTCATGAATGCCAAAATGATAAAATGATAATTGATAAGAAGGGAGCTCCCTGTATCTGTGCACACTGTACTTTGGAGTTATCTGCTCAGTAATCTTGTTTCTTTGAGTAATGCTGTTAATGTGTTCACGCCACTGAATTAAATTCTTCTCATAGAATGGAAATAGTATCATAGCGTTATACAGTTAGGACACTACACACAGAGACCCATCTGACTGTTATCTGATTGGCTGTCCCTAGTAGCATGAATAATTAGTCTGAGAAATTGTCTTGTTTACAAAATTGCAAACAGTAATTATACCCCTACAGTGTCGATGATTTGGGCATTTCTAGATCGCTACTAGCGACTGGCTATTTTTGCAAGCCCTTTGTATTGCAAAAGAAAGCTAATGATGCTATTCCAGATATGGAATTCAATGGTTCACGCAAGCTGGAGTACCTTATTCCAGTGAGTCATAACATTAGCTATGTCTGTGCTCAAATGTAATTATCTATGTCTGTGCTGAGTAATTACATCATCTATCTCTGTGTTCTAATATCAGAGATTAAGAATATAATTAATCAAACTATCACTATCATCAAAAATCATTACATTGGTGATCTCGCTTCTTATATTGAAACATTTAAGTCACCATATAATATAATATAATATAATAAAATGTGATTAGACATATACAAGAATAGTTGCCATGGTCAAAGGAAACAGAGCTGCTGGGGACTCGAATAATCCATCATGAAAGTTCCTCAGCGGGCTTGTATCCACGACTCCTGCAGCACTAAACACCTGGTAGTGAATAGCTTGCACGCTAAACGATAGCTTGAGGTCTCACAATCCTCAGTATAATGCGTCCTTTTAGATCATATGGTAAGCTCTGCTGCCATATCTTACAGATTGGGTGTAGCTGTTCTAAAAAAAAGAGCGAAACTATGATGTTAGTAATGAAATACTACGGCCTTTATGCCCTAGTTTGATTACTTGATGATATTTTGTTGGTTTTGTTTTTCATCTCATGTGTATATTTGATGCTTTGTTGTAGATATTATTATCTAATTGTACAGTATACTGGATAAGTATAGATCAGTTACACGGAGATATCTCTAAGATTACTAAAGACACAAATCTAGTGGGTAAAATCAGCCTCAACGCTAGATCTGATGGTAAGATATTTTATATTATCCATGTATCTTACCCTACAGGGAGAACATTTTGATGTTTTGCAAACTGGAAATTCACTACAATCCTAAAAGAAGTTCACAAAAGCAAAATGCCCTGATATTTAAATACTGTAAAATCAACAATCCTTGGTCAATTTTATGATTTAAATTAGGAAGTCTTGAATTTAGCAATACTGAAGTACCAGTTTTGTGATTATTGGCCGAGGCACAATGAGAGATTGTATGAAACAGCAATTGACAGCCTGGTTTGCGTTCAGTATTCACACAGTTTTTTATTGACGAGTAACCAAGCACTTTCGTCTACAACTTTGAAGTTGCCTACCCATTTCTAGATAAAGAATAACTCTCAAAGTGTAACATGATTAAATGACCTGCGGTTAGAAAGTGGGTGCTTTGCTTGATTAAAGGCTGATGATGTTCAAAATTGCTTTATAATGTTGTATATATATTATACATAACTATTATATACATATCTGATAACATCGTTGATGCACACCTGTTGAAAAGACTTAATAATTAACGCTATAGACCAAGATCGGTTCTCCCTTTATTTTGCCGAGTCTCACAATACCAGACATGGTGCTATTAAGGGCAATATAAACACCAAAACTGCCAAACATTCATATAAACATCGCATCCATAAACTTTTCTGATGATTCCAGCTGCTTTGCCTAACTGATTATAAGCACTTATCACTGACTCTGCTTCATACCATCTGAAGCTGTGCTGTGTATATTTATTTATTTGTTGTTTTTTTTTCTTGACAGTAGCTAGCTATTGAGCTTTGAATCGAAGCATAATTAACTATGTTCTTATCTCGTAGACAAACTGGTTTTTTTTCCTTACTACTGATAATTTAAACAATTATTCATACACGACTGCATCTCGATAAAGGAGCCAAAGAGCTCCAGGTGAGATTAATTAGATGAGAGATGAGAGATTAACTGAATTCAGTACATTATTGTAGGTGTGATTGAAGACTCCTTCATGGCGCTCTACTCATCAGATAAATCTAAGCCAGAAGTTGTCGTCTTTAATAAACTTTCCCTGAAGGAGAACGCTCATAAAACACTCTCACTACTAGAACCAAAGGGAGATTGGGCTGCCCTAAAGAGGGACGCATGTTGCCCTTAATCCTCATACTGAGAATGTGATACATTCTAGAAAACTAGAATGCATTCTAGAGGTGAGGCCATAGAAAACCTCCTGAATGTGGGTGTGCAGCGAGCTGCCAAAACTGAACTGGCACTAATCAGCCATTGGCAGTGACACTTTGATCTTATCCAATAGGCAGAGAAGCTTGATTTAGTAAGATCCTATATGGCAGGAGGCGTGGTCTAACACCATAGAGTTATTATATACTCTAGAGTGGACAATGTGTACAAAAATAGCATCCATAACACAACACAATCTGGTTGTGCATGGCTAGTGCATGTATCATATAACTTATCATTGAGAATATACGTATTGGGCGTGGAAATTTAGATTTTTAGAGCGCTTATACCCAATTTTTTGGAAAAAATTTTATGTGACACTATGTGGATCACTTGCAGGTATTTTCACTCGCAGCCATTAAAAAATATTTCTATGTTTTCCCATTAAAATAAGCCAAAATCTCAACCGCAAACACATCATTGTGATGAAATAGAGATTTCCAGGCTAGCTTAATTTTTTTCACTGCCACTTGCCAGCCATATTAGCTGTTTCCTGTCTCTCTTACTTATATGTTACACACTCAAGGGGCTTATTTTATTTTTGATTTAATGAAGTACAAGCAGACTGTGTAGGAATGATCGGATGCGGAGGTTTAAAAGTATTGTATATGATGTTGATGTTTACATTTACAAATAAACAACCATCAGAGAAAATTGCATCACACCACCCCCCCCCCCCCCCTGAACCAAATGATTTTTTTTTTTTGAGTATGGTGAAAAATCTGAAATATCTGCAAACCAAATGTCACATTGGTGAGAATGCGAAATTATATTGGCTTTCTCAGCACTCATATAACCATCTTAATATCAGTTGTGTGGGTAGAATTTTCTGAAAGTTGGTAGAACGCAGAGGGTGGGTGGGTGGGTTGATCCAATGATATATATTAATTTGGTTAAAAGATTTTAATTCACATTGTATACTATTATAGGTGGTTTAAAGATGAAATAAATTATTAAAGTCTCACATTGCGCCCTCTGTACTCTTCTCAATTGAAGATTGGAGTTGCAAAGACACAATATTATGGTGTTTTCTACATAATGTGTTGCAACTGATAACTTACTGCAATTTTCATACAATTTTTTAGACTGAGTTAGGAAATTTAAGAAAATCTAGAGTCAATCTGGACAAGTATTAATCTCGAGTTTTCCGTTTGACGTTTTTTTGCTATTCTCAGCAGAAGAGTTTATGTATTTATTGATTTAACCTGCTGTGTTGGAATAGTTTCGGCAATACAAACACGAGTGGCCACTCTGGAGAAGGAATTTAGAGCGTTAAATGACATAGCCAAACCAAAACCCGAGATCTTCAAGCTCAAAATTTTTGAACCACTGGTTACTTATACGCATTGTATAATTGGAAGTTATAATACTGGACGGATAAAATGAACTCACTGAGTGTGTAACATTTCAGTTAGAGAGAAAGGACACAGTCAAACTGGCAGGCAAGTGGTAGGGGCAAAAACCGGCTAGCCAGGTAATTCGGATTTTATCCTGATGATGTGTTTGCGGTTGAGATTTTTAGTAATAACACCCTGACTAGTAAAGAAATCACTTGCAAGTCATCTAATAGTGTGACATGAAAAATTTTACAAAGAAAAAAATCTAAAGACGATAAAGGCATGCAGCGAACTTTTTCACCTCCAATCGCTTTTCCACAGGCTACTTGTACCCCATGTTATCACAAATCATCCTCAGTAGCTGGAACTGAACAGATAAAATAAACTGACTGAGTGTGCGACATATTAGTTAGAGCGACAGGACACAGTCGAAGCCCTGTCATTGCGATTTAAGCTCATGTGTTTGCAGTTACTTATTTAATGGGCGAATAAGAAAATTTTTATACTGACTGGAAGATGAAATACCTGCAGGTGATCTAAATGTAAATGGTGTTACATGTGAAATTCTCTGAAAAAATGGCTATAAGTGCTCCATAAACTAAATTTGTATGTCCAATTCTAATCTTTTAAATGAAAAAGTCAACGATTCATGCACTATCCACGCACAACCAGATTTTTTTGCGTCATGGAATTGAAAGTGAAAGTACCTGCAAGTGATCCACATGGTGTCACAAAAATTTTTTCCCGAAAAAATGGCTATAAGCGCTCTAAAAATCTAAATTGCCATACCCAGTACGTAAATTCTCAATGATAAGTTATATGATACAGGCACTAGCCATGCTCAACCAGATTGCGGTGTGTCATGGATTTCGCAATAATTAAGTAGGACGTTTTTAGCACTGCATTGTCCACTCTAGAGTATATAATAACTCTATGTCTAACACTGACAGTTATAATTTATCTAGCTATTCTACATGTGTGGTCTTAGTTGAACATCATCCTAATGTTGGCAGTTGAGTTGTTTGCAGCAGAATCTTTGTGTGTGGTCCAACATTGACACTCATAATGTATTAAGATATTCTGCCACTGTTGACTGGCATTTGAAGTTAGATGGGAAATTTATGTGCATCCCACAATGCAACGTTTTTGGAATTCCCAGTGAGATCAAGTCAACCCTAACATTTTATGTGATCGACCTGATCTTCCTAGTAATCTCATGCCCAGGTTTGCGTTTGCTGGACTGTCAATAAATACCCCATTCTGTCTGAGAAGTGTTGTTCAATTAATTTTATTTGTTTCCACAGATACACTTGTTGGATTTACCCGACAGACCTGGCCGTAATCTACATAGGCAGATACAGGTATCTCCTGCTGTTAATGCTATTGAATGTATAACAGGTAAATGATCAAAGCTCTGACATGCGATTGAGTCTTACTCTAGATTCTAGAAGGAGTGGAGTTTGCGCCTCCTATTACAGTCTCCAATTTCTTCAGGTGAGTGCTGCATTGTCAAAACCTGTAACTTGGTTAAATATACAGAGTTCCTCACACCTAATGAACTCATTTTTTTTCTAAATTAATTGTTTAATTATGCAGATCTGTGTAAAACTTTGTAGTTTTACTAATTTTGGGCCTTTGAACCTTATATTTTGTTATTATCTCACCTCAGCTCATGCATTATCAAGTCCCAAGATGCGCCTTTATAGCAAGTTATACTAATTTCTTAATCTTGTCTGTTCGCAGGATAGTCTAGGTTCCTATTATCAAAATAGCTGAAAAGACTGGACTGGGCGTCTTTTTGATAATTTTTTCAATTTTCCCAAGAAAAAGAAAATAAATAAATGGTCCAAAAATCACAACTGCTTTATATTTGTCACCAGTGTCAGCTTTCCATGCTCTATTTTGTAGACTATCTCCACATATGAGGAGACTATCATGGTGTAATTACAGTACACAGCATACACGCAGTGTCCCATCTGATCTGCTATAAACATAACTCATAACATTCGACAGGTGAATATACTACTAATAATACTCAATAGGTAAATATACTACTCATAACCCAATAGTGTCATGATTTCTATCTTCTCATCTACCAGTCAAAATATTCTTACCCTTATGAAGCCCCCTTTAGATTGTTATTCATAAACATACCCTTATTATCATCACTAACGTTGAGTTATGTATATATGTACGTATGTTTCAGTGTATGAGTTGATGAGCCTGTAGTTCTGTTCTCTGTTCTGTTTGTAGAGGACCTGTTGGTATAATGAAGTTTACTGGTGAGAATCTGTGTAACTCAGCTCTAATATATTAGACATTGCAAACATCACCGGAAATAGCAACAAATCAGTAAACTTTGGTGGCTGTTCAGGTTATCACGATAGGATTATCGGTGAGGTATCAATGCTTGGTGACTGTGTATCGGTAGGTTATCTGTGAGGTATCCATGTTTGGTGATTGTGTATCGGTATGTTATCTGTGAGGTATCGATGCTTGGTGATTGTGTATCGGTAGGTTATCTGTGAGGTATCGACGCTTGGTGACTGTGTATCGGTAGGTTATCTGTGAGGTATCGATGCTTGGTGATTGTGTATCGGTAGGTTATCTGTGAGGTATCGATGTTTGGTGACTGTGTATCGGTAGGTTATCTGTGAGGTATCGATGTTTGGTGACTGTGTATCGGTAGGTTATCTGTGAGGTATCGATGCTTGGTGACTGTGTATCGGTAGGTTATCTGTGAGGTATCGATGATTGGTGACTGTGTATCGGTAGGTTATCTGTGAGGTATCGATGATTGGTGACTGTGTATCGGTAGGTTATCTGTGAGGTATCGATGATTGGTGACTGTGTATCAGTAACTATTCAGAACATGAGAACAGATTCTAGTAAACAGTCTAAACACAAACTTAGTACACAAATTACAAATCAGTACATTGTGAAACATGAACTGTTATTCAGATAGACTGACTTTTTGCAGATATGGCACCTATGAAGAGTGAAGCTGGATAACTTTGACACAAGTCGACAGGTGTGTGTAATTTAATATGGTTTAACCTGCCTGGTGCTCAGCTCAACAGGTGAATGTGTTATATATGTAGTCAGTTAAATGACTCACTCAGTGCAGTCTGCTGGTGCGACTGGTGAACATGTGAATAGATTATAAGCTAGAGAGAACACGTTAGTTTAAAGGTAAGGTAGATATTATTTCTGGAGCATAACTCTCGGCCTTAACGCTGAGACACGCTCCGTAATCCAGTATTGGACATTCGTCTAGAATACAGGCAACATCATTGATTGGCCGGCAATGACCGAGTTACGCTTTGTGATTAAAACACATCCTCAAAGAAAACTAGAGTAACACATAACAGGTGAAAGAACTTTCATTCCAAATGCTATCTGTAGCTAATTTATCAACTCATGAATCTAACTATCTAACCAACCAGCCTCACATTGTGATGTTTCATTGCAATGATCGATGAGACATACAAAACAACCTGTCGCTTCTTACCATCAAAGGAAACTAACTGTTCAGTCATCTGTAAATGCTCAAACTCTGATTTGACAATCCGACAACCCAATAAATGGCTGAACGGTGGGTAAAATGGTATGCCACAAATAGCCAACGGGACAGTGCTCGAGCATCACATAAGTTTGAAGTTGTCTGCTCTCATTGTAAGACAAGACGATTAAGAAACACCACTAGGAAAAAGCTTGAGGAGGCTAGTCCAGGGAGGGTGGGATATACCCCCTCCCTGGATAGTCATACCAGCCATTTCATCAAAAACTTCTGCATTCATTGCCTCTTGTATCAGGAAAAGGTCATTCGCATTTTGCTCTGAGCTCTCAGAAATATCAGAGACTCATGTGACACTCTTTATCTAAGTCTTATCTTATCTATGCTATGATATTGTTAATGCATCAACTGTCGGCATTGACTCACAACGGTGAACATATTCATGTCTGACCCGCTAAATATGTCTATGAAACGCATAGAGTTAATATATATGTATTAGAAATGAAGTTTATAATAACTCTATGGTATAAAGCAACGGGCAGACAAATTATTTTTCCTCATGGTTGTGTTTCAGAGAATAGATCAGATCTAGTATTGTTTGATTTTGAAGTCAAATCAAAAACAATTTGAGAATTTAATTTCTCGTACTTTGATAGGTGGAGACCTCAAGAGACCATGGATATGAGTCAGTGTATGATTCATTGTGTCATTGAGTGTGAGACTGATTGTGAGCACATTCAGTGCATTATATACTGGCCTGATTTTGGCAGCAATCATATGATAAACTAGGTTCAGGTTTTTATACTTAGGAATCCCATTTATTACTGAGAATGGAAGCTCAAGGCTGTTGAGGACATGGAATGCATAGCTGAAAATCGACATGGCACCGAAAATATAGAAAAGATATAAAGCCAAGCTTAGCTTAGCAAAAAATGTTTTGGCTAAAACTATCAGCAGTATGTATCATGAATCGAGTAAGACGCCACCGCTAAAATAATGATCTGATAGACTACTCAGTGATTCAGTACTGTGTATTTGACTAGTTGAGGGAGAAGAGTCTGTGATAAGATCACTTAGGCTGCTTATAGCGCTGCCGAAGTGACTGCTGTCTGTGTCAGCGCTATCTGGTAACACTACACACTCTTCACACGGTACTTCCTCTATTATTGTCTCCATAACTGAGCTCATATGAGACACAGTGCGGGTCCGCTGACGCTTAGCAGACACACCGGGAGGTGAGTTAGCGCTGCTCTCTCGAGCTTTCTTCCTACTACTTCTACACTCAATGTTTACTGGCTCGCTGTTCAGTCGGCTAGGTGTGGTGCTTCGCTGCTGGAACTTTGGCTTATAAGGTGATTTAGCTGAATCTATAGAGTCTGTGGATTTAGTTTTTGCACTGGTGAACCACTGTTTGATTGAATGGAGGATATTGTTCTTTGAAAATTTAGGACTGCTGTCATAAGATGCACATAGCGATAAGTCACTTGATGTGTTAATGAGATCGTTCTGTTCTATTAATGGTGTTCTTCTATGAAGCCTTTCATTATTGCTATTCTTCATTGCAGCGTATGTATTATCAGTCTTGAAACTGTCTCTATGACGTTTAGCTCTGTGTTTCTGAATAACTTTCTTTATTTGTTGATCTCGGTGTGCGTTTTGATCTACGAACGGCATCTTGCCATCAACAGCTACAGGGTAGAACATGATGTCAGTACTTTGTGTCTGAGTACTTTATCTTAATCAGCACAACTGGTCCTAGAAATAGAATAAAACATTGATTATTTTTACTACAGTAATACATGTAGTTATAATTGATATAAAGGTCAGGCAATGGTGCGTCATTCACAAACGTTATTGCAAAATCCAATACTGGCAAGCTGCCAATGGAAAGTTCCCTCTGTTTTCCAATATTATTCTAAGTTGGCAGAAAATCACATGTATAGCTTCTCATACTTTGGTTTCCATATTTTATTGGACCATATTATGGTAGCTCGTTTTTATCCTGTTGAAGATGGGTGGTGAGCCCCATGAGTTAATTTTTAACATGAGAATAAAAGTGTACATATACTATGAAATATATCATACGGTTGAAATGAATTATTAAAATAGAAGAAAAACTTTGTCAATTTTAATGGATCAATGAATGTATGGTAATATGATGAATAGTATTTACCTGATGATGAAATTAATCTGTAGATAGTTTTGTACACCAAAATAAGGTGTAAGAGAAAGAGATATCAGTTCAAAATGTTCAGAAAACAACGGTAGCTCTTAACTACGCTGTTGTCAATGCGATGTATAAACGTTGAATGAATTAATGAGTGTTGCCACAATAGTATTGTATTATTGATCAGGGGGCGTGTCTCAAATGCCTAGACTAAGATCATAACCAAATTCAAAGATAAATCATGGGGAACATAGAAGCCGCTCCCATGACAACAGGAATAGGTAGCGTATATCACTGCTACCAATGGAATGGAAAAAATGTGCACATAAAACCTTGGCTTGCCTGTAAATCACAGCTCAATATGGCTTGATTGCTAATTAATTATCAGATAAGAGCCTAACAGTGGCCGATAATAAGAGAATAATTACATACAGTTCATCAGACAGAGGCTGTAGAAGTTTATAGAAAAGTGAAGGTTATCCTCCTGATTATACCTTTATAGGTATGATGAGGTGAGCCAGGACTTCTGTCTGGCTCATTAACTAATATAACAGTACCTCTATACTTAGTGATACCATGATGTAAAAAGGTGAGGCTATTGACGAAAGCAGGGAAAGGTGGTTTGGTATTGTTTGAGGACACGTTGGCCAATCATAACAACTACACCCCTCAAACTCAGTAAAAGGATCATGTGTGTTAACGTCATGCCATGATAAATATTTATAATGTAGTTGTGGTGTGTTAGGTAAGGCCAGGTAAACTAGACATAACCAGCAGGTGGTTATATTATTACTCCAGGGTAAGCTGAGAGAACCTGTCCAGGTCTGCCTCACTAGTATACATATCTATCATGGCCATCCATAAGATTAAGGATGTGATAAAGGTCTGAAGCTGTCATTTTTTCTTTATGCCGTCGTAAACAGGACACTGACCTATGTTGATTTTATCTTTGGCAGTCATAAACATTATAGATGACATTAGATGGCATGTGTCACAAGTATTGATGTATGAGACGCTGCCATATATTCATGTACTATAACCCTAATATCGCCTCATATCCACATCCGCTAGAGTCATACTTGTATATTAGAGTGACATTTTGTCTCATACATATTATCAATTGATTTAAGATGTATAATAATAACTAAGCAGATATTTGATGGAGGGAGGGGCAGTGGTGTGATGATTGGAACGCCACCCATATCACCACAGGACACTAAAACCTTACAATGCTTAACACATACATAGATCAGAGCGTGGATTGGTGATATGCCGGAAAACAATGAAATGATGAAATGGTCTTTTATTATTATTTCGTTGCAAAAGTACTGAGATCATCGCTTTGTCATACAGTTGGCAATATTTTACCAGAGTTGCTTCACTACAATCTATTTTAATGCATATAGTCATAAGACAGTTGTGCGGTGATGAAATCATGTTTCAAAGTGGGAAATTACAGAATGCAAGACATAAAATGTGACACGCTGAATTTGGCATGTGATGAAGATGTGAGTTTGATGTAAGTATTACTATATCCGAAGAAAGCTACCGTTATTTTATGGCCCAGCCTTTAACACTGTTATCACACATAAATAACAGGGAGCTGCTTCGGTGTCAAACTCACGATCAGTTATTTTATCCAGCAATCGGCATGATAACGACCACATACCCTTCTGAAGTAATATAAGGGATAGTCTGAAATAAATGGGGATATCTCACAATTAGTATTGTTGTACTATAAAAGGATAATTACACATTTAGATATACTGTGATTATCAGAACTGTTTTTGTGCTGTTATCATTGTTATATACACAAAGCTTACACAGCCATTTCTCGGAGGTATCTGTGTTCTGAACAAATTTTGCTCGGTCCTCGAATAATACATGGTCAGCAATCTGCCATCGTGCTTCCATGAAAGGTTATCTTCCTGTGTGAGCATAGCATATAGTTGAGCAGGTGGCTGTGTTCTAGTTGAGTAGGTGGGCCGTGGCCGTGTTCATGGTCTAAGATGTAGGTGTAGATCTAAGGTGTACACAGAGTTATGTCCAGCTACAGGTTTGTTGACCTTACCATTACATTCCACACCATGCTGAGATCACCTTTCACTATTCTAATAATAGTATATTTGTGGTTATGGAGGATGAGATAGTATCACCTCGCCCTGCTGATATCTCTTGCTGGTATGTGTTACTATGGTTATGACCCGCACCCTTATTTCCTCTACGTTCCCCACACAATATGATCACAGAGTAAGGATAAAGTGAAGTTATTTATATATTATATTAGTATCCAACTGGGCCGATGACTGGGTCTATGACGCAGTAGTCAAGGCCCGGTGCTGGCAGATAAGGCATAGACTGTTTGGTGATTAATGAGCGGTGAGTGTGATTTATGACTCATCCCGTCACATCCCAGCACTAAAAGAGATCACCTATCCCTGAGCTTAACCGACTTGATTCACCAAAAGTAACAATTTGCATAAGTATAAGTATTATAACGCTTTGATACCAGCATAATTCCTTGAAAAACATGCGTTTTACGTCATATGCAGAGTGGGGTAATCTTATCAGTCATAAGCAGAGTGGGTTTTAGCAGTGTTATATCAGCCAGTGCATCGACTCACTATCAAAACTTGTTGGAAATTTAGCCTGCTAGGCTCCAAGTCTCTAAATGAGTAGATTGTATAAGGAACATTATATATAAGTAATGTGTGGTCAGGTGTAGATAGGAGACATGGGTCTGATGGATCAAGTGATAATTATAGATAATAGGGATTGGCTCATGCATCCGGTACATATACACTATGTACACATGTGTGTGTGTAAGAAACGATCCCTATCGTCTGGTCAGTGACAGATTACCCCATTAGACATGTTTCCGTCTCTCACCATGCACCACAACGCCACACAACGCCACCGGCTATCAGTCAGGCTGATAATCAAGTGCTATCAGGGCTATCAACGCCTAATACTAACATTGGTGGAGCAAACTGTGTGATGTAAATCATATTTTAGTAAAGGTAAATCAGTTTTCTGTTGTTAATTTAAGCCACTGAACTGGATGTGCAAGTAAAATTTCTTTGTGGTGCTGAAAAGTATTCCACATCAATTCATAACAGAACTAAAGGTATGGAAAATGGCAGAAACATAAAGGAATTTGCAATTCTTTGTGTGCAGTTTGTGTGGTCCTGACACAACACAAGTTGGCAGGAAGGTGATTATTTATTAAATAACTAAGTATCACATGTTCCTTGACCGCTGTTTGGAAAACAGCCAACAGGGACTGCTGCCAAATAAATGAACCAATTGTGGAATCGGAACTCAATTACCATATCAAACTTCCCACAATAATTGAATTAGACGCAATCTCTTACCTAATCGGTTAAATACTAATATTGCATGTAGTAAGCTAACCACCTGACCATTATTTCCTTGATATTTTCATATTGGCCGCTTGCCAGTACATTTGTGTGGAAAACAATTCCCATAACACAATGTGCTGTGATAATGAAAGTATGTCCACATCAGAAAGCTGATTTGGTAATATCCATACTACAACCAAAGATACTAAATACTCATTGCTACAACTGATTTTATCGAAATCTCTTTCTTCCCTAGAGTATATTATTGTCAGTTTGTCTACACTATACAGAAAGAGGGTCTCAGACTGCCTTGTCTTATCAGCAGACCATTACATGTGACTATAAAGAGTGTATATGAAGTCATAATCAATGATAGATTACGACATACTTCTCGTCCAGAACACTCCTACGCGTTACACAATGCCCGCTGGTACTCGTTTCCATAAGAACACAGTTTAATTAATTAACTCCCCTGATTAATGAGGAGAGTAATTTTATTCTAATACAAGCATAGCCTTGTCACCTGGTGTCACATTGTGTGAGAAGAACTCTACACGCCCACAGAGCTGAGTGTTAGCTCAAGCTTCTTATTGATACCTACACGGATGTGCGTACAAGCATACATTATGTACCTTGACTTAGGCAGCAAGGGCAATGTTGCTAGACAATTATAAATGTTTGGATCAATATCTGCCAGTCTACCAACACACAGACATCACAATCATATTACGCTGCCTGTCGGTTATACAAAGTATGGATTACATTCTTGGCATTTTTCCAAGTGTAGGCAGCAGCATCCGGTACAGCTATTGCTCGGATTGAAGAAGCATAGTGAGGTACGATGTCGGGCTTGTATTGAACCACCCCTACCAAGTCAGTTATTGACACATTGATTTCTGGCATGGAATTCAGGTTTGTTTACATTAGGGGCTATTCTATTGAAGGCAATAATAGAGTGATTTTGATTTTTGATTGAATATTAATAGAAGTCAGCATACGTCAGAGCATTACTGCACTTTCAGTGTTAACTGGCCAGCTCCTAATTTGGAAAGAGGAAGAAAATAATTCTTTATCCCAGATAACATGATGCTAGTTACTCTATCATCATAAGCATAAGGCTATCAGACAAAGGGGGAATCTTTACTCATACATGAGTAGGTACACCTCAAATCCCTCTCTGGGGGTCAGTGTTTTAATTTTTCTATTTTGATCAATTAAAAGTGATTATGAATAAAGGAGTGTTGCTATATAAGTAAATGTGGTGTTGACAAGAGTTTTCTTAGTATAAAATTAGATTGTGACAATAGTTCAAAATTAACTTATATCTATCATCGAACTATTTCCAATTTTCAAAATAATCTAGTCATTCATATGCTTGATGACTGGGCACAAAAAGTCTCACTAAACTTCCTGGATGGGATTCGAACCCACGACAATCTTATTAACAGTGATAATAAGGCGGACGCTCTACACACTGAGCTATTCAGCCACTCACAGAAATCTGTGGGCCGTGAGTGCTAATATACGCCACTGATTCGAGTGTATTATTGTTGGATAAATAAATCTCTTTTATTTTCATATAAAACAGAGGAACTGGTTTCCTGTCATGAGATGTTTTTATTGGCCAGAATATTTAAAGAAAAATCACAACTTTACATCACACAGGTAGCTTTCAGGCTAATCTGCTAGCATATGAAAAAATGCACAATCATTGGCAGCTACCGATTACTAAATAGCAATTAACCCGTAGCTCATTTTTGGTTCTATCTATAGACATTTATTTACAGTAATGCTTATCAGGCGCTTATCAATGGTTTCATGAATGGAAAAATACGCAACCCAATTATTTGCCGTTTACTGATCGGCTCTAACCTTGCATCCATAGTCTTCTATACTTTCAAATCCGACTTACCGCCATTATTATCTACAGCCCTTTGGTGTAACCTGGACAGGATACCTTTGCTGACAACCGTAACGATGACTATACAGAGAATTGATATTGTGACATATGCAGCTAAACTTTTACAGCCGCCTTGTCAAATTTATCAGCTCCCCTCATTGTAACTTTTATTATAACGGCTGTTTATGAGAGTGGATAACTCCTATCTATGGCTTATAATTTATCAGTCATTATTGGGGGCCCGAGTTGTACCGAAACAACTGAGGATTTGAATCACAGCCATTCTAGACTTTACTGCACCATACCGTTTGAATGTACAATAAATTGTGAGATGTGGGGTTATTGAATAGAAGAAGTTTATTGATGGTCTAATTTTAGCACATAAGGAAGGCATATAGGCTAGTTTGCCCACAGAAGAATTATACAATGATAAATTAGATGAGACAGTGTCAGATAGTTATGTTGATAGATATGTTAAATCATTCTGTTTGGATGTACAGTATTTCCGGAAACTACAAAACAAAAATCACACTTACATCTCATAGAACACTATGTTAATATAGAGCAGTAAATAACTGTGTCAGGCAACTAACTCAACACTAGCTATGTTTGATATCTCCATATTTGTTGCCTGTTGTGTAGGGGGGTGGGAGGTTGTTTGTAGCCTATGGTGTAGGGGGTAGGATGGGATTTGAATTAAACATCACCATATAAAGCACCTACATGAATGTATAAGAAATATGTGTAGGACTTTTGCACTTGTTTAAAAGATTGTAAATGACAACAAAAATATTATAAAATATGTCAAAATGTAAGAAAATATAAAAGTCAAAGGATAACAGAAAATAATTATTTGGAAAAGAACTTGAAAAGAAATTGTTTACATTATATAAATCTGCATGCATTTGATTTGTATGAAATGAAATGTAGGAAAGAAAGTTGTTTGTTATAGATAGAGAGAAGATATATCATTGTTTGGTGGTGTAGAGAGAGCGCATTGATATGTGCATGTTGTAGTGGCGTTTCTAGAATATCAGGAACTGGTCTCCCACATCTACAACATCAAGAGACATACATTATTACAATTATCAAGTGCAAGTATCATAAACACCAATAGTTTAACTGAGATTGTTGGCTTATATCTGACTCATGACACTTTTTGTCTCACTCACATTTAAACTGCACTGCACTGTAATAAAAGGGAAAAAATGATAGGATTATAGAAAATACCAGACAACATTAGTATGTATTACAAAACTAACTTAGGTATTATAAATGGTTGCATCATGCCTCTACATGTGGAAAAGTAAGGAAGGGCTCTAAGCTCTAAAGAGGAAGACACTCATATTGAAAAGATAACTTGGCAGCTATTATATAAACATATCTCTTACACTCGCTGTGGATTAGCGTAATGAAACTTTTTATACGATTAGAGGAAAGTTTTCCACTGGAAAAATAAGAGAAGCATTATATTTAGCAAAGATCACAAGCAAAGATAAAAACTATGTGAGATAGCGTGAGTCAAACGTTAGTAATTTGGGGATAAAAATAATTTACCATTATTGTATTTGCTCATCCTGTTTCTGATAAGTGTAAATTCTAAATATCCTATCAGGAAGTAAAAATAACCATCATAATGTCTGGAGCTAACTGCTGATCACCTATTTGTTATCGTAATAATGTATGTACTGGATATGTAGGATATACATGTTAGTAACCATAGGTATGACAGTATCATACAGACAAAGAGATGCATATAATGCTCAAAATTATCTGTAGTACAAGTCCTGTGTACAAAATTATCTGTAGTACAAGTCCTGTGTACAATTTCTCTTATTATTGCTTTTATTACCTTCTTGCGGTCGGCTAAAGATCGACTCTCAGCGTCAGACTTTCTTCTCTCTATCGATGCCTGTAATACAGAGTCACAGCAAGCTTTTATTTGTATATATATATGAGTAGCTATAATATATGACATATTTTAGTTTGTGTTATTGTCTTGCTTGTGTTTTGTGGTCTATCTATTAAAACTAAGGTAAGGGAGAAAACATATGAATGTTTCATTAACCACTTATGGGACATAACAGTTTTCCCATCGCAGGTTATTTGAGGACACAAGTGTTTTGCAATATTTTTTGGGTAAAATGATCACTGAGAGAAATACTAAAATTAACAGATGGGATTGATACATCGATACATAGGAAAGAATAGGACATAAACACCTTTAGTGACCTTATACAAATAGTACTCAGTGGGCAATCATTGTCATAGCCAGCAGACGAGTATCATAAATATATATACATTATATACACTAAGGAGATATTGGTACAGCAATAAGGAACACACTCAGACACTTGAGATAGTGATATGAGGCCAATGTTTAACAAGCCGGAGTCCAAAGTTTACTAAGTTTCCCGGTAAGGAGATCGAGTAATTTCCTTGAGAACTGGTAACTTGAAATTAATATAATAGGGGAATACCCAAATCTGAATCTCAAATCTAAAAGGAGTTAAATTATAATGTATGTAGAGTGCCAACACACAAAAATCATAACTGGGCATACAGGAAACCTTCCAACTCAAATCTGTAAATCTAAATTCTAAATCACATATATTTACACGCTGAACTTTGAAATTAGTGGTGAAAAGCATTTGAAATTTGAGAGAACATTGTTATTTTGTATATTTTGGCAGATGATGAATTTTCAGTCAGCGTCACACGCAAACTGCCCAGCAACTATCAGACAGTTACTCTTCTATCATCATATGATTGAGATTTAATTATCAGTATTACACATGGGATCACACAGGAGATCGCACACGAGATCACACAGGAGATCACACACGGGCAGTGAGCGTGCTGCTCATCATATGAGCATCATAAGACCACACTAACGGGCAGACTGCTGATCAAAGCAGCTCTCGCGTACCTCACTCATATCTAGAACTTTTATTCATGGTAGGTAATATTATGTCATGTGATCCAACGTAGGCTAAGCTAAATACTGAGATGTGCTCCAAAATATACAATGGAAAGCAGAAGCCAACAACTTAGCCGGACAACACACCCAGCACCATGAAAATTAGCTTCAGATTGAGGTATCAATGACTGGAATGATAGATAGTAAGGCTTGTAATAGAAAGGTGAAAGTTTGTATGTTGAGTTTGACCTCAGCTACAATCTACTCTACCGAAGCTCTAAGCATTGTCATACACTGTCAAGCTACACCGGAAAATGCATGAATATTAAGGGCATATAATTCACTGTCATTCTCACAACTGAGGATCATGTCATATTCCGACATTTTGTTTGTAATCACGATCCTGATCTACCTTAGAAATCTAATTAACTGCATCAATGAAAATGATGCTCTATTGTTGAGAAATTTGATAAGCAGAAGCAGCAACTAACATTTCACTTATTTTTTTCTTACCTTTCCTTGCTATAAAACATGGCACAGCACTTCATATTAACAACTTATCAGCATGCAAAATAGTGAAATAGCTGTGTACAGTATGGGCAACCAATAATGGCTACCAATTGTGGCTACCGATTATGACTTGGCCGCTTAATATGGCTACTAAACATGTATATTATGTCAAAAACTGATCATACACACACGCACACACAGGGAGACGGGCACACTCCCTCAGTGTTGGAAGAATACTACAGACTACTCAGTGAAACATCTAGCATTGCAGTGTTGATATGACTATCAGCGTTGATTTTTGCAATGTATTACTATTTTGTAGTGCGTACCTTTATTCTCTTGAGTTTTCTGTCTTCAAGGAAGTCTATTTCTTTGTGCGTAGTTTTATACTCTGTGTCTATCCTCTTATACTCAGCATTAAGTCTCTCTATCGATTCTGGTAACATGGTGCTTAGCTTTTGATCACGTATCTTCTTCCTGTGTCAAATAAAACAAAAATAACACAATGCATTGGTATGAAGGTATTACAGATTTTTTACCTAATCTATGTTATAGACAAGAGAGGAGAGTACCTAGACTAGAGAATGAAAACACAGAGATACATATCAGCTAAAAACTTGGGTATTTTAAATACTCATCAGACGCTAAGTACATCGTATCTGCATATTATATTTTGCAACAGAAAAGAAAAACTAATATATGGCTAATATATTAGTAGGTTATTTTTTTGCTCAAACTTGATTAATCACGTCAGTACCAGGTAAGATTAAAATAAGCCCAGTATGAGGGAGATTGTAGACTACAGCTGAATACACGGATACTACCCTCATCAGAGAACAACAAGTACGCAAACCTTCCTCAAGGTCAACGTAGTGATGCCACAATTTTTGTTCCCAGCCAAATTTTGACATATTTTTAATGCACAGCCAGCATTACCGTAAACAGCCCAATTCACAGAGGTGACACTAAATTAAACAGTTGTTATCAATGGAAATTTTTATGAGAATGATATCTAGGATGATAGTGGTGCGTGTATTCACTCACGGAATGCTCCAGATAAAATTAAAAGGAATGGCCAATGTTTGCGCATATTGCTCCAAATTTTCAAGCTTGGGATTGAAACATCTATTTTTGGGTGACTTTCCAAGTGATTTCTATTCCGCTGCATTGTGATCTTGAAAGTAGATTTTTAGCATTTCAGAGCATGTGAGTGCGAAATATAAAGGAATGTCTGATTAAGGATACAGATAGATCCAGTAATGTAGGGCACCACACACATATATCTCAGATAGACTGACGACACACACACATATATATACAGAGTACAGACCTCTCCTCACGCAGACTTGTAAGTTTTAGTCTAAGCTGCTCTAATCTTCTCTGCTCTTCAGCCTCACTACTGTATGTGTAGAGAGCAGAACCAGATCCACCCACTGCTGTTGCTGCTGAGCGAGAGGAATCCTCCGCCGCAAACTTAGATAGGGCACTAAAATGATCATAATACCTCCATATGATAGACAAATATATAAATATAGAACATAGTTCATTTTTTAAGACAATCAACAAAGCAGTGGAGAACATGCACAATTAGAGCTGCTGTGAGGCCGACACCGTACACAATTTATAGTTTAGTAGAACATATAGGTAAGTTATGTGTGTAGAGCACAGCTGGGCGTATCAATACAGTAAAATAGGCTCACTCAGATAACAATGGTCACAAACCTGGTAAGGAATGATTTAGCCTGAGTTCTTGAATCATTAGAAGTAGAGACTGACTGCGGGGTTTTGTTGACAGTAGTTCTAAAGCTATGGGTAGCTAATAAAGCTGGAGCTCTCATAGTGGCAGGTAATGTGGAACTTTTAGCTGATAGAGCAGCAGAAGAGGAGACAGAGTGG
The DNA here is from genome assembly GCA_914767715.1 of Membranipora membranacea. Taxonomy (NCBI): domain Eukaryota; kingdom Metazoa; phylum Bryozoa; class Gymnolaemata; order Cheilostomatida; family Membraniporidae; genus Membranipora; species Membranipora membranacea. The sequence goes on from OU612074.1 coordinate 13,267,863, forward strand.
AAGGGGGGATAATTCTGATCAGATATAACACTCACACTGCTATCAGGTCCAATCTCAAATCTACACAGATCAGTTATACAGAAATAGCAGTAATATAATCAAACACATGCAACAGCAGCAGCAAATCTACCTAACATGCAGTATTAATAATTTACATGACAATGTTACCTGCGCATTGACAATATCTATCCATAATACCCGGTGCAAATTAATTTGTCTGCAGGGTCTTTCAGTTAAATTTTGCGAAGATATTTTGCCTGATGTTCTTTTGCTGAGGTACCTGTACTATAGCTTCTGGAGGTTTTGAATGGACGTGGTCTAATATCAGATCATGGAAGAAGGGTAGGCTACTTAGCGAATTTATGGCGGGGATTTGATCAATTATTGAATAAAATTATTACCAGAGACATTAGAACATAAAACACTACTGATGGCATTACTACAAGCAGCAGAGAAATGAGCAGTATGGAGAGCAGAGCGTTCTGTACATACCTGGTCTTAGTGTCGATATCTGGGGCACTCTTACTTCCTGTCACACCTGTCGCCGCAGCTGTCGCTGCAGGATTAACATATGGAGTGGCAGTCTTAATCTCCAGCTTCCTAGGCTTGTTACCACCAGCAGATACTGAGCTGAAGCTGGCGCTGGTCGGTTGCTGGAATATTGATGTGAATGAGGGCGGAGGTTTCTCTGTTTTCCGCTCCTGATCAGGAGAGATCTTAATGGGACTAATTCGCCCTCCGGTGGCTTTCTTCTTATTGAATAGATTGTTACTGACACTACCAGGGGCTGGTCGCACTTCATTCTGCTGTGGAGATGTGTGAGCTTTTCTCTTAGTATTAGGACTGGGAGACAAACTCTTCGCTGTGATTGAGTTGTTATTTTGCTCAAATGTGGCCTTGAATCTATGAAGAAAAGGCAACATAAATGTAAATAATTTATATACATGCTGGTTTAGGTCAACATCTGACCCTAAACCGAAGCCATGTGAGGTTTGTTTACAACATTAATGTAACAAGTTTGAATTGCAAAGCCGAATTTTCAGAACATTGAGCCAGAAGGTTTTTCAAGTTCACAAAAACAAGACCTGGATTTAGTGTTTTTTTCCTTGTAAGGATAACATGACACTGAACAGGTACAATTAACAATGGTACAGTCTCATAATAACATAACATGAATACATTGTATTCAGACAACAACAAAGTGGGCCGATAGCCGTATGTGGGGTAAGAGGAAGTATGAGCGCCAGCACAGTATCAGTACATTGTGTTATATTACTGATAAGTATGTGAATGATTATATATGATATCAGGTGACTCCTCTTAGATAACACAGATTTACTGTTACACAAACTAACTAGCAGATATGTTACCAGTATGACTGACCGATCGACGTTACCACTAGCTGCTGAACTACTACTCAGTGTAGATAAATTAGCTCGTGAAGTTTTAGGGCTGGAGGTGGCAGAATTAGGTGATGACCTATTTGACGCTGTACTACTGTGGGATGATGTTCTCCGAACGACAGGAGTTTTAGCTCCTGCCAATTTGTAACCTTCAGCAAAGATAAAAAGCCATGAAAACAAAAGTACCATATAATTTACAGCGACATGCGGCAGTTTTGAGGCGGACCCCGGAACGACATACAATTCATATGTCCTGCCATAATTTATGGACAGGTCATTTAGATATGCAAAGAAAATTTAATCTCTACTCTACCTCACTGTTAAATGTAAATACAACCTCAGAAAGATAAATTATTTTAGGTATGACAACTCCCTAACTCTTCAAGGTATCTATGGATGAAATGGTATGGATGGGTGCTAGACCAAACTTGTTATTACCTGGCCACTTCTGCGCTGCAGCTGGTGTGGTATTACTGGACATGCCGTTATTCTCGAATAATGCCTTGTTACGTGCCACAGTCTCACTAAGTCTCATAGCACTACCCTCAGATGAACACGAGCTTTCACGTGAGAATGTCTGTCGTATAGCTGAAAGAGTAATAATTACAACAACAACTGACAAGAATGAATCTTGCAAGAAAAAAGAGCACATCCACACACAAAACGTATACAATATAATTCATGATTACAATGATTGTTAAGAGCATGATGAGCCTAGTAAATTTCAATCTTTAGAGGAGGGCAATTTCAAGAGAGAGAAAATGGACTGCTATTTTAGAAAGGATACCATCATGATTTGTTGATCAATGACAGAAAGACGAGAATGATGTGGAAATTATGAAGCTCTCTGATTAGCTCTTTGATATATATATTATGTTTAGTAGATTACAATCTGGGGATGGAGTAGGGGAGACAATCCTCTGTTGTGCTTTAGTTTGTTTGTCAGCTCTGGTTTGACGCTCTTTAGTTTTTGTGACAGCTCTTGTTTGACGCTCAGGAGTGTTGGGACTTTGTGGGGATATTTGAGCAGATTGAGTTTTCCTGGGACTCTCTGATACCTTCTGCTCCAGTGTAGTGATAGCGTTCACTATAGGCTTAGTAAAATTTATACATTCTGTAATACAATAGAGCAGCACAACTTCAAAATAGGAGAATCTTTTAATGAACACATGTATAGCATCTAAAATAACATTGACCAATGCACATGGTTGTTGAGTGTTAGTTACTTTAAATTTGAGTTGCGTGTTTTTACGGAATAATCGGTACAGGAAAATCCCTCGAGCAGGCAAGCAGTACACCTGAAATTAAGAAGCTTAACACGCTTAACATATCAGAATCTGATATGAGTTAACAAGCGTGCATATGACACACATTCCACAAAATTGTCACTTGAAAATAACATTTAAATGCAAAAGCATGATCAGAGAAATGACTTGAGTGAGTTGTGCAGAAATCTGTGTGAGAAAATAAATAATGCAATATGTGAAACACTGCACCAAATAATGCTGACTGAAGTAAGCTACGGCTTGGCGATACCAGCTGATAAAGCCAGTTGTGAGAAAAGCAGCGTCTTACAAGCAGCGACTGTCACCCAATTAGGAGAAAGAAATTTACACTTACTACCGGTCGTAATCTCATCATGTCGATGACTGTAACTCATCTCACCTCTGACAGGCTGACACCCTACCTCTGTATCTATTTTATCAGGGCCTGTACCACCGTATGTACCTGTATCAGGGCCTGTACCACCGTATGTACCTGTATCAGGGACTGTAGCTGTTTGAGACCCATTTTGTTCTCTTTGCTCTGTTGTGGATGTCGATGTGTTTAACTTCCATGTGGCAGGTGTCATAGGAGCTTTTCTAGCAGAAGACCTTATTGACTTCAGATTTGCAAACTTCTCAGTATCAGTCGTAACATCATCACAGATCTGTACAGGAGTCAGACGAACAGCAAACTCCTCTGCTAACTTTGGCTCAGGTTCAACAGCATCACAGTTCAAGGAATTGTAGGTCAGAATGGACTTGACATTAGTACTGTGCTCAGCTACATTATCACCAACCGATACACTGGTTAATCCATTACTTACAGGCCTCATCGCCATGTCGGTAAGAGGATATTGTGACAAGCTCTCTGGTGACTCTACATTAGTAGTTAATATATGTGGTGCGTCTGCAGCACCAAGTAAACTCGCGCGATCATTTGTTGGTATAACAGGCTCAGCTTCATCATAAAACGTACAGAAGCTAAACTCCTCATGCTCATCATCAATATGGCCTTCTGTACCTAGCAGGTCCTCCAGGGATCGGGCGAGGTCATTATCGGGCAGAGTGGAGGAGAGAGGTATTTCAGCATAGTCCGACTCACTGGAGAGCCTTCGTACATCTCCAGTGTAACTCATGTCTGCACCTCGACTTACAGCGTACGTATGGTGGTGAGGGGAGGGGTCAGGGTGAACGAGCCAGTCAGAGAGAGAATCAGACAGTGTCAAGCTCGCTGCTGCACCAATAGGAGCGTCAGCAGCAACAGCTGACTCTACAGACACACACCGTACAATTAATTACCGTACAAATTTGTATATATGATATGTGTAATGTGTATAATAGGATAGCCAGGAATCGTCATTTGCATTCATTGCAATCGTATCAGCAAAACATGCCTTGCTTACCGATTCAAATATCAAATCATCTCTTATGAATATAGCCAAGCTATGATTTCTAAGCTGCAAAAAGGCAGCCTGAGGAAGCAGGAGACAAGACACTAAATCTGCTAATCACAGCGAATCATTACTAGATACATCCTACCATGACGGTGTGTCACAAATCTTTACCTACCAAATACTTCCAGATAATCATCGGTAACTACTGAACAGAAATCACACTCATGATGATAAAATATAGCACAATAGCAACAACCAAGAGGGGTGAAAATCTGTGCGATGGAGGAAAGGTGGTAGAAGATATGATCGTACAATGTTATAACACCACTGTAACATCAAATATGTTGATAGATGGGCGTATGAAGCAGCAGTAGCAGCTCCTGTTTGAGTATGTGTAAAAGCAGTGCTGTGTGAGTGAAGGCATGGTTAGCTATGTGTAGGTAGGAGTTATCTTACCATCATCCGTGAATTGATCGTTATCTGCATTATCGTTAGAGATGTTATGAGTTGGCTGATTTTCCTGACCGGAATCGTCCGCGTGAGTTGAGTTTCTGTTGTCTTCTGATACTTCTTCATAAACCTGTAGAGATAAATCTTGCCAATAAATAATTACAAACATGAAATGTATATTCATTGCTCCGAAGATTATTGTTTGTTTTCACTATTTCGACTACAATCTTTAATATACTGGTGCTGGTAAACTACTCAAAGCGTATCCTCGCACACGGTTACCTCGTTTGATCTGGATATAGATTATGCTACTGTCATTGCCTACGATGAAGCTGAAATACTGGCATGTCAAATTTTAACACTATAGTTGAACTTCCAAGTCTCAACCAAAATGTGAGGAGCATGCGATACAACAGATTATTAACATCACTACTACAGCAGTACAACAAAGCCCAAAATAAAAGATAGTTTAGTATAAGCTCCCGGAACAAACCATCAAACGCAAAACCGATAAGGGAAACACAAAGAAGCATTAGGGCAGCATATACAAGGAGGGTTTACCTGCCACATTATAAAAGGTTAGAAAGCACTGCCAGGTGAGTAACTAAACTATAAGTTGTCTTACGTTATTATAACAGGAGTCAGCACCAAAAAGTCTTATAAGGGATCCGACTTTACCATGTATATACATCTATCAACCACACGCAGAGACATAGTTGTGATAAGTGAAAACAAAACAGGGGAATTCTTAGGGAGTCACCTCCACTAGATGACGAGGTTATAAATCATACAGAGATATTTGTTTGGTGTGACAAACCAGTAGAGTGGAGCAAAGAAAGAGGGATAAGACGGGGCAGCAGCAGTAGCAATGAAGAGACAAACTGACCACCATCAACCCAGCACGACATTACACAGAGCTGCTACTGCTGCTGCAGCTTCTACAGCAGCTATAGTAACTCATCACAGTTATTATATAGCAGTTTAATAACATATTACTGTATTAGGTCGGAGATGAACTGGTGGTTTCCCTGATGGTAGAGAATATTAACAAAAATATGTACATATATAGGCTGCAAAATGTGAATCAATGGTATACACATTTGATAGTGGGTAAGCATGATGCAGGTCTAATTATAACAATGTATAATCTGCCACACAATAAGTTATATTTATTGGATATGGAGGACGAACAGAATGAGATAGTACGCCGACATTTGTATTACCAGGCAGTTCATGTATATATTGTTGTTACATGAGGGGCGCTGAAATAATGTTACTCTCTTTTTGGGCATTCTCTGCTGAAAAAATTAAATAGAGTCTATGAATAGACTCAATACTCGGTGAGCCATATAGATAGGACTTGATTATCACAGGGTAGATCAGTTGATTCGATATGGAAATGACCTGTAAGCTGTAAGTAAATATAAGTGGACAGTGGTTACCTTGCTAGATCTATCAGCAGCCTCCACAGGCGGCTCATCGTACTCATCACCCTCCTCCTCCTCGCTGCCTCCTCCTCCGACATCAGGCTCATCGATCCCTGACCCCTCATCACTATGTACATCATCGGGAGCCGCTGCTGATGATCTATCACTCAAGTCAGCGTATAATCTGTCATCATCCTCGTCCTAACCCACATACCACCATATAAACACTCATCATAGCACAGTGATACAAGCCGCCACATATACGCCGCAGGATAATGTTAGGTTATGTGTACACATATGTACACATAATAATTATTGTAGTCATATAAAGCTAAGCGTGGATTTGTACTGCTAGCGGGTATCTGTTTAATCGCACATAGACGGGTATTTTGCACACCGGTAAGGGGATCGTAATCCTACCCATCGCACATTATCATCCACCAGAACATGCATACTGATGTCCCAACACTGACCCCTCTCAATGAGCTCATTTTTCTTTTATTTACCTATTAGTAGAGGAAAGTGCTAGCAACTATGATATTATGTATATGGGCCAAGCCAGCCATGTAATTTCACATTTTGATTAATCATAAGCCAACATTAGGGTATAAACTTACCCGTGATTCTCTGTTAGACAGCATTGATCCATTCTAAAAAAAAAAATAACAATCTCAGATGGCTTTCAATGTATTTCTGTCTCATTGTAAGATGCGGGCAAAGAATATCAGGCACAAAATATAATGCAGTATCTACAAACTGATACCCAACAACAAATAAAACATGACAAATAATAAGACTGACACACAGGTATGAGCTGCTAGGGATTGAATGTTGAATGAGTGAGGAATGATAACTCTGTACACATCACATGCAACAGCAGCGGAGCAAAACTATCCTCACAGACAACTGGTTATCAAAGAGTCTTACTATCAGACAAAGTAACAAGCACTCACAACGGAAACATCATTGGATAGCAAGCAGTAACTATACTAACATGATCAATAAAAGCCTACAAACCAGAATCAGCTCATAAGCTGTGTACACTTACTTCTCTCAGAATACAAACTGGCTTAGCCTTCATCTCAACCAAGCAGTCGAGTTACAAGTTGACTAAGGTTTATCATTTTAAAAACAATATATTATATATTTTGCAATCTGGATATATAAAAGCAACACAGCAGGAGTTATCTGCCAGCAGTTTGTGTTTTGTCAGAATATTTATAGGAGAGTATTGTTCAGTCTATCAATAAGGGTTACGATTGGAGTAATATCGTCCAGCAGCCATACGATGATCAGGAGAATAATTATAATAAGTATGATCATCAGATAATGATGCAGCAGCAGCAGCAGTCACATCATTGTCTTCATGGAATGTATGATAAACACAAGGTTCACTGACGGCTGTATGTACACATTCATCATATATACCATCATATAAAACTAAATATATATCATCCTTAGATCTGAGAGCTTTGTGCCCCCGAGGGCGAACATCCAATGTCTGATAGAACGAAGAGAGTGGTGGCACCAAATCAACAGGAGAAACATCTGAACCTTCCTAAAAATCAAAGTCATCGGTACCTTCATCGGAAAACTCTTGATAGACTGCAACTTGAATTAGTTAATAATATTAGTGTGTGATGCACAACACGATGACAGTGTATTCAATGATGTTCTACAAACAAACTGGAGTTGTGTCCTCAAAACAAGTGATGATAACTACAGAGTCACTTCAAGATTAATGATGAGCGTGTCTTGTGTTGACCATAAACGTATAGATATGTATTATGTTTATGTTTTTGACACATCATTTGTACTGTGTTGTTATGGTTGCTCATGATCCTCTAGACTGGAATATGAGATTCACATCAGTATATAGGTAACACATCATAGTTTTGTGACAAGGTCGAGTTGAGAAAAGGAAATTACAGAATGTGTCACTAGCGCGACTGAGTAGTACAGTAATATACCTGTAGAGGTGATGTGACGACTCCTCTAACCTCCCGGTGATCTACATAAGTATAAGCTAGCTCATCATCATCATATAACCTGTCACCACTATACTCAGTCTGCTGAGAGCTCGGCCCCGCCACCGCCGCCGCCGCCGCCGGCACTCCACCATTACCTACATGCTTTAACATGGCCGATAACCAGTCACCCTGGTCTAACTTATTCTCTGGCTTTAATAAATAAATAAATACTGTTATGGATAACAGGTAAGTAATCATCTCTCAACTCAGATTGAATTTACCATAATGATCATCCATATCAGCGCTTGCACTTTTACACGCGCAAAAAGTTGATGAGCATAAAGAGTTGTCTTAAAATTTGTATTTGCTAGCCATTTGCCTACCTCGATGATGAATGCGACCTGGCCTTGTCTTGTGACTGTCAGTGACAGGCTATCCTTCTCTGGTGCATGAGCTAATAATTCATAATCTGTGAGCAGGAGAGAAAACTCCAAATCTGATGATGTCGAGTCATCTTTGAAACACTCGAATACTCCGTTCCTGATAGCACAGTGACGATGCTGCCAGGTAGATTCACCTAGCAAGTCTGGGGAATTTAGTTTAACTAAACCTGTAAATAAATTAATAATGTAACATACAGTTATTGCAGTCATTTTATGATACAAACATAAAATGATAACATATTATATTTGGATACAACGAACAGGTCTTATAGAGAGGCACTCTATTAATAACAACATTTCCCCAAAAATAAACCCCGCAACTCCCAAGTTTTTATTTTATTTTGTGAGGGTGTTTGATATGGTAGCCATAACCTGCAACTCGGGGTAAATAAGATCTACCCAGTCTACCCTACCTATAAGCTTAAGTGATCAGGAATCATTGTTTTTGTTTTTAGATTTTAGGGCCACACCATTTCATTTTTGACCACACAACTATTCAGCGATCAGCCCAGGATTGACAGTAGTACCCCAATCATATATATAGGAGCTCAGCTAGGTGTTCATAATATGAAAACATAAGGCTAATAACTAACCAGATATGATTATATCGGGAGTGGACAATGTTCTATCCAGTAATGAACCTTCCGATATCTCTAAATGATGAGCAGCTGCTCTTCCCTTCTTCTTACCAAAAGTCTCCGACAGGAATTTACCTATAAAAGTAGTATATTTATATACAGAGCAGCGGCAGTCAGGTATATAAAAGTAGTATATTTATATACAGAGCAGCGGCAGTCAGGTATATAAAAGTAGTATATTTATATACAGAGGAGCGGCAGTCAGGTATATAAAAGTAGTATATTTATATACAGAGGAGCGGCAGTCAGGTATATAAAAGTAGTATATTTATATACAGAGCAGCGGCAGTCAGGTATATAAAAGTAGTATATTTATATACAGAGGAGCGGCAGTCAGGTATATAAAAGTAGTATATTTATATACAGAGCAGCGGCAGTCAAGTATATAAAAGTAGTATATTTATATACAGAGGAGCGGCAGTCAGGTATATAAAAGTAGTATATTTATATACAGAGGAGCGGCAGTCAGGTATATAAAAGTAGTATATTTATATACAGAGCAGCGGCAGTCAGGTATATAAAAGTAGTATATTTATATACAGAGGAGCGGCAGTCAGGTATATAAAAGTAGTATATTTATATACAGAGCAGCGGCAGTCAGGTATATAAAAGTAGTATATTTATATACAGAGCAGCGGCAGTCAGGTATATTCACTACAGGTTGTCTTATAACAATTTTACACATAGGCCTATACCACAATTGTAAGTAATAAAGTAATAATAATGCTCTGTTATTATGACCATAAGGTGTGGTTACTGGTCAGCCAAGGGGTGCCTGAGGGGTAGAAAAGACATCTTCCTATGGAAAATCCTTAAATTGACTACCTAGGGTGATATCGCATTTCTAAATTGAAATGAATATTTGTTTATAATTTGATCTAAACAGATGGTGAGCTTTGTGTAGCATGAATAGTATCAGGGAAGTGCCATACACAATACAGAGTACACCTGCATCACCGCCTGACTGCCATCTCCGACGACACTATCAAACAGGTGTCTGTATCTTGACAGACTATAATTGATGGATGCTAACATTTAATCAGGAGGTGTCAGTATTACTTTTTCATACACGATCATAACTGCCTCTGGGGCTGAAGTGATAAATACCAAGATATGCTTGTATAATGAGACTTCATATCTAGCTGATGATATTTGTAGAAAAGTCAAGGCATTGACGGGAAGGACATGAGAAATGAGCAAATGGTTTTGTGACAAAATTGCTCTACTCTCGTTACCCGAACCTCCCAAACCAAGTTCTTTTGGGTCAAGTTAAGTGAACATGTTGTCAGTAAGAACCTGTGGTGTGACATGTTGTCAGTAAGAACCTGTGGTGTGACATTTTAAGCTCACCTACCTATTTTCCCCTTCTTTTCTCGTTTACCGCCGGCAGCAGCCATAGAGGCAGCATTACTACTGCTGTCTGATGACATTGTTGATGTCACCTTTCGGTTCTTCATATGGGGAGAGCCATTAACTATAAAATTAATGGTTTTATGTATATTGATGACTAGACACACTTTTACTTTTTATCATACATTAGACAGTACAGAGATTTAACATTAGATTACATTTATCACAGCAGAAGAAGAAGCCTATACGCAAGTAACCACAGAGTGTGGTATCTCTGTTCTATCAAAGAGAAGGAATGCTGAGTGAGTAAAATCAGCTTCAGTGAGAGTATAAGTCAGAACTGAGGCCAGTAGTTAGCGTAAGTGACAGTGTTGTTTAGAGACCATTATCAACTCATCTAACACTTAGTGTGTTGAGACATGACGGTTGAATCGTATCCATATTCATCATGATAATGGATACACTTTTGGGGCAGTGGCTGATCAATGAGATGGTTTTTCTGGTCTAAACAACATTTTTAGCACAATATATACTTAGTGCTGATGGAAAGCAGAATCAACAGAGCAGATACGTGTACAGCTTACACTTGTAGCTATAGCAAAAATAATTTAATGGATCTCAAAATTTTGGCACTTAGTTAACGACTCGGTTTTGTGTGTCTGCCACTCACCACATAGTCCCAACCAATCTATCAGTAAAAAATACTTTATATAACATAAGCTGTAGGGGCTTGGGTTCCATACAAATCTAACGCAACCCGCCTGTTTAATATTGTGCTAAAAACTGCTACCAGATCGGCCATCAAACACATGTATGGGGGTCTGACACGAAAAGGTGAAAGTCAAAGTGCTCACTACCATATATAACAGTACCTTCACTAAAACCCTTTATCTTTTGTAAATAGACCTACTAGTATCTTATTTTACTGATACTATAGATACATTAGGATGTTATTTTATTTAAGTACTTGATCAGTGTAGGAAGGTTAGATATATCTTATCTTATCACAGATCAGCTCTGTTAGTATTATATATATATAGTTAGTATATATAGTTAGTATATAATATGTTAGTATATATATATATAGTTAGTATATAATATGTTAGTATATATATATATATAGTTAGTATATATAGTTAGTATATATATTATATATATATACTAACTATATATACTAACTACATATACTAACTTTATTATATATATATACTAACTATATATATATAGTTAGTATATAATATGTTAGTATATATATATTATATATATATATGTAGACCAAGTTTGATCCAGTTTGCCTGTATTTGGAGTTGCTCCCCCTCCACTGGTCATGACCCCCTCCACTGGTCATGGCATGGCCATTCGAAGGAAAGCAACTGGTGTGCAGGCAATCTGGATCAAACTTGTTCCAGTAGATATAGTATATAGAATCAAGTGATGACATATATTCTAAGCTTCAACTTCAAATCTGACTATACACTAATACGATTGTCCGCCAGGATTAGTTATAGTTTTATCATGGTTTTATCTTTGACTAGTGTAAGTGCTCAAACGGTGCAAGATGCTGGTGGAGGCATTTCATTATCAACCACTGTGGTTGATAATGAAATGCCTCTACCAGCATCTTGCACCGTTTGAGCACTTAAACTAATCTTTGACATTTGTATGCTCTAACAATATCAATCTAATTTTTGTGAACAAATTGTAACACAAGTTATCACTACATTGTGTTTGTTAAATGATAGGAGTCAAATTCATCTGAATAACCTGAACATATCAAATACCTTAAACCTCTTAGGGCCATAAGAGTGAGCCAATTGCACAATCTTACATCAATCAACTCGGATAACTTAGATATAAGTACTATCAATTAATTTCACTGTCCTTATAATGATATAAAATGACATGTTATTAAGTGACAGCAGTGAATGGTTGAAGGAGGATGGCTTGGTTGTGATACAGTGATATGTACAGTGATATGTACAGTGATATGTACAGTGATATGTACAGTGATATGTACGGTGATATGTACGGTGATATGTACAGTGATATGTACAGTGATATGTACAGTGATATGTACAGTGATATGTACAGTGATATGTACAGTGATATGTACAGTGATATGTACAGTGATATGTACAGTGATATGTACAGTGATATGTACGGTGATATGTACGGTGATATGTACAGTGATATGTACAGTGATACACACATATACATACAGGCCCAGTATAACCTTACAGAGTAGATCACTTACCTAGAGATGATGGGTTATCAGTGTATGTCTCCATACTGCTTATACTACCAGTCTGTTAATTATATACAAACAGATATCATGTTAAGATTTACTGTCATTACTAAACACAAGCATACAGCATACAACATAGCTGGCATGCTTTAATAGGGGAAAAAATCAGTGATATGCCATCGGTATCATATGACATAGGGGAAAATAATATTTTTACACCATTTCCAACAATGTGTGTTAGTCATATATGATAATGGTTTCGGTCAAAGCGCAAAAACGGTGCAACAAACAGCACTTGGAATATATTTATCCAGACAAGAACAGAACAGGTGTATCTATTAGACTTGTTTGAGGTGATGGGGGGGGGGGGGGGTAGCTCAATTGATCTAGACAAGCTCCCTGAAAAACTCTAATCCACGACTATTGTCACACCAATCGCCTGGCGCCCTGCAACTTCACCAGCGCAAAGCAATTGTCGTCCAATGTTTCATGATCAATAATAGTTGCACCAAACGTGTAGTGGGATTAATTCTAAATTAAATAGGATATTAAACACCTAATGAGACAGATTAGTTAGTAATCCAGTATGATTAATCAACTCATTATCTGGCTCATTACATAGAATATATAAGTCATGATCTACAAGGTTGTGAGCACCTACCCTATAAGCCCCAGGTATAGTAGAGTCAGCACCCTGATCAGCACTGTTAGATAATGTAGTAGTAGTAGTAGTATTAGTAGAGTTACAGGTGGACTCTATACGATTATACCAGGCCTGTGTCTCACTAACAGAGTCTGTGGATAAGAAATGTGTCTCACAACCAGGATGTGATAGTCTTAGTACATTACTACGACCTTTTTCTTTGTCCTGCTGTATGACATCATATCCTGTACAATAAACACAGAACACAGATATAAATGGCAGAGAGTAGGAGAAAGATTAAGACACAGTGTCAAACGCTGCACTTACACTGCAGCAGATACTAAGGAAGATAGGTAATTATTAGGAGATAGTTTGCTTGTGACGGTGACTGTAGATAAATCTAAGACACGATCACCCTCACTTGGATGGATTTGAGGACCTTCATCTTACTGATCATTGAAGTGGGTTATAATACTAGATAAACTGAGAAATTGCTGCGAGTTTCAATTTCCACACATCCGTTATTGATGAAAATTGAACAGTTGGGACAGTTTGAGATCTAAAAGCAGGTGCCAACATAGCAATGCTTCCCTTTATACTCTATGAGTAGTTGGCCTCTGAACACAGCATCAGAATATATATCCTTGTTTAATGTTGGACTTGAGTAGGTGCAAATATTTTAAGCTTTGTACTCAGGTGACAGTTCAAACAGGGTCAAACAGACATCCACTTTATAATCAACCAAAATGCTGGGATACACTCGACAGAAGGTTCTTTATCTTACCTAGTAACGGTACACTGAATATGGGTTTAGAGTCTTTGCTATCTTTGTAGCAGTAGAATATACCATCACATATAGCGCAGTAACGTTTAGTCCACGAGCTCGTGAATACTACTTTCCCTCTATGGTATAACTCTCCTTCTTGTATAATGGTCTTCAGCTGCTTATAGTAGCGCTCATTTATCGACACAACTTTCTTCTTTTTCCGTTTGGTTTTTAACCTACAAAATTAATCATAAGACAAATTTCGAGCTGGGCAGAGAATGAGCTAGGTAATGACTATGAGGTAGATCGTGAGGTAGACTACGAGGTAGATGATCAGGGTAGTGACACTGTGCATCAGGATCGTCATTGCCAAAAGAAATCATCAAAAGCTTTCCACGTTCAAATTAACTTATGAACAACTAAAGTAAATTTATGGACAATAATTATACTGGGGCATACATTGATTGGCAAACAATTACCCACAAAACCTTGGAAAGTTGTATGGTAGGGAGTGGTTAGTACTTTATAATCGCCCTACATCAAAGTGGATGAACTCTCAACTGCCAAAAAAACAAAATCACTTTACTGGTATTATGTAAATGGTACCATACACAAATGAAATTATGGAGGAATTGATGAATTAGTTTTTAATGGTTGTGAATTTATCTTGAGTTTGCATGTGCACCCACCATTTCACTGAGAGCAGCATGCCTAAATAAAGATAGTTCATGTCATAAGAAGCAGAGGGCGTTAAAAACTAATGAATCCTGTTATCGGTGGCTGTCCGTAGGTGATATACGGGAGTGGCCTCAGTGGAAGGTAAGGTATTACTGATGTGAGGTTAGCGGGCTATATAATAATACAATACAATACAAAAACAAGTAATAAACAACAATATATCCCACCTGGCACGCAAAGACCTGAAAATAACAAACTGCAGTTATCAGGTAATCTAATCACAGACAGCGATGTACATTACCAAATCAGAAGAGAGAAGCTTGATTAAACTTTCCCTTATCAAATAACGTAGAGCGGTGAGAATCATTCGGATAGAGAGATAGAGAGATAATAATACCTTGGTAATGGTATGTCTGTTTTAAGTTGACCATCATAAGCCACATTATTGTATGGTTCGTCTAAATCAGGCTCATCATAAGATTCATATGATGTGCTGCTATCGGCGTCTGAAATATGAAATGGATGCAACATATCGAACATTGTTACAATATAAATCTAACCAGGAAGAGATATGAGATATTATATTGAGGCCTTGTAGAAATTTGCTTATCAACACTGACGTATTTCACATTACATTATGTACTAGCCTATAATTCATAAACTGAAAAAGTTGAAATTTGAACTCTTATTACAGTGTAAGTTTATAACTGGTCACTAACCAGACTCCACTTCAAATGTGGCAGCGGCTGTAGATGCAGCTCCCATATGAGCAGTAGGGTAGCCTGAGTCTCCTTCAGATAGATTACTGTCCATCGGTACGGGTTCCTCATATAAACCCTCCTCATACTGATCAGAATCTATTCCTAAACCACTGTTCAAAATCAGAATTTGTTAAACGCTTTTAACGGAAGTCTATTTGTCCTGACAAAGAATTATTACTATCTCACTTATTAGGTGTAAGTTAAAGCTTTTCTGACACCAACACAACAAATACTTACTTATTAGGTACAGGGTTAGTAGTAAGCTCTCCTACAGATCCCACACTGTGACAGGTCTGTCTAGAGATGGCTCTCTGCTGGGCTATAAAATCATCAGTACTACTCTTACTATTATTACTGCTGGATGTAGTTGCGATAGGAGTGGGTAGTTTCCTCCCCTGCATCTGGGTTGGCTTTTCAGCTCCATCTGAAGAAAAAGTACATTATGATAGTCAATGAATGTAAACCTAAGTAAGCGCAATAAAGCCGACAAGTACACAGTGAAAGCTACACAAGCTATCCTCTGCTCTCATCTGTATTTTCATAGGCAAAAATAGCCAGCTTGTCAAACAATCACATTCCAAACAAAACACTAAGTAGCTTTTTATAATCACAGCAGTAAGACACGTAAACAGGACTTCGTCATGTTATTTTTTGTCAAATGTAGATATGAGATGATACTCACTGGTGAATGGTTTGGTTATTGGGGGGATGGAGATTTAGGGGGCAGGCTGTAGGAGAAAAGGGTATACCTGGTTTAGGTGGCAGATGAGGGGGTAGCTGAAGTATATCTAATCTCTCTATAAAGTCTTGTCTCTGTTTTTCTGCAGACTCCGAGAGTGTCTCCTTAGCTAAAGTCGTCCTCAGATACTTCTCTATACCTGGAAGCAGCTCTGTATAACATTAAATAAACAATATATAATATAATAATAATACATTAGAGAGGAGCACAAACACACCCATCCTCACTGTAAACTACTCAATCTAACTATGAGATGCTCATTACTGTTTTGAGGCCTAGAACAGCTCAAATAGGGATTGGTGGCGTTTATATTCCAAACATCAACAGAATTATATTTGGAGCTGTTCACCAATAAATAAAAACAGGATTGGGAAAATAATGTGAAGATGGGAGTGATATACATATGTTATGCCCTGAATCTTGAGATAAAAGAGAAAAAGGAACTCATGCTCTCAGCCGAGTTGAAGTAGCAGCCAGGCTGAGTTAGGTGGGATCTAGGTTAGGATTAAGGAGTCGGGAAAGTAGAGCATAGTTCTGAAAAAAAGGACACCCAGAACAGAAGGAGAAGCATTCCTCAAATAACCTCACTATAATATATACAATGATGCTTAAAGCTACAAAAAACCTGTCCGACTACGGACTTCCTAAAACCCTCTTCAGCATAATCAGCTCATGCCAAACTCACACATAACATTGACATACACAAGGGCTGACCTGAAAAGATTACCAGTCTTTCTTTAGATAACATCATTATTTTGCTAAAATAAAGGATAACGTTATTGGCTATAGATGGTAAGAGAATTACTGGACATTGTAGACCTACAGTGGTTCCTATGTATACACAACACAGAGAAGAGGTATTAGGATGGCTCAGTTTTTACATGTTTTGTGAGGGATTAATCATTGAACTAAGAATAAAAATAATTCTTGGCCTAGCTAGGCTGAATCTGACACCTAGTTGGCTAAAATGAAACTGTGCAATATTTTTAAAGCTGTGAGCTCTAATGTCTGAGCATGCCAAGGAAGGGTTTGTGTAATCGAACTCTCTCAGCTGGCCTCCAACATTCAGAGATAACAAGTTTTATGACTCTACAGACTGGCTTGGACCATTTTATCAGAGTATAGTAGAAGAATGGCAAATAATAGATAAGAAATCCATATCTTACAAACTAAGTATCTACTTGTACATCAAAGTAGAAGGCAAAGTTGGAATGGCTATGATGCTGTGGTGTACCCTCTTCAATTTATATATATCAACAAGGGCATTGCAGAATCTACTATACGGAAAAGTAGCTGAATTGTACCGCTCTCTCCTAACAAATTGCACAACATTTTCTTTGATTAATATAGACCATATTATCAGTGATTGACTTTTGGGATTATTGAACACTGATGATTCCCAAGTTTTTGAAGCAGTATGACAAAACGACAGCGTTTCATTTTACAATGTGTCATATCGACCAAACTGCTGCGTTGATACTCAAAGCAATGTTGACCACATCTGGTAGCAGATAGTAATAAGAACCTTATCATTATCACAAAAAAAACATTACAAACATTGGCCAGTGCAAAGTTGAAGTCATTCTACCTTTGTAAGTTTAGGATACCTCATTACTCAGGCGTTTGAAAGGACAAATTTACTGATCAGCTGTCCGATTTATCATTTTTCAGAGTTGACAAAACATGGCATTACAGGACCAATAAACCTAGATAAAGTTCAATCCAATTGCCTGCATTCGAAGTTGCTCCCTTACCCTGGTCTCGGGATCGAGAGCAACTCCGAATGCAGGCAAATGGACCAAACTTGGTCTAAATAACCCAAATGGTGCAGTTTTAGTGAGTTTGAGTCAGTGTGTCTGTCCATAGGGCTATTTGGCTTGTACCAAAGAGTTACTCTTTGTTTGCACATAATGATGAATGAGTGTTCTACACAGACATTAGTGTAATTTCTCTGCTATGCTGGAATAGAGTGTTAAAATGGATTGTTTCCGTTTCTTTCCAAACAGCCTTCCATATTATCCTGGTTATTATTGAAGTGGTTTTTTATATTATTAATTATATTAAAGGGCAAATCAAGATTTTGGCAAGCTATATACTGAGTGGTGACTTTGACAGTGAACTTGTAATATTTAGTTATTCATTGTACAGCAAGACGATGAAAGGAAACTTACGACAAGATGGTATGGAATTTATAGTTATAAAATATGTGCTGGTATGAAGAGAACATAGATGTCTGTGGAAGAAAATGAGAGTTAGAAGTTAGAAGCCAAACAAATCCTATTGAGGACAAGATCATTGGAGCATCATAGATGTGTGAGGATATCACAGTACAGTAAGCACAGTAAGCAGACACAGACAGACTGAGAGGAGGCACCAAGGGGAGGAGTAATGTGTATGTTCCTAAGAACAACAGGTCATATTTTCTATGATTAGCACACAGCAGAAAAGCTTTCAAATCAATGCTGAGTCATTTATTGACTGGCATAACATTAGTTTGTTCATTGTAAATGGGATAATTCTACAAAAATATAGATAGTGATTTGAGTGCAAGCTGATAAGAAAGAACAAAAGGTTACATTTTAGCAATATTGATAGAGCCCATTTGTGAACAAGCAAGCTAGCACTATTTTCCCTCCATGAAAATCGACCCCATACAATACAAGGAAGTCTAAACCAACCCGTCAACAAAAAGCTAGGTCAAGGTGAAAAACTAAGTCTAGAGTCAGGTAAGATGAGTCTGAGGCTAACATTCTGCAATTCAATGCTGTTTTCTCACACACAATGAAAGCTTTTAGTTTGAATGAACCCGGTCATCGATTAAACAAATATATTATAATGTGGATGATTATCCCTGGCTAGAGGGCCAAGCCCTGCATAGCATACCTATCTGAAGTCAACAGTGCTACTGTGTTTAGTTCAACCATAAACGAAACAAACTTTACAGAACACTGTGAGGATAATTAATCAACAAGCATGATCTGACATAACCACCACGTTGTTTCTGATGTAACATCACTAAGATGCAGAATTATTTACAAAATAAAAACTTTTCTCTCTAATACAATATTTATAAAGAACATTCTAACTACTGTATGTAGGGCCTATGAAGATAGAACATTCTTACCACTGTATGTAGGGGCTATGTATAGATAGAACATACTAACCACTGTATGTAGGATTGAACATTCAACATTTTTTCCTCGTCAACAATCAATCAACGGCCATCAAACAAAAAAACGCCTCCATTCTAATGACAGGTAGTCACTCTTACCCGAAAATTCCATAAATTACTTAGTAATTTTGAGCTGATCCCTACATAACCATATCACAGAATCACCGAGAGAGAATGCTAACGTTTTTTTGTGAGTAAAGGCAAATCAATGATAAGTGCAGCTTGAGTAGTACAAATGTTATACTGTAACATTAGTGAACAAAATATCTTGTTACAGAACTATTTTTGAATTTGTAGGTTGCAGGCTGTCTCATACTCCCTAACCGTCTACACACAAACCCAGCTTAGGTAACACATCAATAGGAATCTAGGCCTAAAGAAATATTAGCTAGAGGTACCTGCCATAACTATCAACATATTATTGTGATGATACAGTGACCATATCATTCACTGCTCCCCTTCACTCAAGATAACCTCTAATATCTATCTACAGATTATCATAGAACTAATCGGGTTACTGGTGATTTACAGTATAACCTACTCACATTCACCAAGTCTATTCATTAGTTTTCAAACATAACAGTAAAGCAAGTATTTATAATCTTTGAGTAAAGTATGTATCATCAGCTACCAAGCTAATACGTAATTGATATAAGTAAATCATTAGCTGTGCGAGCTAAGTGATTTACTGGGGGATTAAGGTTATAGCCGCTGTAATATGATAGAGAAGCCTTATAATAATCAGATGAAAGTTTGAAATAACCCGACCTGCTATGAGATAAATATTACACTGTATACAGATACATAAATACAAGTAAGTGTTTATCTATAGGCTGTGTTGCAAGTTATCGACACTTTGGCTATTTAGTCTACAAACAGATATAAGATCAGTAGCTGTTCAGCTAGTGAATGAATGATGGGAACAGAGCAAGTCACTACTCAGCAGACAACTCCTCTGATACTAGGCCTACTGTAAGACTTTCCATCATGAACAGATATCATGTAGGCCTAGATCATGGGTGGGCAACCTTTTCTTGAAAAAGGCCACATTTTACGCCAGATCAATTCAAAAGGCCGCAACATATTTTTCAGGGATAAAATTGGAACGAGAGTAGCAATATTGGCATTCCCACTTGTGTAAAAACCAAAACAGATTTATGTCTAAAACTGCAGTATAAAACCATCAACTCAGCAGAAATACTGGTTTATCTAATCTTCTGAGTTTTGTGATGTCATTTTACCTCATGATTTGATTGTGTACATGTCTGTATCCCCATGTAATGTGTAAGACAAAGAGGAGGGTGGGTGCGGGAGGGGTGCTGTAGCGCCCTCCCAGGGGATAAAGTGTAAATAAAGTTCATACAGGACTGTTTTGATGGAGAAGGAAGTATTTTCGCGGAGCGAAAAAAAAAATTTAAAATATTTTTCGTGTCCTGCCAAAGTTTTCACCTCACAGCTCCCGCCCACTCTCAAAGGAGGGAAATTTTCGCAAATGATTGTGAAATGGAGAATTCAATATGGAACATTTCAGCCATAATGCAGGAGCACTCGTCACAAAGGGAATTTTTGTCCACAGAGACTGTTTTGCAAAAAAAAAATTATTATAATGTTAGAGAAACTTGTAATTTTAACATCCAAATGTCACTGTTTTGTGTTATTTCGAAAGGAAAACAACTTGATAAAGTAGTAAGAGTGGCTGGGAAGCTAAGCTACATTCATAATACAGCCACTAGCATATTTAGAAATATTTTGAGCTTACAGAGCGCTATGCATACTTGGTTCTCCACATAAAAAAAGGGGAATCAAAAATAATGTATAAAAAGTTTTACAGGCATAAGGCCACAATTAGGCCGCAAAATATTACCCATTAGGCCGCACTGGCAAAAAGGCCGCAGGTTGCCCACAGCTGGCCTAGATGTTGTGCAGAACAGAATATTATGGTTTGTTATCATGGTTCTACTAATCAGCATGATTTGTAACACTTTCACTGCATTTCACATGATTGAGGCATCCATGTTTAGTAATAGATATAGTCATAACGAATCAAGTAGATAATAAGTCAGATCTACTTTGATTTGGAAACAATCTGAAAACAGGTGTGACAAGCAAAACATACCTTCCAGACGGTCCATAGTGCTGATAATACCCAAGGTCTTCTTTCTTTAAATATAACTCAGTTCATAGTGATGTTAAGAATCCTTCAAGTTTTCATACCTGGTGAGAGATAAATAGCCAGAAGGGTGAGGGATTCCTAACATGTCCTTAGAAAGTAATTGATAACAATATGCTGATACCTGTTTTTAATACACAATAAATTCTCTGGTAGCGGGAGGAAGAGGGTGATGCTCATGTCGACTGCCAACCCACGACTTTTGTTTACTTAGCCTTATTTATTTTTTGCTCAAAATAATAGCAGAAAGTATTGGTTATGATCTAAAGTTTCCTGTGATACGAGCTGATACCATGAAATGAATGGTTCAACCCTCTAACTTCTTGCTGTGATATCAGTTAGCAAGTATTATAAGTTGGCTGGGCGCCAGTGACAAGCAGGGAAACAAAACCTATTTTGTCTAGGTATAGGAATAGGAAACAAAATTATGCCAATTACTCAACTAGACAACTAGTCAACTAGACAACTAGTCAACTAGACAACTCGTCAAGACAGATCTCCCTGCTCCCTGTTGTCGTCTGACAGCGACAACAGTAGGCTATGCTAAAAGGAGGAACACCAGCAAACCATCAGATTAATATAAGCTTAGCTTAAGGGGACCTAACGGACATCGAGAAGCTACATTAAACTCTATGGTGCTTTGGTGGTTTGTCATGTTGACAAGTATAAAGTTGAGTAAATGAGTATTTCGATACAAACTTATAAGTTATGACGTTTATCATTCTATTCTTTTTTGATAAGCTGGGGAATCACAAAAGAATGAGCGATAAGTTTCAAAGCAAATTATTACGATCACTTCACTCAACAGAATATTGCTCACTTGGTCTTTCAATTGAACAAATTCGTTCCCAAATTGTTGACTCAGAATGTGTAGGCCTACAGTTCAACCGATGAGTGAGCAATTTGGGTACAAAGCCCCTAGCAGGTCTCCCTCACTCACTGAGTAAGCGATCAGATAGTGATTACAGCTATTTGTCATTGAAACTCACCTCGTGGAACATAGAACACTCAAAATCACCTAATGGTGCAAACAGGGAGTGCCTCTTTGGTCAGTGTAATTTCAGTGCGGCAGCGATAGCTGCTTATTGTTGAGTGTTATCTGACCCAAGCCTAAGATCCCTCACACTACGCGGAAGGAATCTGTTGTAATATGTCTGACTCGAGGCATATTTTGAGGTTGGTTCCCCTCTGTTAGCAGCTCGTGTAATCATAGTTGTCTGGCTTCTACTATGAACCAGCTCATCATATGCTGAGGCAGCTCATCATATGCTGAGGCAAGACCCCAAAGGACAAAACATTCATTTAGGGGTGTCTTGGTTGGGTTGCAAGTGTGACACAATGTAATGTTCATGTTTGATTATTTTTTGGTAACAACAGTTGTATTAAAAAGAGAACATACAAGAATATATATAAATATATTAACCACCAATTAGATGATGGTCAAAGTTACTGCTACAGACCAGTGGTCTAAGTGAACTTCTCTCCTCTTTGCAGGATTTTTACTCTCTGGGTCGAGGGTGTCCCAAATCTCTGCATGTTGAGCATAACATTTATGCAGAATATATAGATCTGAAATAGTCTGATTGATGATATGATGGATACCTGGTCAAGAGTTTTTTTTGCACAGAATCCATTGGGACTGTGTTCTAAGAGTTTTCTATCTAGATTTCTTGGTAGGTACTCAGTTCCCACCGGTTCCCATTCATTCCCACTCATTTCTAACACACCTGCTAGAGACAACAATCATTGATTGATTGATCAATTTGAATTTATTCATGATGGTGTTTCCTCCTCATCATTCATTGCATATATATAACAATGATCATCATTTTGCCAGCTAGTAGTAACTTACTTACCTTCAAACAATTAGTGTGAGGCATCAATAAATACTATCTTGCTTATCTGTTCAACAAACAGGCTTAACTTGACTGGTGTAACTGTACTTGCTTGAACTGTATGTAACTGTAGTAGTTTGTGCAGTGAGCAAGAAATAATTTTCCAACTTACTTAGACCTAGTATCCATAATACTTTAACATAAGGGTGCGGTGTGTGCGCCTCAACAAGGATTTAGCTCAATGTTGACTCTTTCACAAAGTTTTTTAATTCGCCTTTGTAGTTACTGGCATCAATTCCGATAGTTTCGTTTGGCGGAAATACATCAAGAGGAATGGAAACCCAGCTGTGAAAAAGTGGTGTGCAAAGTCTTCAATTCGAATGAGAAAATGTAAAAGTAAAATCACAGTAAAACCTATTTTCTACATAAACTGCCATTAATCTGGTGGTCAATAAGGAGTGGATTCATTCATTTGATAAGAGATATATCAATCGTGTAAGTACATCCACAGTTTTCCATGGAGCACTGTGACTATTGTATATGAGCACATACAGGGAGAATGTATCATGTATGTATGCATTGCATGCATCATCATTCATTGTATGTTGTATCCATTATTATTTATACCAGTAGCCAAACAAGGTTTACTCCAACACTAGTTTTAATATAATGTCATTAATGAGAGAGAGAATTTCAGAAATTTATGTTGTGACCGTTCTAGAGTTCAAGGAATTAACAAACAAAGACCATTGATTGACAGACAATTATTGTCTGTCAAGCGATTGATGGTCTTGTTTGTTAATATACTACAATAACCTTGACTAAAAAATAAAATAGATTATATATATTGACTCAAAAATCATGATACAATATTTAGGAAAACCATTAAATTTCATTGACCACTGCAATAATGTGAAGCCAACCTGTTTCTAAAGAGCCAACTTGTGCATGAATTCACACAACTGAGTTTTTGCTCTATAGAATAGATGAGTGTGCTAGGCCTTTAGATGTCAGATTATGCCCTTTTCTATATACAATATTTGTGCTTCATGTTTCCTGTTAGATCTGCGCAAAGCCTAACAATGATGAATGAGCAGGTAGCTGGAGGGATGGATGAGCCAGTGGTGTTCAGTGAGGAACTGGCTCTTGATACGCCTGAACTGAGAGGGATCTTCTCCAACAGTGAGATAAAACTATGCCATATTAAATGTCATAATTGTTATACAATAATTGTAACTCAGATAGTATCATCGTATCTATTCATATGGTGCGCTATGACTAGTAGAAAAAGCAGTAGTAGTTCTTGTCTGTGCAGCAGAGCCTTCTATAAATGTGAACTGAATTAACAAAGTGATATTGGCAAGATCATCTTAGACTAGATCAATCTTATCATATTGAACTCATATAATTTTTCAGGTGCTTCACACAGTTATCACTACGATGGACCACAGCTTCGTGTATTCTCTTCCCATGGTGAATCACTGTCTCAATACGACTTTAGTAAAGGATGTAATGGCAGCACCTCTGAGACGCCCCCCAGCATATTATGTGTATCTCAGTTCAATAAGGCTAACTTACTCATTGGGATGGAAGAATCAAACGGATCAGGAATATTACATTTGTTTAATGTGACATTGTCTAAGATACTGCGCTCCTTTGTCATTCCATTTGGGGTGAGTATTAACGGCTGTTTCTACCATTTATAAACTAATTGTGAATTCTAACTCCATTCTGATTTTAAAATATAGTCTTTTATCAGAGTATGTTGTTTTGACATGGATTTTCCCCGGGATAATTATTACAACTATATTTTAATTGCTACTTGTCAGGTGACAAGTTTGGAGACAATACATGAGGATTCTGACTGTAATGATATACCTTATCTCTGTCAAGAATTACAAAACCTCTCTGGTTTGGTAGCATGTGGTACGAAACAGGGCAATATATATCTGATAGGTGAGTTACTTATTCTGTAAGCCTGAGCATTTTCATGTTGCTTGTCCTGGACCTGCATTCCTTTATGTGGTATGTAAAGTATGTGTAGTTGTGCAGTAATATATATAACATTTGCACGTTGCATTTGCAAATTTTGTGTCACTTTGTTGTATTTGTAAGTTGCTGTGTCTGACTGAACAATATGTTATATTCCTACAGTCAAAATTATGTGAAATAGATTGTCAAACAAAACTTGCAAAAGCTTGGTCATTCGTATTTTACTAAACATTTGATGATATTATACTATGACAGATATGATACTGGATCAGGAGGTTACCCAGGTACAGCCACTACAGTTACAGTGTTATGATCTATCAGGTGGTCATGTAATCGATAGGCTTCAGCTTCTTACTGAACAAGATAAAGTGACAGCCTATTCGTTAGCCTGTACAGATAACCCAGAGTACTTCTGCTATCAGTCTGCCGGTCTACAGATATTGCACTATGCACATCTGGGTAAAACAAGACTTATAATTAGATATATAATACCTTTTTAATGTTTTGCTTTTTATGCTGAAATGATATGCTGATGGCGCATTTGCACCGACAGTTTAAGCTTCACAAGAATTAGTCTTTAAACACTATTTTAACGCACTCTAGGCTGGACAGCTCAAGATATCTCAGCTGTAACAGACAGAGTATATTGGAAGTTGAATGCCCACCAATAACAATAATAGGAGAAAATTTCTAATTCTTTGTATATAAATATGATTGAGAAATATTTATATGTCTTTACTGTATTTGTAGAAGATGTCTTCATATCATCATTAAGATTCATACCACAGCTGGGTACTCTATGTGTTGGTTATAACCTTGGCTCATATCAGCTATGGAGACTAGATCCTCTAACTCTTGAGTAGGTTTTGTTTTACGTATATCCTTCTGTCACAGCTGCTCTCTATAG
Organism: Membranipora membranacea; assembly: GCA_914767715.1. Classification (NCBI taxonomy): domain Eukaryota; kingdom Metazoa; phylum Bryozoa; class Gymnolaemata; order Cheilostomatida; family Membraniporidae; genus Membranipora; species Membranipora membranacea. Next base: position 13,294,111 of record OU612074.1, read on the forward strand.
CTCAAAATTTACATTGATTAGATCATCGTATTTGTTGCCTGTTGACAATTTGGCTGCACTCATTCATATTTTGGCCAACATGGTTTGTATCGTAAACGAGTAGAAACAATGTTGTCAAAACAGACTCTTGGTTGTTGTCTTGTCTGTGATGTTATACCTGTGATGTTATTATATGGTTATAGCTACTCCAGTCCAGTAGATGCCCAGGCCCTGCCGATCAGTAATTTCTCATATCAGGAGCCTGAGAATGACCCAAGGTCGTTCTGTTATCTGTGGGTGGCGCGATGTAGTGGTGTGTGTTCAGCTTCTGATCTTAGTGATAGTATGATGGAGTATATAGCTGGTACCACGGCTAGTATCTCCCTCTACCAGCTGGCATATGACATGAAATCATACACTGATGATGGTAATGTACTGTTTAAGGTCAGTAATAAGTTTTACATTATTACCATATTCAGAGGAGAAAAAAAAAAGAGTTTACCCAACTATACCAACTATATTATTACATTAAAGTTCCCAGCCACATAAACGGTTCCATGAGAAGCTTAATTTTTAATTGTATCCATATCTCTATTATTCTAGGATCTGATGCAGGTAGGATGCGCACTAGAACATCAGCTTGCACCGGAGGAGGATGTCATTACTAGCTGGGTGGTCTCACTTCAGACTCTGAGTAATGTTAAATCTACAAGGTGCTTGGAGGAAGACAGTCAATTAGGTAATAAATTTGACATACTTGAGGTAATTATTTAGTATATCTTATTGTTACCTTGATTGCAAATACAACAAAAAACGAGGACGCCTTATGACTAAACTACCCCACCAATATTGAGAAAAGCGATTATAACAATTTATAGACATATCACTGGATTCTGTGTTTTATTGCAGATGTTATGCCGGTTGATACTAACATGACAGCTGTATCATGGAGAGTGAGATATTCTGATGATTCTTTCACTTCGCATTTTGCCGTGTTTGATATTAATCGTTGGTATCACGCTCAGATGCCTAAAAGAATAAGGTCAGCTCATCTGTAAATTATCTTGCAACGTTGAGAGTGTGAAATAGGGTTGGAATAATTGAACTTGTTGAGCACCTACAAGATAAAGTTAGGTGCTCATCATCATACATACTAATGATTATCTTAATTTTGTATTCTATGGGAATATATTTTGGAGTTATGTACTCTCTGAACTATTTGTTCAGAGAGTGCACAACTCTCAATTGTTGTGCAATTTAATTCAGAAGTTTAAAATAAATTACATGATAAAAACCTATTTGGAGTAATTTCATTGTCAGTGATTATGGTTACAGATGGTATGAAGGCTGGTGTTCTTACTTCTCTCAGTATTCATTTGACGATGATATAGTAGGGGATAAACAATGTCTCGACCTGTATATAAATACAGGCACCATAGCCTGCTATAGATGTCCAAGATTGAGAAAACTGGAGAGATTTCAATATCCAGCATCTCTAAGCTTTGGTAAGTAAAGCATCAGTTCTCATAACCAATTGTTTTGCTTCCAAATTACCATACCTGACTTTTCATATGCGATGTAACTCGCATTTCCATTATTTTCCATTCCTTTATTATTTTTCCCCAGCCTGATAATCAGCCCGGATCGAAATGCTCATCACCAAGCGTGAATCAGCTAATGCCGTAAAAATGGCTGATGAAATAAGAATATGTTTTCATTTCAGAGGTGAAACTGTTACTGTCCGATGGAGTACTTACCTTACAATATAATGGATTACAGAGACAAGCTCTGATAGATGTAGTGAATACGGGTCATGAGGCCATAACAGAACCTAACAATGCCTTCCAGTTACTGCTATCCACTGGCCTCATAACTAACAATACTGATGACATGGTAAGATAGCAATAACCTCCCAATCTAGTCACGTTTAGCTAGAGCAGGCTATCTGTGTCAGCCCCCCCCCCCTCCGCCCTCATATTATGTTGCCTCTTCCAACTTTGATTGCTTCAGTTAACCTCAAATCCGATTAGATATATTATCGCTAGCCACCAAATGAGAACATTGATTATGAATGTTGACATACACTTATATCCTTGTGTATGTTGTATGTCTGTATATAATTTTTCATAGTGGATTTTTTTCTTTTGTCCTACCTATTTGTAAGTCATGTAATGTGAGCATGGTACAATGTTTGCCACTTGATTTACAGGTAAAACAGAGAAAGGAAATACTTACTACACTATTACTGCACACCCACACAGAGTATATCACACACTGCATGTGGGAAGCCTCCAAATCTAAACATGGTATGTTTAATCCCTCTTAAGTTTTTGTCTTGTGATGTATCAACATGGTGACGATAAAACTTACATTGTTTCGTTATTTTCTTTATTAATGTGAAAATAATTTCAGAAGAGATGATCTTTGGTGCAAAAAAATCAAACCATGGAAAACTAAACTTATAAATATCAGCCTACCACACTACCTGTTATTTAGAAAAAATAACGTAAGAAATACATCTCCTGGACTCGGGATTAAGGGCTATGTGCCTCCTATAATGTTTGCCATGTTACATTTGTATTCCATATCTATGTGTAGAATCTTAATTTCGATAACTACATTGACAGGTGAAGACGATTCTGGTGTCAACATAAGATTTATATTTGAGTGGATCTGGGAGAGGTTAGAGACAGTCATATATACATTCGATCGATCATGTGTACCGCTCTATGATTGGTCAGGATTACCAGCTGATAGCCTTTGTAAGCAGTCTCTACTCAGCTCCATCACTCAGACTAAGAACATAATATCCATACTACAACATATATCACTTCTTATAAAGAGGATCAGTCACATCAAGTTAGGTGAGTCAGCCAATTGCCTGCCGTAGTGGGATAAATCTCTAGGCCCATCTTCTAAGCCCGTTATTGTTTCAGGAAAAGGGGGGGGGGTCACTCAAAATAAGACAAGCTTCCTGTTATATCACTTACACTCCTCAATATCTTTATTTCGTTATTTTTTAAATCGACAATAACTTTTGTACACAACCAGATTTCATACCTCAAATTAAATTTTATATCTGGTGCATTGTATATTATCGAACGAACGCTGTGCTCAATGTTCATCAATAAATAAGTATTTTTATGTTTCCAGCCAAGCAGTTTGTGTGAAAGACTCAGTTCAGATTCAGTTCAGAGTTCAGACTCTGTAAATTTATTATGCCTTTTCTAATTCACTCCTTGTCTTTTGTGTCCCATTTTTACCTTTGACCTGGTAGCGGTCCTCAAAGGTTATTCTATCACTGGCACTCAAGCCTGTGAAAAGTGACTTCATCAAATGTTGTCATGATGAGCTAACTGATTGAACCATATATACATAGATATATATATATGCTTATGAACAGATCACATTGATTCTAACTGTGGGGCCACCCACCTTGAATAGTGACACCACTGCTTTTTTGTACCATTATGAGATCCCACTGCTATTTATAATAAATAGTGAGTTGTTTGTGTATTGGGTCCCAGTTTAGACCACCCATTATGGTTGAGTTGTACTTGTAGAAGGTATCAATGTAGAAGAGAGATTAGCAATCTCACATACACGCCTTCTCTACATGAGATTAGTGTGGTGGTGTGTTAATAGAGGATTACTACCAGAGGTTACAGAAGATGATACATCATCAATCTGCTTTAGTTATCCATCAGTCACTCTCAAACGTAGCTACAATAATCGTCAATCTCAGTTACTCATGACTAAAAGGTAAAATGAAGCGCTGCATTCTAGAGAGCATAAGCTGACTTGAGATTCAAAGCCTAACTAAAGATCCATCATTTCTTAGACAACCTATAATGTGACAGCAAGGATAATTGGTTGAGACGTTGGCGATGTGGACAAGTTCAATCCCGCCGACGACCAATTTTTAACCTTGTGATAGACTTTGATGTACCCTCTTGTGCTGAACTCATTGTACTCAAGATCCTCTTAGCCTACCAATTTGTGGTAATTATAATTTGTGTCTCATGTCCTCACAACTAGAACTGTCGTAAAAAACATGCGAGAAGCCTGACCAGTGTGGTTCAGGAAAGGAATGCCAATTTAAATTTTCAAACCATCAATCTTGGCTGTTTATTGGCTAATGCAGTGTCTATAAACGTATATTGGTGAGAATGGTCATAGGCAAGATTGAGTAAAGTGCACTTGGCCAATGGTGGAGTCGCTATCATGGGTCCTACAATCAACCCCCTCCCCCATTTGTATTGATTAAAATAGTAAGTAAAACATCGGAGCCGTTTTCCTATCATTGTCTAACTCAGAGTAATTACTGCTTACAGCATTAAAACACCAGAGTTGATGATAGATACTGTAGCACGAGAACTTGGTGGTGATTTATCTAAGCTGATAGAAGATGAAGGAGGTTGTGGTGTCTATCCGCCCCCTAACCTAAAGGTTTGTCTGCAGACCAGTGCCAAAGCCTAATTTCACAAGCTTGATGTAAGATAGTGTTATCCTGTAACACCATACTGCTTGATCACACTATAATGAATTTACAAAGTATACCTTATTTGCAGGCTTTGATGGACGTATTTCTACTGAGAACATGCTCTATGTCAGCTAAGTTGATGTACTTTGTATATACTGTACTGGACTTGATGGCATTGGTTGACCAGGCAGTAAATGATTGTCTCTCATCTCATCTGAGTGGACTTATCAGCTCAGTTTTACACAGTGATTCTCAATCATCTAATATATCTACTCTGGTACTCGCTATGTGGAGTCTTGATCATATGGAGTTTCAGGTAGGATGCATTGCTTACTCACAGAAAAGCTGGGCTAGCACATAATACTATTCACCTGTCAAAGATTCTGCCCTTATGCATGTTGATCATTATTATGGTCATGGGCTGGGGCTGATCCTGACGCTGTGTACTGTATATTGTGCCAAATGTGTGATCCAAGCTCATTTAAATCAACATCATTTTTTGTGTTACACTAAGTGTAACCATTTTTGAGTTAGTTGATATGGGGTTATGAGAAGGTGTTCATGTGATGATGTGTGTACTTGTAGGATGTGATGGTAAGCCTAAGGCAGCCTGAGGTCATGTACTATATGACTGATAACTTAGCTGAATGTATAATATCTACACTTCTATCACATGATCAGCTATCTACTGCTCTACAAGCTGTCACTATATTATCTACATATAGAGTTATCTCCCCCGATATTCTCATCACTACTTATCTAGCTAACAAGTATGTCATCTTCATGAGATACTAGTGCAGCTGATGCCAAGTAAACTTATACTTACCTGATTGTGATATTAAAGCATCCATGAAAAAAAGCTCAAAATCATCAGAGGCGGTTCTCCTGCTTACAGCAGATTGACCCACATTCTGTGGTTTCTCTTTAACAGTTCCATACACAAAAAATTCTGTTGAAGTACCTGGACAAACAAAGGCGTTAAATATTGATGTAAATTATTGATGACCGCTCAACAGAAATAGTATAAGTATTTGCAATGTTTCAGGATGGTGTTCTCTGCTGTGGAGGTTTGTAGGATAACAGAGACTCCTCTGCCCATGTTCAGAAGGATATTAAATACCCTCAAGACTCGTAAGTATACACTTTGCACTAAGGAGTCAAGAGTGGTCTAATGGTTAAGGGTATGGACTTGTGATCTTTGGGGTCCAGGTTCAATTCCCGGCGCCGGCAGTCATTTGTGATTTGGTACTGGCACGCCATTCATCCTAGCCTTGCGGAACGGTACTAAAAATACCGGAGGTCCACTGTGTGTTTGCACACCCCACATGCAGAAAAAGAAAACCCTCTGCCTCTTCGATATAAAGAGTAGTCAGGTTTCTTGCGGGCATGGGTATAGGGTGCGGCATGAGTACTATGGGTCCCAGTACCTGTACCCAAGAGAGGATAATTCTCTCCGCTTCAAAGATGATGATACACTTTGCATGACATCAGGAAGCACTTAAGATTCACTCTGGATTGTTGTTGCATAAATCTGAATTTTCAGGCTTGTTGTGACTGCCTAGTGGTTGCTCGTTTGTGGGGACCAAATTGTGATGACTGCCTGTTCAACCTGTTTCTCTAGGATTCAGCAATGGAACCGGGAACATATCATGCCGTATATGTTTAACAGACAGCACACGCGAACACAGGGCTGAATATGGGAGTATTAAACCTTCTCTTATTGTTATTTTAGGTGTACAAGTATCTGAGGTATTATGTTTGCCACTCACTGATGAGGAGATGATGTGTGTGTCTGAATATCTGACAGATCAAGGAGATTTAGATAAACTGGTCATACATCTTCTACAGATAGGAGAAATAGCTAGTGCTGTACTACTCAACAAAAAACTCAACACTCAACCCTTGGTATGTTCAGACATGAAGCTTTTGCCGGTAAGAGACAGTTCTTATTCCATATGAGACCGCATAACTCTGAGAAATTGATTTGAGTCAAATGAAAGACTAAATACAACCAACAGATGCTCAAACCAATTGATAGGTTGTTGGCACCATTCACCGTACCACTACTACACAATGCTTACCAGTCTGAATAATAATAATGAATAATAATAAATCAATTTGCTGTAATGTAGTGGCGAGGTAATCAGAAAGCTAAAGAACGCGCGATGACACGGGACCAGCTTGTCAGATGGCAACTCTCTTTGTTACCTCCCATACAAAAGAAGTTGTTAGAAGATCCAAATTATCTCCAGATGAAAAGGGTAAAGATAACAAGGCCTAAAGGTTAGTTCTAAATCTACTGGGAGGTTTCATAACCTTGATGGTAAAATAAGAAATAGATGAATATGTGTCACTAGATACTGCAGCTCCAGTCTGTGACTAGGAGGCTATCACTACCACACAAACCCCCTTCCTATGTTGCATCTGGTATATTGACCGAATTGACCGCCATGAGAATATTAGTGACTATTACTTGTATGTGTTATAGACGTGAGGGCAGGTAATAAGAGCTTCTTCTCTATGAGCGGTGAGAAGCGCCCTCTGGCTGCAGTAGAGATAGCTCAGGTTATAATGGATTCATCAGTTGGTCAGGCAGAAGGCTCGGATTATAAACCATTCTTACAAAGTCTAACCCCATCAGTGAATAAAACCACAAACAGAAGGACTGCTACAATGTCAGCTCTGAAATATAAGGTCAAATCTGTGACTGGCTTATATGACTCTCCAGGTCTCAGGTATGAAAGCATATGACCCCTAGTCCCCTACCATTCATATTCCTATACTTGGTCAAAATAATTTTCTGATGTTACCATATTTTGTGTGTTTGATGGATATCGTATTTCTGTGATTACCAAAGATCTACCATCCTGTTTGCAGTTTCTTGTGGTAAGTATTGCTGGGCTAGAAATACGCCTATTCTCTGTTCAAAGCGTTTGAAAAGAATAATTGCTAATTTTCACTTCACAATTCCTGACAATTTGTCTGTGGTGTTGACCATTTAGTGTGATGTGCTATAATTTATTGTAGTAAGAGATCTATCAAATCAAGTGATGAAGCTCCACAAGCTAAGTCTGCCAAGCAGAGCAGCCCACTAACCGCTGGGTATGTATGTTTCTCTGGGCTTGTCATAACAGTGAAATTATAGTTACAGTGTTAAATATGTACTAAACCTTTGTTTGTATTCTGCGTTGTGACCAAGTGGTCATCCCATACTAGTCAGTAACACTGTGGGGCCAGGAAAATACTGTCAATGTTATATTGATGTTTTCTGTTAATAGGACTGGGGATGTCAGATCAATTTTACAAACCCCATCCATAAGACGGAAGTCACCAAGAGGCCATTATAATAACCCAGCGCCTACAGCTACTCCGCATTCTATACTGAAGATAAGGAAACCTCATATTAAACCGTCACCCAGTAATATAGCACAGAGTCCAAATCTCAGATTCAATCTCTCCGCTAGTGGTTAGTGAATGCTTCTCATGGAACCAGACTTTTGAGCGATTCCATGGGACTACTGATCCAAATTATATATGTCTTTCAGTATTATTTTTTGTCAAACACTGTGCCTCCATTTTTGAGCTCGAGCTTAGCGCTGCATATGTTCCTATGAGCTGAGATCGAGCTGCAACATCAAAAGTATCTGCCACTATGGATCTGAAGCTTTGGGACAGGAGGCGTCTCCATGGCTGGCACAACTCCACAATTTGCTCAGGTCGATCCAAGGAAACACAGTGGTAGACTGAACACCAAGTGCCAACATACAGACAAAGTTTGCCAGTTCTAACTGCCTTTGTTGCTTTCTATGTTACATGACAAGATTTGGCTTGGTAAAAGAGAGCAAACAAAAAATATACCAAGTGTCTCAAACTTTTTACATAAACAATGTTGCTGTTTCTACGCAAAATTTGATATTTTGTCTCTGAAAAAGACAACCTGCAATGGATTGTTATGATCATTATAAAATTGAATGTGGTGCATCATAATTGTAGAGAAATTGGTGGATTCGTTTGGAGCATCAGCATCGAGATCAGTTAGTAGAGTAAAGTTTAGTGAAGTACAACATCAGCTCAGTGACTCCTCTCTCATCACTTCTCCTCCTGGTCAGATAGCTGCCTCAGCTGCCGCCGACGAAGATGAGGATTCTATCCCCGCATCTCCTCCTAAAGTTATCTTATTTGACGATGAGGAGATGACCGAGCTCCATCCTCCCACTACACAGTATGTGTATGTATGCCATCTCACTGTTTGTGAACTGCTGATGCCACCATTCTTCCTGTGCCAACTTTCAAGTGACATCTGATCATATTATTATGAGCCTTAGCTGGTAAATATGGTATAGGACTCCTGGATCACCCAGATCACATGTTTATGTAAATGTTTATATCTACTTGCAGAGACGCAGTCGACGCATATGCAGCTGATCCAAGATATGATGAAGAAGTTTCGGATAGCAGTGACATAGAGTTTAATTTTGATGCCCCCCTACAGAGAGTTTTCACTGCAGGGCGGTCAAATAGCTCAAAACTCAATACATCAGGTATTTGGTGGTACACTTGCAGGGAACTATACACATGTTATGTTATCAAGCTCCAGACGACTGACAGTTAATACACACTCAATTTATATTTTATTGTGATTAAGAAGGTTGAAGTTTTTTTCAGTATTGTGTTCTACGTAATGATTATAGTGATAGTAATGTGGTCAAACACAGATCAAACACAGATCAAACAACATGGCAAACACAGATCTGACTTGTGTGGTTATCACAGTTCACAAAGCTGTTAAGATGATATTGAATTAGAGTTGAGACAGACCCTGTTATCTAAATTGCCTATGTATGACCCTCTTTGCTATTGTTATTGTTAGTTGATGCCGGCGGTACTAACACAGACCTCTGTGCTGATGAGACTGAAGAGGAGGACTCATTCGCCTCCGTCTCCAGTGAGCTATCTCCTCCTAAATCTACACAAGCAGTCAATACACCGGCAACAATCATCTGTCATCAAACAGAGGGAGATAACTTACTGAGAGTAACTGAGTCTCCTGATGAACCAACTTCTCATATACAGGTCACTACAATCTACATATACTCTACAGTCTACATTATAGTCTATATAATTTTTAGTCTACAGATAATCAAAAAATGAATTTACATACAATCTACAACCTGCCACCTGTTGTGTCCGCTGCATTTATCAGTATATAATACTGATTCAATTACTCTCTTTATAATAGTAACTGTTTCGTTTGGAAAGTAATTTCACTAAACAGGATAGATAACTAACTTTTTCGATACTGGTAGTTGATTACCTAAGGCTATGACTTTGGTGCTTAAAGGTCGCCTAGCAGGGTTCCATACAAGACAAATCAGCAACACCATGTCATGCGCGAGAGTCTTTTACATACATGTTTAAACTTTCATGGCATTTGAACAAATAGGGGCTCCTTGGCAGCTTTTCAAATACACCAATGTCTATCAGCCGCCTCAAAAACATGCCTCAGTTGATGAAGGCTTTTGATGATGCGTGTTGTTTCCTCATGACTATATATACCATTCATACTGAGTTCCTATTTGCTAATAACTAAACATAAGTCATGTGACCTTTGGGGTATAATGGCTGGTTAAAATCAGATATAATTTGATTATTTCATTATCCAGAATGTGTTGGTGAGTTTGAAATGAGAATACAGACATATATGTTGAGGATTAAATCGACTGATATATTAAAAATACCATAGTTTAGTGCAAAATTGAATTTTTAATTTGAGTTGATAAGCCATAATGTCACATGACTTATGCTTAGTTATTAGCCAATAGGAACTCAGTATGAATGTTATATACAATCATGAGGAAACAAAACGCATCATCAAAAGCCTTCATCAACTGAGGCATGTTTTTGAGGCGGTTGATAGACATTGATGTATTTGAGAAGCTGCCAAGGGGCACCTATTTATTCAAATGAAATGAAAATTAGACCAGGTATGTAAAAGACTCTCGCGCACGACATGGTGTTGCTGATTCGTCTTGTATGGAACCCTGCTAGGAGATTTCATGATGCTGCAATAATCATTAACCTTTGCGACTGTTTATTGGTATGCTAAAAAATTGGAGTGATGATTTTTACAGGTCGGTATGGATATGACTGCAGCAGTGCACAGTAACACTAGCTCTGAAGAGAGACATGCCAAGCAGACGAGGAATTGTCTATCTACAGCTATGAATATAACACTAGCTGCTACCTCTACCTCTACCTCCACTTATGAGAGAGAAGTGAGGCACACAGTGATCACAACACAACATCACAGCACTAATTCCATGGATATGACTCTAAAACCTCCGATCACATCATCCTCTGCTTCATCTCTCTCAGACAGATCTAACGGTTTGTTGTCTCTCATTATAGTAATACATCCTCCAGCACTACAAGTAGCTTTCCTCCATCTTTCTTGGGGATATACACTATGTTTCCATATGTCGATGTGACGTCAATTTTAGGACTAATAGATCTACATGTGCATAGCATTTAGGTGATCTTCCATTAGCATCGGTTCGCCGTTTCTTCATTCGAATTGGGGCACCAGTTGGAATTGAATCAGCTGTGTAGATGAATGAATAGTAACAAAGACGCTCATGCGGGAGTGCCCGGGTTCAGGTCCTTGCCGCGGAAGTTATTATTTGAAATTTTATCATCATGGAAATTGTGAGCATTCTTCATTTGATTCGGGAGCGGACGGCTCATCTAAAGCATGGTAACATAGTGAATGTTTGTCAAGTATAGTTCCGGCCACGTTTTGTTAAAATGACAGTCCTATTAGAAAAGTTCATATATTATCCCAGTAAATCGAATATTGAGAGTTCATAGGGCAAATAAAAATGTTAAAACAATGAAAATTGTAGAAAATAGCGTTTTAATTTTTTTTAATATTTTAGCAGGGATCATAGTGGTCAGGAGGAGGCAATAAAACACTATGATCCACCATGATCCCAATTTTCAGATTTTGCAGCAGTTTTACTGCAACTAGGTTCACAGGCTGTTTTATTTCATATGCCCTAATGACTTTTCAGCCTGGGATCTTTAAAACCATACCAAACATGGCCTAGTAGGACTGTCACTTTAACAAATGTATGCTATTCTTTAAATACGCACTCACATTATTTGTGTGTTGTGTATCATGCAAGGATCTAAAATATGAAAGCTTAAATTAGTAGAAATGTTCCAATTCTATACTCTTTAGATGGAGTGGACGACATGTTTACACCTGAAAGACCAGTAACACAAACAGCCTCTATCACAAAGCATTCCCCGCAAAAAGAGTCGCCCAGATCTGTTAAACAAACAAGTGACAGCCCTCCTAATAGAACAGTCTCAACTCCATCACCTCGTAAGACCCCTCTGATAACACCTCCGAAGGCCTCTCCACATAAGACATCACTCTCTCCTCCAAAGGCGATGTCTCTGAGCTCATTATCACCGGCAGAGTCTCTCAAATCTCTGTCTAACTTGGATGAGGAAGCTCAGCTCTCTGGTCTACAACTGAGACAAGTCAGAGAGGCTGAGATGAACAATAAACAGGGTGAGCAGTCCCAGTACACCAACCAATGTTTTTTGTCTTATCTTGAATGAAAGTGTTTCTCCCAATTGCTAATTCCTAATAGTCTCTTCATTGCTATGGTTCAAAAGAAGCAGCTCTTAGTGATGATTTATATTATCATAAGATCATAATGTCTTTTCTTATCTATCAAGCTTCTAATTTTGAATATCACACAACATTGAAACTTTGCAAGAACTGTTACATGTTTTGCAGAATTTGCGTTTTCACCGGTCACCATTGCTGCTGGATCGTTGCTTGCTCCCCTCACTCAAACCTCTGGGGAAAAGTTCATCTTTACACAACCTACAGATGCTGAAAGGAAGGCCACTAAATTTGCCTTTACGTCCCCACACACTCTAGAGAAGAGCAAATCATCAGCGGAACCATCTAAACCTCCTAAGCCATGCATCATGAAGTCACATAACACAACTCCGTCATCTACTACCGCTTCAACAGCCACTGGAGGACAACGTAAGTAGGCCGTCCTATTATGTACTTCCGGCCAAACTCCCCGCTCAACTCACTACAAGACTGCCTACCCGACCACCTACACCACTCCCCACCCGACCAACTACACCACTCCCCACCCGACCACTTACACCACTCCCTACCCGACCACCTACACCACTCCCCACCCGACCAACTACACCACTCCCCACCCGACCAACTACACCACTCCCCACCCGACCACTTACACCACTCCCTACCCGAGCTATCCGACTCCCTACCCGACCGCCTACACCACTCCCTACCCGACCGCCTACACCACTCCCTACACAACCACCTACACCACTCCCTACCCGACCACCTACACCACTCTCTACCCGACCACCTACACCACTCCTTACCCGACCGCCTACACCACTCCCTACCCGACCGACCGCCTACACCACTCCCTACCCGACCGACCGCCCACACCACTCCCTACCTGACCGCCTACACCATTCCCCACCCAACTCCCTACCCGACCACCTACACCACTCCCTACCTGACCGCCTACACCATTCCCCACCCGACTCCCTACCCGACCACCTACATCACTCCCTACCCGACCGCCAACGCCACTCCCTACCTGACCGCCTACACCATTCCCCACCCGACTCCCTACCCGAGCACCTACACCACTCCCTACCCGATGGCCTACCCGACTCCTTGCCTGACACCCTGTATGACTCTCTCAACAGTGCTCTATACTATCAGCAGTAGTTAGAGCCATACATCAATTTTTCACCATGTGGTAGATTTATTTTTATAATTGATTCATCGTTTTTTTTAATATTCTTATTGGCAATCTATTTCATTCCAGTAGCGAAATGTTTTCGGAATAGTGCAAAAAAAGAGAAAAAAAAAAGAAGAAAGCTTGAGTATGAATATAAGTCACAATGGAAATAGATTATTTGCATAGCTACGAGAGATATAATATCTTTGGGAAGAAAAAATCCCAAAAAATGTAATGATATTTATTATAGTATTGGGCAGAGGCAAAACTTGTTGCAGAGATAAAAAGATAATGTTATAATTGAAACAAACGATATTTGAATACTCCAGATGAGCGTATTAACAATGGTAGATTATTAAAAGATGAAGCAATTGCAATGTTTAGTTTAGAATTAGGAGGTAAAATGAGAAAATTATCGTGCTTTGGGTATCTATGATTTACATTTTACATAATTTACATTTACTTAAATCTTTGATTTTTTTATTACAGAGCTTGTGGATTTTTATTTCTCACCTGCCGCCCCTGCTGCTGACCCTGGTGAGCAGCATATGTCCAATCAACAAGCAGCCTTCTCATTTACTCCTCCGGAGCCTGCAGTCGCTACACAAAGATCAACATCCAACAGAATGAGCAATAAACCGGCCCGTCCAATCAAAATAACTCTACCTACTTCAAAAAGTAAGTAACTACAACGTGCTCATTTATTACATGTATCAGAGATGATGATCTGACTGTTGACATTTGATAGGATAGAACTGGGCTAGTGACCTAAAATTTAATTGTGAGAAACCTTGGCCACTCTATAACCTGCTCATCAACGTCTTAGATAATGTGCTCAGATTGATCTTATGTTATCGTCCTCTAACCTCATCTCAAATTCTAGGTTGATTATGAATTTGTCTGCTTGCTGAGTAAGAACTGTTTTGGTGAAGCCAGAGAAAGTGAGATGTTTGTTAGGTGTTTTCCTCCCTATGTCTTCTCTTTTGCTTTGACAATTCTATTTTTCATTTTCTAACTGATTTAGATAAGTCGACTGAAAGAGTCAAACCTGCACAGTCTGGATCTAATGAGGAGGATTTACCATCCGGAATGAGCACCAGGAGCAGTAAACCTATTAGACCTTTCAAGATTACATTACCTGATACATATGTTACAAGGTTATTATACCTTCACTTCACTCCATCCTGATCCTCTACAGTCTACATTGTTACATGCCACTGCTGAGGTTCACGTATAAAGAGGAGCTCGATCTGTAGTCAATTCCAAAGCTAAGCATTTAGTACTTTGGCAAGAAATTCAACTTATTTAGAAAATTGGCCAGAGATGATCCGAGTTTTTCAAGCTTATTTCAAAGTTGATAATGTACCTTGCATAATGTTGTAGAATAAGCAGATGATTGCAAATAGCGCTGTCATATGCTTGAATAAGGGAAAGTGAGCAAACCCTGATTATATGATTTCAAAACCTGTAAAATTTGAAAGAGCGTGTCATAGTTGATGTACAAGTTTTCATGTGTTTGCTATAAATAACAGTCAAGAAACAGTCGACAGTTGCATTCAACCCATCAATCACCAGTATATAGCTCAACATTCCGCTACTGGAATGAAATAGACTGCCAATAAAGGTGTTAAAAAACGAAAAAACTGCTTTTCGGATATTGCAGGCAATGGAAAACTGGCTTTGGATATTTGTATCCAAAATTCCTGTTATTGCGCCTTGGTATTGAGTCAATTGTTGCAAAACAAAGCTTACTTTTGCTGAGTATGCTAAACAGCAAAGGACAGGCAGAGTCAATACAAAGGCACCATAAAAAATCAGATCTATGAATATCCAAAACCAGTTTTTCGTGTAGCAGCAAAAATCGAAAAGTTGGTTTCGCTTTGATTATAGGCATATTCAGGTGATATGCGTGCTTTTTCCAACCGTTTTCATCTGTTTCTCGTCTATTTGTATTAGCAGACCGATGCAAACTCGTACATCCCCTAATTCTGACATGCTCTTTCATATTTTGCAAGTATTGCATATCACTTCTCTTTTATATTTCCCTTTTGCTGGTAGGGTTTTTGACAATAAGTTGTGTAACAGTACGCCTTGTACATAATCACCATTGCTCACAAAACTCTTCCAGAAACAATTATAAATTCCTATCCGGAAAAAATTTTCTTAATGGAAAGATAGAAGATAGAAAGGGGCTGCCACCATGTTAGTTATATTAAACCCGTATTATTTTTAATTTACAAATAGCCTACACTAAAATTTCTTTTTCAGGATTACCACAAAACAGAAGACATCCAAGTCATCTCAATCATCAGAATTAGTTATAAAGGAGCAAAAAGAGTGAGTGTTTTTTTACTTTGAGCGGCCAATAAGTAAAAAAAACAATAATAATATTATAATAATAATATTGATGAATGTTTGTTGAATGATAAAAATTTTACAAGTAATGCTTATCTCAAAAGAATCACATGGAATATTTGACTATTACAGAAATGCACCTGATGCTGTGGAGCTTTCTAAGCCTACAGTCTGTACTACTTCGTCTACAGTGGAGCCCACAACTTCTGCAGTAGAGCCCACAATATCTACAGTAGAGTCCACAACTTCTACAGTGAAGCCCACAAGTTCTACAGTAAAGCCCACAACATCTACAGTAGAGCCCACAACACCTACAATAGAGTCCACAGCAACTACCGAGCAGACCGTGAGAAGAAGCCGACGTAACAGAAAGCCTTCAGACTCAACTGCTGACGGTTTAAATGACTCGATACTGGCAGGTAATGTACCCACTACACGAGGTCAACGTACAATTCGCAGCAAGTTGGAGCAACAGTCTGCTGAAGTGGCAACTAAAGCACCTTCTACACCAACACGGCGAGGCAGACCCAGGAAAACATCTCAGAGTAGTCAGTCCGAAGCTGGAGATGTACCGGTGGTGATAAGTCAACCCAATGAATTACATGCTATCTCAGAAGATATATCTGAAGTGCCCTCTGAATCCACACGAAGAGGTAGACCCAGAAAGACCTCGGGGAGTAGTCAGTCTGAGGCTGGAGAGGTACATCGTAGCTCTTCAGTAGGTCGAACTGAAGAACTACACGTTATCTCAGAACAATTTTCTGAAGCCAAACAGCAAAATCCTACCACTATTCAAGCTCTCCGAACCAGAAGAATGTCAACAAGCTCTAATCCCCCTGCAGCTGTTGGTGACTCTGAGCCTGTCACACCTCGCCGCAGCACTCGAGCTAAAGCCCCCTCTCTGCTATCTGGCCCAGCAGATGCGGAGCTTGAATTACCAACTACTCCAACACGCAAAGGAAGGTCGAGGAAAAATTCTCAGTCGACAACTAAGCAGTCTGCTAGCAAAGCGAGAGGAAACAATACAGACACGACAACTGTCAGCTCATCAGGTAAGAACGCCCCCCTGTATCTGCCCCCTGTGTCTGGCCCCTGTGTCTGGCCCCTGTGTCTGCCCCCTGTGTCAGTCCCCTGTGTCTGCCCCCTGTGTCTGTCATATGTGTCTGGCCCCTGTGTCTGCCCCCTGTGTCTGTCATATGTGTCTGGCCCCTGTGTCTGCCCCCTGTGTCTGCCCCCTGTATCTGCCCCCTGTGCCTGTCATCTGTGTCAGTCATCTGTGTCAGTCCTCAAGTGCTTGTATTACCGTATATGGGCATAACCTAATAATGACCCATTAACTAGTACATTTACAAAATAGACTGTCACTATGTGACTTTGCACTTGTCACCCTCAATGAGATTGTTCGGTTCTCGCACTGTCTTTACCTTATCTATCCGTTACACGAAGTTTTCCTTTTCTATTTAGAGATTGTTGGTGATGTCATTCAATGTAAAAGTGTTGAACCTAAAAAATTGGCCGGACGGCGGCGTACCAGACTTCGATCTGCTGATAAGCAGCATACAGGTTCTACATTGGTGGAGCTTAGGCTTGAGACAACCGGAACTGACATTTCACCTTCTAAACAGGTTAGCATTATAATCCACCAAAGCAGTATCATCGTCATTTATTCTTCATTTCAATTTAATATCTATCCATGGTAAGTGTTGCTGTAATTTACGTAGAGTGTGTGCAGAGTGTTGAAACCTCACATTATGCCTAAGGCCAAAGCTTGTGAGGCTGAAAAGGATGATTAATTTAAGATGGAATGGCTCATGTCTTGTCTGATGCAGATCTACGAATTTTGAAACCTCATGAGCTATGACATTTTTCAACCATCTAGTATCGGATCAGCATATCTTTGTTTGCTATTTTCAGTCACCTACTAAACTATCTATGAGAATAACATCACCAAAGAAATCACAAAGTGCACGTAAAGCTGATGAGACGTAAGTTTTAATTGCTAGGATGATACCATTAGTCCATTGTCGTTTCTTCCATTACTCCTATGCCACATATGCTCGAAACAATACATCAGAATACATCAGACTCATTTGCCATCAATTCACTTTCTGTAATTGATTTAATTTTGTTGTTGTTGTTTTGTACTTTTTCACTGATTATCGGATCCCAACATTTGCATTTGTTTGATACAGTAAAATCAGATCTGTTACAAGATCAACAAGGACATCTGTGAAGAAGCCTCAGCTTTCACCCATCATCTCTCCTCCAGATGGCAATACGCCCGCCGCATCAAGAGGACCAACAACAAGGGCTCGCAGAAAGCTCCAATAACCACAGCTCTCTAACTGCAGCTGTCAGATACCGGAACAAGATCAGTTACTGCTTGTTGCACGCACAAGTTCAAGTTGCCTCCTGTCAATTATATACTAATCATGACTCAAAAATTGTAGTTTTCAATAAATGTTGTGTTGATAAATATCAACATGCCGGATAACAGAACCTCAAATTTAAAATCAATTACTACTCATAAATGCAGCTAAGATTCAGTCAGCGTACGAGGGAAGCTCCGTTTTCTTGCTTAACCTTTTATTGTTTGGTCAGGTGTAAAAACTGTCTGTAAATAATAAACCTACTCACAATGTACTGACTTGATACTCTCACGTATTTAAAAAATAATAATTGCGAATTGTCAACAATACATTAGCTTTTATTGAGATTCGGCATCATTTTCACAGATTTTAACCTTGATAGCCTGGAGGTGGAAGTTGATGGTACCACATCTTTAGATTTCTTTCTTTGACTGTCATCAGGCGTTTTGCCTCTAAGCTGTCTCGATGTTTTCCTGAAACATTTTATAATCAAAGGATAAGATATACAGTTTGATAAGTGTTGGTTTGATGCGGGTAGAATCTCAATATTTTTGAAAGGTTAATGCAATATAGAATGGAATGTGCAGGGTGGGGGCATACAAATTTCATTGAAATACAGATGGTGGCATTATGTTTATCAAAAGAAGATCAGATTCACAGCTAATAAATGCTGGAACTTTTTATGCCCCCAACTGCTTCCAATACTGTGTAAGCCCCCACCTGGTGCCAGAATATCTCTTTGTCTCTCCTAACTTGCCACCAGCAGTGCTTGTACTTTGCCATGAGCTTCGCCTGTGCATTTTGGATTGCATTGAATTTTTCCTCAGTGAGGAAGATCTTGGTCGCCCTGCAGTGACCGTCAGACTGTTTTCTGAAGCAACAGCCAGATGTATGGCTGAGTCACCTGACAATGATGTGACAGACTTAGAGCTGTCATCATTATCAGTTACAGAGGTATTACTTGTATTATTAGGCCTAGCTGATACAACTACTAGAAGCGGAGGGCAGATCTGTTGCCTAGATTCTGTCATGTGGTCTACACTAACACCTGGAGCATCTGTGTCATCGGCTTTACTCACATCAGATATCTCTGTTTTATCTGTATCAGGCATATTGTCTTCTGTGTTTTCTGGTCTCTCAAGTGTCGAGTTGAAGTTAATTTGACTGGTATCTGGCTCTGTCGCATCCTTCACTGTGGATGACTCTGGTATGGAATCCTCTGACGGAGTTACTGGTTCTGCTTTGGATTCCTCAATTTCGGCAGTTATCTCACTAGGTTCGGAGACAGCTATTTGTGGAGCTGTCAATATTATATCTCTTCCATCATCCCTCAACTCCTCTCTCCCTTTCTCTGTCTCCTCTTCAGTCTTCTCTTGCCGTTGCTCCTGTGGTTGTTGAGTTGGTGTGGCTCCTCCCATCCTCGGGTCTGATTTGTCTGTGTTTTGCTCCACATCCTCTTTAAATGATGCATCTGAAGTAAAAACTGTTTTTTTCTTCTCCTTTGATTTGTTCTTCTTTGGTATGGGTTGCTGACTGTTGGAGAAAGTACCACCGTTAGCAAAAAATTTGACAAATTCTTTTCAAAAAATAGCAAAGTAAACATGAAGAGTAAAATTTCTGGTGTTTCTATGGCAGTAATATTGATTGTGTATACTATTAATGGCGGCATGGTATGGTAGTACTTACTCCTGTAGTAGGAGATATGTGTGCTGTGGCTGATCACTGTACACTGTCGCCTCTGAGCTGCAATATGAAGCGATCACTGTCAAGAAATTGCCCTGATCTAGACCAAGTTTGGTCCATTTGCCTGCATTCAGAGTTGCTCCCTCCCATTGGTCACGCCGCAGGCGTGACCAGTGGGAGGGAGCAACTCTGAATGCAGGCAATTGGATTGAACTTGTTCTAGCCCTGATCCAACATCTTGCCTAATATAAACCTAACCCTCTTAACAAAAGTAACAAACCAGTTTGCTCACCTCAATGAATTTGGTAAAGAGCTCATCTTATATTTACTCATCTAAGGTTTGTTTGTGAAAAGAATCTGGTACCCGGCCATAATGCCATGGTCAAAATGCCATCGGAACAAAATGCCAGTGACATAATGCCATTGCCATAATGCCATGACCATAATGCCATATGTGATAACACCACTGAACACTATACCAATGCCAAAATACCAGTTGTACAAAACGCCAGTTGTGTCAAAATACCAGTGGACATAAAGCCAGATGTGTCAAATTACCAGTGGACATAAAGCCAGATGTGTCAAATTACCAGTGGACATAAAGCCAGATTGGACATGGTGTAGGAAAATGAGTTCATAAGCATGAAATACAATCATTTTCAGCGTCAAGACACGGAAAAATTGACAAATGTGACTTAACCTACACAAACATCTCATTGCTTGTTATTGGTTTCAATAAATTAAAGTTTGTTTGATCAAGCCTTGTATTCATGGTTTGTTATCATATATATGAAATATTTTGAATCGAGTATGATTTTAATAAAAGTTTCAAAATTCTGTATTCAAAAAGCATTTGTAATGTCATGATTTTT
Source organism: Membranipora membranacea (assembly GCA_914767715.1). Classification (NCBI taxonomy): domain Eukaryota; kingdom Metazoa; phylum Bryozoa; class Gymnolaemata; order Cheilostomatida; family Membraniporidae; genus Membranipora; species Membranipora membranacea. The sequence continues at coordinate 13,314,668 of OU612074.1, forward strand.
AGATTTACAAAATTATTAGAAATGTGGTCTAAATCCCTTGATGACACGCAGAGCATTTTTTTGTAGAGTTGTATCTGGCTATCACATGCGTCGCCCCAGAACTTTAATTCTAATGCTGGACCGAGTGCTTGTATCATCATCAGGGTTAAATTTAATTCCTTTTTCAGGCTTCTTGAGTGTTCATGGAAAGTTATGTTGTTCCTTTTTCTTCTAAAATAGTTCCTGAATATGAGCTTTTAAACTTCTGATTAAAAATTTTGTTTTGGGTTTCAAAAAGGTTTCTCATAGTTTATCACAAGACAGTTGGTGATACACCATTCATTTAACAGAGGTTAATTTTTCTTCGTAATTTCAGGTTCAGTACTAAAAATATTAGTATTGTCAGCAAAAATATACAACTTAGATAAGGTGAAGCATTTAAAAGGTCAATATTTTAAATTATAGTGCTGGCCCGAGAACCGAACCCTGGGGAGCATCGATCATGACAGGCAGTAAAACCTACTTAATTCATTTACCAAGACAAGTTGATTTCTATTTAAAAGATAACTTTCCAACAGTCGATATGAGGGGGAAGAATATCTGAAAAATATCTGTTTACTTATAAGAATGCCATGATTTATTGTATCAAAAGCTTTTGAAAGATTTAAAAACAAGCCCTGGGTGATACTTCTATCATTAAAATGGTTGTAAAGTTGTTCCATTATAATATTGATTGTGTCATTTGTACTGCGCGTCCATCTCATGCCAAATTTATAGGTGTTTGGCAGTTGTCACTTTTAGGTTTTTTCTAGATAATCATCATATTCTCGCATCGCATGTTTTATGATAAACTTTTAATTATTTTATTTATTTCATCAACTAAAGTTTTCGATTTTAGTATTTTATCACATGTACAATACTTGGAAATCAATATTTCTGAACAATGATTTCTAAACGTTTTATAAACAAACTTCATTATTATTATTATTGAAGCTTTAATTACCAATGAATATAAGTTGTGACGCAAGGGACTAAAAATTAGAAGTATCACATTTGAAAAGAATAATTCTGCAGAAAATGTGTTTTTGCGGAGTTAACACTACCAATGAGCACAAGCAGGCTCAATCCCATCATAAAAAACATGTTTGAATAGTTTCTGTTCTCCACTCGAAATCAAATGTGAATCCAAACAGAAAAAGTGGAGTGCTTGACCAAGGAGTTAGACAACTCCTTGGCATGACACTATTATAGTCACTCATTTTGTTATATTACTAAGTTAAATTTACACAAGTTTTGTTAGTTTTCAGTCCCGCGGGTAACAAAATAATTTTACATTTGCCAATAATTCCAAATTTTGTGGCAAAGGTTCTGTAAAACAAGTTCTTTGCTGTGTATTACAGCTTAGATGCTTGTGCTATCTGAATGATTATTGTCAGATTTTCCATAGTAAATTGAGCGTAATTTTCCCCTGTGCATTTCAAGCGGTTTCAAGTTCCGTTTCATATCTATTTAAGAAAAACAAAAACTCTGCCTAGTAACACAACATTTTGACGAAATGGTTCTGAAATTGGCTTTCATACCTTTGAGTAGGTATACAAATTTTGAGATTTAAAAAACTTATCCATATCCTCATTATCATACATTAAATTTACAATATGAAATTTGTCACAAACCCCTATAAAATGACTTTGCTGAATACTATGGCCATGGCCTAACCGTGAAAGTTCATTTTGGGTGAACAGATTTTTTCTTTTTGTATAGTCTCATCAAGTCATTAGTAGCACGAGTCTCTAGGGCAGCGATGAGTCAAGACTTAGCTTTAAAAAAAAGTTGGTAGTAATCCAGAGTAATTGTCATATTATTCTAAAGAATAGTTGGGAAATATTTGTTACAAGTCACTATAGCTCTCAGTTTGTGGACCCCAACAAACCCCAGATAACATCGAAATTGAACGAAGAAACTTTATGACTTGCAGCTGAGCCAACTCCTACTCTCAACGAGCAACTCGCAGCTGTAATACAACTAAAAAAAATACAGTGTGGCTTGATCTCCTTTGGTGACATATATTGGCATTATGGCAATGGTATTTTGGGATATGGTATGTTGTCCCAAATGGTATTATGTCCAATCTGACTTCATATCCACTGGTATTTTGACACTGCTGGCGTTTTGTACAACTGGTATTTTGGCATTGGTATAGTGCTCAGTGGTGTTATCACCTATGGCATTATAGCCATGGGATTATAGCAATGGCATTATGTCACTGGCATTTTGTCCCAATGGCATATTGATCATGGCATTTTGACAGGGAATCAAAGAATCTGTATCTTCATGGATGCAATGGTACATCTTAATTCACTTGGTAGTGAAAAGCAATCATGCTAACAAACTCTGCCCACCTACTTAATGAACATAATAAGTGGCGGTAGTAGTAGGTTCAACTACTTCTGGGACCTCAAACTATCCCTCGCTGAGAACCCTTAGATACATTTATTCCTTGGTACCTTGTGGTGAAAGATAAAAGTCCAACTTACTCTCTGAATATGTTAGTGTAAGGATTCGTTAAATGTTCAGCATGAGCTGTAGCCGAGTTGTTCAATACTTGAGTGCCTTCAGGGTCCCTAAAACACAAAGCATTGATCGATACATTTTTGTCATCAATAGTTCTATGGTTATGATAAGCTTGTTGACTGGATATCCTGTTGTTGTTGGGGCTGTGAAAAAAAAATGTTGGCAAAATAAAATATTGTTCTAATTTTATAACCATGCATATTGTCTAGCAATATTCTACAGTAAAGCCTAGGAGTCTACAGTAAAGCCTGTCTGTCCTAATCGTTTATTATCATTCATATATGCACAACAATGGAATCTAGCTCACATCACACTGAGAAGGTGGACACTGTCTACCATCTTGTTATGATGTGAGCTAGACTGGTCCTGACCGAGATCAAGTTTGTTCTAGTTTGCATGAATTCGGAAATCCTCCCCCTCGATCCGGCCTCTACTGATAGGCCGCATGCAATAGTGTTCGCCAGTCAGATATATTTCATTGCAGGTGATTTTTTTTATTTGAGCAACACCGACCTTCTCATTGATAGAATCGCTTGGACTTCTGCATCCTGTTCTAGTAGTTTTGATAAATGTGCTGCTCCTTGTTGGTTGAAACTATGTCTGATTTCATCATAAAATTTGTGAGGATATTCACAAACTGCAATTACATCTTTGAAGGAGGTCATCCCTGTGATCTGTGAATCTGTGATACAATTAATATATCATTATCAGTTCATCACTTGAATGTAATGGGAGATAAGGTAACGCAAAAAAAAAGCAGCAGCCGCATTCCAATAACAACATTTTAATAATAAGTACTCACTGTTTGGTCATGATGTAATATATATACCAGATCATAAACAGTGTAAAATATATAAAATGTTGAATATATTAAATCAGATCCCTGCTGATAAACAAGTATAGTGAAGTATAATTTTAGGCCAGGGCGTCTCTAACTTTTTAGTCTCTTTTTGGCGTCTGGCTGCTTTGAGTTTTGATCAAAAGCACGATTGATGAAGTTTGTTTTGGGTCAAGGCGTTTCTAAGTTTTTGCTTCATCTGCTTAATCTACAGATGGTCACCAGCTGTTATAAAAGCATAAAAGGGATCAGAGGCATGTCAGTTTGCTTGGAACTTAGACTTAAATGCAAACTGTACTGTTTTGAGGAGCATTTCTGTAACATCTCTATCACCCACATGCAACGTTGGTTTAACAAATAAAAAATTAGTAGAAATTAAACACAGTAGAAATTCTTCTGCCCTGTCCTCATGAAAAGAACCTGGGTGATGTACTGATATTATTGTACAATGAATTAAAAGCCTCCTGAGATTCAAACTAATCCTATTGGATCAAGGTCATTATGGAGAATAAGGATACAATTATTATATAAGACATGCTTATGACTTACTGTGGCTCAGGTAAAACTTTCCAGCATCAAATATGAGCTGAGCCAGATCATTACTAGCAATATTTTCAGTTTGCCTTTCCACTGAGCCTTGATCCCCTGTAGTGTTACACTGCTGAATATCTAAATCATTGCAGTGAGTTAGCATAGACCTCGGCTGATATTCATACTGCATTGTGTAGTGGTTCCATTGATAATATGGATCTACAGGTGGTGTTGTAGTCGGTGGGTATATCGGTAGGACATTCACTGGGGGCTGCCCCATCATTGCCATATGATAGTTTGGATCCCATATCGGAACTGTATGAATTAGAAGACAAAGTATCAATCAGCACAATGACAAAATATAATTGGTATAGAACACTTTAGAGACTTTTTTCATATACTTTCTGCAAAGATCTGTAAAGCCGGACAAAAAATCTTAGTTTTTCCGTTGCATCTATTAAAAAAGTGGTTTGCCATTGCAATCCACTAAAAAATGTGTCATCGGTGTCATTTAGGATTGTCATGTAATTACAGCTGCGAATGATGTGTCTCTTATTTGATTTGACAAGGTGGCTGTCATCGAGCATCAGCTTGAGTGGCAGCAGGGAGTGACCATTACCCCCCTTGGTTTAATTAAGATGGCATGAAAGCTGTTGTGGGAGAAATAATGTGAAAGTGCACAGATGAGAATTGGGCACTATTAGATAACCAGTATCATTCCAGCAGGATAGAGAAATTCATGCAATATGTCCTATGGATATTTGTATGCTCTAAAGTTTCCATTAAAGAAAGGACTTGCTGTATATGTGAAAGCAGACTCTGCTCAGTAATTGGTTGAAACAGAGGATTGCAAAATTGAAATTTTAAATTGCAAATCCAGCAATGTACTCTATGAAGTACATAAACAACTTTCGTTAAGTATGTAAATTATATAGGATTTCGCTTGCAGCAGTTCTGCAATGACCTGACCACTTCCGAGATCATGGCTCACAAGTATTTAAAAATCTCCAAAGGTGATTAATGTTATATCACCGTCTAATTATTACATACACTGCCTCTTGGCACTGACTATGAATTGATTGAGTTCTGGCTCCCTGCTATTATTGTCTTAGGACAATTGCTACAGGTTTGTTGAATTTCTGAGGTTGGTATTGCAGAGCCTTTTGACTGCCGAGCTTTTTATAATACGGAATTAAAAACTCGTTGCAGAATGCAATTCATACCATTGGATTTGTAAATATGAAGTCAGATTTTGTGCAACATAAAGAGCTGTTCTCCCAGTAGAAATTGGGTGTCAATTCCATCACATTTATGTGAAGAACAAGAAAACATTAGCTCTTTGTCATGAGCGAATCCTAGAGGAGTATCTATTATCTACAGTTCAGTTCAGTTCAGCTAGTTTGGGGGTGACTTAGTTTTAGCTAGCACTTAATTTTGGCTTGCAGGTGGGAGTCTATGCAAAGTGGGTGTGTAAATGTTGGCTAGCCTTAAAGTTAGTAAGCAAACACCAAAGGCAAAGGTATATTTGATATAAAAATCATAAGAATCGAATGGGTAAGACTAACACATACTAAGTGGCTGCTCCATGGAATATGGCTGACAGGGCTGACATGGTGGAGATGTAGATGTGTCTTTCATCAATGCCACATTAGTCATGTCGATTGGATCAACGCCCACAGACAATGTCTGCTTGTTCTTCCCATTGCTATTAAGATAGAGAGAGAGAGAGAGGGTTCCAGTTCATACTTTCATTACTCGCGTTAATAGAATAAACCAAAGGGAAGACTATGTTCTATTAATATAATACATTAATATGTCTACAGTGTTCGGGCGTTAATTTGGGGCTATCGATACGAGATAAGAGCGTGCCCTAGTCTTAGACTCACTTACCTTTTAATCCACTTGCTCACAGATTCACCTATTTCTTCATGTTTCAGCGAAAGAAGGGTTATTCCTGCACCCAATCCAATCAAACTTACCGTAGTAAAAAGATTACTCATATCTAAAACAAAACAGCGTTAATTATGGTGACATAAGAAGAGCTACTTTTATGCGTAAAAAATGTGGGTTTATCCTAAACTAAAACAATAAATGAGTAAAGGGTCTGTAATTAATTATTTATATCGTTTTTCTGTTGTAATGATATTCAAGACTTAGTTTGAGGCTGCTATTTTGTATCACATCTTATTCTCAATTTATTTTATATTATCATGTGAGCGATTTCCAGCATTAGAATCCAAATATTGAGGAAGTTATGGCCTCTCAAACTTCCAGGGTGATCACCTTCAATTGGCATTGGGACGTCACAACTGTCTTACTTATTATGAGCTATTACACTAATAATCACGCAGATAAGATGATATCAAAATTCCGACCCGGATGGGACTCGAACCTGGGTCTTGCATACCTGCCGGCAATGATGCTACCAACGCAACACTAGGTACTGCTCTGTGAGCCTGAAGACAATATAGCTTAGCGTTAGCGGCGTTGCCTGCATGGCCGTTTGGACCTGGGTCTGAGACCCTCTACATCCCTGTACATTTTGATCATCATCCTATTTATTAGTATATCATAATAAGTATGACGGTTGTGACTTCACACTGGGGTTGCCCGCTGATTCTTACTGCCGATGGACTGCCGTCACCTTGGAAGTTTGAGAGGCCATAACTTCCTCAATATTTGGATTCTAAAGTTGGAAATCGCTCCATGATAGAATAAAATATGGTGAGTAAGATGTGATACAAAATAGCAGCCTCAAACTAATTCTTTAAGCAAGACTGAAGAGACAACTCATCTACCATTCAGTTATTTATTAATAAGTCACTGAGAAAAAGAGGTAGCTATCAGGCTATGAGCCACACATTGGCATCAGAAGATCTGATGCTGTAAGCAGACCTGGGTCCAAGTCATGGTAAGTCAAGTCATCTTCAAGTCAAGTCAAAATCACGACTTGACTTGACTTGAATTGATGTCGAAAACAAATAGACCACACTTGACTTGACTTAACGAAAAATTGACTTTGACTTGACTTGGGAGTTGTCCTGACTTTGGTCAAGTCAACATAAGTCAATGTGTGAAATTTTATAACATAATGTAGAAAGAGATATAGGAAGGATAATCATAACTGAGAACCCCAACTCTGAAACCCCAACTCTGAAACCCCAACTCTGAAACCCCAACTCCGAAACAGAAAACCCAACTTCTCAGCTACGGGTAAGTAGTCAGAGTTCCTGCCTTACATATTAGTTGTCTTCTCTTGTTGTCTTGTAATCAGTAAAATGAAAAATGTATCCCATGATGCAATATTAATATAGTCTGATCATATAGTGCAGGTTTATTCAGAAGACTGCTTGTATCATCATCAACATCATCATCATCATCATCATCATCATCAGACAGAGATCCTTCTAGTCTAAGGATGTTTCACACTTTTTCTTTTTGTGCTTCTCACAACAGCAGAAGGCTGGACTTCTTTTTTTGAAATTCACTTCCAAGCAATTCCATAACATACACCACCCATCGTGAACTGAAATTAGTTTATGGATTGCGTACACACCCATACCTTCTTCCGTTTGTGGGGAGGGGAGCAAATCCCGATTAGTAGAGCAACTCCTGAGGACCTAACTAACTCCTCCACGATTTGGAGTCACCCGGGATTGAAATAAATTCCGAGTTGATTTTCACGGTTAATGAGTGTGACTTTGCCATGACTTGTAAGTCACCCATTTTTGACTTGACTTGACTTACAAAAATCATGACTTGACTTGACTTGATGGCGAAAAAAATAGACACCAATTGACTTGACTTGACTTGGTGTAAATGTGACTTGACTTGACTTAGCATCGACAATGACTTGACTTGACTTGCGATGACTTGGACCCAGGTCTGGCTGTAAACGGATTTTCATAGAACAGGTCACTCTCATATTTGATTTGGGATTATATAGGTATAAGAAAAATTGAGAGCCAACAGATACAAAATTGTTCAACCAGAACCCGGAGGCAATGATAAATAAATGCACTATGTGTAGATTCAATCAGCGCAGCTGGACCAAGCTCTTTGAGCAATCAATTGTTTGAGGATGTGTTGGCTCAGAAGATGAAGCTCAGTCCTACATATTCCAAGAGAGCCGCAATCAGGGAATGCAGCTGTACTACCTACGTCCTACAGGCACTATGCTACACATCTCTTGCGCTAATTGCTTCATTCAACTTGAGCATAAATGCGATATCTTCTATACCCCTAATAATCCGTATCCATATACATTTATGATGATTGTTAGTTCTATGTGAAGCAAGTCTTGTATGAAAGGTGAGGAGATTGTTGTGGTTGTCGGTGAGTAAACAGATTGTGGCTTTTAAGCCACAATCTGTTTATGTTTGTGTCATCCACATCCATGCATCTATTATCTTGTACTTACCCTACTTTTAAAGTAAGGCTGGATGATAATCAATAATCAATATTTACCTTTTAATAGTCTATGATGATGTCACATTTGCTTTGTTGGGCTTTTGCATCTGCTACATGCTCCTGAATCCTAAAAGTATTGCTTACTTTTCCTTTAGGACGTGTGCTTTACATTGAGTAAACTCAAGTTGACATAGCGCTTTGATTGTGTTACTGGACTCTCTCTTTTGTTTTATTCCAACAAAGATGAATCGACCTTATACATATATTATCTTCTTTCCAGTTCCTGTGGACACAGATGACACTTTGAAATGGTGCCTTTAGCTATGGACAAAAAACAAATCTAGATTTTGTAGTCCAATAATTTCCAAATGGGCGTGAGCGCGTGCGGGCTGCTTTTGCGGACGGCGCACCAGGTGCTACTCCGCGTTGCCATGCGGCATCCGCTACCGAAACCAGGGAAGCTATAATCAGAATGATTGAGGAATTAAGACTTTAAGACTAGAATTGAAATCTACTGGCAGCAGAAACCACCCGTGGAAAAACTATCGAATGAGGAAGACTATACATGCACAGCTACATCATTTGTACTTTTCTGTAATAAAGATCTGTTGATCTAAGGGTAGATAGAATATGCATTCTTGCTTTGCATGAGTTCTTCATTCAGAAGGCATCTTAATTTGAGACGTGTGGCTAAATAATATTTACGACAGCAGAAAAATTTGACTACTGGTCATATCCTATGTCACAAGTTATTATAGTTTTACATAAATCTTGATGCCCTCTGAAATTCTATTCATAATAATTGGCAAATATCACCAGTTGGACTAGTATTATAATCCCCTCAAGACCTCTGTTAATTTTGATTGATTGATTGATTGATTGATTGATTGATTGATTGATTGATTGATTGATTGATTGATTGATTGATCGATCGATTGATTGATTGATTTATTACATATCACAGACAATATTACATGTTGCGAAATTCGGTGTAAATACTGGCCTTAAAAGAAGACATGAACAAAAATGGAAAAAAGCTCTGTAGGATTGTTTAAAACAAAATATCATTTAAAGTATGTACAAGGTGGCGTAAAAAACTGTCTTTGCCCCATGCTCCTCTATATTTAACAGTTCGATATCTTCCGGAGGGGCATTGACTCAAAAATTCATTAATGAAATGTTCATCGTCTTCTATGTATCTGATGGCAAGTGTTTTAGTTAGTTTCTGAATGTGTAAGTCTGTGTCGTGATACTCAATACCAAGTTTAGAACAATCTTTAAAAATCTTTCTGATAGCCTTTTTATCACTGGCATAGATACAAGTAAAAATGATAGGTAAACAATAGGAGATGAGGGACATGATAAAGCTTTTGAATAACATGTTGGCTAGAGGTTTAGAGCTGAAATACACAAAATTCTTCACAATATACATTCTTCTAGCTGCTGTTGTAACCACTGATTGTACATGCTCAAGACAATACAATATTTGTTCCATTCAATACAAGAGTAGGGGTATGGGGTTTAACATGCTGGGTTGAATAAAAGTTGCTCAATCACTCATCACACGCTGGGTTGAATCCACTCATCACTCGGCTAGTAGCCGACGCAGCTCATTGTGATACAACTAACCAGCACTCACCGACAAAATTGTCCACAATTGAAGCCGTTCAATTACAACTGTTGTAATAACTGCTTCAAAAAGTTCTGTGTGCAATTCAGCGAAGAAAGAATGGTAGATACTGCCATCACCAAATGGTCACCAAACATATTTGGACAATCTTCGGTTAGAAAACCTATCCGACAGTCCCAGGCCATATCGGTCGGAGTTTTCAAAGGTTTGATGGATCACTTCTGCGTCTCTCTGCTCGTTGTTTATGCTTGTGATTACTAAATACCATGGAGGTTACTGGGTGCATTTGTTTTCATATCTATCTGTACCCTCTGAATATAACTACATATCTCAAGTGCCCATTTTTGGTACTGACAGGATTATCCTAGCTGGGTCACCAAAAACAACGCACATCTGTTGTCACTTCCAATAACTAACATTATCAACAAAGTTCTTGAAAGCGGTCATTTCCCCACGCTTTGGAAAAGAGCAGAAGTTACTCCATTGAATAAAGTAAAGACACCTTCTACCTTGAAGGAGCTCAGACCTATCTCGTTGCTCTTCCATGTAGGAAAAGTTACGGAGAAAATCATATCTGAGCTGATCAAGGCGGAACTCCCCAGTTTTGATGATCAGTATGCATATACTAAAGGAATGACCACCACTGACGCTCTAGTGAAATTTACAACGGAAATTGCATCTAGTCTTGATGATAAACAGAATATTGCTGTTCAGGCTTTGATGCTGGATTTCAGCAAAGCTTTTGATAAAATGCTTCCACACATTGCTATTCAGAAACTTCTAGCCTTAAATACCAGTCCTAGTCTCGTCAGACTGATGATGAGTTTTTTCAATGATAGATGGCAGAGAGTGAGGTACGCAGATGTATATTCATCATATGAGTGTTGCAAAATCGGAGTTCCACAGGGTACTATAATGGGACCGCTCTTGTGGAACATTTTTGTGCATGATCTGCTGCCCGAAATACCTTGTATCAAATACGCAGATGACACTACAGTTTATAATGTGGTAAAGAGCTCGGAAGTGCACATAGAGAACTCGACATCTCATAAAGCATCTCTCAAATTTCATGACAATCCTCTACAGTCTGCAGCTGATTATGCGGCAAGCTGGTGTGAAGAAAATTCAATGCTATTAAACGTCACTAAGTCACAATCACTGACTTTAACCCTTTAAAAGAACATCATCTGTGATCATATCAAGGTAAATGACATGCCCATCTCACAAAATTCATCAGTCAAACTTTTAGGGGTTTGCTTTGACAATCATATGAGATTCAGTGCTCACGTTGAATCTGTAATAAGTAAGTTAAGGCCAGCTGTGCATGCCATTATTCGACTCAGGAAAGTTGGGGTCTCCACGTCAAGTCTGGTCACATTTTATAGATCGAGAGTTCTGTCAGTGATCTCGTACGCAGCACCATGTTGGTTCCCTTACTTATCGAAAGGGGACAAGGAGATTCTTGAAAGACTACAAAAGTTATGTCTCAAGGTTTAGTTTGCCATGGTTAGAACATTATGATGAGCGTCTTGCAGCATTAAATTTAACAGAACTAAGTGTTTATCTGAACATATGTTGCCTAAAGTATGTCAATAATGTGAGAAAGAACACCAGCCATCCACATCACCATCATCTACATCACCTAGCAACAAATGACAGGCACCATCATAAAACCACGACCCTCCCTAAATCCAATACTGCTCTTTGCAGAAAAAGCCTTTTTTATAAATACTCATAAATGCATCAATGCCTTCTTATTGCTTCTTTTATTTTTTGTTTTCACATGGTCTTATTTACTTCATGCATTGATCGGTGGCTAATAAAGTTCATAATAATAATAATATTTAATTACAGTAATATTACTCAGGCTTGAGGTAATCTGATTAGTATAAATAGAGAACAAAAGTGGAGATAAACAGCACCCCTGTGGTTTTCCAGTGTTTGTTCTGATAGGATTAGATATTACGCCATCTACTATTGTTCTTTGTACTTTGTTGGTAAGAAAGCTGTATATCCACCGAGTGACATTGGAGTCGAGATGAGACAGTTGCGTAATGAGTGTAGTAAAAGTGTTGAAAGCTGATGAGAAGTCTAGGAAGAGACACCTAGCGTAGTTGGATGCCTTCTTGTCGATGAAACTTGTCACAGTTGTAGTTAGACATAAGACTGCATCTTGTGTAGAGCGATGTGCACGATATGCAAACTGATATTTATCCCTGGGTGTATGAGTTATCATGTAGTGTTTGATAAGTCTTTCCAGCATTTTACATATACAGCTTACATGGAGATATTTCTATGATTACTAAAGATACAAGTCTAGTGGTAAAATCAGCCTCACCACCATAACTCAGTGCAGCTGTCCCCAGAATTTTCAGTGGAAAGGTGGGAATGGACAAAAGCACCAACAAACAATTTGATGGTTGGGCTATCTGTGTACAAGTAACACCCAGAAGATGTAACAAATTGGGCAAGATAGCACCAAATCTCCCCTGTATAAGAAAAGTGAATTTTTATCATGTTATTCACAGCGGCATGCAATACAAAATCAGCTCAGGATCTTTCTTGCTCAAGATCCAGATTAAACTCAATCTGATTCATTGAGGATGACAGGAAATACCCCTTAAAGCATCTAAGATCAAAAGCTTGAGTTTCTTGTTCTTTGGGTGAGGCGCAGTTTAAGCGCTCAAACGGTGGCGAAATGCTGGTAGAGCATTATCAAAGTGGTTGATAATCATAAATCTAGTGTGATCGCCTCTTGCTGGATTTGGTATTGAATAATCTCTTTCTTACACTGACAGTTACCATTTACATACTTGAGTTGCCAAACTCTGATTTATACATATAAGTATCAATGATTATGATATATGGTAGAAATTACCTACACAGACAGCTCTATACAGTAATGGGAAGGAGGCGTGGTCTAATAATGACAGTTATAAGCTATGCATCTATTCTGCATGTGTGGTCTATAAGTAGTTGACCATCCTCCTAATATTGACAGCTGTGTTGTTTTTTGTTAAGTCTGCATGTGTGGCCCAACATTGGCGGTCATAATGTATGCAGCTATTCTGCATGGGTGTCAGTTTATCCACTCTGTCATGAACGCCAGATATGATTATAATAATCACACTACACTTTGGAGTTGGCTGCTCCTTTCTGTACTCCCTGTGTAGTTTTATTGATGACTCCTAGATAATATGAACCCATATCCATCAGTCTCTGGTTTTATTGTGTGAGTGACAAGTAACCCGTAATCCACTTAGATCGTACTGACAAGATAAACTTGATCCAGGCATTGTATTACAGTTTGGTTTATTGTACAAAGTATAATTGTATCATGATTGAGCAAAGAGGTTGGCACGCATGGAGGAAGTAAGAATGATACAGAACTGAATTAAAAATATAATATGAAGGTAAATCACTCAATGATGCCTAAATGACTGCTAAAATCGCTGAAGACCTTTCTTATTGAGACAAAACAATAAATGATATGGGTATTCATACATATTCATATGCCCATTGACTTACCATGAAAAACACCTTTGCCAGAAATTGAATTGTAATAGTTTGGGCACAGAGGCTTGGGAACGTATGATGCTTGGACTGGGACTGGGAGCAAGCTTACATATTCTTGAAGACAGGCAATGGCGTTCTTCCTGCCTCCTCTTGGTGCTTGCACAAATAAGGGTTTTGTATTCTGTGTTTCTTGTTGATTTGTTCAGGATAAGTTTACAAGAGCCATTCTCCTTTTCAGCACATTTAATCTTGTCTGCGGTGTGTTCAGCACACTCTGTCTACCTGTAAATCAGATATTACAGTACATCATTTTCTTATTCGATCTTGATTTTACATGTTAAAAACATGAGGGTGTCAATAGAACAGGAGAGAGAGACTAAATATTACTATTATTGATCTGCTGATAAATTTTAATATCGTTACTCATACAAAACGAGTTTCGAGAGATTGTCACCGGACCGGGTTTTTAATATAATTCTATCCACAGCTAAATTCAATGGTTATGAGTTTTGTAACTATGGGGTAGGATATATAAAAATCTCACCAGGTAGAACGGCAATCTTAGCTGGGACGACATATGTCTTATACCAGCCTTTAGGCGCGGTGTTATCAGCAGGTCCCCATGATCTCGAATGAGCTGGTCTTGGTGGTCTGACAAGCACTCTTTTTTCCTGGTGATTTTGTTGAGTGTTTTACATCTAAATAACATAAAAGGGTGAGTGTAACATTATCCCATGATAAAGATGACACACTTAGCCAAGAATTGTGGAGTTGTATTCCAGTTGTATTGAGAGGGGTGGATCCGACTAGAGAGAGAGAGAGAGAGAGAGAGAGGGAGGGAGGGAGGGAGGGAGGGAGGGAGGGAGGGAGGGAGGGAGGGAGGGAGGGAGGGAGGGAGGGAGGGAGGGAGGGAGGGAGGGAGGGAGGGAGGGAGAGAGTACTTAGTACCTGGAAGGAACTGTCATCTACAAAATGTATATAAATTAAATATCGCACACATGTGAGGGTCGATCAAAAGACTTTATCAAAGAACAAAACAGTACCATACAGATTTGCAAATTATTCTCTAACCATAGAGTTATCCTATCTTGTGCACATGATAGAAAGTAGGCTTACTTAGTTGGAATGACTGACATTGTTCCATCTCCAGGTCTCCTCCATGGTCCATATATACTAGTCTAAGTCATGTTAATACCTCTTATCTGTGGCTTAAACTCATCCAGAGTCACACAGTAGTCTCTTTCATATACTTTCAAGCCAACCTCTATAAATAAGTAAATAAATATATTGTGTTTGCTGCCCGCGGCCTGAAACCATTATAATATCGAAAGAGTAGTACAAGACACAAATCGAGCATACCGCATCTCATTTCATCATCTACAGACAAAAAAAACTATTTGTTCCGTATTAAAAGGTTGATAAAAAAGGTTGATTAAAATCAGATGTCATATCACACGCCACATCCCGAAGCATGGGCGAAATACCAGTTGCCTTAGGGGCTAGGCTGCAATTTCTGCGCCTATTTGCTCTCAGTTTGTAGGCAGGTTGGAGCACACCTGGGGGCCCACCAAACCCCAGTAGTCGATAGACAGCAGTGGGATTCGAACCCACAACCTTCAACATTTGCATGTCGTAGGGATGGCGCTCTAACCAACTGAGCTACCTTGTACTCCTTTTCTCACCTTTCTCACCTTTCACCGCCTTTGTCCTGTACGGGCGGCGGGTTTTGCTTGATATCAAGCTCAACCAGACTTCTCCATCTGCTCCGGTCTTCCACATCGCTGCTATCAAGATCCAGCCAACTGAGGTCCGCATTTATTGTATCACTCCATCTCTGCTTAGGGCGGCCTCTAGGTCTATTGCCACCTATCTCCATCTCACATACTTTTCTGATGTCTGCCTGACTATCTCGTCTTTGAACATGTCCAAACCACTGCATTCTCTTTCTTCTCATCAGGTCTTTAATTGGTACCACTTTTGCTTCTTGTAAAATATCTTTGTTCCTCTTATGTTCCTCCAGCCTGATCCCAAGGCAGTACCGGACCATGCGCATTTCGCATGAGGCCATCTTATCTGACAGATGTTCGGTTATTGGCCATGTTTCGTTGCCATAGAGAAGGGTTGGTTGTATTGATGTTTTGTAGATTAGAACTTTCAGTTTGCATGGCATCTTTTTGTCACATAATACCCCTGTGAGCTCTCTCCATTTGTTCCATGCCTTCGATATCCTCATCTCCACTTCCTTGCGGCATCCTCCCTCTTGATGAATAGTGGTCCCCAAGTATTTAAATTGAGAACACTTTGGCAATGGAACCCTCTCCTCACTGTCATACTTCTTCAAATAGATGTCTCCTTGGTTTCCTTCAGGTTGTAGGTACTCTGTCTTCTTTCTGCTTAGCTTGAGTCCGACACTCTCCATTTTCTCCCTCCAGATCTCTAACCTCCTCTCTAAGCTCCCTCTATCCTCATCGCATAGAACCAGATCGTCGGCAAATAGCATTGCCCACGGTGAGTCCTCGTCAATGTCCTCCGTTATCACGTCCATGATTATTATGAAGAGCAACGGGCTCAGCGCAGATCCTTGGTGTATGGTCGTGGATTCTTTCTGTATTGCCAGAGTTAGTTTTTACTTCAGTCGTACAGTTTTCATACATGTCCATTATGATTTTTATATAGAACTCTGGAACTTGTCGCTTTCTCAAGCAGAACCAAATCAGCTCCCTCGGGATAGTGTTGTATGCTTTTTCAAGATCTACGAACACCATGTGCAGGTCTCTGTTTCGTTCTCTGAATTTTTAATGGAGAATTCTGAGGCAGAACATTGGCTCTGTTGTAGACTTGCCTTTCTGAAGACCATACTGATTTTCCTTGATTTTTACCAGTCCTCTTATTCTTTGCTCTATAGTCCTCTCAAGAAGCTTAAAACAGTGGCTCAGAAGCTTTATACCGCGATAGTTTGCGCATTCCAAGGGGTCTCCTTTTTCTTTATATATAGGTGTTATCACACTTTCTCTCCATTCTTGTGGTATCCTGTCTGAAATGATGTTATTCAAACATGCTGTCATTCATGATGTCCCTCTCTCTTTGAGCAGTTTCACGACCTACCTCCTACTCCTATTAACCCTAAATTGTTTTATAATAATTTACATAATAATTTCTTGTACTCATTTCCAAAGAAGATACTTCACTTCTGTGAGAAATTTGTAGCACACATGATGATCTTAGTTCAAGACTTTTAATCTAAATGCTTCATCATTAACCTGGCGAGTATTATGAATTTGTTTATTACCTATCAAATCTATCTCAATAAAACTGTGACGTAACATACAATACTATGTAGTCAGAATGTACACCGGATAGTCCCTACCCAACAGTTTGTTTTGCAGTCTTAGGCCTGTTGAGGAATGACTTAGCAGACATCTCTGTGACTGTAACACTTCGAGGTCGAGGTGCGGCCTTCAAATCTCCACTCCCAATACAACGAAACCCCTCTTGTGTGCGGATGCCAGCAATATATCTTTGCATTCTAGGTATATGGAAATACAGCTAAAGCAACACAACAACTAAATGGAATTGATAGTAGATACTGAATAGCTTTCTATAGCGAGATTTTTGCCCTTTTGCCAAGATATATTTAACGGAAGCGGCAACCTGTTTGATAGCGATTAGTGACAAAAAGATGGAAACCAACATGACAAGGAAAAATTGTTTTTACGTGTTAGTAAGTTGAAAGGATATATCAATGCTCTCTGCACTGACTTCCGAGGACAGTGAAATGGCACAATCGAATAGCTTGTTATCCACTGCAGGATGCCTACAGGAGTCCCATTGACAGTTCCATCCGTAAGCACCCTCAGGCCTAGAGTGTATCTAATTTGGTAAATGATTCACAAGATCAACAAAAATAGAGATAGACTCCCTACTTTTTTATGTTACACGCTATAAATAGCAAATATTACTTCAAGAACAGATGTAATTTTCTATCTAGCCATAGGTTGTACTGTTTATCAATCGGCAAAGTGAGAAACACAAAATGAGACACATATTCAGACTCAACTTTGCGCTGCAAATCTTTTGGCGCTAATATCATATGATCGGACAAAAATTGGCGAAGTTATAGCGAAAAATGTTCTCAAAACGGACGAAAGTGTTTATCTCACTGAGTTGAGCATCTTGGTGAAAAAAATGCGGATTTTGAAAAAACTTTCAAATTGCAAATTGAAACACTTATTCTTACTCAGTTTCTCGCTGCGAGTCTAATGGCGCAAATATCGGGACGATCGGACAAGAATTGGCGAAGTTATAGCGAAAAACGTCGCTAAAACGGACGAAAGTGTTTATCTCACTGAGTTGAGCATCTTGGTGAAAAAAATGCGCATTTTGAAAAAACTTTCAAATTTCAGATTGAAACACTTATTCTGACTCAGTTTCTCGCTGCGAGTCTAATGGCGCAAATATCGGGACGATCGGACAAGAATTGGCGAAGTTATAGCGAAAAACGTCGCTAAAACGAACGAAAGTGTATTTCTCACTGAGTTGAGCATCTTGGTGAAAAAAATGCGCAGTTTGAAAAAACTTTCAAATTTCAGATTGAAACACTTATTCTGACTCAGTTTCTCGCTGCGAGTCTAATGGCGCAAATATCGGGACGATCGGACAAGAATTGGCGAAGTTATAGCGAAAAACGTCGCTAAAACGGACGAAAGTGTTTATCTCACTGAGTTGAGCATCTTGGTGAAAAAAATGCGCATTTTGAAAAAACTTTCAAATTTCAGATTGAAACACTTATTCTGACTCAGTTTCTCGCTGCGAGTCTAATGGCGCAAATATCGGGACGATCGGACAAGAATTGGCGAAGTTATAGCGAAAAACGTCGCTAAAACGAACGAAAGTGTATTTCTCACTGAGTTGAGCATCTTGGTGAAAAAAATGCGCAGTTTGAAAAAACTTTCAAATTTCAGATTGAAACACTTATTCTGACTCAGTTTCTCGCTGCGAGTCTAATGGCGCAAATATCGGGACGATCGGACAAGAATTGGCGAAGTTATAGCGAAAAACGTCGCTAAAACGGACGAAAGTGTTTATCTCACTGAGTTGAGCATCTTGGTGAAAAAAATGCGCATTTTGAAAAAACTTTCAAATTTCAGATTGAAACACTTATTCTGACTCAGTTTCTCGCTGCGAGTCTAATGGCGCAAATATCGGGACGATCGGACAAGAATTGGCGAAGTTATAGCGAAAAACGTCGCTAAAACGAACGAAAGTGTTTATCTCACTGAGTTGAGCATCTTGGTGAAAAAAATGCGCATTTTGAAAAAACTTTCAAATTTCAGATTGAAACACTTATTCTGACTCAGTTTCTCGCTGCGAGTCTAATGGCGCAAATATCGGGACGATCGGACAAGAATTGGCGAAGTTATAGCGAAAAACGTCGCTAAAACGGACGAAAGTGTTTATCTCACTGAGTTGAGCATCTTGGTGAAAAAAATGCGCATTTTGAAAAAACTTTCAAATTTCAGATTGAAACACTTATTCTGACTCAGTTTCTCGCTGCGAGTCTAATGGCGCAAATATCGGGACGATCGGACAAGAATTGGCGAAGTTATAGCGAAAAACGTCGCTAAAACGAACGAAAGTGTTTATTTCACTGAGTTGAGCATCTTGGTGAAAAAAATGCGCATTTTGAAAAAACTTTCAAATTTCAGATTGAAACACTTATTCTGACTCAGTTTCTCGCTGCGAGTCTAATGGCGCAAATATCGGGACGATCGGACAAGAATTGGCGAAGTTATAGCGAAAAACGTCGCTAAAACGAACGAAAGTGTTTATCTCACTGAGTTGAGCATCTTGGTGAAAAAAATGCGCATTTTGAAAAAACTTTCAAATTTCAGATTGAAACACTTATTCTGACTCAGTTTCTCGCTGCGAGTCTAATGGCGCAAATATCGGGACGATCGGACAAGAATTGGCGAAGTTATAGCGAAAAACGTCGCTAAAACGAACGAAAGTGTTTATCTCACTGAGTTGAGTGAGCATCTTGGTGAAACAAATGCGCATTTTGAAAAAACTTTCAAATTTCAGATTGAAACACTTATTCTGACTCAGTTTCTCGCTGCGAGTCTAATGGCGCAAATATCGGGACGATCGGACAAGAATTGGCGAAGTTATAGCGAAAAACGTCGCTAAAACGGACGAAAGTGTTTATCTCACTGAGTTGAGCATCTTGGTGAAAAAAATGCGCATTTTGAAAAAACTTTCAAATTTCAGATTGAAACACTTATTCTGACTCAGTTTCTCGCTGCGAGTCTAATGGCCCAAATATCGGGACGATCGGACAAGAATTGGCGAAGTTATAGCGAAAAACGTCGCTAAAACGAACGAAAGTGTTTATCTCACTGAGTTGAGCATCTTGGTGAAAAAAATGCGCATTTTGAAAAAACTTTCAAATTTCAGATTGAAACACTTATTCTGACTCAGTTTCTCGCTGCGAGTCTAATGGCGCAAATATCGGGACGATCGGACAAGAATTGGCGAAGTTATAGCGAAAAACGTCGCTAAAACGGACGAAAGTGTTTATCTCACTGAGTTGAGCATCTTGGTGAAAAAAATGCGCATTTTGAAAAAACTTTCAAATTTCAGATTGAAACACTTATTCTGACTCAGTTTCTCGCTGCGAGTCTAATGGCGCAAATATCGGGACGATCGGACAAGAATTGGCGAAGTTATAGCGAAAAACGTCGCTAAAACGGACGAAAGTGTTTATCTCACTGAGTTGAGCATCTTGGTGAAAAAAATGCGCATTTTGAAAAAACTTTCAAATTTCAGATTGAAACACTTATTCTGACTCAGTTTCTCGCTGCGAGTCTAATGGCGCAAATATCGGGACGATCGGACAAGAATTGGCGAAGTTATAGCGAAAAACGTCGCTAAAACGAACGAAAGTGTTTATCTCACTGAGTTGAGCATCTTGGTGAAAAAAATGCGCATTTTGAAAAAACTTTCAAATTTCAGATTGAAACACTTATTCTGACTCAGTTTCTCGCTGCGAGTCTAATGGCGCAAATATCGGGACGATCGGACAAGAATTGGCGAAGTTATAGCGAAAAACGTCGCTAAAACGAACGAAAGTGTTTATCTCACTGAGTTGAGTGAGCATCTTGGTGAAACAAATGCGCATTTTGAAAAAACTTTCAAATTTCAGATTGAAACACTTATTCTGACTCAGTTTCTCGCTGCGAGTCTAATGGCGCAAATATCGGGACGATCGGACAAGAATTGGCGAAGTTATAGCGAAAAACGTCGCTAAAACGGACGAAAGTGTTTATCTCACTGAGTTGAGCATCTTGGTGAAAAAAATGCGCATTTTGAAAAAACTTTCAAATTTCAGATTGAAACACTTATTCTGACTCAGTTTCTCGCTGCGAGTCTAATGGCGCAAATATCGGGACGATCGGACAAGAATTGGCGAAGTTATAGCGAAAAACGTCGCTAAAACGAACGAAAGTGTATTTCTCACTGAGTTGAGCATCTTGGTGAAAAAAATGCGCAGTTTGAAAAAACTTTCAAATTTCAGATTGAAACACTTATTCTGACTCAGTTTCTCGCTGCGAGTCTAATGGCGCAAATATCGGGACGATCGGACAAGAATTGGCGAAGTTATAGCGAAAAACGTCGCTAAAACGAACGAAAGTGTATTTCTCACTGAGTTGAGCATCTTGGTGAAAAAAATGCGCAGTTTGAAAAAACTTTCAAATTTCAGATTGAAACACTTATTCTGACTCAGTTTCTCGCTGCGAGTCTAATGGCGCAAATATCGGGACGATCGGACAAGAATTGGCGAAGTTATAGCGAAAAACGTCGCTGAAACGAACGAAAGTGTTTATCTCACTGAGTTGAGCATCTTGGTGAAAAAAATGCGCATTTTGAAAAAACTTTCAAATTTCAGATTGAAACACTTATTCTGACTCAGTTTCTCGCTGCGAGTCTAATGGCGCAAATATCGGGACGATCGGACAAGAATTGGCGAAGTTAGAGCGAAAAACGTCGCTAAAACGAACGAAAGTGTTTATCTCACTGAGTTGACCATCTTGGTGAAAAAAATGCGCATTTTGAAAAAACTTTCAAATTTCAGATTGAAACACTTATTCTGACTCAGTTTCTCGCTGCGAGTCTAATGGCGCAACTATCGGGACGATCGGACAAGAATTGGCGAAGTTATAGCGAAAAACGTCGCTAATACGGACGAAAGTGTTTATCTCACTGAGTTGAGCATCTTGGTGAAAAAAGATGCGCATTTTGAAAAAACTTTCAAATTTCAGATTGAAACACTTATTCTGACTCAGTTTCTCGCTGCAAGTCTAATGGCGCAAATATCGGGACGATCGGACAAGAATTGGCGAAGTTATAGCGAAAAACGTCGCTAAAACGAACGAAAGTGTTTATCTCACTGAGTTGAGCATCTTGGTGAAAAAAATGCGCATTTTGAAAAAACTTTCAAATTTCAGATTGAAACACTTGTTCTGACTCAGTTTCTCGCTGCGAGTCTAATGGCGCAAATATCGGGACGATCGGACAAGAATTGGCGAAGTTATAGCGAAAAACGTCGCTAAAACGGACGAAAGTGTTTATCTCACTGAGTTGAGCATCCTGGTGAAAAAAATGCGCATTTTGAAAAAACTTTCAAATTTCAGATTGAAACACTTATTCTGACTCAGTTTCTCGCTGCGAGTCTAATGGCGCAAATATCGGGACGATCGGACAAGCATTGGCGAAGTTATAGCGAAAAACGTCGCTAAAACGGACGAAAGTGTTTATCTCACTGAGTTGAGCATCTTGGTGAAAAAAATGCGCATTTTTAAAAAAACTTTCAAATTTCAGATTGAAACACTTATTCTGACTCAGTTTCTCGCTGCGAGTCTAATGGCGCAAATATCGGGACGATCGGACAAGAATTGGCGAAGTTATAGCGAAAAACGTCGCTAAAACGAACGAAAGTGTTTATCTCACTGAGTTGAGCATCTTGGTGAAAAAAATGCGCATTTTGAAAAAACTTTCAAATTTCAGATTGAAACACTTATTCTGACTCAGTTTCTCGCTGCGAGTCTAATGGCGCAAATATCGGGATGATCGGACAAGAATTGGCGAAGTTATAGCGAAAAACGTCGCTAAAACGGACGAAAGTGTTTATCTCACTGAGTTGAGCATCTTGGTGAAAAAAATGCGCATTTTGAAAAAACTTTCAAATTTCAGATTGAAACACTTATTCTGACTCAGTTTCTCGCTGCGAGTCTAATGGCGCAAATATCGGGACGATCGGACAAGAATTGGCGAAGTTATAGCGAAAAACGTCGCTAAAACGAACGAAAGTGTTTATCTCACTGAGTTGAGCATCTTGGTGAAAAAAATGCGCATTTTGAAAAAACTTTCAAATTTCAGATTGAAACACTTATTCTGACTCAGTTTCTCGCTGCGAGTCTAATGGCGCAAATATCGGGACGATCGGACAAGAATTGGCGAAGTTATAGCGAAAAACGTCGCTAAAACGAACGAAAGTGTTTATCTCACTGAGTTGAGCATCTTGGTGAAAAAAATGCGCATTTTGAAAAAACTTTCAAATTTCAGATTGAAACACTTATTCTGACTCAGTTTCTCGCTGCGAGTCTAATGGCGCAAATATCGGGACGATCGGACAAGAATTGGCGAAGTTATAGCGAAAAACGTCGCTAAAACGGACGAAAGTGTTTATCTCACTGAGTTGAGCATCTTGGTGAAAAAAATGCGCATTTTGAAAAAACTTTCAAATTTCAGATTGAAACACTTATTCTGACTCAGTTTCTCGCTGCGAGTCTAATGGCCCAAATATCGGGACGATCGGACAAGAATTGGCGAAGTTATAGCGAAAAACGTCGCTAAAACGAACGAAAGTGTTTATCTCACTGAGTTGAGCATCTTGGTGAAAAAAATGCGCATTTTGAAAAAACTTTCAAATTTCAGATTGAAACACTTATTCTGACTCAGTTTCTCGCTGCGAGTCTAATGGCGCAAATATCTGGACGATCGGACAAGAATTGGCGAAGTTATAGCGAAAAACGTCGCTAAAACGAACGAAAGTGTTTATCTCACTGAGTTGAGCATCTTGGTGAAAAAAATGCGCATTTTGAAAAAACTTTCAAATTTCAGATTGAAACACTTATTCTGACTCAGTTTCTCGCTGCGAGTCTAATGGCGCAAATATCGGGACGATCGGACAAGAATTGGCGAAGTTAAAGCGAAAAACGTCGCTAAAACGGACGAAAGTGTTTATCTCACTGAGTTGAGCATCTTGGTGAAAAAAATGCGCATTTTGAAAAAACTTTCAAATTTCAGATTGAAACACTTATTCTGACTCAGTTTCTCGCTGCGAGTCTAATGGCGCAAATATCGGGACGATCGGACAAGAATTGGCGAAGTTATAGCGAAAAACGTCGCTAAAACGAACGAAAGTGTTTATCTCACTGAGTTGAGCATCTTGGTGAAAAAAATGCGCATTTTGAAAAAACTTTCAAATTTCAGATTGAAACACTTATTCTGACTCAGTTTCTCGCTGCGAGTCTAATGGCGCAAATATCGGGACGATCGGACAAGAATTGGCGAAGTTATAGCGAAAAACGTCGCTAAAACGGACGAAAGTGTTTATCTCACTGAGTTGAGCATCTTGGTGAAAAAAATGCGCATTTTGAAAAAACTTTCAAATTTCAGATTGAAACACTTATTCTGACTCACTTTCTCGCTGCGAGTCTAATGGCGCAAATATCGGGACGATCGGACAAGAATTGGCGAAGTAATAGCGAAAAACGTCGCTAAAACGAACGAAAGTGTTTATCTCACTGAGTTGAGCATCTTGGTGAAACAAATGCGCATTTTGAAAAAACTTTCAAATTTCAGATTGAAACACTTATTCTGACTCAGTTTCTCGCTGCGAGTCTAATGGCGCAAATATCGGGACGATCGGACAAGAATTGGCGAAGTTATAGCGAAAAACGTCGCTAAAACGGACGAAAGTGTTTATCTCACTGAGTTGAGCATCTTGGTGAAAAAAATGCGCATTTTGAAAAAACTTTCAAATTTCAGATTGAAACACTTATTCTGACTCAGTTTCTCGCTGCGAGTCTAATGGCGCAAATATCGGGACGATCGGACAAGAATTGGCGAAGTTATAGCGAAAAACGTCGCTAAAACGAACGAAAGTGTATTTCTCACTGAGTTGAGCATCTTGGTGAAAAAAATGCGCAGTTTGAAAAAACTTTCAAATTTCAGATTGAAACACTTATTCTGACTCAGTTTCTCGCTGCGAGTCTAATGGCGCAAATATCGGGACGATCGGACAAGAATTGGCCAAGTTATAGCGAAAAACGTCGCTAAAACGGACGAAAGTGTTTATCTCACTGAGTTGAGCATCTTGGTGAAAAAAATGCGCATTTTGAAAAAACTTTCAAATTTCAGATTGAAAAACTTATTCTGACTCAGTTTCTCGCTGCGAGTCTAATGGCGCAAATATCGGGACGATCGGACAAGAATTGGCGAAGTTATAGCGAAAAACGTCGCTAAAACGGACGAAAGTGTTTATCTCACTGAGTTGAGCATCTTGGTGAAAAAAATGCGCATTTTGAAAAAACTTTCAAATTTCAGATTGAAACACTTATTCTGACTCAGTTTCTCGCTGCGAGTCTAATGGCGCAAATATCGGGACGATCGGACAAGAATTGGCGAAGTTATAGCGAAAAACGTCGCTAAAACGGACGAAAGTGTTTATCTCACTGAGTTGAGCATCTTGGTGAAAAAAATGCGCATTTTGAAAAAACTTTCAAATTTCAGATTGAAACACTTATTCTGACTCAGTTTCTCGCTGCGAGTCTAATGGCGCAAATATCGGGACGATCGGACAAGAATTGGCGAAGTTATAGCGAAAAACGTCGCTAAAACGAACGAAAGTGTTTATCTCACTGAGTTGAGCATCTTGGTGAAAAAAATGCGCATTTTGAAAAAACTTTCAAATTTCAGATTGAAACACTTGTTCTGACTCAGTTTCTCGCTGCGAGTCTAATGGCGCAAATATCGGGACGATCGGACAAGAATTGGCGAAGTTATAGCGAAAAACGTCGCTAAAACGGACGAAAGTGTTTATCTCACTGAGTTGAGCATCCTGGTGAAAAAAATGCGCAATTTGAAAAAACTTTCAAATTTCAGATTGAAACACTTATTCTGACTCAGTTTCTCGCTGCGAGTCTAATGGCGCAAATATCGGGACGATCGGACAAGAATTGGCGAAGTTATAGCGAAAAACGTCGCTAAAACGGACCAAAGTGTTTATCTCACTGAGTTGAGCATCTTGGTGAAAAAAATGCGCATTTTGAAAAAACTTTCAAATTTCAGATTGAAAAACTTATTCTGACTCAGTTTCTCGCTGCGAGTCTAATGGCGCAAATATCGGGACGATCGGACAAGAATTGGCGAAGTTATAGCGAAAAACGTCGCTAAAACGGACGAAAGTGTTTATCTCACTGAGTTGAGCATCTTGGTGAAAAAAATGCGCATTTTGAAAAAACTTTCAAATTTCAGATTGAAACACTTATTCTGACTCAGTTTCTCGCTGCGAGTCTAATGGCGCAAATATCGGGACGATCGGACAAGAATTGGCGAAGTAATAGCGAAAAACGTCGCTAAAACGAACGAAAGTGTTTATCTCACTGAGTTGAGCATCTTGGTGAAACAAATGCGCATTTTGAAAAAACTTTCAAATTTCAGATTGAAACACTTATTCTGACTCAGTTTCTCGCTGCGAGTCTAATGGCGCAAATATCGGGACGATCGGACAAGAATTGGCGAAGTTATAGCGAAAAACGTCGCTAAAACGGACGAAAGTGTTTATCTCACTGAGTTGAGCATCTTGGTGAAAAAAATGCGCATTTTGAAAAAACTTTCAAATTTCAGATTGAAACACTTATTCTGACTCAGTTTCTCGCTGCGAGTCTAATGGCGCAAATATCGGGACGATCGGACAAGAATTGGCGAAGTTATAGCGAAAAACGTCGCTAAAACGAACGAAAGTGTATTTCTCACTGAGTTGAGCATCTTGGTGAAAAAAATGCGCAGTTTGAAAAAACTTTCAAATTTCAGATTGAAACACTTATTCTGACTCAGTTTCTCGCTGCGAGTCTAATGGCGCAAATATCGGGACGATCGGACAAGAATTGGCCAAGTTATAGCGAAAAACGTCGCTAAAACGGACGAAAGTGTTTATCTCACTGAGTTGAGCATCTTGGTGAAAAAAATGCGCATTTTGAAAAAACTTTCAAATTTCAGATTGAAAAACTTATTCTGACTCAGTTTCTCGCTGCGAGTCTAATGGCGCAAATATCGGGACGATCGGACAAGAATTGGCGAAGTTATAGCGAAAAACGTCGCTAAAACGGACCAAAGTGTTTATCTCACTGAGTTGAGCATCTTGGTGAAAAAAATGCGCATTTTGAAAAAACTTTCAAATTTCAGATTGAAAAACTTATTCTGACTCAGTTTCTCGCTGCGAGTCTAATGGCGCAAATATCGGGACGATCGGACAAGAATTGGCGAAGTTATAGCGAAAAACGTCGCTAAAACGGACGAAAGTGTTTATCTCACTGAGTTGAGCATCTTGGTGAAAAAAATGCGCATTTTGAAAAAACTTTCAAATTTCAGATTGAAACACTTATTCTGACTCAGTTTCTCGCTGCGAGTCTAATGGCGCAAATATCGGGACGATCGGACAAGAATTGGCGAAGTTATAGCGAAAAACGTCGCTAAAACGGACGAAAGTGTTTATCTCACTGAGTTGAGCATCTTGGTGAAAAAAATGCGCATTTTGAAAAAACTTTCAAATTTCAGATTGAAACACTTATTCTGACTCAGTTTCTCGCTGCGAGTCTAATGGCGCAAATATCGGGACGATCGGACAAGAATTGGCGAAGTTATAGCGAAAAACGTCGCTAAAACGGACGAAAGTGTTTATCTCACTGAGTTGAGCATCTTGGTGAAAAAAATGCGCATTTTGAAAAAACTTTCAAATTTCAGATTGAAACACTTATTCTGACTCAGTTTCTCGCTGCGAGTCTAATGGCGCAAATATCGGGACGATCGGACAAGAATTGGCGAAGTTATAGCGAAAAACGTCGCTAAAACGAACGAAAGTGTTTATCTCACTGAGTTGAGCTGAGCATCTTGGTGAAAAAAAATGCGCATTTTGAAAAAACTTTCAAATTTCAGATTGAAACACTTATTCTGACTCAGTTTCTCGCTGCGAGTCTAATGGCGCAAATATCGGGACGATCGGACAAGAATTGGCGAAGTTATAGCGAAAAACGTCGCGAAAACGGACGAAAGTGTTTATCTCACTGAGTTGAGCATCTTGGTGAAAAAAATGCGCATTTTGAAAAAACTTTCAAATTTCAGATTGAAACACTTATTCTGACTCAGTTTCTCGCTGCGAGTCTAATGCCGCAAATATCGGGACGATCGGACAAAAATTGGCGAAGTTATAGCGAAAAAAACGTCGCTAAAACGGACGAAAGTGTTTATCTCACTGAGTTGAGCATCTTGGTGAAAAAAATGCGCATTTTGAAAAAACTTTCAAATTTCAGATTGAAACACTTATTCTGACTCAGTTTCTCGCTGCGAGTCTAATGGCGCAAATATCGGGACGATCGGACAAAAATTGGCGAAGTTATAGCGAAAAACGTCGCTAAAAACGGACGAAAGTGTTTATCTCACTGAGTTGAGCATCTTGGTGAAAAAAATGCGCATTTTGAAAAAACTTTCAAATTTCAGATTGAAACACTTATTCTGACTCAGTTTTCTCGCTGCGAGTCTAATGCCGCAAATATCGGGACGATCGGACAAAAATTGGCGAAGTTATAGCGAAAAAAGTCGCGAAAACGCGCGAAAGTGTTTATCTCACTGAGTTGAGCATCTTGGTGAAAAAAATGCGCATTTTGAAAAAACTTTCAAATTTCAGATTGAAACACTTATTCTGACTCAGTTTCTCGCTGCGAGTCTAATGGCGCAAATATCGGGACGATCGGACAAGAATTGGCGAAGTTTATAGCGAAAAACGTCGCTAAAAACGGACGAAAGTGTTTATCTCACTGAGTTGAGCATCTTGGTGAAAAAAATGCGCATTTTGAAAAAACTTTCAAATTTCAGATTGAAACACTTATTCTGACTCAGTTTCTCGCTGCGAGTCTAATGGCGCAAATATCGGGACGATCGGACAAGAATTGGCGAAGTTATAGCGAAAAACGTCGCTAAAACGGACGAAAGTGTTTATCTCACTGAGTTGAGCATCTTGGTGAAAAAAATGCGCATTTTGAAAAAACTTTCAAATTTCAGATTGAAACACTTATTCTGACTCGGTTTCTCGCTGCGAGTCTAATGGCGCAAATTATCGGGACGATCGGACAAGAATTGGCGAAGTTATAGCGAAAAACGTCGCTAAAACGGACGAAAGTGTTTATCTCACTGATTTGAGCATCTTGGTGAAAAAAATGCGCATTTTGAAAAAACTTTCAAATTTCAGATTGAAACACTTATTCTGACTCAGTTTCTCGCTGCGAGTCTAATGGCGCAAATATCGGGACGATCGGACAAAAATTGGCGAAGTTATAGCGAAAAAAGTCGCGAAAACGCGCGAAAGTGTTTATCTCACTGAGTTGAGCATCTTGGTGAAAAAAATGCGCATTTTGAAAAAACTTTCAAATTTCAGATTGAAACACTTATTCTGACTCAGTTTCTCGCTGCGAGTCTAATGGCGCAAATATCGGGACGATCGGACAAGAATTGGCGAATTTATAGCGAAAAACGTCGCTAAAACGGACGAAAGTGTTTATCTCACTGAGTTGAGCATCTTGGTGAAAAAAATGCGCATTTTGAAAAAACTTTCAAATTTCAGATTGAAACACTTATTCTGACTCAGTTTCTCGCTGCGAGTCTAATGGCGCAAATATCGGGACGATCGGACAAGAATTGGCGAAGTTATAGCGAAAAAACGTCGCTAAAACGGACGAAAGTGTTTATCTCACTGAGTTGAGCATCTTGGTGAAAAAAATGCGCATTTTGAAAAAACTTTCAAATTTCAGATTGAAACACTTATTCTGACTCAGTTTCTCGCTGCGAGTCTAATGCCGCAAATATCGGGACGATCGGACAAAAATTGGCGAAGTTATAGCGAAAAAA